>JBBGZY010000552.1:0-600000 GCA_037952925.1 Lithobates clamitans | reverse complement strand
TGGGCCAAGCAATCTGCCTGATATCCAGGTCCCTCCCCTACACCCGCAAAGACAAAGTGGCAGGAAGAGGAGTACCCTGGAGGAGGCTGCCATAGGCCTCTTTTGGAAGGCTACAGAGGCCCTGAGAACCCCCCACACTGTGGAGGAGGACTTTGCTGGCCTAACTGCCTGCAAAATGCTGCAGATGGAGGAGGGCCAACGACTCCTGTGTGAGTCCTTAATTTTGGAAGCTCTCAATAAGGGGTTGAGGGGCCAAATAACATCTGCTACCCACATTTGTGACCTCACACATGGTCCTCCTCCTCCTCTAGGTCCTACTCCTCCTCCTCCTCCTCCAGGTCCTACTCCTCCTTCTGCCACATCTCCAACACCAGAGCCACAGCCAGGAAGGAAGCGTGGAAAGAAGACCAGAAAGTGATGACCCTGGGTCCAGTCTGGTCTGGCAAAAGGTGCAGCCTCTTGTAGTACCACAGCCTGGGGACACAGATGTCATCTGCTGCTTTCCAGATCTCTGGGATTTCTGGACCAGGCTGCACTCCCTTAGATAAGGACTCCTCAGGCCACCAATTTTGATGTTAAAGAATTGATGTCTGCCCTGGGGGTCCAAGGCTTCACCAATTTCTGCTGTTTCTCCAGCGTTGCCTCCCTCTTTGTTTGGTTCCGAGCCCTTAATAAAGGATTTTTTGTTTCAATTATACTCTCCTATGTGTTTTTTCCTTCAAAAAGGACAGTTTGTTTGTGAGGATTCAGGTACATTTCTAAAGTACAATGTGAAATTAACAAGGGACACCAACACCAAACAATCTCCTTGAGATTAAATAATATAAGATATCAATGGTGTTGTGGTAACTTGACACACAAAACACACAGAAAAATATTATGGAGTAAAACTAAAAATAAAATAAAACAAAGATCAGCCTTGAAAAAAATACAAACCTAAAAAAAGAAAAAAAAAACAGCCTTTAAAAAAAAAACAAAAAAAAAACAACCCAAAAATAATTTTGTTACAAATCCAAATATATTGAGGGAGTCCCGATAAATAATAAAAAAAGAAGTTTGTGAGAAGTCTGTGTGAATATGAGCAGCAAAACGACTTCATTCTTCTCACATTATAAAGAAGAAGAGAGTGCGCTGTATTAAACCATTTTTTACATTGCACCGTGACGAAAGTGCAGTATCCATTGCGAATGCTAATTTTACCAGACCGAGCTGTTCCGTCTCGGAATTTCTTTTGAGCATGCGTGGCACTTTGTGCGTCGGAACTGGCCACACATGGTCGGAATTGACGAGATCGGATTTTGTTGTCGGAAAATTTTATAGCCTGCTCTCAAACTTTGTGTGTCGGAAAATCCGATGGAAAATGTCCGATGGAGCCCACACACGGTCGGAATGTCTGACAACACGCTCCGATCGGACATCTTCCATCGGAAAATCCGACCGTGTGTATGGGGCAATAGGCATTTACTGGGCGGGGGGTCTTGGAGGGTGGAGACTCTACCACAGTGTGCTCCCTATTGGGATGGTGGAGCGTTCCCCTTCCTGGACCCTTCCCATTTTTCTATCCCTGGCTATCCCTAAAACCTGGCTACCCACGGTAATATATTTCTGAATTCCATTTCCAGGTCAGTCTTTCACTGCACAATTTATTTGATCTGTGTATAGAAAATATGTTTAAATCTGTTGGAACTATTTTGTCATTTATAGGTCATTTTTCAGCTCCTTATGGGCTTAGGACCTTCATCATATCTATGTTTCATGTTGTATTTCTTTCACCTTGAAAATAAAATATATTGAAACGAGAGGAAAGGAACTCCTTCTCTTTCTCCCACTTCTCTGCCTTGAGTGCACTGTCCATAAAGCCATGCAAAGTATGCTCCAGCAAGAACACAAGAAGGACTATATCACTGACACATGCATTGTCATGGCTCACCATCCTTGTCGCCACCTCAAATGGTGACAGTACAATGCATGCATCCTTTATCAACAGCCATTGATGTAGGGATAAAAAGCCAGGGTGCCCTGAGTCTGTCCTTGTGCCATACTCACACAGGTACTTGTTGATGGCTCTCTGCTGCATGTGCAGCCACTGCAGCATTGCCACAGTTGAGTTCCACCTAGGAGGAGGAAGGGTTAGAGCTCACAGGTCTGGCATCATCACCACCAGCTGTATGGAGAAGTGGGAGCACAACAAGCTGCAGCACCGACCCTGTCCTGCATCCTTTTGAGTTGCAAGCAGCGTTACCCAGTGTGCTGTGAACAAAATATATCGTCCCTGCCCATGCTTGCTGGACCACATGTCAGCAGTAAGGTGCCAGAAAATTCCCTTTCAAGTGATGGTAGAGAGATGGAACGGCCTTACGTGAAAAGTAGTAGTGAATGGGAACCTGCCATTGTGGTACAGCACAATGTGCAAATTCACAGAGGGGGGCAGAATCCACCAGGCTGAAAGGCAGAAGTTGGAGAGCCAACAGCTTTGACAAGCTTGAATTTAGATGCTGGGCATGTGGGTGGCAGGGACTGTATTTTTTTTTTCTGCTGCAGTAGATGGGGCAGAGATATTTGCTAGCTACAGTCTACAGCTGGTGGTGTGCTGCTGGCAGATGTGCTGCTAGGACCTGGGACACCCTGTGTTATAGAATAACATTAAAATTACTGCGCTTATCAGACAAAAAGAGCAAGTGAATAAGTTAAGCTGCAACTTCCCATGAGATACGCACAAAATAAACAACTTTCTATATTAAGTTGCGCTATGCTCTCATGTGAGTGAATACTAGCAATAAGCCTTTATAATGCTAAATTATATATATATATATATATATATATATATATATATATATATATATATACATATATATATATATATATACATATATATATACATATATATATATATATACATATATATATATATATATATATATATATACACATATATATATATATATATATATATATATATATATATATATATATATATATATATATATATATATATATATATATATATATATATATATATATACATATATATATATACATATATATATATACATATACATATATACATATACATATATACACATATACATATATAAAGTGACTCCGTACATAAATAAAAATTGATTGATTAATAGATTAGATCATGTTTTAAATAGTCCACTGTTTTAAGGTGATTTTCAAATGTGAAATTACCACACGATACACTTAAGAGTCCTGGTTAAAAGAGAAAAAGACCTCCACCTCGACACACACTGCAGCTTACTGACTCCAAATGATCTCCTATTACAAAAGATCACACTCGCTTGTGGCTTAATACTCAGCCTGGGCCTTTTGAGAGATGGAACTGTGATCCCAGTGTCTTCACCTAATGTAATCTTTCAGGGGCACATGTTGCCCATTGATCCCCAAAAAGACATAAAAGCTATAGTGTAAAATCCTAGGTTATTTAAATAAAGTAAGAAAGTATTGCACTTACAGTTAAAACAATAAGAGATTGCAGTATAAATGAGCTGGCCGGCTCTCGATAGCAGCCCATCACTCCGGGACCTGCATGAATGTGGTGATGTCAGCACGTCGCTGCTCCCTATGCGTTTCATCACACTTGACGCCGTCCTGGGGCCTGTTGAATACCACTATGTGTCTTATTCACACAAGAAAGGAAGCATTATGCACCAAACGTACAGTACAGTGACACACAGAACTATATGTCATTAACCACTTCAGGCCCAGAAAATTTGGCTACTCAATGACCAGGCCATTTTTTGTGATACGGCACTGCATCGCTTTAACTGACAATTGCGTGGTCGTGCGATGCTGTACCCAAACAAACTTTTTTTTCCCCACAAATCTAGATTCCTTTTGGTGGTATTTGATCACCACTGCGGTTTTTATTTTTTGCGCTATAAACAAAGGAAGAGCGACAATTTTGAAAAAAAAAAAAATCTTTTACTTTTTTCTATAATAAATATCCCACATTTTTTTTCAAAAAAACAAATTTTTTCCTCTGTTTAGGCCGATATGTATTCTTCTACATATTTTTGGTAAAGAAATTGCAATAAGCATATATCGATTGGTTTGTGCAAAAGTTATAGCGTTTACAAAATAGGGGATAGATTTATGGCATTTTTATTATTTTTTTTTTAGTAATGGCGGTGATCTGCGATTTTTATTGGGACTGCAATATTGCAGCGGACAAATTAGACACTTTTGATGCATTTTTGGGACCATCGATAATTATACAGCGATCAGTGCTATAAAAATGCACTGATTGCTGTATAAATGTCACTGACAGGGAAGGGGTTAACACTAGGGGGCGATCAAGGGGTTAACTGTGTTCCCTAGGTGTGTTCTAACTGTGGGGGGGATGGGACTGAATAGGGGAAGAGAGAGATTGGTGTTTATACTATCTGTCTCTTCTCCGCTGAAAGAACCAAGATTTGTGTGTTTACACACACAGATCCTGGTTCTTGCTCTAACACAAGCGACCACGGGTGCCCAGCGGTCATTGCACCCGCCGGGCACTCGCATTGGCTCCAGGCACATGCTGCAGGTTCGTACCCCTAGTGGCCAAAAGGTGAAGAGACAAAAGGTAATGTCGTTTCGCCCAGCCGTGCCATTCTTCTGCAGTAAAACTGCGGCGGCTGGTTGGCAAGCAGTTAAACTTGCAGTAATGCACACAGAAGTAAATGGCATTTGCAGTAAGGCACAAAACTATATGGTGTTAAACTGGCAGTAACACACACAAAACTATATGGCGTTAAACTGGCAGTAACACACACAAAACTATATGGCATTGAGCTATCAGTAACGCACACAAAACTATTCAGCGTTAAACTGGCAGTAACACACACAGAAGTAAAGGGCGTTAAATTGGCAGTAACGCAATAAAATAGACCATCACTAAACTTATGCTCAGGCCAAACCGTTTACCCATCTCTATTCAACTTGATGAACGCAGGAATTGGTCTTGCTGTAAAAACATTGAAATATGATGCCCCTGTCACACAGTTGTGGAAAAATTGGTCTTTGGTTGTTGTTGGTGCCTTCACCCCATAATCTTCTAGAAGTACACTTGATGAAAGCAGGATTTAGACTTGCTGTAAAAAATGTAAATTTGACGCCCCTGTCACACAGTTGCAAGAAAAATTGGTCTTTGGGTGTTGTTGGTGTCTTCACCCCATAACTTTCTAAAGGTACTGTTGATGAAAGCAAGAATTGGCTTTGCTTTAAAAATTGAAATGCAATGCCCCTGTCACACAGTTGTGGTAAAATTGGTCTTTGGGTTTTGTTGGTGCCTTCACTCTGTAACCTTCTAGAGGTACTCTTGATGAAATCTTCTAGAGCAGTGGTTTCCAAACTGTGCCCCGGGGGTCGGATGTGACTCTTTGCTTGCCTTTATCCGGACCTTGGAGCACTGTTTCTCTCACTGATACAAGGCACTTTTCCTACCACTGACACCAATGATGGGGCACTTTTCCTCCCAATGACATTAATGATGGGGCACTATTCCTCCCACTGATGCTAGTGATGGGGTACTATTCCTCCCAATGATGCCAGTGATGGGGTACTATTCCTCCCACTGACGGGGCACTATTCCTCCCACTGAGGCCAGTGATGGGGCTCTATTCTTTCCACTGACGCCAGTGATGGGGCGCTATTCTTTCCGCTGATGCCAATGATGGGGCGTTATTCTTTCCGCTGATACTATTGATGGGGTACTATGTTTTCCACTGACACTATTGATGGGGTACTATTCTTTCCAATGACACTAATGATGGGGCACTATTCTTTCCACTGACACCAATGATGGGGCACTATTCCTTTGCACGATACCAACAATGAGGTAATAACCCCCCAATATCAATAATAGGGCAATATTTACTTCAATAGATGCCCCCTTAAAGTCTTAAGGACAATATACTGGCCCTTTGTTTTGAAAGTTTGAAGACCCCTGTTCTAAAGGTACTCCTGAAAGCAAGAATTGGCCTTGCTGTAAAATATTAAAATTTGACACCTCTGTCACACAGTTGTGGAAAAATTGGTCTTTGGGTGTTGTTGGTGCCTTCACTTGGGATGCCTCTTCTCTGACTGTCCTCTCAAGACTCTGTGATACACTCCCCCTTCTCCTTAAAGGGAAAGCAACAATCCAAGCATCAAATCTCTGTTTTCCAGGATTACATTTATATTTATTTTTCATTTAAATTTAGTGCATATCTCTACACAACCACTTGGTAAGCAAGTACTATGAATATTCAGTTTGTTGATCTACATCATTTTTCTCTATTTCTTTCTCTCTTTTCCCCCTCTTTTCTCTTCCTCCTCTTCTCCCCCCTCCCTCCCCTCCCCCTCCTCTCCCCCCCTCTCCCCTCCTCTCCCCCCCTCTCCCCTCCTCTCCCCCCATCCCCTCCCCCCTTTTTTACCTTTCCTTTTTTCCCTCTCTCTCTCTCCTTTCCCTTCCCCCCTTTCCGCCCTCCTTTCCCTTCTTCCCTTCCCCCCTTTCTTTACCCTTCCTTCCGTCCTTCTCCCCCTCCCCCCCAGCCCCCTCCTTTTCCTCCTCCCCCCCTTTTTACCTTTCCCTCTTTCCCCCTCCCCTTTCCCCTTCCCCCCTCTCCCACTCGTCCTCTCCCCTTCTCGCCTCTCCCCACTCTTCCTCCCTCCCCCCCTTTTCCACGTCTTTCTCCCTCTTCTTCTCTCTCCCCCTCCCTCTTCCCCCTCTGCTCCCTCTTCCCTTCTCCCCTCTTTTTATTTCCCCTCCCTCCCTTTTCCCATATCCCTCCTCTTCTCCCTTTTCCCATTTCTCCTTTCCCTCTTTTTTTTCTTTCCCCCCTCTTACCTTCTTCCCCCCCACTACACCGTTCTTGACTTGCCTCTGTTTTCACTTTCTTGCTGTTTCTCCCGTCACTCCCCACATACTCACATCTACTCTGTTCTGCTTTCCTCAGTTGTGGTTGGCACCTTCATTTGTCTTTGGAGGTGTCTATTATTACTATTATCATCTTTCAACCATTTAACTTACCATGCTCTTTCATCTGCATATATAGGGGCCTGCCCTTTTTCCTCTCGGTTGAGAAGGGTTGGGGTTGGAGTATTCCGACGAGCACAAAGGCCTCACATTGTCCCACCGAGCCAGAACCCTCCAATTACAGTTCCCGGGTGAGTGGGAAAAAAACTTTTTGATAGAATAATATATATATTTATATATATATATATATATATATATATATATATATATATATATATATATAAAACCACAGCATTACCTGTTTAAACATTTAACAGTATAGAGTTGATCACTGCTTAACCTCACACGTTGACTAGCATCGCCATACACAAACCTAGTGGACTGATAATGCAGCTATTTTTGTCTGTTGAATATTTTATAAAACATCTAGATCTGTTTTCTCATTAAACACATACCTTTGTATAAATGTATGCATCAATGTTTATATATACTTTATATTCTAGCCCTCATTGATGTAACTTTATAAATCTATGCAATATTAATTGATGATAAATTTGTAGAATCTACACGTGATCACATTGTGCCATTCTCAAAGGCCCTGACGAAGCGGCCTCGTCCGGGAAACGCGTAGGCCATAACTCTGTTGAAATTGGGGATTTGCACACCCTGAATCCCTTTCAACTGTATTACCTGTAATGTATTAACTGTTTTTATACTGAATAAAATAAAATAATGTATTTTTTTCATTAATTGTTTTTTTCTATTTATACTTCTTAGAGGCACAATTAAAGTCTCATTCAGGTCTATATACTTTTTTAGGAACACATTTGCATATATTTATGGGATGGTGCCTCTAAAGAAGGGATGGTATTTTCGCGCTCGCCCCACCCCAATATATAACTAAATTAGCCTGTAAAGGCAGCACACTCCCTGTCTGATATAATACATTATATCACTACATAAACATATCTACTGTACAGGGAAAAACACACTAATAAGAAAATGCATTCCCGTCTAGAACTGGTGACATAAACTAAAACATGAGTCCACAATATCAGTGTCTCTTGGCTATGGTACTTTAAGCTGGTAGCCCACATGAAGAAATAATTTTGTCCATAAACCCATCTTCGGATGAGAGAATGATTGCAGATACTAGACATTTTCCACCAAGAATCCAGAAACCTGCAGCTCGGATTGCACCTTCTGTTATGTGACGCCCTTGGTGAACTATTTGATTGTGAAAATTTCTTACAATCAAAGTAGCAATGTGGTGATCATGAGGAATGATGACAGGCTGCTTCTCCTCATCTGACAGCGTGGCAAAGGATAAACGGCCACCTACTCTCAATAGTCCATCTTGATCTATAAAGGGACTGAGTTTTGTAAGACGGCAATGTTTTGGAAGCGTCTTTTGTTCAATGCAGTCATATTCTTGCCTGAAATATGTGTTTTGTACAGAAGAAATTATGACTGTCTTGGCTTGTGAAAGTTCTTCTAAACTGACTCTTTCATGGAAAACTCCCCAGCTTCCGGGTCAATCATCATTGGTTTTCTTCTTGAAGCTTTTCACAACATGAATTAGTCTTGCTATAAACCTGCTTAGTCTCTTCCAGTTGGAAAATCTTTTGAAACAATGCAGCTACAGTCTAGTGTCAAAGGCTTTAGTACTGAAGCTTACTACTTCTGACTTAATTTCAGGATCAGCTTCAGGTTCCACTAAAGGGTAAACATTGGTGTTATCAGGATTATCTACAACTGTCTGATACAGAAAAGGTGGGCCTGAGAACCATATAGAGTTCTGAAGGAAAGCCATCTGTGTAGGCCTGGTAGCATAATCTGGAGGATTTTGTTCTGAGGGCACATAGAACCATTGCTCTGGTCAGGTTGCTTGTCTGATCCTATTCACCCGATTGGAAACATATAAGAAGAATCTCTTTGTAGTGTTACAGATATAGCCTAAGACTGTTTTACTATCTGTAAAGAGTTTCACAGCATCTAGGCTTAGGTCCATCTCGTCTCTCACTAGCTCATACAGTTCAACCGCTAGTACAGCTGCACATAACTCTAGGCGTGGAATTGTATGTGCCGGCCTAGGACTCAGTTTGGATTTTCCCATAACAAATCCAACATGACAGACATTTCCTGCGTTGTTTACCTTCAAGTAAGCAACTGCACCTTTTGCTCTAACAGATGCATCTGAAAAAATGTACAGTTCTTATTTGCAGGTTTGTGACAATGAAACAGGAACGTAACATCTGGGTATTTGTAAACATTGTAAGGCTTTTAAAGACCCTGTCCATTGGACCCACTCATGGAGTCTCTCTTGTGGAAGTAAGACATCCCACTCACTTTCTCTACTTGACAGTTCACGAACTAAGGCCTTACCTTTTATGGTGACAGGTGCTACAAACCCAAGAGAATCGTTGAGACTGTTCATAGTGGATAGAATTCCTCTTCTCGTGAAAGGCTTTTCTACTGAAGAAACCTGAAAAACAAAACAGTCTTTCTCTATATCCCAGCTTAGGCCTAAACTCTTCTGTAAAGGACGGGTTTCTGTTCCCAGGCAAAGGTCTTTGAGATCCTTAGCTCTGTCTTCCACGGTGAAAGATTCCATGACTTGTTTGCTGTTAGAGGCTATCTTATGTAGTCGCAAATTAGACTCTGCCAGCATTTGTTTTGCTTTGTTGAGAATGTTGATTGCCTCTTCAGGTGTGTTAGCTGAAGCAAGTCCATCGTCTACATAGAAATGTCTCATCACAAGGTGTTTGGCATCTTGACCATAATGTTCTGCACCTTTCTGGGCAGCTTTGTGCATGCAGTATATGGCAACAGCAGGAGAAGGGCTGTTACCAAAAACATGCACCCTCATTCTATACTCTGTCACCTCTTAATCTGTGTCGTTATCCTTGTACCACAGGAAACACAGGTAATCACGATGGTCCTCTCTCAATAGAAAACAATAAAACATCTGTTGCCCATCCCCTGTGAAGGCAATAGGCTCTTTCCTGAAGCGTAAGAGGACACCCAGAAGTGTGTTGTTTAGATCTGGGCCACTCAGCAGAACTTTAATGAAACACCTTCATGTTCAGCACTGGAATCAAACACAATTCTTATTTGGTCTGGCTTGTGTGGATGGTAAATGCCAAACATTGGCAGATACTAGTCTTCTTTACCTTTATCCAGTGATGGTGCTACTTCAGCATGATTATTGTCAAGCATCCTTTTGATGAATTCTGTAAAGTCTTTTTTTCACTTCAGGTTCTTTGCAAAGTTTTATGTAGTGTGCTCAGGTGCTTCATGGCTTGCTCTCTGTTACTAGGTAAATAACACCTGGGTGTGCAAAAAGGTAAAGGAGCTACCCAATTGTTGTTTTCCTATTGGAAAGTCTCTTTATCCATCACATTGAGAAAGGCTTGATCATCTGTAGACATTGCTTGTTTGTCATCATCTTCTTTTGTTCTCTGGAACACTGAGTTCCCTAAAGTGTCAGTCTTCATGCCACTACTAATGTCTCTAATGTTGTAATTAGAAGGAGAGTTACAGTATGGTTTTAGGGTTTCTTTAACAACAAAGGTGTTCTGACATGGACTAAGAAGGGACGTGCACCCATTCACTAGCACAGATGTCTTTGAAGTGTTGATGCTGTCAGGCCGATGTGTTGCTCCTAGACAAACTTCTCCTACTATGACCCACCCTAGGTCAAGTCTGTGAGCATAGGGGGCATTAACAGGCCCATTAATCTGTTGGCGTACCTTATGTACCTGTAACATATCTCTTCCAAGAAGTAGAAGAATAGAGGCATCTTTCTGGATAGCTGGAATAAGATGAGATATTGAATTGAGATGAGGATGATGAAGGGCCACTTCTCTTAAAGGGATCTCTGCTTTATCGTCTGGTAACATATCACACTCTATCAAAGTGGAAAGTGAGAGAGGGACTCTCTTGTCAAGAGACTCGATAGTAAAGTCAGTAGCTCTTCTTCCTGAAGTTTCTATCACTCCTGCACATGTCTTTAGGGTGTATGGAGCTGCACTTGATGTAATGTTGAAGGCATCAAAAAAGTCTGACCTTCCAAGTGACCTGTTATTCTGTTCATCCAGAACCACATACATCTTAACTGCTTTTTGCTTTTCTCCTGTGGGGTAAACTATTGCTAGGCAGATCTTGGAACATGAATGTGGATTTATACTGTCACCACAGATTTCAGTGCATTTGGACATTACTGGGGTAGATGAATAATTTTTTTTGCTCCCTGCCCCCATCTTTAAGAGTGCCGACTATGACGGGAAGTATGGACCTTACCCCAACCCCAATGTCAGAAAGGCCAAGATCATGGCGAAAGTGGTGAAGAGTCTGCACCGGAATTTTGGGGTACGACGATCGAAAGATCAACTCAGGAAGCGGTGGTCGGACCTCAAATTAAGGGAGCTTGAAGGACAGAAGGATCAGGAGAGTGCTTCAAAAAAGTAAGTAGTTGTGCTGTGTTCCTATTCTTTATTTTTATAATGTTCGTGATGCTCCATGTGCTTTTCTTAACTGTTGTACAGTTTAAAATGGCAACTTTCATGTTCATGGGCATATTGTTTGTTCGTATGAATCATTGTTTTTTCAGCATAGAAAACACCATGTTTTGGCCATATGCATTTGAATACATTGTTGCTAGCCTACTTCTCTTAAAATAATTTTGGTGTCTAGATGGGTTTGTAACTAGAATGAACTGCAAACTAGATTCTGTGTAAGGAGAGGACACTCAGCTGCTGTTTACACATCTGGATGCAGGAGCACTAGTGTGGGACACCAGAACACCCTTTTTATTAGGGGGTCCCACAGAGGTGCTCCAGTGTATACTATAGGGGTGTCTCTATCTGTGAAGCTTGTACAAAACAGGTAAGTATTCAAGCTTGACAAAGGAAAACAATATTTCTTTATCTTGCAACTCTGCCAAAATAGACAATTGTACCCCACTTCCAAGCAATGTTTCATATTCCTATTTCTACCATCAAATATCTGTGTGCTAAGTAAACCTATTTTTTTGACATAGGGGAGAAAAGACTCGGAGGACACCACTTATCTGAGGAGACCACAGACCCACCACCTCAAGAAGAAGGGAAAATCCCACAAACACAACAGGAGGAGGAGGAGGAGGAAGGAGACGTGGTGGAAATTGTCACCACAACAGGTGAGTGTCTGCAACCACAGGCTCAGGTAAGAGATGGATGACGGCATATTTATAATACATGGTGTGTTTTTGTTTCTATATTTTTAGGTGATCATGATGTTGTGGATCCAGGTCATTTCACCAGTGAAAGTGCACAGATCCTGATCGGGGAGATCATGGGGTGTAATAGGGACTTGGAAAACATCAAGCAAATCATCCATGATGTTCAAAACAAAATGAAGAACATCATTGATGTTTTAGGGAGAATTTAAAACCACTTTAAATCCCTTACTTTGTTGTCCTTTTTTAACCTAAAAAATGTTTCACTTTTTTTTACATATTCTCGAAAAGCCAAATTTTGAAGATGCACACAGTGTGTCAACATGTGCTATCAGCCATCACAGGAGATCAATGTAGGCATTTTGTGGGTGCAACCCCTTTCTCAATAATAAAGTAGCTGAGAGGAAGGGTTTGCACCCCCAAAACACGTCCCTTGATCCCCCGGGATGGCAGCTAGCACATGTTGACATTCGGCAATTTGTGTGCATCTTCAAAATTTGGCTTTTCCAGGGGTGACATCACCCCATCTCAACGCAATATCAAACACGGTTTATAAATACTCATGTCTGATATTGCCTTCAATTTATAACAAAGTTGAACTTTGTAAGTTCCAGATTTGTGTATTTCTTGTTTGTTTTAAACATGCCTGTTTTACCTTAAATGGACATTTGTACTTTTATTAATGTGACCAAAAAATTATTATACAACAAACATGTTGGTCTGTTTTAAAAACCTTTTATAAATGCACATGTGTTGTGCTGGTATTAAAAAGATTGTATAATCAAGAATGTGTGGATTATTGTTTCAATGCTCCCAAACCTTTGTTGTGGTAAAATTGGTGTTTTCTGTGACAATGGGGGTTATTTCCTAAGGGCAAATCCACTTTGCACTACAAGTGCAGTTTCAGTGCAGGCTCAAGTGCACTTGTAGTGCAAAGTGTCTTTGCCTTTAGTAAATAACACCCAACAGTGCTTTATAATCTTACACAATCACGCCATTTTCAGGGCTACCCAAATTTAAGTGAGGGTCAGCTAAAAGAAACACAAGCAGTAAATGTCAGCAAATATTTTAGTAGTTAAAATTCATTTTTTATTTAAACAATGTCTCAGATATTGTCTGGCATATTGATGGCCCCCCTACATGCAAAGTATTCAAGGTATCTTAGATGGACCTCGCGGGCACTCAGGAGGGGCAAGCCAGGACGGCCAGCTTCAAGCGCCATCAGGGTTGGTTCATTTACATGAATTCCAGATTCAGGCCCAACTGAGCCAGCATAGTTCACAGAATTTCTCCTTAAAAAGTTGTGGAGAACACAGCAAGCCAGGATGATATGATTTAGTTTATACTCCGCCATATGTATGGGTGTAAGAAATAGGCGGAACCGGCTGGCCATGATTCCAAACGTGTTCTCCACCACTCTTCTGGCTCTGGCCAGCCAGTAATTAAAAACCCTCTGGTCCGGAGTGAGGGTCCTCATAGGGAATGGCCGCATAAGATGGTCCTCCAGGGAAAATGCTTCATCTGCAATGAAGACGAATAGGAGTCCTTCCACATTGTCTTCTGGAGGTGGCAAGTCCAAGCTGCCATTCTGGAGATGCCTGTAGAACTCCGTCTGGGCGATGACTCCACCATCTGACATCTGGCCATTCTTCCCCACGTCCACATACAGGAACTCATAAGTAGCCGACACCACTGCCAACATCACAATACTATTGAACCCCTTATAGTTGTAATAGTATGACCCCGAGTTGGGTGGTGGGACAATGTGGACGTGTTTCCCATCAATTGCCCCCAAGCAGTTAGGAAAGTCCCACCGCCGGGCAAAGTGGGAGGCCACAGTCTGCCATTCCTGTGGGTTGGAGGGAAACTGTGGAGTAAAACAAGAAAAATAAATTAATCATTTTGCACATAAACATAGAAAGCAGATTAGACACAAACATTCTTGGCCAACATCAGTATAACATTTATTTTAGGGAGTATTTAAAGACAAAGGTATAAGGTCCATCTATCAGATTCCTCCCCCCCCCTCATGGGCCATTTGTAAAATTTTATGGGGGGGAGATGTTTTGGACAGGTAACCCTCTCTACCTCATTGAGAGATGAATGCCTAAATAATGTGTCTTACTTTGGCCAGCCCCTCCTTGCTTACACTATTGGCAGCCCACTGGACAGGTAAGAAGTGTCATAATACAAAGAGATAAATACACACTGTACACATTTTAGCACATTTTTACATTCTGCTTTTACCTATCAAGATAATAATAGGATACAAAAACTTAAAACAGTACCATTTGAAAGTATTCAGACAGGCCCTTGCACTACATGCTTTGGGGAATTCATCCATAAATATGACCACAAAAGAGGTAGGTATAGTGTGTATGGGTTTGGCAAAGTCAGCAGATAGAGGATTGGTATCAGCTTAGTTAGCAGTTGGGGGGAGGGTTCCAAATGATTTTTGGACCCAAAAAAAAAAGCCTCTGGCACTCTGCCTGAATTTAAAGCACACATCACAATTTTACACATTTTAGGGGGTATTTAGGGTAAAGCACTACTATGGAGCTGACAAAATACATTGTTAAGTGACTACACGAGGTGAATATAGGGCCAGGAGAGCATGCTGGGGAGGTAAGTGAAGGCAAATTTGTATGAAGGACAAAAAAAATTACATAAAAATCCAGCATGCATGAGGACAAAGGGGGCATTCATAGCAAATTACAATCATGGTAATTAGGGAATGAGGAAAGAAATATAATATATTATCAAACATTAAATACAATAAAATGTGATGTTAAAGGATAAATCTTACTTTAATATACTCCTTCTGCAGGACCTGGATGATGGCAGAACAGGTCTCTGGGATAATGATCCCTAGAGCCTGGGGGAGATGCCTATCGAGAACTTGAGGTCCTGCAGGCTTCTCCCCATCGCCAAGTACCGCAGGGTGGCGACTAGCCTCTGCTCCGGAGTGATGGCTTGCCTCATGCAGGTATCCTGCCTGCTGATATAAGGGGTCAGCAAAGCCAACAAACGGTGAAATACGGGGTCCGTCATCCGGAGAAAATTCCTGAAATCATCAGGATTATTCTCATGGATCTCACGGAGCAAAGGCATGTGACAGAACTGGTCACGCTGGAGCAACCAATTCTTGGTCCATGAACTCCTCCCTACCCTGTTCATGGACTGGGCTTGTGTCAAGCTAAGGACCCCAACACCAAGCCCCCGCACAGGCACGAACTCTACGAGGAGTACAAATACGCAACATGGCTAGAAAATGGTCGGCTGCTCAGAACGAAGTAACAGAACGCACTGAAGAACAGCAAGGCCTGTGAAGAGCGACCTGAAAAACAGCAACGAGCGGACAAGAACGCACTGCATAATCAAATACAAACTCACTGCACGCGCTGAAGACCAGATGCAAACCCACAAGCACAAACTGAACAGCAGAAAACGATCTGAAAGCCACAAGTCTGAAAAAGCGCGAATCGTCTCTCACCAAACTTTTACTAACACGAGATTAGCAAAAGGAGCCCAAAGGGTGCCGCGCTTGTTTCTGAACTGCCCTTTTATAGTCTCGTCGTACGTGGTGTATGTGACCACGTTGCACAAAAAACGGAACTCAAGACATTTATCAAAAATTATGGTGCACTTATATGCACCAAACCATATTTACATAGGAAGCGCTTTTGTGCACTTGCGCAATCCTTCGCGTCTACCATTAGCAAGTGCAGCCAATGTAATCTTCTACATTTTTGTCTGAATACTGTGGATAGCTTTACTACAGTTTACCATCTTCTGTTTCCCGGTATAAAAAGTATGTATATAATATTGTTTAAATACACAAATTCTGTCCAGAACATGTGGATCTGTCTTACAACTAATCAAGCCTTTTTACACCCTTCTCACTCAACTGCACATGCGCATTGTCAAAGCTCACCATTTCATCTTCGCCTGACAGGGCACACACGTTTTAGCTTGTTAAATATGTGTGTTGCACACAGGCGAATCTGCACTCTCCAGCCTGCACAACTGCTTTTACATCGGGCACTTGCTCATTGTAGTTCTAATCATGTAATGAGCTTTTCCTTATCACATGGAGAATATTGCTTTCAGTTTTATTCCATTCATTCACTTCTTTTTGAAACAACTCAATATTCATTCTAGAGATCTTCCTCCTATCAACAGCTGTGTGGTACAATGAGAAAGTAACTTATTCTGAACAAGCCTGCTGTGCCTGCAAGTACGTTTAGAACTGCGTGAGATCAATGTAAGCACTGTGCATGCGCAAGCGGCTCTTGCGCTCGTTCAAATGCGTTTGTTCACTGCACGGCCCAAATCTTAGTAAATGTCAAGCAACGTAAATGCATTTGCATGGGTTGAACGGGCGCACCTCTAAACTTGACTTTTTTTTATGCTGGTTCACCTTTATGTGTTTTTGTAAGGATATTTGCACACAGGTCATGTTAGCATGATACGTTGCCAACATGTGACATGCACCTTATTAAAATTATGTAAAAAGACTCTCGCTCCTCTAGCTCCTCCTAAAAGGGCATTTAACCTTCCCCCTCTAATGCATATGATTTCCTTGGGCTAGATTTTGCTTTTAAAAGGGGAACTCCACACTCCATTCTCCAATCTCCAAAGGCTTTGAGCTGCCTTCACCAATCCAAACCACATCCTTTTTCAGAGCAAACAGGGCCAGCTAGGAAAGGGGCGAAAAGATCGCCTAACCTCCTCCTGAACCATACAAGGCCACATGTACATAGCTGGCTGCCTTTGGGGCATGTTGGGCTCAGCCCAATATCAACCACAAAGCACCTTTTACCCACTAGTTTAAAGGGGCTATCCACATTCTGTAAAGCCCCCCTGTCTGCAGCCCCCCCACAACCCCAGCCTAGGGTTGTGTGGAAGAGGCCCTTGTCCCCCTAAATATGGGGGCAAGGTGGTTGACTTTTGGGGTGACCGAGACCCTCCTGCCCCTAAGCACCCACCCCCCTTTCATGGGCTGGCTTGCTGTGTGTTTGGCTAGGGGTTTGTTCATTTGTGCACGGGAGGGCCACAATATTTTTAGATTTTGGGGTGGTATTTTTCACGTGGGGGTTCTCATTTTAAGCCTTTACAGCCCCAAATGGCCTTGTATGTATTGGGGGGCAGGCTATTTTTGGTTTTGTGTTAAAATCTTGCAGCTGCAATGTCGATTTGTACGTTTTCTCTAAAGCCGTACATCTTTGAAGCAGCATTTTGGATACATGCTACAAATGTAACTCTTTGCAGGCAGAGTAATCCCCCCCCTCCCAAGTTACTAGCTTTAGGGCTAGTTCACTCCATAGAAATGCAGTCCAGATGCATGTGCGTTTTTGATGTGATCCAGTGTGTTTATATGTTTTTGGTGCGTTTTTTATGCAGTCCAGTGCTTTTTTCAACCTTCTCTTTTCTTAACCTTAATTAAGGACATGCTGGATGATGTGTTTAATTTTCGACAGCGGGTGGCTTATTTTGTGCTAGCTGCATTTGGGTTGGTCTGGGCATGCTCAGGGACTTTATTTTTTTTTTTGTGCTTTTTGTGTGTGAACAGCACTTGGATGTTTCTGGGCATGCTCCGAGAATGTGTTTTTTGGGTTAGTAATTTATGGACATCCTTAACAGGTGTACCCACTTTGAAGTTCTCTCTACATTGGGTGAACTTGCATTTTGTATGTTTCATGGACCGTGCATGTGTTTTCAATTGCCTCATTAGAACACAAACCTATGTTATATAAAGCTTGCAGATAGCATTCTTTACCTTGCCTTGAAAGAAGCCAAGATTGTGTGATGGTCTGAATTTTTCTTTGCTGCGCTCAATGGAGCGAAAGGGGATTCAGAACACCCTGCAGTTTCAGGTTATGCCTGGTCATTTGCATAATGTGAGTTTGGAGTTCCTTGTTCAGGATTTGCTGGAGAAATCAGTTGGAGTGGAACCACATTACATCTATTGTATCCAAGACCATGCTGCACCAAGGTACGATGATGTTTCTTTTGTGCATAGCAATTTTTGCATGGGAGTTATTGAGAAGTGTAAGGAATTGGAGAAAGCTAACCATGAGTCTATAAGGCCTTTCATAGTGGAACCTTTGTATGCTATGGAGGAGAAACCATTGGTTGTTCACCTGTTTAACCCCTTCACGGACATTGCCTTGGTAGTGGACTTTTTGAAGAGATACTACTCTGCAGTGAAGGGAGGCTTCAGGCTGACTAATCATCTGGGGATCTTTATGGCAAATTAAATTTTTTTGTCAAGCTGAAGGTGGATTCTGAAGGGATTGGTGGAGTGCGGCATCCACCAGCTGATTTTTCAATCGCAGGAAATAGAGGGTTTCTCTACTACCCTGGTCAACCGACATACTGCAGAAGATGTCATAAGTTTGGGCATACCAGAGATGAATGTAATGTGGAGATGCACTGAAGGAACTGTGGGGAGGAGGGACATGAGGCTGGGGCTTGCTTGATTAAGCGGGCCTGTGATATATGTGGACAGCGTGATCATACAGTGAAGAATTGTCCAAAAGTAAGAAGGACCTATATCTTATGCTGAAGCTGTCAGGCGCACCACTGAGAGTGGACGACCAGTGTCCACACAGGTGCTGTCTGACTCTCCTAAAAGACAGGAAGAGGAGGAGGAGGAGGTAGTGGTGGAAGAGGAAGAAAGTGGGCACCATGGTGTGCAGGAGAGAGTGAAGGAAAGAGTAGAAGTGTCCCCCACCAGTGTGGAGCCATTAACAGTGGAGCGTGGAGCAGAGGTGGAGAGGGCGGTGGAGGAGGCTATGGAGGAATTGGCAGCAGCCTTACAGTGGGAGCCGGAAGTGCAGGAAGCCCAAGAAGAGGAGGTTGAAAAGATGGAGGCACTGGGTGCCAAGACCAAGGTGGACGCTTTGGAGAGCCCTAAGAAGAGAAGGGCTAAGAAATTGAAAGTAGAGCCAGCCGGAATTGAAATAAGTAACCCCTTTGAGGTCCTGGGGGATGTTGGAGTAGAGGTAGAATCACCAGCACTAAGTCTGGGGACTCCAGAAATTTTTCAGCCGGCCACATTGTTGCCTAGTCAGGAGTTTTTGGATGATGAAAGTGCTATGGCCCTGTGGAATGTATGTCAGTTTTCTGGCTTAAGTGATAGGCCTGGGGGTGAATGATGCACATCTTCATGTGAATGAGCATCAAGCTGGTGTCCTTCAATGTGAGGGGTTTTGGATCTCCTGCTAGACAGTGTGCCGTTTTTGAGGACTTGAAGGTCAGTGGAGGAGACATCACCTGTCTACAGGAGTGTGTTTTTAATCAACCGCCCAAGCCTCCGGAGTGGGTGGTGGATTACATATGGTCGGCAGTTGGGGAAAATAGGAATGCTGGGGTAGGCATTATCATTACATATAGAAATATTTGCATTATGTCTCATGTTGTGTTAGTGCCAGGAAGATTAATTATGGCAGATTTTGTTTTGTTTAACCAGAAGTCTGGGCTTTTTAATTTACATGCTCCTGTAAATAGCCAGAAATGTCTTGAGTTTTTTTAAGTTTTGAAGTTACATGCAGTGGGAAGGAGACCTAGTGTGATCATGGGTGATTTTAATACACTCCGATTTGTGAAAGATCGGATAGGAGTAGCGGAGACTAAGTTAGATGTAGGTAGCACTATGCTGAATGGGGTAATTCAGGACTTGCATCTCAATGATGCTCATACTGTTCTGGGTTTGGTGGATCCATATTTCACTTTTTTTTCGGAGTGTGGGCGCACCAAATCCAGAATTGATTTATGTTTGCTTTCTGATGCGTTCAAATGTGCTAATATTAAACACAGGCGGTAATTTTTTCAGACCATGTGGCAGTGAGTGTTAATTTGAGTATGGGGGATAGTATTAAGTTTGGTTTAGGGGTACGGAGGTTAAATAGTTTATTGTTGCAGGACGAGCATGTCAAAGCCCATTTTAGTAATGTATATAGTAGATGGGTTAATAGGAAAAAAGATTTTAGTAATATCTCGGGGTGGTGGGATTGGGTCAAAAGGAAAATTAAATTATTTTTTCAAAAAAAGAGTAGGGATAAACGTAGCAGTGAGAAAAGGAGATATTCTCGGTTACAAGTCAGGTTGGCTACATTATATTCATTTAGAAATATGGGCTATGACATGGCTGATGAAATAGACCATGTTAGGAAGAGGTTTAAAGAGGTATTAACTAAAAGAGGAAAACAAATTTTCAAGCGAGAGTTAAACAGCTGGAGCAGGATGAAAAATGTTCTAGATTTTTTTTCAAGAAAGTTTGTAAGGAAAAAGGAGTGTTTGAGGGTGTGTATGATGAAGAAGGTAAAGAATGTAAGGGAGAGAATGTGCTGGAATGCTTGACTAAATTTTATGAACGATTGTATGAGGGAGTGTGTGTTGATGAGTCAGATACTAGAATGTCTGATATGGTAGAGGATAATTTAGATGAGGATGATAAGGTTTTTTTGCAGAAAGCAGTGAACGAGGAGGAGGTGTTGGAAGCTGTGACAAGCATGGGGGCTAATAAAACCCCGGGATGGCTTGCCAAGTGAGTTTTTTAAATAGTTTTGGGAAATTATT
The DNA here is from genome assembly GCA_037952925.1 of Lithobates clamitans. Taxonomy (NCBI): domain Eukaryota; kingdom Metazoa; phylum Chordata; class Amphibia; order Anura; family Ranidae; genus Lithobates; species Lithobates clamitans. The sequence continues at coordinate 579,238 of JBBGZY010000552.1, read as the reverse complement.
AAGCGGGATGTGGTTGACGTATTTAGTTACATGATGAGGGAAGGCATTATGTCCGAATCTATGAGAGAGGGATTGGTGGTATTAATTTATAAGAAGGTGGATAAGATGGATATTCGAAATTGGAGGCCTATCTCCTTATTAAATTCAGACTACAAAGTCTTTGCAAAAATGGTGGCAAGGAGATTATCTAAGGTCATTAGTAGGATGGTTAGTGAGACGCAGTCCTGTGCAGTGCCGGGTCGAATGATCTTGGAGAACTTAATTTTAGTTAGGGGTATAATTAATTTTTGTAAAGCTAGGAATAGTTTGATTATCCTGACATCATTTGACCTTGAGAAGGCATACGATAAAGCAAATCATGTTTTTTTGTGGGAGGTTTTGAAGTGGATGGGTATACCACAGCTGCTCATTAACGTAATAAAAGGTTTGTATTGGGGGATCAGTAGTCGGGTTATGGTTAATGGGAGTTTGGGGTGGGCTTTTTTGGTTAAATCTGGGGTGAGACAGGGGTGCCCCCTGTCCCCTATTCTCTTTATTTGTTTTATTGATCCACTGTTAAGGATAATACAGAGGGATAAGGTGGTGAGGGGCTTTTTGGTGCCTGGGAGTGGGGGGAAAATTGTGAAATGTTTAGGTTATATGGATGACGTGGTGGCAGTGTGTCAGTCGGTGGTGGACGTAAGAAGGGTGAAGTTACTTTTGTCAATTTTTTGTGTATGTGCGGAAATGAGTGTGAATTGGAATAAGTGTAGTTTGGGTGTGTATGGAAGACAAGTGGAATGTGTGGATGATCAGATTGGGAAGGTTGAGGATGGAGTGAGGATTTTGGGTATTGTGTTTGACTATGGAATGAAAGCGGAAGTGTGCTGGAATGAAGTGGGAGAAAAGATAGCCAAGAAGTTGGGGTTTTGGTGTCTAAGAAAATTGTCGATTTATGGGAAAGTTTTAGTAGTCAAGGCAGTAATCTTGCCTTTAATTTTGTATGCTAGTAATATCTTCCCTCCTGGGGAGATAAGATTGAGGAAAATTAATAAGTTATTGTTTACCTTTTTATGGGGGTTGAAAATGGAAAGAGTCAAGAGAGAATATGTGTGTAGACGTGAATGTAATGGTGGGTTGAGTGAAAGTGTTTTTGTTAATGCATTATTTGTTTTGTGTGGTGAAAGTTTTGAGGAATGGTGGAGTGTGTGCTAGGATGATAGCTTTTTCAGGTGGGTGGTTGTTTAGGAGATGGAGGTGGTTGGGAAGGGATTCAAGGATACCGGTGGCTTACGTGGTGGCACGCGACTACTGGGTATTGGAAAAGTTTAGGGTAGAGTTTAAGTTGGCAGATTTAGGAGAAGGGGAGAGGGATAAAGTGAAGGTGAGAAAGTGGTTGATAGAGAAGGAGTATGTGTGTAACCTTAGGGGAGTTAATGGATCAGTGGCTGAGGAAGTATGGAAGAAAATGAGTATATATGGGGTGACAAATGTGCAGAGACAGATAGTATGGATGAGTTTGCATGAATGTCTAGCTACGAGGCTATTTATGAAAAGGAGGGATTCGCGTGTGTCTGATATTTGTCCGAGAATGAATTGTGGGGGTGTAGAAGACAGTGAGCATGTGTTCTGGGGGTGTTGTGTAGCGAAAGATGTGATCAATAGGAGTCAAGATCTGATGAAAGAAATAACAGAAGTGAAGGTGAGTGAGTGTAAAATTATGATGTATGGCTTGGGAAAACTGGAAAAAGATAAGCAGAGAGTATTGTGGTTAGTGTTATGTGCATTGAAGGAAGTGTTGTGGGATGCACGCAACTTGTATGTATAAAAAAATGTTTCGTTAGACAGTAAACAATGTATAGGATTATGGCTAAGCAAGCTATACTTTTTTTCGTGTTGAATAAAAAGAATGGTGTGGATGCCGAAGGCATCTGGAAGTTTAAAAAATGGAGAATGTTGATTAAAAATTAAGTCTCTTCCATGATGATGCAAGACCTTGTTGGAGACAGTGAATGATCGTCAAGCTGAATAGTCTCTCGAGAGTTTTCTGAAGCGGAAAAAAAAAAGAGTACATTTGGGTATCCTTATCGAGTTTGTAACACATGTGTTTTCTCTCTGTATTTTGTTTGTTATGTCTTTGCAAAACAGATGTGTTTTCGAGCAAGTTTTTTTTTTTACTTTGGTTTATTGTATTTTTTTGGGTGGGTGATATTTTCCACTGAAATATGTTTGTTGTCAATGTGTGTTGTTTGTAGGTTGTTCACTTTGATTTAATTGTCTGTGCTGCATTATTTTGCAAAAATGTTCTCAAGATTTTGACTAATGTTTAAATCCTTAATGGATATCCATTTGTGGGCACACTCCTTTTAACTATGTTAACCACATTCTGTTAGTGTCTCAAATTAACATACATGTGTTTTTTGCTTTCCTTGCTCTTTTCCAAGTCCTGTTTTGTTGACCAATAAAATTTGTAGCAAATTTTTATGTTTTGTGTTTTTTTGTTACTTTTTCATGCAACACATTTCCCAGCTGCAGCTTAACTAGGCTGATTGGCATGGCAAATCCCAAAAATGTGTGATTTGTCTAAGTTACTTTCCTGGTTCCTTCAAGGTAGCATATGCATGGATTGTGTGTATGCTGCCATGGTTAGGCACCAGGAAAGAAATTAGAGTGGTAAGTATTTCATTTTCCATTTTAGCACAGTGGTTCTCAGCCTCAGTTCTCAAGTACCCCAGACAGGACATGTTTATGGAATTTTATCTTGGCTAAAATAGCTGTCCAAAATACCAAGCCATTGACTGACGGATTTAAAGCACCTGTGCAAGATGAAGGTTAACCTGCAAACATGGCCTGTTGGGGGTACTTGAGGACAGGGTTGAGAAGCACTGATTTAGAGCACTGAGTTAAATCAATCTCAAGACAATACTATTCTAATTTTGGGCATTTGAGGGAAACCAAGTGAGTGTTAGAACCTCTTTTTGTCTTTTTTAGGTTGGGCTTTGTGTCCCTTTTCTTAAAATTGGCTTCACTTCCTGTCACATAGCTAAAAAGGAAGTGAGGGTAAAACCCTACCAATGCCTTTCCTTGGGGACACACAGGTAAATCTAACTAGTGTCCACATTAGGAAAATTGCACTCTAGCACTTTGTTGTGTACACTCCGAATTCTTAGGTATTTTGGGGTTAATTAAAGGCAAATCCACTCTGCAATACAAGTGTAGTCGCTGAATCTGAGAGGAAGCACTGGTGATTTTAACATCCAATCATGTAGAAGGAAAGATGCTGTTTTTTATTTTCCTTGCATGTCCCCCTCGGATCTCCACCAACTGCACTTGTAGTGCAAAGTGGATTTGCCTTTAGTAAATCAACCCCAAAGACTTTCCCTGTTTTGTTATCTTGGGTTTACATTGAGGGGGAGTTTACATGCCACAGATTATACGTGAAGACCTCTTTCACACTTAAGCGTTTTGCAGGTGTTAAAAATAGTGCTTGCAAAGCACCCTGAAACAGCCGCTGCTGTGTCTCCAGTGTGAAAGCCCTCGGGGCTTTCATATTGGAGTGAATGAAGCCACTCTTTCAGGGAGCTTTGCAGACGCTATTTTTTTTTTTCCTTGTCAAAAGAAGTTTATTGAGTATACAATATTATAAAGATACATAAAGTAAGTTTACAAGGATCTATAAAGTAAGCTCATTGTTTTACAGTAGGGTTTATATAGGTAAATATCATGAAATTTCAAATATTAAACATTGGGTTCACGGTTTAAATGATTTATACCTACTATACATATTGTTTACAAGTAGAGTGTATATAGGTCAAATAAATTCTGATAATAAGCTTTAATCGTAAGGTGGAGAAAAGGAAAGAGAAAGAAGAAAAAGGGTTGAAAGGTAGAGGTATGGTCCACAAGGTTGTCCCGCTCGTCAGTTTATTATTCTTTTTAGTTCTCTTTGAAGCCTTAGAATGGGTGTCTCTGTAAGTCATTTAATCTGTTACCATGGCAACAGGACAGAGTCATTGAAGTTTGACAGGAACTGTTGTTTTATCCAAGGATGCCAAAGTTTTTCAAATTTTGGAATTTGATTTTGATCGATGGCTACCATCTTAGCATGGGACGATGTATTATTCATTCTGTGAATTGTTTCTGCTAGTACCAATGTAGGAGATTTCCATGCCTTGGCCACTGTTTGTTTTGCATCCGTTATTAGTTGGATCATAAGTTTGAATTGAGACAGTGTTAACCATTCCGGTTTTAGATTAAGTAAAGTTAAATATGGATCTGGTTGTATTATTTTTTTTAATATTTTAGATGCAATCATGAAGACTTCCTTCCAGAAGGTTTGGATTACTGGGCACGTCCACCATATGTGTAAATGTGTGCCTGTTTCTGGGCATCCTCGAAAACAAAGAGCTGAGGTATTAGGTGAATATTTTGCCACTCTAGCGGGTACAAGGTACCAGCGAGTTAGGACTTTATAATTTGTCTCCAGTGCTAAGATGTTGGGTGAAGATGACTTAGATGTGAGCCATATGTTAGACCAGTCCATGTCTTCTAAAGTTCGTCCCAGGTCCTCCTCCCACCTCTGAACGTAAGAGGGTCTATTAAGATTTGCTACTCCATATAATTGATTATAAAGTGATGAAATTGTACCTTTAGCAAATGGATCTTTTGTACAAATTGATTCAAAAATGGATAATTGGGATAATGGTGTATCCCCCTTTAGGAATGGTGTATAGAAATATTTGATTTGGAGATATCTAAATATCTCAGAGTTTGGTAGATCATATTTTTCTCTAAGCGATGGGAATGAAAGGAATGATTTAGATGCTATGAAGTCATTTAGTGTCTGAATGCCTGATGTTGTCCAAGCTTTAAATGAATTTGGGTAGATCCATGCCGGATAAAAGGCCGGATTTCTGATAAAAGAAAGGAGAGGATTGTGTGGAGATTGTAACTGATATTTGGTTTTTAGTTTATCCCAGAGAGATAAGAAGTGTTTAGTTATGGGATTATGAATTTTAAAGCGGTCTTTAGGATCAAGCCATAATAAATTTGATATTAATAGAGGGTCATTTTCTGAAGCCTCTATAAATACCCATAATGGGATTTCCTGTTTTGCATGGTATTTGGACAGACTGGCCAAATGTGCTGCTCTGTAGTAGTTAGTAAATTTAGGGTATCCCAGGCCTCCTTTATTTTTGGGAAGATGTAGTGTGTGTATAGGTATACGTGGTTTAGAAGAGCCCCATATAAACGAAGTTGCTCTTTTTTGTACTATTCTCAAAAAATAGGAAGGAATTGGAATAGGGAGGACTCTGAATAGATAAAGCAATTTGGGTAGAATAGTCATTTTGATTGCATTAATCTTCCCCATCCAGGATAAAGGAAGTTGCGACCATTGTTTTATTAGATTTGTGATCTGTCTTAATACAGGAGGATAATTGGTTGAGAATAAGTCAGAATGAGATGCTGTTAAATGAATTCCAAGATATGGGATTGATTTTTCTGCCCATGTGAATGGGAGTGCAGTCCTAGCCGGGATCAATTCCATGTTTGTGAGTGAAATATTAAGCACTAGGCATTTCTTAGGATTAATCATAAGGCCGGATAGGGCTGCAAATCCATCAAGAGCTGGTATTAAGTTAGGACCAGAGACCTGTGGTGATGATAGAAAAAGTAATATATCGTCTGCAAATATACATAATTTGTGTGTAATACCTCCTACTTCAATGCCAGTTATAGTTTGGTTTGTTCTGATGTATTGGGCCATGGGTTCGCGTATAAGGGCAAATAATAAGGGAGATAATGGGCAACCCTGTCGGGTACCTCTTTCGATATTAAAGGCTTCAGATTTGTATCCAGCATATTTTATAAAGGCTTTGGGTTTATTATATAATGCTTTGATCCATGTTAAAAAGTGGGGTCCAAAACCCCATTTTTGTAATGAATATTGCATATATTGCCAGGATACTGTGTCAAATGCCCTCTTAATATCGAGAGATAGAAAACATAAAGGGATTTTCCGTTTTTTAGCAATATGTGCCAATAACACTGCCCTGCGTATATTATCGCCTGCCTGTCTATTTGGCATGAAGCCTTCTTGATCTCTATGTATTAATTTTCCTATAATGCTATTGAGGCGTTTTGCTATTATTTTTGCTAATAATTTAATATTGAGGTTTAACAGAGAGATAGGCCGATAAATTACACAGGAAGTATCATCAGAAAGGGGTTTTGGGATCATACAAACAATTGCCATTAGTGTTTCTTGCCGAAAAGAATGTCCATCTAGAAGTTTGTTAAAAGTTTCAGTGAGAATGGGAGAGAGTATTTCTGAGAATGTTTTATAGTATAAAGCCGAGTAGCCGTCTGGGCCTGGTCTTTTGTTAAGTTTTAGGTCTTTTATGGCGTTAGCAACTTCATCTATAGTTATAGGCTCATCCAAACTGCTTTTTTGATTCTGAGATAACTCAGGTAAGGTTATTTTTGAGAAGAAGGATTCAGCCTCTGTAGGATTAAATTCATTGTTTGTCTTGTATAAAGTTGTGAGATGTGAGTGAAATTTATGGACTATTTTAACTGGATTACAAGTGTAAACATTTTTTGATAATTTCAAACGTATTGGTTTGAAAGATTTGTTAGTTGAATTTAATGCCCGAGCCAAATATGTACCTGGTTTGTTTGTATTCATGTAGAAATTGTGTTTGGAGCGTTTGAAGGATTTATCAACTGACTCAGTGAGAAATAGATCGTATTCCAATCTAGATATTTCCAGATGAGATTTTGTACTCTGAGATGGATTATCTTGAAATGATATGTAGGCTGCATTAAAATTTAGTTCTAGTTTTTTTTGCTAGATTTTTGCGTTCCCGTTTAAATAGTGCCATTTGTCTTTGTATTGTACCACGCAAGACAGGCTTATGAGCTTCCCACAGTGTTATTGGGGAGATGTCTGTTGTATTATTAATTGATATGTATTCCTTTAAAGCTTGTTCAATGGCCATCTGATGTAGTGGGTGTTTGAGCATTATGTCCGGTAAGTACCACGTTGGGTCATGCGCTTTTGGTATGGCTGAGGCTATAGTAGTGTATACTGCATTATGGTCAGACCACGGAATCGGAATTATATCTGATGCAATAATTTCTGGTATCATTCCTATTGTTAGAAAAATATGATCTATTCTGGTGAAGGTTTGATGAGGGTGCGAGAAATAAGTGAATTTCTTTTTCATTGGGTTACTTTCTCTCCATGAATCTACCAGATTGTATTTGGAAAGAAGTTGAGTAAAAGGTAATCTAGAGGTTATTTTGGATGGTGTAAAAGGTGATTTATCTAGAAATGGGAGGAGGACCTGGTTCGAATCCCCACACATTATCGCTGTTCCTATTTTGTGTGTATTAATCACTTGTAATATATGTGAGAGGAATGGTGTAGGTTGTTTGTTAGGGGCGTAGTAGGAAATCACCGTGATTGCTGTATCCGTTATATAACCCATGAGTATCAGGTATCTACCTTCTGGGTCTTTAATTTCTGATGATAAGGTGAATGGTGTGGATCGGTGAAATGCAATTAGAGTTCCCCTTTGCTTGGTACAGGCAGAAGCCGTGTAAATTTGTTGATAAAAAGGAGAACTATATTTTGGAGTAGAATCTTTGGTGAAGTGTGTCTCTTGGAGGCATACTATGTGAGCCTTCTTGTTATGGTAAGTACGGAAGGCTTTGGTCCTTTTTTGAGGGACATTTATTCCCTGAACATTCAGGGAAAGTATATTCAGTGGTGCCATGGCAATAGATCAAATAGTTTTTACTTACTTTTTGTTATGCAGAGCTGACTGTGCAGATCAACCTGTGTGGACTGAAGAGATGAATAGATAGAAAAGAAACCAGTGAATTCTGGAGTAAAGAGTAAACAAAAAACATATGAGATTAGATGATACATTGTATAAATTATTTTTTGCAAGTAATCACAATTTACCCGTGAAAGAGAATAAATATCTCTCTCAGGGGAATAAGTGCCTTCGTCACACTCCCATATAATATGGTTGGGAGAATGAGGAGGGCTAATGGGGGTACACGGATCTTCCGCTTACAGGAGAGAAGTGCTATGTCAAAAGACATCAAAATGATGTTTCATTAATTGGAGTGCAGAATATAGTTTTTGTTGAAATTATTTATTCCAGGCTGGTTGTATATGGTTAGTCTTGCCCTAGGCTAAATAATTCAGTTAGAATGGTACTGTTAATAACTTTGGTATTGATGAAGATAGTTTGAATTATTTGGGGATTTTAACCCTTTTAGAGTAAACAATTACATATTTTATTCATATGTAACTGTTTAGATATGTTAACTCATAAAATTGAGGTTGTATTGCTTCAGATTAGAATAAACAAAAACATAATTCTAGGAACTAGTTAGGTAATAATATATTTGTTTTAAGAAAAGAAAGAAAAAGCTTCCATTACTTCTGGATTATTGAACATATTTGTCCTAAAAAGTAATAAATCTATTGTTATTACCTGATAATATATAACTGAACAAGAATTTCCTTATTTCACTTATATATTCTAAGGCTATATGAATCAGAAGTAATAAGAAATATAACTGGAATGTAACATGATCCCACACAGTGTGTGACTATCAGAATGCAGTTACATTCAGTTATAAATATAGGTTTTTTTATAGAGAACCATCTCTTAGTATAATAAATGAAGAGATATCAGGAATTAGGATGTCAGTCCATTGAATCTTCTTGGTCCATGGATGATGTGGCATAACGGCCTCTTTTGTGAGAATGATGATTCCCATTTTGTTCTGAAATTTTCTGGGTGCTGCCTGAAGGTGAAGATGATGCCATTCTTCTGCGTGTGGGAGAGTTGCTGCTTGTGGGTTCTGTCAGATTTAATTTTAAAAGGGTTTGTTGTAGTTCATCTGCTGATCTGCTTCTGTAAATTGTACCTTGGTAGTTAAATCTGACTGAAAAGGGGAAGCCCCATTGATACATAATGTTGTGGCGTTGCAGTTCCATTAGTTGGGGTTTCATGGATCGTCTTTTAGTAATAGTAAGTTGGGATAGGTCAGCAAAAATTTGATAATTGTGTCCTTGAAAATTAAGTTCCTTTTTTTCTCTTGCAGCAATTAGTATTTGTTCTTTCGTTCTGTAATAATGAAATTTTGTGATTATATCACGTGGGGGTCCATCTTTCTTTTTGGCTGTGAGGGCTCTGTGTACTCTGTCCAGTTCTAAACGTTCAATAGGGATATCTGGCTTTAGTTCTTGTAATAGAGCAGTAATAGTAGATTGCAGGTCTGTCACAGTTTCAGGTATTCCCCTTATGCGCAAGTTTGAACGTCTGGCTCTATTTTCGTAATCTTAGAGCTTAGTTTGAAGTATTAAATTCTCTTTTTTTAATTGTTCCAATTCTGTTATATTTTCTTGGGTTGTAATTTCAATTTCATCCATTTTTATTTCTAAGGCTGCGGTGCGGTTTCCCAGCTCTCCTATTTCTTTGGTTAGGCTGTTTGTTATTTGGTCTGAGGTTTGTTTTTAAAGCCTTATGAAGCATCTTTTCAAATTGTAATAATATTACTGGGGATACTGAGGAGGCTTGTGGAGAAGTTTGTGAGATGATTTGTTCTGTATCTGACTCAAATGGAGAGTCTTGCTGTGACATTTTCTGTCTGTGAGAGCGCCCTGATGCTGTATCTTGTGAGGTGACTGGAGCTGCTTCAGCTGAAGTGAGTGCCTGTGAGCTCTTTGTGAGGTGATTTTTATTTCTGCCACGGTTTCTTCCCAGTACCATATTTTCTGCCCAAACTTTCACAGTTTGTTCCCTGGGGCAAAAAGGTTCAAATGGATACCTTTTGAGCCTGCAGGCTCCGCTTTGTCCTTCTCTTCCTTTCTCTGCAGAAACTGACCAGAACTGACTGTATTGGGCTCGATTCACATCTATGCATGTTGCTTTTGAGCATTTCTGCAGTGTTTTTTGCGGTGCTTGCCGCGTTTTTGAACAGCGTTTTTGCGGAATTTTGCATTTTTTTTACAGTTTTTTTTATACTGTATACAGTGTAAAAAAAAATGCCAAAAATGCAAAACGCTGTAAAAACGCTGTAAAAACGCTGTACTTGTGCTTTTGATGCTGGTCCATCGAATTCAATTACATGCAAAATGCTGCATTTTGCATGAAAAAAAGTCCCTGACCCTTTTAAAAAACGCAGAGGCACAAAAATCCATTGATGTGAACATGTTCCATAGGAACCCATGTTAAAAACTTCCCATGCATTTCTGCAAAATGCATCAAAAAACACATTAATGTGAATGGAGCCTTGGTGCAGAAAAAACGGAACTGCATCTGGTGTGAACTGGCCATGAGGCTGAATCACACCTATGCAGTTTTAGTGCTTTTTGCATTATGCAGATTTTCAGTACAGTCCATTTAACATTGTTTCCTATGGAACACGTTCTGTAGTGCAAATCTGCAAAATGCAAAAAGCACTAAAACTGCATAGGTGAGAATCCAGCCTGACACATTTTGTGCTGACACATTCTGACTAGAAGTTACTAATCAGCTACACCACCAGACACAAGCTGCTTTCTCTTTTTGGGTATTAACCCTTTACACATTGCACAGTGTATGGGGAAAGAATTGCTCAGACAGATAAGTAGATTTAGACGTTAAACAATCAGATTGCACAGTTTATGGGAAATTAATTGCTCAGATAAATGAGTAGATTTAGACGTTATACAATCAGATTGCACAGTGTATGGGGAAAGAATTGCTCAGATGAGTGGATTTAGACGTTATCCAATCAAATTGCACCGTGTATGAGGAAAGAATTGCTGAAATAGATGAGTAGATTTATACGTTATCCAATCACATTGCACAGTATATGGGGAAAGAATTGCTCAGATGGATGAGTAGATTTATGCGTTATCCAATCACATTGCACAGTGTATGGGGAAATTAATTGTCCAGAATGCATAATACACAGACATGTATTAACCACTTGCCGACCGCCTAACGATGATATACGTCGGCAGAATGGCACGGGCAGGCATAATCACGTACCGAGGTGCCCGAGGTGGTCGGCTTGTGACTGGGAGCGATGAGAGGTGAGGGGGAGACCATCCGTTTGTGGCCCCCCTCACGATCGCTGCTGTATGCTAAACAGCAGCAAAGTAAATGATGTCATCTCTCCTCGGCTCGGTATTTTCTGTTCAAGCGCCGAGGAGAGAAGACATCACTGTGAGTGTAAAACACACACACACGCAGTAGAACATGCCAGGCACACATTACACCCATGATCCCACCCGATCGCCCCCAATCACCCCTCCCCCCCGTCACACTGACACCAAGCAGTTTTGTTTTTTTTTCTGATTACTGCATGGTGTCAGTTTGTGACAGTTAGTGTGGTAGGGCAGTTAGTATTAGCCCCCTTTAGGTCTAGGATACCCCCTAACCCCCCTAATAAAGTTTTAACCTCTTGATCACCCCCCCATCGCCAGTGTCACTAGGTGATCATTTTTCTGATCGCTGTATTAGTGTCACTGGTTACGCTAGTTAGGGAGCTAAATATTTAGGTTCGCCGTCAGCGTTTTATAGCGACAGGGACCCCCATATACTATCTAATAAATGCTTTAACCCCTTGATTGCCCCCTAGTTAACCCTTTCACCACTGATCACCGTATAAGTGTTACGGGTGACGCTGGTTAGTTCGTTTATTTTTTATAGTGTCAGGGCACCCGCCGTTTATTACCGAATAAAGTTTTAGCCCCCTGATCGCCCGGCGGTGATATGCGTCACCCCAGGCAGCGTCAGATTAGCGCCAGTACCTCTAACACCCACGCACGCAGCATACACCTCCCTCAGTGGTATAGTATCTGAACGGATCAATATCTGATCCGATCAGATCTATACTAGCATCCCCAGCAGTTTAGGGTTCCAAAAAACGGAGTGTTGGCAGGATCAGCCCAGATACCTGCTAGCACCTGCGTTTTGCCCCTCCGCCCGGCCCAGCCCAGCCCACCCAAGTGCAGTATCGATCGATCACTGTCACTTACAAAACACTAAACACATAACTGCAGGGTTCGCAGAGTCAGGCCTGATCCCTGCGATCGCTAACAGTTTTTTCTTGGTAGTGTTTTGGTGAACTGGCAAGCACCAGCGGCCTAGTACACCCCGGTCGTAGTCAAACCAGCACTGCAGTAACACTTGGTGACGTGGCGAGTCCCATAAGTGCAGTTCAAGCTGGTGAGGTGGCAATCACAAGTAGTGTCCTGCTGCCACCAAGAAGAAGACAAACACAGGCCCGTCGTGCCCATAATGCCCTTCCTGCTGCATTAGCCAATCCTAATTTGGAACCCACCGCTTCTGCAGCACCCGTACTTCCCCCATTCACATCCCCAACCAAATGCAGTCACTGCATGAGAGGCATTTTCTTTAAGTCCTCCCGAGTACCCCTACCCAACGAACCCCCCAAAAAAGATGTCGTGTCTGCAGCAATCGCGGATATAGGCATGACACCCGCTATTATTGTCCCTCCTGTCCTGACAATCCTGGTCTTTGCATTGGTGAATGTTTTGAACGCTACCATACACTAGTTGAGTATTAGCGTAGGGTACAGCAGTGCACAGACTAGACACACTTTCACAGGGTCTCCCAAGATGCCATGGCATTTTGAGAGACCCGAACCTGGAACCGGTTACAGTTATAAAAGTTACAGTTAAAAAAAAAGAGGCAAAAAAAAAAAAACACAAACAAAAATATAAAATAAAAAAAAATAATTGTCGTTTTATTGTTCTCTCTCTCTCTATTCCCTCTCTATTGTTCTGCTCTTTTTTACTGTATTCTATTCTGCAATGTTTTATTGTTATTATGTTTTATCATGTTTGCTTTTCAGGTATGCAATTTTTTATACTTTACTGTGTTTTATTGTTCACCATTTTTTTGTCTTCAGGTACGCCATTTACAACTTTGAGTGGTTATACCAGAATGATGCCTGCAGGTATAGGTATCATCTTGGTATCATTCGTTTCAGCCAGTGGTCAGCTTTCATGTAAAAGCAATCCTAGTGGCTAATTAGCCTCTAGACTGCTTTTACAAGCAGTGGGAGGGAATGCCCCCCTCCCTCACCGTCTTCTGTGTTTTTCTCTGGCTCCCCTCTCTCAACAGGGAACCTGAGAATGCAGCCGGTGATTCAGCCAGCTGACCATAGAGCTGATCAGAGACCAGAGTGGCTCCAAACATCTCTATGGCCTAAGAAACCGGAAGCTACGAGCATTTTATGACTTAGATTTCGCCAGATGTAAACAGCGCCATTGGGAAATTGGGGAAGCATTTTATCACACCGATCTTGGTGTGGTCAGATGCTTTGAGGGCAGAGGAGAAAACTAGGGTCTAATAGACCCAAATTGTTTCAAAAAAGAGTACCTGTCATTACCTATTGCTATCATAGGGGATATTTACATTCCCTGAGATAACAATAAAAATGATTTAAAACTAAGGCGAACGCAAGCGTCTGTCTGGCGTCAAATGTAAACAGCAATTGCACCATGCATGTGAGGTATCACCACGAAGGTCAGATCGAGGGCAGTAATTTTAAAAGTAGACCTCCTCTGTAAATTTAAAGTGGTAACCTTTAAAGGCTTTTAAAGGCTTTTAAAAATGTATTTATTTTGTTGCCACTGCACATTTGTGCGCAATTTTAAAGCATGTCATGTTTGGAATCCATGTACTCGGCCTAAGATCATCTTTTTTATTTCATTAAACATTTGGGCAATATAGTGTGTTTTAGTGCATTGAAATTTAAAAAAGTGTGTTTTTTCCCCAAAAAATGCGTTTGAAAAATCGCTGCGCAAATACTGTGTGAAAAAAAAATGAAACACCCACCATTTTAATCTGTAGGGCATTTGCTTTAAAAAATATATAATGTTTGGGGGTTCAAAGTCATTTTCTTGCAAAAAAATAATAATTTTTTCATGTAAACAAAAAGTGTCAGAAAGGGCTTTGTCTTCAAGTGGTTAGAAGAGTGGGTGATGTGTGACATAAGCTTCTAAATGTTGTCCATAAAATGCCAGGACAGTTCAACCCCCCCCAAATTACCCCATTTTGGAAAGTAGACACCCCAAGCTATTTGCTGAGAGGCATGTCGAGTCCATGTAATATTTTATATTGTGACACAAGTTGCGGGAAAGAGACACTTTTTTTTTTTTTTTGCACAAAGTTGTCACTAAATGATATATTGCTCAAACATGCCATGGGAATATGTGAAATTACACCCCAAAATACATTTTGTTGCTTCTCCTGAGTATGGGGATACCACATGTGTGAGACTATTTGGAGCCTAGCCTCGTATGGGACCCCGAAAACCAAGCACCGCCTTCAGGCTTTCTAAGGGCGTAAATTTTTGATTTCACTCTTCACTGCCTATCACAGTTTCGGAGGCCATGGAATGCCCAGGTGGCACAAAACCACCCCCCCAAATGACCCCATTTTGGAAAGTAGACACCCCAAGCTATTTTCTGAGAGGTATAGTGAAAATTTTGCAGACCTCACTTTTTGTCACAAAGTTTTGAAAATTGAAAAAAGAAAAAAAAAATTTTTCTTGTCTTTCTTCATTTTCAAAAACAAATGAGAGCTGCAAAATACTCACCATGCCTCTCAGCAAATAGCTTGGGGTGTCTACTTTCCAAAATTGGGGTCATTTGGGGGGGGGGGTTGTGCCACCTGGGCATTCCATGGCCTCCGAAACTGTGATAAGCAGTGAAGAGTGAAATCAAAAATTTACACCCTGATGGTGGTGATTGGTTTTCAGGGCCCCGTACGTGGTTAGGCTCCTAAAAAGTCCCACACATGTGGTATCCCCATACTCAGGAGAAGCAACTAAATGTATTTTGGGGTTCAATTCCACATATGCCCATGGCCTGTGTGAGCAATATATCATTTAGTCACAACTTTGTGCAAAAAAAAAATTGTCACTTTCCCGCATTTTGTGTCAAAATATAAAATATTCCATGGACTCAACATGCCTCAAAGCAAATAGCTTGGGGTGTCTACTTTCCAAAATGGGGTCATTTGGGGGGGTTTTATACCATCTCGGCATTTTATGGCCTTCAAAACTGTGATAGGTAGTGAGGAGTAAAATCAAAAATTTACGCCCCTAGAAATCCTGAAGGCAGTGATTGGTTTTCGGGGCCCCGTACGTGGCTAGGCTCCCAAAAAGTCCCACACATGTGGTATCCCCGTACTCAGGAGAAGCAGCTGAATATATTTTGGGGTGCAATTCCACATATGCCCATGGCCTGTGTGAGCAATATATAATTTAGTGACAACTTTTTGTAATTTTTTTTTTGTCATTATTCAATCACTTGGGACAAAAAAAATTAATATTCAATGGGCTCAACATGCCTCTCAGCAATTTCCTTGGGGTGTCTACTTTCCAAAATGGGGTCATTTGTGGGGGTTTTGTACTGCCCTGCCATTTTACCACCTCAAGAAATGACATAGGCAGTCATAAATTAAAGGCTGTGTAATTCCAGAAAATGTACCCTAGTTTGTAGGCGCTATAACTTTTGCGCAAACCAATAAATATACAGTTATTGACATTTTTTTTTACCAAAGACATGTGGCCGAATACATTTTGGCCTAAATGTATGACTAAAATTGAGTTTATTGGATTTTTTTTATAACAAAAAGTAGAAAATATCATTTTTTTAAAAAAAAATTCGGTCTTTTTCTGTTTATAGTGCAAAAAATAAAAACGGCAGAGGTGATCAAATACCATCAAAAGAAAGCTCTATTTGTGGGAAGAAAAGGACGCAAATTTCGTTTAGGTACAGCATTGCATGACCGCGCAATTAGCAGTTAAAGCGACGTAGTGCTAAATTGTAAAAAGTGCTCTGGTCAGGAAGGGGGTAAATCCTTCCGGGGCTGAAGTGTTTAAGAAGATGTTTTCTTGGAAGTTTCGGGTCCACCAATGATTATAGATTATCACCATAAAATGCACACAATTACATTTTGACAATTATGACATTTCACATCCAAGTCCAGGGAATATACGCAGTTGTTAATAGGAGGAAGATCTCTAGAATGATTGAGTTGTTTCAAAAAAAAATTAATGAATGGAATAAAACTGGAAGCAATATTCTCCATGTGCTATGGAAAAGCTCACTAACATGATCAGCATTACAATGAGCAAGTGCCCAATGTCTGTTCTGTATTTAAGAATGTGTCTGCGCCCATGCTCGCAACAATTCCGTGCATCCGGCGCAAGTCACCAGCTGGTTTCTATTCGTTTAAGTATGCGCCATGTCGCAATAACAATTCCTGCGCAAGCAAATGCGCCAACATGTTCGTAAATCAGCCCCTTAGTGACATCTTGTGTGCTCTGGTGTTTGGATTGCTGTAGTAAGGATTCACTTGGCCTGTTCCTATATGTCTCTAATGGTTCATCTTTAATTGTTCTGGCACTGCTGACTTCATGGGTTTGTTTTCGTACACTCAGGGGTTCTGCTGGTTCTGGTTTAAATTCAACTGACTTTGGATTGGGAAACTGTTTTGTTGCATTGCTGTTTAAAAGTTTTTGGACGTACTCCTTTGTATGTTCTACTGAGGAATGGGGTTTCTCAGGCACATCTGGGCCTTCATAGATAGACCCACTTCCAGACCGCTCAATATCATTATAAGCTGCGGCCTCTGCTGCTGCAGCGGCGGCTGCACACTAACGCTGAAGTATATGCAACTTTGCTTCCTGTCCTGATTTTTCTTTTTCTTTCTCTGCTCTTTCCTTCATAATGGCAGCCTC
Source organism: Lithobates clamitans (assembly GCA_037952925.1). NCBI lineage: Eukaryota > Metazoa > Chordata > Amphibia > Anura > Ranidae > Lithobates > Lithobates clamitans. The sequence goes on along the minus strand of JBBGZY010000552.1, from coordinate 562,462 downwards.
TTTCTCAGCAAATTCTAGCTCAACATGAGCTGCCTCTGCTTTGGCGCAAGCTCTGACTAAAACTTGCTGATGAAATCTGACTGGACCTTGTTGATTTAGACGAGTGTGAGCTTGTATCGTCTTGCTGGACACTTGGCATGCTCTCCCTGCCTTGATGTGTCCCGGGTAGCTGATCTTCAGCATTATACTGTCTTTCTGATCTTAGACTCATTCTGTCTGTGCAGAGACTAATATCTCCAGGCTTGTTGCGCTACACCTTTTCACTGTTCCGCTCTCAAAACACTGACTATGTGTGGTTCTAAACGGACAGCTAAACACTTGTCAGAGACTCCAGTAAACAGAAGCCCAATGCTTGATTTGTCTACCGAAGTAATCTAACTTTATTTTACTTCTTTGTGAAACTGCAATACAATACAATGACAAGATATCAGTACACATAGAATAACTAGTCTAATAAATGACAGATGACACAACAGAAAGGCACTTACAGCTGATGATGTCTCAAGCCCCTTGGTAGAGAAATGGACATGCTGCATCCATATAGAATGGCAATCTAAAATGACTGAAGAACATCCTAAACCTGTCACTTCCTGTCTGAGAAATTTACATAACTAGAGATAAAGCTGCTACAGACTTTGGCCGCTAGATGGCAGTGATAAACTACATATTCTATATAAATAACTATAGCTAAATTGGGCTGTAAAGGCAGCACAATTACAGTATCTGGAACTGCCTCCTCCCAGCCACGTACTACTCCCAAGGTTTCTGGGGACTGAAAACCATCTCTTGAAGTTCCAAAACTGCCAGAATTTTCCCTATCCTCCCTCTCCTCTTGTGTGTTATGTGGCATCGCAAGAATGGTGTCTACATGAAGTGGGGCCCTGAGAGGAAAGGAAGTCCCCCTCTTTCTCCCTCTGCCTCGAGTGCCCTGTCCATAATGCTATGCAGAGTATGCTCCAGCATGAGCACAAGAAGGACTATATCACTGACACATGCATTGTCACGGCTCACATTCTTGTCGCCTCCTTAAATGGTGACAGTACAGTGCATGCATTCTTTATCAACAGCCATTGGTGTAGGGATAAAAAGCTGAGGTGCCCTGAGCCTGTCCTTGTGCCATACTCACACAGGTACTCGTTGATGGCTCTCTGCTGCATGTGCAGCCACTGCAGCATTGCCAAAGTTGAGTTCCCCCTAGTGGGCATGTCACAAATCAAGCAGTTTACAGGCAGGTAGAATTCCTGCTGAATTTCAGCCAACCGAACACTGGCTGTGCATGACCACCTAAAAAGACTCTTCTGGCTTGCTTTAGAAGATCTTGCAAACCAGGTTTCCATGTTTTTAAAAATGCTGCACCACCAAATTGAGGACATGTGCCAGACATTCACCTTTCCCTGTTGAAGGGTGGACAGAAGGTTAGTGTCATTATCACACACCACCTTTCCTGGCTCAACCTTTTGTGGCATGAACCACCTTTGGTCCTGCCCCTGCAGAGATGAAAGAATCTCTTCTCTAGTGTGGCTCCTGTACCCTAGACAGACCAGCTCAAGAACTACATGGCATCTTTTAGCCTGACTCATTGAGTGGCCCCTTGAGCATTTAAGGGGTTCTGGTGGTTCATAGGACAGCAGAGGGGGGTATGTAGGAGAAGGAGCGGGGGAGCTGACAGATCTTGCATCATCACCACCAGCTGTATGAAGAGGTGGGGGCAAAACAAGCTCCAGCACTGAGCCCTGTCCTACATCCTTCCTAGTTGCAGATAGAGTTACCCAGTATGCTGTGAACAAAATATATTGTCCCTGACCATGCTTGCTGGACCACATGTCAGCAGTAAGGTGGACCTTGGTGCTGACTGCCTTACCAAACGATACCAAAACTTTGCCTTCATCATGATGGTACAGAGCTGGAATGGCCTCGTGTGCAAAGAAATATCGACTGGGAACCTGCCATTGTGGTACAGCACATTCTGTAAATTCACGGAAGGGGGAAAAATTCACCAGATGGAAAGGCAGGAGTTGTAAAGATAGCAATTTGGTTAGCTGGAATTTAGACGCTGGGCATGTGGGTGGCAGGGAGTGTATTTTTTTTTCACTGCAGCAGCCATGGTGCAGAGAAGTTTGCCTACAATAATAGTACAGGGATTTGTTGCGCCAGATACAAAGGAAATAAATAATAAAATGCAAAAAAATAAAAATAAAAAGCTTCTAACACTAGATTGCTTGGTACAATTGAAAGAAATGGAAAAGGAAGTGTAGTGCTTAAAAATAAAAATCAATAATAAAAAAAACATTTGATTGATCAGCATAAAGTCCCTTTAAGGTGTCTTCATATATGGAAGGAAAGATAGACCATCACCCAATAGTACTGACTATTACCATCAGTGTATGGGGTATACACTTTTAAATATACTGAATAGCGGCACCGTTGATCCTTCCTACAAACCCTGTTCCACTCCACATGCAGTTAAAGCTGCTCCACCTCATTTAAGACCATTAAGGATAAGGGAATCACTCCACATCCAGAAAAGACCTACTGCAGGCAAGCTCCAGCATCCACATATATATAAAAATAGAAAGGAACGCTCATTACGCAATTATAGATACAAACCAATTTATTGAAGATAAAAATGGATCCACTTACATTTAATGTAGGTAAAACAGGCATGTAGAAACATCCAGCGTTTCAAACCACTAAGACGGCTGCCACATCACCGCCCACAATCTGCATCACACGTCCTAAACTTAACCCAATACTCTTCAGCTGGTGGTGTGCTGCTGGCAATTGTTTTGCAAGAACCTGTGACACCCATTGCTATACCATAATCCCTATCAGTGAAGGCTGCTGAGAGGTCATGAGATATAGACATAAAAGGTGAGAAGTGAGGAGGAGAAGAATTGTGTCCCTTGTGAGTGGCTTTCAGGTGCTCTAGCCAATGGACTGAGTGGTGGGTGGTTAAATGCCTTGTCAAGCATGTGATACCCAAAGGGCTCGTGTTTTTGCCTTGATCTGCTTGCAGCAGAGATTGCAAATAGCAACAGTGTGATTAGCTACACATGTGCTAAAAAAGACCCACACAGTGGGAAGTGGGTCGGGAGATAGCCGTTCTAAAATCTGATGGAATAGCTGCTCTTATCTCTACTCTTCCATGATGGCTGTCTCTGTAGGACGTCTAGTCTTGTTGGGGTTGTTTCTCCACCTCACTTTCCTCCTCTGCTCTATCCGGCACCCAAGTCACATCAATGACCTCATCAGCATCATCCCCTCCATCCTCATCATCACTGGAGCCAACATATCAATACGCTGCGGCTTGTTTATCAGTGTTCTCCCCTCTCTGTTGGCTCATGGTACTCCCTTTCTCTACCTTAGAACCAACATTAGAATCGAGTAATGTCTGTGTTTTCTCAAGAAGCAAGTGGCTGATGCTGTATTCAAATAATTCATCTGACTCCTCAATGCATGAATGCTGGAGCTATGGCAGAAGTAGATGTGGACAATGAGGCAGAATAAGTCGCTCTGGCAGCTGCAGTGGAGTGCACACTGGTTTGGTAAGCCAGTCCACCACCTCCTCTACATGCTATGGCTTGATAGCATGGGCAACATCAAAAAGAGACAAAAGTGCCCTGTCTGAGGAAGGACCACATCCAGCTTTGCCTGTGGACACAGATTCTGCTGGCCCCCTCACAGTGGCATGGAATGTCTGCCTCTCCTTGTTGGCTTTCCAGACATTAATTTATTAAATGAAAAGTGGTGTTTGATGCACATTAAATTGAGGACTGACAGAAATGTAAAAACTATAATAAAAAAAATTAAAAGGGGGACACCAGTGTCACGGTCAGAAAAACTGCAGCTGACACTTTAAAAGAAAAAAGGGAGCAGCGGACCAGGAAAAAAAAAAACATGCAGCAACCAAAGGAAAAAAAAAAACAACCTTAGTTAGACTTACCGGTGACGGTATTTCTACAAGCCTTTCAGGACAGCATCTTGGAGAGAGCGCAGCTCCACCTCTTAGACAGGAAACACTGCGTGACAACGCCCCTTTAAAAAGCAGCTGCTTCCACCATGCCGTCAGTTGTTACCGAGAAATCCTCCGACATGCTGGAAAATATAATCAGACAATTACCAGGTCCTATAATTATACTTTACATATGATAACCAAGGGAGGGAAGTAGGCTGCTGTCCTGAAAGGCTCGTAGAAATACCGTCACCGGTAAGTCTAACTAAGGTTTTCTCCCTTCGCCTTTCAGGACAGCACCTTGGAGAGGATAACCGAGAAACTTACTTCAGCGTGGGACTACTGCCTGCAAAACCTTCCTACCAAATGATTGGTCCAAGGCTGATAGTAGATCCAAGCGGTAGTGCCTTATGAAGGTCGAAAAACTGGACCATGTGGCAGCCTTGCAGATTTGCTCAGGAGATGCCCCGGCCCTTTCTGCCCATGATGCCGCCACTGCTCGAGTAGAATGAGGTAATACCCCTTCCGGAGGTTCCAGACCCAAAGATTTGTATGCCTCTTTAATGGCCTGCTTTAACCATCTTCCAAGGGTGCTCTTGGAAGCTTTACCTCCTTTGTGAGTACCTTCCATTAAAACAAAGAGTGAAGATGACTTTCTGATTTCCTTTGTTCTTTCCAGATATTTAAGCAGACACCTCCTGACATCAAGGGTATGGAAAGCTTCTTCTCCTGCTCCCGAAGGTAAAGGACAAAAAGTAGGGAGAATGATTTCCTGTGTACGGTGAAAAACTGAAGCCACCTTTGGTAGAAATGCAGGATCCGTCCTTAAGACTACCCTATCCTGTAGACATCTCATAAAGGGCTCCTTAATTGAAAGGGCTTGTAACTCACTAATTCTATGTGCGGAAGTTACTGCTACCAGTAAAATAGTCTTTAACATCAAGAAACTTAATGATGCTTCTTCTATGGGTTCAAACGGTGCCTTAGTTAGTCCCTGAAGAACTAAAGATAAATCCCATTTGGGAAAACTAACAACAGGTCTAGGCTTTATTTTTGCCATTGCCCTAAAAAATCTGATTATTAAAGGTTCCCCTGACAGGGTTCTTTCCAAAAAAACTGATAAAGCAGCTACCTGCGTCTTGAGCGTACTTGCTGCTAACCCCTTCTCCAATCCCTCTTGAAGAAATTCCAAAACTGAAAAGGTGGTATGAAAATCAAAGTTTTTACTGGAACACCAAGAATTATAGATCTTCCAGACTTTAAAGTAAATGTCTCTCATCACTTTTTTTCTACTTGCAAGAAGGGTAGAAATAAGCTTCTCTGATAAACCCTTCTGTCTTAAGATTTGTTCTTCAGAAACCAAGCTGTTAGTTTGAGGTAAGCTGGATCTGGATGGAGAATTTGGCCCTGACTCAACAGGTCTGTCCTGATTGGTAATCTCCAAGCAGGTTTCACTGAGAGGTTCATCAAGGTTGAAAACCAGGGTCTTTTTGGCCAATAAGGAGCTATTAATATTAGCTCCGTGGACTCCAATCTGAATTTGGCTAACACCTTTGGTATCAGTTGAAACGGGGGAAAAGCATAGGACAGATGGAAGTCCCACTTGTGAGCTAACGCATCTACTCCGAGAGCTTGATCCTGTCTCTGAAAAGAGAAGAAGACTGGTATCTTTGCATTTTCCTGTTTTGCAAAGAGGTCCACTTGGGGATAACCCCAACTCTTGCAAATTGTTTTGAATAATTCCTGATTGAGAGACCACTCTGCTTCCCTTATTTATTTCCTGCCGAGGAGATCTGCTAAGGTGTTTTCCGTCCCCTTCAGATGGACTGCTGATAGAGAGGCCACATTGTTCTCTGCCCATCTTAGGATCTGATGCGCTAGACCCATTAGGGTTTTGCTTTTTGTGCCCCTTTGCTTTGATAAATATAATACTGTCGTCATATTGTCTGACAATATTTGGACATGTTGATTCACTAGAAATTCCCGGAGAGAGAGGAGGCTTAAGTGAACAGCCTTTAACTCTCTCCAATTTGAAGATCTTCTCGCTTCTGGTTTGGTCCAAACTCCCTGAATCGTTTTTTCTTCCAGATGAGCTCCCTATCCCCATGCGCTGGCATCTGTGGTCAGCCTTCTGGTTACCGGAAAGACCCAAGGAAGCCCTTTTGAAATGTTTCCTAGGTTCCTTCACCACCAGAGTGACCTTTTTGCTCTTGCCCCCATGTTGAATTTCTTCTCCATAGGTTCCTGGTATGACCAATTCATCAGGATATCCGATTGCAGAGGACAAGCAGGCAACCTGGCCCACTGTACCGAAGGAATTGCTGCTGTCAACAGTCCCAGAGCGGACGTGGCTTGTCTTACAGAGATCTCTGCGTTGGATTGAAGTGTTTTCTTCAACTCAACTGCATCTTCTCTATTTTCTCCTGGTATGGAAAAATTCTCTGTTCTATCGAGTCTATTTCGTACCCCAGAAACCTTACCCTTTGAGATGGAATTAAGTTTGACTTCTGAAGATTGAGAAGCCATCCCAAAGCTCTTAGATGTGTTTGAACTGTCTGTAGGTTGACCTCTACTTGACCCTTTGAGTCTGCAAACAGTAGCAGGTCGTCCAAATAGGGTACTATTGAAATCCCCTTCAGTCTCAGGGGCTCCAAAGATTACGCCATCACTTTTGTGAATACCCTGGGAGAAGAGGAAAGACCGAAAGGCAGAGCCCGAAACTGCAGGTGCCAAATCCCCCCCCCGATTGACTGCAAGACGCAGGAACCTTTGTGATGGGGGCGCTATTGGTATATGGAGATAGGCATCTCCCAAATCGATGGAAGCCATATGACATTTGGGGGTTAGCAAGTTCCTCACTGAGAAAATCATATCCATCCTGAATTTTTTGTATTTTATGGATCGATTTAGAACCTTCAAATTGAGAATCAGGCAGAACTTTCCTGATGGCTTTTTGACCAGAAAAATGTGGGAGTAAAACCCCTTCCCCCTTGATCTTTCGGAACCTGGGAAATGACCTTCTGTTGCATCAGTTCCTGTAACAGAGACTTCATGGCCAGAGCCTTTTCCCGATCCTTTGGCAGGTTTGTGATGTAAAACCGATTTGGGGGGCTTTGTGAGAATTCCAATTGATAACCCTTTTTGATTAACCCCAGAACAAAGGGACTCTTTGCTGTTTTTTCCCAAATTGGTAAGAAGTCCTGTAGTCTCCCCCCTACTAGATGGTCATTGTTTTTTAGGGGTTTGTTCTGGGGTTCTAAAGAGTACCCCACCTCTACCTCTTCCTCTCTGAGAAGACCAGGGTCTCTTTTGTGTGTGGTCCTTTTCCTTATCGGCTTGTCGAAAAGGACGAAAATTTTTCCTATGCTGTACCGTTTTCTTCTTCTGTGGGAAAGCTTTCTTCTTATCTGCTGTCCTGTCAAGGACAGTCTCCAGGTCTGGCCCAAACATAAGGTCTCCTGAAAAGGGAATTCCGCACAGTTTTACCTTAGAAGCTGAATCCCCTGTCCAGGTCTTTAATCAGAGTGCTCTTCTTGCTGAGTTAACAAGCGCAGAGGACCTGGCTGACATCCTAATAGATTCTGCAGAGGCATCTGCCATATATTTTACTGCCTTAAGCAGGGTAGGGAAGGACTCCAATAAGTCTTTTCTGGAGGTACCTGCCACAACATGATTTTTAAGTTGATCTAACCAACACTCCAGTTTCCTAGCCTCAACTGTAGCCGCCATTGCTGGCTTAAGATTAGCTAGAGATGAGTCCCAGGCATTCTTCAGTAGCCCATCTGCCCTCTTATCCATAGCATCTTTGAGAATACCCATGTCCTCAAAAGCTAAATCAGTTTTCCTAGATACTTGAGAAAAAGCAGCGTCTATCTTTGTTTTTTTTTATTCCACAACAGTTCGTCATTCTCCTCAAAAGGAAACCTCCTTTTGAGGGCTTTAGAAAAAAACTGTCCTTTCTCTGGTTCCTTCCATTCCTTTTTAATAGTGTCTGTTAACACTTTATGCACAGGGAACACCCTGTGTTTAATTTCCTCCAGCCCCAGGTACATCTTGTCATGCATGGACAGCTGAACTTTTTCTTCCTGGATCTCCAGGGTAGTATAAATTGCCTTGAGTAATTCATCCACCTCCTCAAGTGAAAGCTTATATCTAGATCAGTGGTTCTCAACTCCTGTCCTCAGGGCCCACTAACAGGCCAGGTTTTATGTATTTCCTTGGGGAGTTGCAGACTAGAATACTGCAATCACTGAGCAGCAAACTATATCACCTGTGATGTATTTCAGTTATCTTGCAAACCTGGCCTGTTAGTGGGTCCTGAGGACAGGAGTTGAGAACCACTGATCTAGATGATCTTGACTCTTCTTCCACCTCCTCCTCCTCTGAATCAATGGTTGAGGGTGAAATGCTTTCCCTTTCCTCCTCCGACTCACTTTCCACCTGTCTGGAAGTGGACTGAGGGAAACTGGAGTGAGAACTCTGTTCTTGGCTGGAACTCTGGCCGCGCTTTACAAGGGAACGCACTGTCCCTAGGGCCTCTGCTAATTCCTTCCTCACAGAAGATAAGAGCTCTTTGCAATCTTGTGAGGATTCTTCTTTTACTAAATCCACAATGCAGGATTTGCACAGTGGTTTGGGCCAAGAGTCCCTTAAAGGGTTTTTGCGTGAGGGGCACTTTCTCCCTGTTCTCTCTGATTTGGCAGTAGCTTTCTGAAACAGAGAAACAAGAAAAAGCCAGGTCCTTAGAACTAAGGCTTCAGAGAAAAGTAGTACCTCCAGCCAACACCCTAAGTGCCCAGAGTCTCACTCCTTTGCTGAACTGCTAATGGAAACTGTTACCCCATAACAGACAGCAGCAGGTTTTGAATAACCACATAAAAGATAAAACACCCAGTGATATAAAAGGAAAGAGGTGCCACCGCACCTCTCCTACCTGGGCCTGGCCGAGAACCTGGGCGCCTGCATCCGCCATTGCTGCTGACGATTCCGCTGTCTCCATAGTGCAATCCGCAGCTGCTGCACTGTGTACTAGGCTCCATGTGCCAAACAAAAGGAAGTCCCGGCCAGAGGACCCGCCCCTTCCTCCTGCGTTCCAGCAGCAGGAACCAATCGCTGCTACGCCCCGCCGGAAGTCTCCTTCTACCGGAACTAACATCACCTGCTGTCCGGGATTCGGCGCCGCCATTCAGAGGCCTGGCATGGACGCTCTTACTGAGCACAACCGTGGCCCCCCGAACACCCCGGGTGGAAAACTTCCGGCAGACCATTACTCCTGTGAGCCAGAGAAGGAAGGGACACCGGAGCACCCCTCTCACGTGCGGGAAGGAGCTGGGATGGTCTGAGTACCCAAATGTGGAGGTCCTGCCAAAGACCCTCTCCTTGGAGAGAGCGCAGCCCCTCTGGTTCCCCAAGCAGTGCTTCCACCATGGCGGAGGAAACATTAAAACTGACCGCATGGTGGAAGCAGCTGCTTTTTAAAGGGGCATTGTCACGCAGTATTTCCTGTCTAAGAGGTGGAGCTGCGCTCTCTCCAAGGTGCTGTCCTGAAAGGCGAAGGGAGAAAAAAAGGATATTCAGCACCGTATACAGCCCTAAATGTTATTTCATGCTGTGTTAAACACTGCACTACACTAACACACTACACTGACACACTATACTAACACTACACTCAACAAGTCACAATAAGTGAACACACTAACTCGCAAGTAGCAAACTGAGCCCTGCTCTATCTATCTCCACTCCAACAACACTGCAAAATCTTTCTTTGGGAAGTTAACTTTTACAGTGTGGAGTGGGACTATTAGCACTGAGCCATGATTGGAGAAAGTCATCATCACTTTCTCCAGTCAGGACTCCGGCAGTGCTAATTGGCAAATCCTTGCACCTGACCAGTGGTCAAGTGCACGGCTTCATCCAATTAGGGCTCTAGAATGAACAATAGATAAAACAGTGTAGCGCTGGACTAATAAAAATACGCATATAATGATATATGCGAGTGGACAGGACCCATAAATGTGTAAATGAAGTGAATAATAAATAAAGACCATATAACATTTAATCTAAAATAATCCAGTGGCCATGTGCGTGTATAGTGACACTAGAAATTAATCAAGTGCACCTGCATATATTTGAAAAACGAAAAGTGATATGAAAGTAAATGTAAAAATAGCGAACTTCAGGTGAATAAAAGTGAACCAATGTGACAACCTAATAAAAAATAAATTATATCAACATAAAACCTCTATTCACTAATAGTGTTAATTAATCCTAATGCTTAGTGATCACAATGAAAAGGGAATTAAAATAAATAAATAAACAGTCCCAAAAAATTATGAAAAACAGGTCCCAAAGTGTAGTGACACTCCAACACAGAATCTGGTTCAATGTTCCACCGCAGCTGTTGCCCACCACCAAGGGATAAAAGTTGGAGGCTTACCGGACAGCCTGCGACCACCCTTATTCAGGGGGGTCAAAACAGGCTCAGTAGAAATGTGTGAATCCAGAAGATATCCTCGCCGGGACTTGACCACAGGATGCAGCAAAGAATTGGCCACCAATGCCCCAAAAAAGGAAAAAGAAACTCCAATAGTGCAGAATGATCTGGCCAATTTATTAAAAGTTTATACAAACAACTAGGTTTAAAAAGGTTCTGACGGGGAGAAATAAAAGACAAGCTCCACCGCCGTTTAAAATCCAATCGCGCATGCGCGATACATGATCACGTTGTGACCCTGCGGCCGTTTCGTCACAACTGACGTCATCAGGGGTACATGGCCACGCTCGCGCATGCGCTTTAAATAAAAAAGCGGCACAGCACCCTAGCTCATTCATTGGCTGAGGGGGGACGGGGGCGGATAGTAATGCTGTATTAATAATCATACCAGCCCAATGAAAGCCGCCCATACATAAATCCTTCCTTGTTGTGAACCTGGGGATAAATAGAAAGCAAAGCTATATGCCGTGCAACGCCATCTAGTGGCTACAGAAAAAAGTGCAGGACACACTCCAAAATTTCTTTGAACGTGTAGAAACATGAAACAGCTTCTACAACTCAGACGTGTGTATTCCACACTACCATCTAGTGGCGGAAACAAAATAATTCACCAGTGTAAAACACATGATAAAGTGCATGGGATTAAGGTGCATAAAGACCAGAACAAATATGGGTGGGTTTAAGTTCCCCATCAGCCATATCTCCAATAAAAAATATATACATAAACATGATTACATTATACTAAAAACATCATCGTGTATATATCGAAAAAAAAGGACACTTAATTGTCCAAGAATATCTAAGAGCGCATGATAGGTAAATCCATGTTAATAAAATGTCAAAAAAAATACATATCAGTAAAGAAAAAAAGGGGGGGGGGAAGTCATCTGTAGAAACTTAATTTCAACTATTGTTAATAAAAAGAGGGGAGGATCAATCATAAAAAGATTCCTTTCAACTATTGTTAATAAAGCAATTAATATCCCACTCTATGTTCAACCCATTCGGGGCATGGGAACCTAATCTGTAGATCCAACTGGTTTCGGATCTAGAGATGGTTCTTTTTCCATTACTACCCCGCCAATGGGGAACGTACTTCTCAATACCGATAAACACAGTTCCCTTAGGGTTCCTATCGTGTACTGCATCATAGTGCCTAGAGACACTGTGTTTATCGAAGCCCTGCTTAATGTTGGTAATATGTTCTGCCAACCTCACATTCAGTTTCCTAACAGTGCAGCCCACATACTCCAACCCACATGGACACCTTAGTAAATATACTACGCATTTGGTTGTGCATGTGATAAGTGATTTGATGGAGTATGTGGCACCTGTACCACTAGAGGAGAATTCCGTTATTCTTCTGTCTCGTAATGAGTTGATACTGCAAACATTACATCTCCTACAGGGGGAGAATCCTTTTAAGTCCCCAAAGAAAGTAGGGCGTTTAGGTGGGACAGGGATATTTGGTGCCAACTGATGTCTAAAACTGGTAGCCCCCCTGAATAAAACTCTCGGTTTATCAGACAAAAGGGGTCCCAAGACTCGATCATTTTTAATAACGGACCAGTGTTTTCTAATGATTCTTTTGATGGCCCAGTGTTGGCTTGAATATGTTGTGATGAAGGCTAACCCAAAATCCTCCCTGTCTTCTACCTGGGGGGGTTTGTCACGCAATAGTTCCTCACGCTCCCTGTTCCCTATTTCCACAATTAGGGAGTCCAACGCAGCAGCATCATAACCTTTGGTCAGAAACCTCGATTTCAAATTTAAGGCCTCCCTATGGAACTCATTGACATCAGAACAATTTCGTCTCAAACGCAGGAACTGGCCCTTAGGCACGGCAGATAGCCAGGACTGATGATGACAGGAGTCAAGTGGTATAAAACTATTCCTGTCCGTTGTTTTGAAATAAGTCGAAGTGGTAATGGCATCATTAACAATAGTGATAGCTAAGTCCAAAAAATGTATTTGGGTGGAGCTAGCCTCATGGGTAAGTGATATACCTCTATCGTTGTTGTTAAGTGCAGACAGGAAGGTGGTCACAGAATTGATGTCCCCGTCCCAAATGAACAGGACATCATCAATAAATCTCCTCCACATGACCAACTGGGGAGGACTGTCCTTTAATACCACATCCTCCTCCCACTTGGTCATGAAGAGGTTGGCCATACTGGGAGCAAATTTAGCTCCCATGGCCACTCCCTTCGTTTGTAGATAATGTGTGCCACCATACCAGAAATGGTTGTGCTCCATCGAGAAGTCCAGTAGCTCCATCACGAAATTACATTGCGTGATGGAGATACTGGAGTCTCGATAGAGGAAATGACGCACAGCCTCGTGTCCTAGACTATGGGATATAGAGGTGTACAGTGATGCGACATCAGCTGTCACCAGCATATATGTAGCTTTCCACTCCACTTCTCTTAGTATATTAAGGACATGTTTAGTGTCCCTAAGGTAGGCGGGAGTGCCCACCACCAGTGGTTGTAGGAAGAAATCGATATACTTCCCAACACGCGAGGTTACCGAATCAATACCACTGATGATGGGCCTCCCTGGTGGATTGGTCAAGGTCTTATGAATTTTCGGTAATATATATATTACCGGTAGCCGGGGGGCTAGAGGGACCAAATACTCCCTCTCCTTTTTATCAAGGATCCCTAAGTCATAACCTTTCTCAATCAGAACCCTGAGTTCCCGCTTGAAACCAGAGGTTGGATCGGAAGGTAAAGGAGAATATGTATTCGTATCCGAGAGGATTCTCAGAATTTCGTTGTTATAGGAATCATGATCCATGATCACTATCGCTCCGCCTTTGTCGGCGGGGCGTATTACAATATCCTTTCTATTCATCAAGGCCTCCAAACCAACTTTAATATTATGTTGCGTCTGCACTGGCCTAATATTTAAAATGGCCAGATCGTTTAGCACCAAATCCCGAAAAACGGTCACATTCGGTGCCCCAGTACTAGGAGGGTTGAAAAGTGATGCATTTTTTAATCCTGAGTGTGTAACCACAGAAGCTTCCCTACTTAGCTGCCTAGCAGGGTTACTTAGAATGTATCTTTTTATGTTTAATTTCCGTGTGTATTTTTGCACATCAATGAACGTTTGGAATTTGTTAAGATTCCGTGGTGGTACGAACTTCAAACCCTTACTAAGGGTAGAGAGTTCTTCCTTAGAGATTTCCTTGGTGCTTAAATTTATAATGCCACTTATATCCTCCTCCTTTTTGGGGTGAAGCTTCCTCCCCCCTCTGCACCCTCTCTTGCATCTCCGTTTCTTTTGTTCCTTCCCCTCCCGGCCAACTGAAAATCCCGATTAAGACGATTGTCTCCAGTGTGCCGGTTATGGGAGGAGTCTAAGGGATTATGATCCCTATTAAAATTTGATGCATTATCATTCATACCATCATATAAAGGAGAAAATCTGTTCACAACATTGACCCCATATTGATCACATGCCTCATCATTATTACGTTGGTTTCTCCGGGGTCTTTGTCCCTGAAAGTCGGGACGTCATTGGTTACTACCAAAGTCGTGATGTACTTCCCGTTCATTCAGTCATCTCCAAGGTAAGGGGGACCGACGACGTGATTGAGAGGAGGAATTCCTCCTGCCCCCCCTACCCCTCATATGGTGAGGATGTCCCCGGGGTCTAGCACCTCCCCATGAGTGGGGGGAGGGAGGGTAACCCTGAGGTATCTCCAACCCAGTGTTCCCATGAATACCTTGGGACACGGGCCCAACTTGGGCCCTTGGGGTGTTACTAGAAGTAATAGTGGTGGGGGGGTCAGTAGGGGCGGGGACTTGCCACTTGAACACCAGGTTATCCCTGTAGTCCTTGGCATCCCTATTGTACTTCTTCCTTTTCTTCAATTTTTGTTCTGACTCCTCCTTGATCAAAAGAGTCTTTAAGGATTCTGATTTGCGGGTGTATTCCTGATTCTCTTTAAATGGTGTAAGTTTAGCCTTAATGATGTTAATCTCTATGTCTAACATGGTAAGCCTACGCTTCTTTTTAGCTATTAAAAACTGCAGAAACCCCACACCTGCTTCATTAAAATATTTGAACCATTCTGCAAGTTCATTATCCTCCTTTTGGGGATTCACTTCCCACCTTAGACTTCTCGGGACCATATTGACTTTTACATACTCTTCCAAATATGCAATATCCCATCTTAGGTGTACCTCAGAAACGGTGAGATTTTTTAATCTGAGAAAACATCCTGCTAAGTCATCACTAGGGTCATCTCTACCGTCAAAAACACCCGTAGTGTCTATGACCAACTGTGACCTGTATTCAAAGATATCCATTTGCAGGAAAGACACCAGCTGCAATAACTATGTATTTAAATGGCAAAAAGGAAAAGGGAAGGGAGAGAAATTGCGCTCGGTGTTCAATTTAAAAACTGAAAAAACGTGAAGTGAGTCCTGCAGCTAAAACACAATAACTCCAATACAAGGGCACACAAAATGAACAATAGATAAAACAGTGTAGCGCTGGACAAATAAAAATACGCATATAATGATATATGCGAGTGGACAGGACCCATAAATGTGTAAATGAAGTGAATAATAAATAAAGACCATATAACATTTAATCTAAAATAATCCAGTGGCCATGTGCGTGTATAGTGACACTAGAAATTAATCAAGTGCACCTGCATATATTTGAAAAACGAAAAGTGATATGAAAGTAAATGTAAAAATAGCGAACTTCAGGTGAATAAAAGTGAACCAATGTGACAACCTAATAAAAAATAAATTATATCAACATAAAACCTCTATTCACTAATAGTGTTAATTAATCCTAATGCTTAGTGATCACAATGAAAAGGGAATTAAAATAAATAAATAAACAGTCCCAAAAAATTATGAAAAACAGGTCCCAAAGCGTAGTGACACTCCAACACAGAATCTGGTTCAATGTTCCACCGCAGCTGTTGCCCACCACCAAGGGATAAAAGTTGGAGGCTTACCGGACAGCCTGCGACCACCCTTATTCAGGGGGGTCAAAACAGGCTCAGTAGAAATGTGTGAATCCAGAAGATATCCTCACCAATAGTCTCCAGGTGTTCTCCAGGTATCTTTATGGCAAGCCAAGAGGGGCTTCCAAACGGGGTGCAGCTGGGACTTGACCACAGGATGCAGCAAAGAATTGGCCACCAATGCCCCAAAAAAGGAAAAAGAAACTCCAATAGTGCAGAATGATCTGGCCAATTTATTAAAAGTTTATACAAACAACTAGGTTTAAAAAGGTTTAAAAGACAAGCTCCACCGCCGTTTAAAATCCAATTGCGCATGCGCGATACGTGCTCATGTTGTGACCCTACGGCCGTTTCGTCACAACTGACGTCATCAGGGGTACGTGGCCACACTCGCGGATGCGCTTTAAATAAAAAAGCGGCACAGCGCCCTAGCTCATTCATTGGCTGAGGGGGGACGGGGGCGGATAGTAATGCTGTATTAATAATCATACCAGCCCAATGAAAGCCGCCCATACATAAATCCTTCCTTGTTGTGAACCTGGGGATAAATAGAAAGCAAAGCTATATGCCGTGCAACGCCATCTAGTGGCTACAGAAAAAAGTGCAGGACACACTCCAAAATTTCTTTGAACGTGTAGAAACATGAAACAGCTTCTACAACTCAGACGTGTGTATGCCACCGCACCTCTCCTACCTGGGCCTGGCCGAGAACCTGGGCGCCTGCATCCGCCATTGCTGCTGACGATTCCGCTGTCTCCATAGTGCAATCCGCAGCTGCTGCACTGTGTACTAGGCTCCATGTGCCAAACAAAAGGAAGTCCCGGCCAGAGGACCCGCCCCTTCCTCCTGCGTTCCAGCAGCAGGAACCAATCGCTGCTACGCCTCGCCGGAAGTCTCCTTCTACCGGAACTGATATCACCTGCTGTCCGGGATTCGGCGCCGCCATTCAGAGGCCTGACATGGACGCTCTTACTGAGCACAACCGTGGCCCCCCGAACACCCCGGGTGGAAAACTTCCGGCAGACCATTACTCCTGTGAGCCAGAGAAGGAAGGGACACCGGAGCACCCCTCTCACGTGCGGGAAGGAGCTGGGATGGTCTGAGTACCCAAATGTGGAGGTCCTGCCAAAGACCCTCTCCTTGGAGAGAGCGCAGCCCCTCTGGTTCCCCAAGCAGTGCTTCCACCATGGCGGAGGAAACATTAAAACCGACGGCATGGTGGAAGCAGCTGCTTTTTAAAGGGGCATTGTTACGCAGTATTTCCTGTCTAAGAGGTGGAGCTGCGCTCTCTCCAAGGTGCTGTCCTGAAAGGCGAAGGGAGAAAAAAAGGATATTCAGCACCGTATACAGCCCTAAATGTTATTTCATGCTGTGTTAAACACTGCACTACACTAACACACTACACACTATACTAACACTACACTCAACAAGTCACAATAAGTGAACACACTAACTCGCAAGTAGCAAACTGAGCCCTGCTCTATCTATCTCCACTCCAACAACACTGCAAAATCTTTCTTTGGGAAGTTAACTTTTACAGTGTGGAGTGGGACTATTAGCACTGAGCCATGATTGGAGAAAGTCATCATCACTTTCTCCAGTCAGGACTCCGGCAGTGCTAATTGGCAAATCCTTGCACCTGACCAGTGGTCAAGTGCACGGCTTCATCCAAATAGGGCTCTAGAATGCACTGTGAAGCTCAGAGGATGAACATCCTGCCGAACTACCCGCAAATTTGGGTGTTTGCTAAACAGGCGATGTTCGGGCAAAACTTTTGCTCGCCCCGAACCGTTTGCCCAACACTTATATACAATTATTGTGATTTCTTTTTTTTTTTACCAAAAGCATGTAGCAGAGCACATTTTGGCCTACATTTATGAAGATATTTGATTTTTTTTTGGATATGTTTTATAGAGTAGAAAAAAGTAGAAAAATGTTTTTTTCAAAATGTTCTGACTTTTTTGTTTATATTACAAAAAACAAAACAAAAACAAAAGCAGGCTTCTGTGAATGGGAGCAGAGGGGATGGATGGGCATAGCTGCTCTGTTTTTTTTCTCCTCTCAAATCCCCAGAAGGGTCTCTGGGCAGAACAATAAACCTGTCAACTGTATATAATAGAGATAAGCCCAGGAGATGTCATGCAGCTCCTTGGACTTAACTTATAATGTGCATTCACTTTTTACAAAGTGGCTGAATTCCTGGACTTCAGCTTTAAGGATCCAGAAATGCTGTCAACAGTTATTGTTTTGTTTTGTTTTGTCTTGTAAGGTAGATTTTGTATAGAAAAAACATAACAACTTATGTTTTATACAGTTTTAAGTAACAGGAACCCATGGAAGAAGAGACAGCAATAGGGGATGTTGGCACAAATGACAGAATTACTTATAATTTTCATTAAGAACATAAAATCTAAACCAGGTAAGCTGACCAAAACCGTCTATTGCATGTCGTGGGGAGGTAATGGTCAAATGGCTTTAGCACAGAAGAGGGATACCCATGTCTCTGTAAATCCTACATCTTTTAGATAAAAAATATAACTTAAACTGATGACACTTTTGAAATTGTGCTTGATGATGAAAGGTTACATTTTATAAATCTGTAATAGTAGTTTATGGTTAATTAAGCAGTTACATTTTATCTGTACAAAAGTCTTTGTTTTATCTTCTTTGAATCATATGCTTGTCTGCTGCCCTACGCCAATGTACACTTAGAAAAACTAAATACTACATTAGAATTACGTGCCTGTGAACTTAGTGTTTGAGTGATTTTATTATATTATAAAAAGCATGTGGAGGATTACCTCTGACAGATTTTCCAGCTCAAAAGGGATGACCTTTCAAATAAAAAAATGCAAGTTGCTGTATGTAACTTCTATTAAATACAGGGATATTTTTGCATGCCATATTGAGAAATGCCATTTTGAGCTATAGCACATGGAAATAATCATTTTCATTTACACAGCTGAGAGTAACAGATGTTTTCTCTAGTAGAAACTCAACACAAAAAAATAAGGAACTTGCCTAGTCAGCAAGATTATATTATTATTACAGATGCTTCTTAATTTGAATCTGCACAGGTGTGTAATAATAACAGTTTTACTGAAGTAGGCATGTATTATCTTACACAGTTCAACCAAGTATTCCAATGTACTGTGCTTCACTGATGTCAAGGCAAGCTGCTTATTCTGTGTACATCCCAAAGTAATATAAAAAGTAGTAAAAAATAACGTCAGAGCAAAGATGTTACTGTGCCTTGCCCCGCCCATCAGAGTGCTCTCTGATGAAGAGGAAGAGCACTCAAACACATCAGTGGAGGTGCATTGTTCCCAGTCTGCTTGATCAGTCCCTAATCATGTTTTTTTATCTGTATAATCTGCATGTTTACATTATTATTTTGTATTTTTTATTTTACTTTATTAATTAAAAATTGTAGCTAATCAATGTTTACACATTTATGTAAAATGTATCTCATGTTTATGTTAAGTTGCAATGGGAGTTTATTTGATATGGTGGCACACAGTAGTGCTATGGCTTTTCTGGCTCTCAGTTAAGTGTACGGTGTGTAAATGATATCAGCAGTTTAACTAGCCAAGAAGGTACAGTCCAGCCAAACTTCAGCACCTTAATTATAATGTCCATTCCTCAGTTCCATCACATCTTAGGGAAGTTTGTTAGCAGAGTGCAGCGCAGGACTCAGTGGTGGCACAGTAGTATAACATATAGTAAACAAAAAAGTAAAAATCAGCACTGCAATAGCCACATACTGAAAAAGAGAATCACCAAATACATGGAATTACCCACACTCCTTAATCCCTATACCTCCTGATTACATCAGGTGTGGTCTCTTTGAAGGAAATGCATATAGAAAAAAGTTGAGGATGACAGATCCTCAAAGTAACCTTCTATAGAGACACCAGGGTAAAGGAAAAATAAATACTTTTTTTAAAACAATGTAGCAAAAAGTAACATTAAGATAAAAATACCACACTACCACCAATGCAAAATATAAAAAAGACAACGCTGTCAATGTGGATACATGAAGCTACTAGCATCACAGCTCAAACATACATGTCTTTCATTCACACCACCAGGATATGGGGGAAAAAGGAATTGAATTTCAATGGAACTGAATGATATAAAGCACAGATTGCACAATGAAGATTGCAAATAGTTAATCTCTGCTGAAAAATGTGTATAGGTTGCTGGTTATGGATCTGTCATTGAATGGTCACCCCAAGGACAGGAAGTGCATGTAATTCAAGGTGGGTGTCACAGAAAGTTGAAGCCTGGATGAATCACTGCTGCAGGATCAGCTATGGAATTGTGCAATGAAAATGCTGGAACTACACTCAGGTAGATGATACAAACAATGAAATCTTACCCAGAGAGATTCAACTGTTACTTGGATCGGGGATTGTACGGACAGATTAGGTGTCAGGTGTCAGTGGGTCCACTCAATGAAGACAGGAGGAGGTATAAGAAAACCATCATTGCCAAACCTTGAAAGGTAAGATCTTTACTCACTGTCAGTGAGATGGCACCAATGCTTTCACTGTGTCTGTCAGTCCCGTATTAAGGCAGATAGTCCAGCCAAATAAACAGTTTGTTGTTCGTTGTTTCCCATCTAGTATAGATCCATATCCAATGGCTATAATATCGGCATGGGTGTCTGTATAAGCAGCTCTTTGTCTATGATGATGATGTCATGCTGACATGTTTCGCCCGCCACCGAGCACAAGCTTCTTTGGAGCAAGGAGGGGCTGGGTGTCTCAAACACCCATTCCTATAATGTTGTACTTGCGTATGACCACCAGATGTTCTCATCACACACTCCTCAAATGAACACTCAGCACATCTGTAGTACATAGACAGAGTATTTCCTAAATCAAAAAAAAAATCTATTTCATATCCACTTTGTATATGTGTATATATATACAGTATCTCACAAAAATGAGTACACACCTCACATTTTTGTAAATATTTTATTATACCTTTTCATGTGACAACACTGAAGAAGTGACACTTTGCTACAATGTAAAGTAGTGAGTGTACAGCTTGTATACCAGTGTAAATTTGCTGTCCCCTCAAAATAACTCAACACACAGCCATTAATGTCTAAACCGCTGGCAACAAAAGTGAGTACACCCTTAGGTAAAGATGTCAGAATTGGGCCCAATTAGCCATTTTCCCTCCCCGGTGTCATGTGGCTCGTTAGTGTTACAAGGTCTCAGGTGTGAATGGGGACCAGGTGTGTTAAATTTGGTGTTGTCACTCTCACTCTCTCATACTGGTCACTGGAAGTTCAATATGGCACCTCATGGCAAAGAACTCTCTGAGGATCTGAAAAAAAGAATTGTTGCTCTACATGAAGATGGCCTAGGCTATAAAAAGATTGCCAAGACCCTGAAACTGAGCTGCAGGATGCACGATGGCCAAGATCATAACAGGGCAGGTTCCACTCAAGACAGGCCTCGCCATGGTTGACCAAAGAAGTTGAGTGCATGTGCTCAGCATCATAGCCAGAGGTTGTCTTTGAGAAATAGACATATGAGTTCTGCCAGAATTGCTGCAGAGTAGGGATGGGCCGAACACCCCCCGATTCGGTTTGCAGCAGAACATGCGAACAGGCAAAAAATTTGTTCGAACATGCGAACACCGTTAAAGTCTATGGGACATGAACATGAGTAATCAAAAGTGCTCATTTTAAAGGCTTATATGCAAGTTA
This sequence comes from Lithobates clamitans, assembly GCA_037952925.1. NCBI lineage: Eukaryota > Metazoa > Chordata > Amphibia > Anura > Ranidae > Lithobates > Lithobates clamitans. The sequence continues at coordinate 541,299 of JBBGZY010000552.1, read as the reverse complement.
TTGTCATAAAAAGTGTTTGGGGACCTGGGTCCTGCCCCAGAGGACATGTATGAATGCAAAACAAGTTTTAAAAACTGCCATTTTTCGGGAGCAGTGATTTTAATAATGCTTAAAGTGAAACAATAAAAGTGAAATATTACATAAATGGGTGGCCCCGCCCCCTCTGACACCCTGGGAAAGCCATGGGGAAGTCTCCGTGCGTCAGAGGGGGCGGGGTCACCCAGGAAAATCACCGTGTGGCCCCACCCTCAGTTCTAAAAGAACTGTTGAAGCGAAGACGCATCACACGGCGGGTCTCTCCGCGGCTTTGTTTTTTTTTTCTTTTTCGGTCCGTCAGCAGAGCGAGAGAAGATTAATGGACTTCATGGGACATTTTAATTTTTTTATTTTTTAATAAATGACTTGTCCCAAGCCGTGTCTTGTCATTTGTACCATTTTGACACTTTTTTTGTGAAATTGTAGGGGTACATTTGTACCCCGTTACCATTTCACACAGGGGGGGAGGCCGGGATCTGGGTGTTCCCTTGTTAAAGGGGGCTTCCAGATTCCAATAAGCCCCCCACCCACAGACCCCCACAACCACCGGGCAAGGGTTGTGGGGATGAGACCCTTGTCCCCATCAACATGGGGACAAGGGGCTTTGGTGGGCTACCCCAAAGCACCCTCCCCATGTTGTGGGCATGTGGCCTGGTATGGTTCAGGAGGGGGGGCACTCTCTCATCCCCCCTCTTTTCCTGCAGCCTGACAGGTTGCGTGCTCGGGTAAGGGTCTGGTATGGATTTTGAGGGGGACCCCCACGCCATTTTTTTTTAAATTTTAGCACGGGGTTCCCCTTAATATCCATACCAGACCCGAAGGGCCTGGTATGGAATTTTTGGGGGACCCCCACGCAATTTTTTTAAAAAAATTTGGTTCGGGGTTCCCCTTAATAATCATACCAGACCCAAAGGGCCTGGTAATGAACTAGGGGGGATCCCATGCCGTTTTTTTCAATGACTTCCTTTATCCGTATTGCCGGGACTGACAATTCATTATAGCCATAAGTACTTTTAAATGACTTTTTTTCCTTTACAAATTACATTTTGTGCAGGGACTATTCTAAACATGGGAAAAATGTGTCACTTTACAGGCATACTATAGACACCCCCCAGGTACGAAATTTAAAGAATATTTCACTTTTATTGTTTCACTTTAAGCATTATTAAAATCAGTGCTCCCGAAAAAAAGACCATTTTTAAAACTTTTTTTTTGCATTGATACATGTCCCCTGGGGCAGGACCCAGGTCCCCAAACACTTTTTATGACAATACCATGCATATAAGCCTTTAAAATTAGCACTTTTGATTTCTACCATAGACTTTTAAAGGGTGTTCCGCGGCTTTTGAATTTGCCATGAACACTCCAAATTGTTCGCTTTTCGGCGAACAGGCGAACACCCGATGTACATCGGGCTTATCCCTACTGCAGAGGTTGAAGGGGTGGGGGGTCAGCCTGTCAGTGCTCAGACCATATGCCACACACTGCATCAAATTGCTCTGCATGACTGTCGCCCCAGAAGAAAGCCTCTTCTAAAGATGATGCACAAGAAAGCCTGCAAAACAATTTACTGAAGACAAGCAGACTAAGGACATGGATTACTGGAACCATGCCCTGTGCTCTGATGAGACCAAGATAAACTTACTTGGTTCAGATGGTGTCAAGCGTGTGTGGTGGCAACCAGGTGAGGAGCACAAAGACAAGTGTGTCTTGCTTACAGTCAAGCATGGTGGTGGGAGTGTCATGGTCTGGGGCTGCACGAGTGCTGCCAGCACTGGGGAGCTACAGTTCATTGAGGGAACCATGAATGCCAATATGTACTGTGACATACTAAAGCAAAGCATGATCCCCTCTCTTCGGAGACAGGGCAGCAGGGCAGTATTCCAACATAATGACCCCAAACACACCTCCAAGATGACCACTGTCTTGCTAAAGAAGCTGAGAGTAAAGGTGATGAACCGGCCAAGCATGTCTCCAGACCTAAACCCTATTGTGCATCTGTGGGACATCCTCAAATGGAAGGTGGAGGAGAGCAAGGTCTCTAACATCCACCAGCTCCGTGATGTCACCATGGAAGAGTGGAAGAGGACTCCAGTGGCAACCTGTGAAGCTCTGGTGAACTCCATGCCCAGGATGGTTAAGGTAGTGCTGGAAAATATTGGTGGCCACACAACATATTGACACTTTGGGTCCAATGTGGATATTTTCACTTAGGGGTGTACTCACTTTTGTTGCCAGCGGTTTAAACCTTAATGGCTGTGTGTTGAGTTATTTTGAGGGGACAGCAAATTTACACTTTTATACAAGCTGTACACTCACTACTTTACATTGTAGCAAAGTGTAATTTCTTCAATGAAAACATATAATAAAATATTTACAAAAATGTGATGTGTGTACTCACTTTTGTGAGATATTATTTATATATATATATATATATATATATATATATATATATATATATACATATATATATATATACAGTTGTGCTGTACATAACATAAATAGGCAGAATTTATGATTTCTTGGCCATTTTTCAGAGAATATGAATAATAACACGAATATTTTTCTTTCACGCATGTGTTTGGCTGAGGCCATTTATTATCAATCAACTGTCTTTATTCTTTTTAACCACTTGAGCCCCGGACCATTATGCTGCCTAAGGACCAGAGGTCTTTTTCCAATTTGGCACTGCGTCGCTTTAACTGCTAATTGCGCGGTCATGCAATGCTGTACCCAAACGAAATTTGCGTCCTTTTCTTCCCACAAATAGAGCTTTCTTTTGATGGTATTTGATCACCTCTGCAGTTTTTATTTTTTGCGCTATAAACGGAAAAAGACCGAAAATTTTGAAAAAAAATGATATTTTCTACTTTTTGTTATAAAAAAAATCCAATAAACTAAATTTTAGTCATACATTTAGGCCAAAATGTATTCGGCCACATGTCTTTGGTAAAAAAAAATGTCAATAAGTGTATATTTATTGGTTTGCGCAAAAGTTATAGCGTCTACAAACTAGGGTACATTTTCTGGAATTTACACAGCTTTTAGTTTATGACTGCCTATGTCATTTCTTGAGGTGCTAAAATGGCAGGGCAGTACAAAACCCCCCCAAATGACCCCATTTTGGAAAGTAGACACCCCAAGGAAATTGCTGAGAGGCATGTTGAACCCATTGAATATTTATTTTTTTTGTCCCAAGTGATTGAAAAATGACAAAAAAAAAAAAAATATTTACAAAAAGTCGTCACTAAATGATATATTGCTCACACAGGCCATGGGCCTATGTGGAATTGCACCCCAAAATACATTTAGCTGCTTCTCCTGAGTATGGGGATACCACATGTGTGGGACTTTTTGGGAGCCTAGCCGCGTACGGGGCCCCGAAAACCAATCACCGCCTTCAGGATTTCTAAGGGTGTAAATTTTTGCTTTCACTCTTCACTGCCTATCACAGTTTCGGAGGCCATGGAATGCCCAGGTGGCACAAAACCCCCCAAAATGACCCCATTTTGGAAAGTAGACACCCCAAGCTATTTGCTGAGAGGCATATTGAGTCCATGGAATATTTTATATTTTGACACAAGTTGCGGGAAAGTGACACTTTTTTTTTTTTTTTTTTTTTCATAAAGTTGTCACTAAATGATATATTGCTCACACAGGCCATGGGCATATGTGGAATTGCACCCCAAAATACATTTAGCTGCTTCTCCTGAGTATGGGGATACCACATGTGTGGGACTTTTTGGGAGCCTAGCCGCGTACTGGACCCCAAAAACCAATCACTGCCTTCAGGATTTCTAAGGGTGAAAATTTTTGATTTCACTCTTTACTGCCTATCACAGTTTCGGAGGCCATGGAATGCCCAGGTGGCACAAAACCCCCCCAAATGACCCCATTTTGGAAAGTAGACACCCCAAGCTATTTGCTGAAAGGCATGGTGAGTATTTTGCAGCTCTCATTTGTTTTTGAAAATGAAGAAAGACAAGAAAAAACATTTTTTTTTTTCTTTTTTCAATTTTCAAAACTTTGTGACAAAAAGTGAGGTCTGCAAAATACTCACTATACCTCTCAGCAAATAGCTTGGGGTGTCTACTTTCCAAAATGGGGTCATTTGGGGGGGTTTTGTGCCACCTGGGCATTCCATGGCCTCCGAAACTGTGATAGGCAGTGAAGAGTGAAATCAAAAATTCACGCCCTTAGAAAGCCTGAAGGCGGTGCTTGGTTTTCGGGGTCCCGTACGCGGCTAGGCTCCCAAAAAGTCTCACACATGTGGTATCCCCGTACTCAGGAGAAGCAGCAGAATGTATTTTGGGCTGTAATTTCATATATTTCCATGGCATGTTTGAGCAATATATCATTTAGTGACAACTTTGTGCAAAAAAAAAAAAAAAAAAAAAAATTTGTCTCTTTCCCGCAACTTGTGTCGCAATATAAAATATTCCATGGACTCGACATGCCTCTCAGCAAATAGCTTGGGGTGTCTACTTTCCAAAATGGGGTCATTTGGGGGGGTTTTGAACTGTCCTGGCATTTTATGCACAACATTTAGAAGCTTATGTCACACATCACCCACTCTTCTAACCACTTGAAGACAAAGCCCTTTCTGACACTTATTGTTTACATGAAAAAGTTATTTTTTTTTGCAAAAAAATTACTTTGAACCCCCAAACATTATATATTTTTTTAAAGCAAATGCCCTACAGATTAAAATGGTGGGTGTTTCATTTTTTTTTTTCACACAGTAATTGCGCAGCGATTTTTCAAACGCATTTTTTGGGGAAAAAACACACTTTTTTTAATTTTAATGCACTAAAACACGCTATATTGCCCAAATGTTTGATGAAATAAAAAAGATGATCTCAGGCCGAGTACATGGATACCAAACATGACATGCTTTAAAATTGCGCACAAACGTGCAGTGGCAACAAAATAAATACATGTTTAAAAGCCTTAAAAAGCCTTTACAGGTTACCACTTTAGATTTACAGAGGAGGTCTACTGGAAAAATTACTGCACTCGATCTGGCCTTCGCGGTGATACCTCACATGCATGGTGCAATTGCTGTTTACGTTTGACGACAGACCGCCGCTTGCGTTCGCCTTAGCGCGAGAGCAGGGGGCGACAGGGGTGTTTTTTTTTTTTTTTTTTTTTCTTTATTATTTTTTTGCTTTTTTAATCTTACTTTTAAACTGTTCCTTTCATATTTTTTTTTTTAATCATTTTTATTGTTATCTCGGGGAATGTAAATATCCCCTATGATAGCAATAGGTAGTGACAGGTACTCTTTTTTGAAAAAATTGTGGTCTATTAGACCCTAGATCTCTCCTCTGCCCTCAAAGCAAATGACCACACCAAGATCGGTGTGATAAAATGCTTCCCCAATTTCCCAATGGCGCTATTTACATCCGGCGAAATCTAAGTCATGAAATACTCGTAGCTTCCGGTTTCTTAGGCCATAGAGATGTTTGGAGCCACTCTGGTCTCTGATCAGCTCTATGGTCAGCTGGCTGAATCACCGGCTGCATTCTCAGGTTCCCTGTTGAGACAGGAGAGCCAGAGAAAAACACGGAAGACGGTGGGGGGGGGGCATTCCCTCCCACGGCTTGTAAAAGCAGTCTAGAGGCTAATTAGCCGCTAGGATTGCTTTTACATGAAAGCCGACCGCTGGCTGAAAAGAATGATACCAAGATGATACCTAAACCTGCAGGCATCATTCTGGTATAACCACTCAAAGTCGTGAATGGCGTACCTGAAGACAAAAAAATGGTTAACAATGGTTAACAATAAAGCACAGTAAAGTGTAAATAATTACACACCTGAAAAACAAACATGATAAAACATAATAACAATAACAATAACAATCAATAACAATAACAATAACAATAAAACATTGCAGAATAGAATACAGTAAAAAAGAGCAGAACAATAGAGAGAGAGAATAGAGAGAGAGAGAACAATAAAACAACAACTATTTTTTTTTATTTCATATTTTTTTTTTTTTTTACACTTTTTTTGTAACTAACTTTTATAACGGTAACCGGTTCCAGGTTCGGGTCTCTCAAAATGCGATGGCATCTTGGGAGACCCTGTGAAAGTGTGCCTAGTCTGTGCAATGCTGTACCCTACACTAATACTCAACTAGTGAATGGTAGCGTTCAAAACATTCACCAATGCAAAGACCAGGATTGTCAGGACAGGAGGGACAATAATAGCGGGTGTCACGCCTATATCCGCGCTTGCTGCAGACACGACATCTTTTTGGGGGGGGTTCGTTGGGTAGGGGTACTCGGGAGGACATAAAAATGCCTCTCATGCAGCCGACTGCATTTGGTTGGGGATGTGAATGGGGGAAGTACGGGCGCTGCAGAAGCGGTGGGTTCCCAATTAGGATTGGCGAATGCAGCAGGAAGGGCACTATGGGCACGACGGGCCTGTGTTTGTCTTTTTGGTGGCAGCGGGACACTACTTGTGCTTGCCACCTCACCAGCTTCAACTGCACTTATGGGACTCGCCACGTCACCAAGTGTTACTGCAGTGCTGGTTTGACTACGACCGGGGTGTACTAGGCCGCTGGCGCTTGCCAGTTCACCAAAACACTACCAAAAAACTGTTAGCGATCGCAGGGATCAGGCCTGACTCTGCGAACGCTGCAGTTATGCGTTTAGTGTTTTGTAAGTGACAGTGATCGATCGATACTGCACTTGGGTGGGCTGGGCTGGGCCGGGCGGAGGGGCAAAACGCAGGTGCTAGCAGGTATCTGGGCTGATCCCGCTAACACTGCGTTTTTGGGAACCCTAAACTGCTGTTGACGCTAGTATAGATCTGATCGGATCAGATATTGATGCGATCAGATACTATACCACTAAGGGAGGTGTACAGTGCGTGCGTGGGTGTTAGCGGTACTGGCGCTAATCTGACGCTGCCTGGGGCTGGTGCTTGCCAGTTCACCAAAACGCTACAAAAAAAACTGTTAGCGATCGCAGGGATCAGGCCTGACTCTGCGAACGCTGCAGTTATGCGTTTAGTGTTTTGTAAGTGTCAGTGATCGATCGATACTGCACTTGGGTGGGCTGGGCCGGGCGGAGGGGCAAAACGCAGGTGCTAGCAGGTATCTGGGCTGATCCCGCTAACACTGCGTTTTTGGGAACCCTAAACTGCTGGGGACGCTAGTATAGATCTGATCGGATCAGATATTGATCCGTTCAGATACTATACCACTAAGGGAGGTGTACGGTGCTTGCGTGGGTGTTAGCGGTACTGGCGCTAACCTGACGCTGCCTGGGGCTGGTGCTTGCCAGTTCACCAAAATGCTACCAAAAAAACTGTTAGCGATCGCAGGGATCAGGCCTGACTCTGCGAACGCTGCAGTTATGCGTTTAGTGCCTTGTAAGTGACAGTGATCGATCGATACTGCACTTGGGTGGGCCGGGCGGAGGGACAAAACGCAGGTGCTAGCAGGTATCTGGGCTGATCACGCTAACACTGCGTTTGTGGGAACCCTAAACTGCTGGGGACGCTAGTATAGATCTGATCGGATCAGATATTGATCCGATCAGATACTATACCACTAAGGGAGGCGCATGCTGCGTGCGTGGGTGTTAGCGGTACTGGCGCTAATCTGACGCTGCCTGGGGCGACGCATATCACCGCCGGGCGATCGGGGGGCTAAACCTTTATTCGGTAATAAACGGCGGGTGCCCTGACACTATAAAAAATAAACGAACTAACCAGCGTCAACCGTAACGGTTATACGGTGATCAGTGGTGAAAGGGTTAACTAGGGGGCAATCAAGGGGTTAAAACATTTATTCGGTAGTATATGGGGGTCCCTGTCGCTATAAAACGCTGACGGTGAACCTAAATATTTACCTCACTAACTAGCGTCACCAGCGACACTAATACAGCGATCAGAAAAATGATCGCTTAGCGACACTGGTGACAGGGGGTGATCAAGGGGTTAAAACTTTATTAGGGGGGGTTAGGGGGGTACCCTAGACCTAAAGGGGGGTAATATACACTGTCCCAACACTGTCACTGTCACAAACTGACACTATGCAGTAATCAGAAAAAAAAAAAAAAAAAAAAAACTGCTGGTGTCAGTTTGTGACAGGGGGGGGGGTGATTGGGGGGGGATCGGGGGGGGGGATCGGGGTGATTTGTGTGCCTGGCATGTTCTACTGTGTGTGTAGTGTTTGTGCACTCACATACTTGTCGTCTCTCCTCGGGCCGGAACGGAAAATACCGACCCGAGGGGAGATGACATCACTTCCTTTGCTGCTGTTTAGCATACAGCAGCAAAGGAGTGTTTTCATTGGCCGGCGGCGATCGCGAGGGGGGGGCCACGAACGGATGGTCTCCCCCTCATCACCGATCGCCGCTGGACAAACGACGACCGCCTCGGGCACCGGGGGGGGGTCCGATCGGACCCCCCACCCGCGGAAGGCAAATCACGTACCCTGTACGTGATTTTGCCTGTCCGTGCCACTTTGCCGACGTACATCGGCGTGAGGCGGTCGTCAAGTGGTTAAATCATAATCACAACAGAAATTACCCAAATGACCCTGATCAAAAATATACCCCAGTTCTTAATACCGTGTATTGACCCCTTTAACATCAATGACAGCTTGAAGTCTTTTGTGGTATTTGTGGATAAGGCTCTTTATCTTCTCAGATGGTAAAGCTGCCCATTCCTCTTGGCAAAAAGCCTCCAGTTCCTGTAAATTCTTGGGCTGTCTTGCATGACAGCCCAAGAATTCTATTGATATTGAGGTCAGGAGACTGAGATGGCCACTCTAGAACCTTCGCTTTATTTTGCTGTAGCCAATAACTGGTCGACTTGGCCTTGTGTTTTGGATCATTGTCATGTTGAAATGTCCAAGTACGTCCCATGCGCAGCTTCCTGGCTGATGAATGCAAATGTTACTCCACTATTTTTTGATAACATACTGCATTCAACTTGCCATCAATTTTGACCAAATTGCCTGTGCCTTTGTAGCTCACATATTCCAAAAACATCAGCGATTCTCCTCTGTGTTTCACAGTAGGAATGGTGTACCTTTCATCATAGGCCTTGTTGACTCCTCTCCAAATTAAGCGTTTATGGTTGTGGCCAAAAAGCTCAATTTTTTTCTTATTACTCCAAATAACTTTGTGCCAGAAGGTTTGAGGCTTGTTTCTGTGCCGTTTGGCTTATTGTAAGCGGGATACTTTGTGGCATTTGTGTAAAAATGGCTTTCTTCTGGCGACTCGACCATGCAGCTCATCTTTCTTCAAGTGCCTCCTTATTGCGCATCTTGAAACAGCCACGCAACATGTTTTCAGAGAGTCCTGTATTTCACCTGAAATTATTTGTGGGTTTTTCTTTGCATCCCGAACAATTTTCCTGGCAGTTGTGTCTGAAATTTTAGTTGGTCTACATGATTGTGGTTTGGTTTCAACAGAACCCCTCATTTTCCACTTCTTTATAAGAGTTTGAACACTGCTGATTGGGATTCCCAATTCCTTGGGTATCTTTTTATATCCCTTTCCTGTTTTATACAGTTCAACTACCTTTTCCCGCAGATCCTTTGACAATTCCTTTGCTTTCCCCATGACTCAGAATCCAGAAATGTCAGTGCAGCACTGGATGAAAGATGCAAGGGTCTGTCAGGAGTCCAGAAACTCATTGACCTTTTGAAATAAATGGCTTAATATTGTATAAAAGCCTTCAATAATGATGATTTCTTGTGAGACAAATTTTGGAATTATATCTGCTTGAGTCAGCTTAAATCAAACCGTGTGTTTTATTGTACACACATAAACTTGGAAAATACTTACAAAATAGTACATTCATATTCAGAATTAGTGTTGTTTCATATATGCAAAAAATGTTCAAATATAGTTCATTTGTTTCAAAAATCTGAAAAGAGTTCTTAAAGTCATTAGACATGTGCTTTCCTTTGAATTGACTTTAAAGATGGCCGATTAACTTCTTGTGTCCTGGAAGAAATGCTGTGTGTCTTGAAGAAGTGTGTGTAGCTTGGAAGCAGGAGATGTAAGAAAGAAGCAGGAGATGTAACAAAGAGACAGAAGACTGGATTCCTTGTGATTATATGAACTCAGTCTTTCAAATTCGTGCCCAAACACAAATCCCTCCCATACACTCCCCTTTCTCCTCCTTCCTAAGAGTGGGGGCTAACAGAGAGCAACATCTGTTTTTAACTTTACCAAACCTTCTAGACATGAAACAAGATATATGTGAAAGACTATCAGACCTCTTAAAACATAAACGCATATATCAAACAGAGTATCGGTTACATAGGAAGATTTTCAACCCATACATATATTATTTACAAAATCCATCAAATTCTGACAGGGTCTTGACCTGCATTCTGAGTCAATGAGTCGCCATCTGAATATCATTAGCTCAAAGTCCTATCATTCAAACAATTATGGAAAATGCATATTCTTTTTAATAAAGCCAATTAAAATTTAGAAATTAAGAATAAAACATTCCCCTCTGAAATATGAATAACAATCATATTTTCAAGGTTTAAATCCATACATAGCATACATGTCCCATTCATACTGACTTTGATCCAATAACTCAAAATGTATTTCCATCACCAACCGAGTCTGCAATACCAAAACCCATCTTTCTCTTAAGCTTATTTTGCAATAAATCATCTCCTTTCTTGATTTCATTTCTAATTCGATAATATAATTTTTTCATTCTAAACATCAAACATAACTGGAATATAATGAATAACATAATAATAATAAAAAGAATAACTATAGGATGTGATAAAATATTTCCTGCTGCTGAGGTTATTGAAGTTTTTCCCCAAATTGATACACTATTACTGAATTTTTTCCACCAATTACTTCCTGAAAATTCTGACCATTGATGAAATATCTCTTGCAAATTACCTTGTTCATGTTTAAACAATATTTCTGCATTCTGAAGTTCCTTAGCCAAAGCTATCAATAAACCTTTATCCTTATGAATTACATTTGCCCATTCTTCCCAAGGAAATTCATCTATCTGAGATATATTATATTGTGTGGGAAGAGCACTTATATTTTTCATAAGCATATTTGTTAAATTTGTTCTAAACCCATTAATACTTATTGCTACAATGTCTCCTTCTATACAATACAAGCCTTGATTTTGGTTTTCTGTATTTGTACAAGAAGAGAAAAAAGTTTTAACCCTTTCTGTATCTGACATGATCTGAAAACAAACCTTCTTTTTATCTACACGAGTAACTAATTCAGAAATTGTTTCAACTTTTTCTATTCTTGCTGAACATAATGTATGATTATGATAACAAGAATGAAAAATACTTTTATCTTGATTAGGTAAACAGATAACTTTAGACTGAAATTGTAAACATGATGACAAATCTAATTGTTCTAATTCAGAATTTTCATTGTTAAATGCAAAATCTGTATACTGTAATTTATAATACAATAATTGTGTATTGCTGACGGGTAATCCCAAGACAGTGATTGGAACCAAAATTTGTTCTTGTCCTGCTATTGGAATCATAGAAGAACTAAAACAAACATCCTGTTTACATCCTATCCATTTATTTACCCATAAATCTGTATGATTTATAGCATATACATATTCTCTGGGTAAATCCTGTAAAATGCCAAGAGGGGTTATTCCACTCTGAAATGCTTGTGCAATTATTTTAAAATTAGTGGAATATTCAGTCTGGATCTCTAAACATGCTCTGGCAATATGAGAATGTTGTTCACTTAACATTAAATCAAGAGTAATATTTTGAAGATGTAAAATAGATGGACCCATTATATTAGCTGTTTTAATAACCATATTTTCTAAAATTTCATTTAAATTTCTCTGTATTTTAATCCCGTTATTATTCTAAGCAGGGGAATTGGCGCTGTCCAGCTATATGTGCATAGAAGAATATAAAACTTCCTTGATAAATAAAACGGAATAATTGTAAAAGAACAATACGTAACAGGGGCTGTGGTGTACCAAATACAAACAATACCCTTAATAGATAATAATAAAGTGCAACGGTCTCCTAAAAATAAAGAATGTGCCTTAATACCAATTTATCAAATGCCCATGTGTACGTGAAGAGATATACCCCAAATATACAGTGTATAAAATACAACCAGTATCCCTGGCAGAAAAAGCAATAAAGTGCAATAGTGCTTCTAGACAGATATGTAAATGTGCCTTAACCTCAAATAAATCAACTTCCATATGAGTATATAAAAAAGGAATAAGTTATGCCCGCAAGTGGATGAACAATTGTGGCAATCAAAATAGTATTGGCAAATCAGGTAGACAATTATAGCATGGAAGAATGAAAGAATCCCCAACAAGTGTGCATAAAATTGAAAATTAAAAATGTATATAAAAAAAGTGTGAAACATAAATGTCCAAGTTCCAAGTCCCAAAGATGTGTCCTTATGGTGGAAAAAAAAAAAACGTGATCTCCGCTTTAACTGGTGTAGTCCCCGTCCTCCATTACACCCCCACTCGTGCTTGCACTCACCGGACTACCTCACCCCTGCAGGGGTAAAGGAATGTGTGGAAAAATCCCGCGGTGGCGAGTCCAAGGAGCGTTCCTCCGTCCAGGGGTATAGTGTCCTTACAAAAGAACTTCATTAAAAATACCCAGGGACTGCTTAGAAACCAGTAAGTAGGAGGATTTGTTTCATCTCTGAGTATCACCTGAGGATGGTTCCTTCACTGAATATATGGAAGGGTTTACAAGCACTTTGAGCTTTGAAGCCGATTGGCTAACATTGCCTGCTCCGGTTTTAGAACCCCCTCCTCCACAAAACATTCCTTCTGGACAGAAGGAATGTTTTTGTGTATTAGTATTAGTAATTTCTTCATCTTGTGATTTCAGTTTAACTTATACAGTTCAGGCTAAAGGTCAATGCTTTCTTAATTTCTGCTAACGTCTGCTGACCATCAGTTGCCCAACCACAAGTTCCTGAACAGCTAATTCTGGCCGTTTCATATCCAACAACAGTGTACAGAGATAAAAACCACAAACAGATGTTTCCTCAGATGTAGACACCAGACAAGAATAGACAGGTCTTGGGTAATAATGCAATGAGATCTTCAGTTAATTAAGTAATGCTATCATGAGGTGCATTTTGTCACATACACCAAAATATACCATGATATTCTCTAAATCATTAAGCAAATAAGCAATCCTGAACATATCTTATGATAGGGTATAATCAATAATCAATCAATAATGCAATGTCTTAATGGAATCTCCTTACAATCCTCCCTTTGACCATTCGATATCATCGAAATGGTCATTCTACCTTTTCGTCATGCCTTAAGGATTCATATCCCCCGGCCTCATTTTCCTGGTTCTCGTACCATACCGTGGGATCCCTGGAAATGGAAGTTAGCTTCATGGTTTCGGAGTGTGCTTTGCTACCCTTTTTGCAGAGGCATTTAAGTAACATGAAGCATGCATATAAGAATAATATGAAAAGCAGTATTGTAAAAATTGTCATTGCAGTGTTCTTTAACCACGAGGTGAGTCCTCCTAAACTGAACCCTGTAGAGAAAGGGTCCCATGTTTTCCCAATATCCCTTGCATCCTGTTGAAGCTTGTTTACCTCTTTTCTATGTTGTGCAATAATGTCATAGTAATCAGGGATCTCGATACTCGTGTTATGTATCCAAGTGCAGCATTCATAGTCCTCAGTAATTTCACAGAGGCCAGTGAGGGCTGCACTCATGCTTTCTATAGCCAAGTCATGTAACTCTAGTTGTTTTCTAATTGCTCTGGTTTCTAGATTTAATTTTGAGATGTCATCAGAGTCCTTTTCCAAGATCTCATCAATGATTGAGGTGTAGTTATTTAGTTTCTTCATCAAATCTATTCCCCAACCTGTCCAGGAAGGAAACCAGGCCCAGGTCATATCTTTTTCTAGGTGTTTCAGAGGGTATCTTGGGTGAGTACTAGCTTTAAGTAGGTGTCCTTGTCCATCATCCCCCACTACCCCCATTACAGGAACTATTTTAGCAAGATAACACCACCCCTGGGGTTTTTCAGGAATCCATGGGTAACAGAGCTTGCCACAACAGATGTAGGTTGTGTTACCTAATGCTAAGGGTTGTTGACTAACTACGGTCCTTGTGCCTTTTGAATGCCCAGATACCGTCAGCAGAGCTAATAACTGTGTGACCGTGGAGTGGGAACTAGAATTAAAAAGGTCATAGATGGTAGCATTTATCACAGGGTCTGAGGTGCGGAAAAATGAGTTATCGGTAAGGGAGGCCATGGAGACATTAAGTTTCGACCATTTGCACACCTCAGCTCCCCTGGAAATGTTTCCCAGTATGAAGCACCAATCTGGAGCGTGGCTTCTACCCACGATTTGAAAACTGAGGGGCTTATTGGGACTTTTTCTTATGACATTGGCAAGAACTATAGGGGGGGTTACATTCAAGAAAGGAGTGATGTTTAAGGGAATGGCCATCAACGGGATCCTGGCTGTACTGGGGTGGAGTTTGCTGCATATCCAACATCTCTCAAAACCAGACTTTTGTGCATAACTGTACTTAAATTTCAACAACAACATCTTGTCAGTGAACCCTGAAGAGGGTTCAGTGGGGAATATACTTCTTTTATATTTTAAACTAGGTGTATTGGCTGTCTAGGCATTTCCACAAATTCCTTCTAGTAGCCCTAAATCTTCTGGATGGTACACACAATTCGCTATTAACCAAGTAGGTATGAATACTATCAGAATCAGACATGTCCAGAAGCATAATGCTTTTCCTGACACAAAGGTAGAAATCATTTTGTCAGGTACTGTGTACAAAGTTCTGTTACTCGTTTCTTCTTGTTGGTGGGGGATTCGTCTTGTCGTTCAGAGAGATTTGTTTTATGCCTTCTTGAATGTCTTCCAAATCTGGTCGCTGTTCCTGAACAGAGGAGTCTTGGGATGCCGGAGGAGGGTCAGGGGTCTGGGGTGGCTGTGGACACTTCTTTAACCGGCTGGCGTGGATCCAGATGTTTCCTAGATCGGTTAGTACAGCAGTTCTGGAAACCTTCTCTATCTTCCAGGGTCCAGAGAAAATGGGTCCAACCCTCTTTCTGTGTGCCAGTTGTTTCACCAATACTTTGTCTCCTGGGATGAAAGGATGAGTAGGTTCTGTTGAAAGAGGAGAAAAGGTGACAGAGACTTGTTCGTTCATATCCTGTAGCATACTTACCAGATTTTTCACGTACATTTCCTGTTGGGAATAGATGTTAATGTCAGTGTTTTGATCTAAGAGGGGCAGCTCTATGTTTGCAGGAATTCCCATCAAAATCTCAAAGGGCGAGAGTTTTGTTCTAGCATGTGGCATTGTTCTGATCTGAAATAGGACAGAAGGAAGGTAATCCAACCATCCTTTCATGGTGCCCCCCGTAGCCTTTTTTAACTTGTCTTTAATGTTCCTATTCATTCTTTCCACTACTCCTGCACTTTGTGGGTGGTAAGGGATGTGCAATTTCCACTGTAAGCCTAGTAGCCTGGCTAAAGTCTGTGTAACAGAGGAGCTGAAGGCAGGTCCTCTGTCTGACCATATGGCCGTTGGTATTCCGAACCTACAAACCCAATGGTTCAGTAGGCATTTGGCAGCAATATTAGCGGTCTCACCTGTACAGGGAACAGCTTCAACCCAACCTGACCATTTGTCTACGATCACGCAGAGGCATTTCAAATTGCCTTTTTGTTTGGGCATGTGTGTAAAGTCTATTTGCAAATCTGTTAGGGGACCCAGGGGTGGGGGCAGGTGGCCATGTAATCCATGATTTTTTCCTTGGACATTGCTTTGTGCGCAGGTCAGACAACTGCTGGTGAGAAGTTTTGTCTGTTTACTTAAGTTGTTAGTACAGAAAGACTTTGTGTATATGTTTGTTAGGGCGGTGGCACCTATATGTCCTGGACCATGGAGATAGGAAAGTATGAGAACACTGCTTGATTCTGGTATGCCCAATATCTTCCCCTCTTTTGACCAAAGACCTTCTTGGTCCTTGGTCAAGCCATCCTTGACCCAAAAAGAAACATCCTCCTCTGTAGCTAATCCCTGTATTTGTGCCACGATGGTCTTAAAGTTGGGTGATGTAAAATGTTCTTTGAAGAACATTGTTGTGGGGGCTGGCTGACCAATGTATAGGGCAGCGGCTTTTTTTGCTTCTTTGTCTGCTAGCGCGTTTCCTTTGGAAATTCTGCTGTTATCCGATGAATGTGCCTTTACCTTGATGACCGCTATCCGCTTTGGGAGAAGAATCACTTGCAGGAGTGCTTTAATTTGCGTAGAGTTAGCAATTGGCTTGTTGTCAGCAGTTTTAAATCCTCTATTTGCCCATATTACACCGTAGTCATGCGTGACCCCAAAAGCGTACCTACTGTCTGTATAAATGTTTACCTCCTGATCAGAGAAAAGTATGCAAGCTCTTGTGAGCGCCTCCAATTCTGCTACCTGTGCCGAGGAGGGTGGTAAAGCTTTTGCTTCCAACACCACATCAGGGAGTTGGACAATGGCGTACCCTGTCAGGAATGTTGCATCGGAGGGGCGAGAGCAGCTGCCGTCTATGAAGACGTCCTGCACTCCTGGTAGGGGAATGTCAGTGAGATCTGGGCGAGGGCTGGTTATTGCTGCAACCTGTTCAACACAATTGTGCTTCTTATCAGGGTCTCGTGGTAGCCTGAGCAAAGAGTGTAAAAGACGGACAGTGGGATTACTTGGTGGTGCGTGTTTGAGGGTGAGATTATCAGTATTCAGAAGTGTGATCTCATACCCACTAAGCCTCTGCGCTGTCATATGCTGTGTGTTCATATTTTGCAGGAGGTGAGTTACTGAATGAGTAGTGTAGAGAGTCAATTCATGGCCTAATACTGATTTGCTAGCCTCCTGAACTGCCATAGCACAAGCAGCAAGGTTTTGTAGACAAGATGGCATCCCTTGTACTTGGGTAGGCAACTTTTTTGAGAGATAGGAGACTGGTCGGTACCCGGTTCCATGTTGCTGTGTTAAAACCGCAGCAAAAGAATTTCCCGATACCACACAGTATAATTGAAAGGGTTTGCCATATTCCACCAATCCCAGGGCGGGGGCCTGAGTCAGACTTTGTAACAAGGCCTGAAAAGCACAGAGCCTATCTGTTGTCCAATCTATTGTCTTTGGGGCGGTGGACACGGTAGCCTCCCTCAGAATGCCATCATAATATGAACAATCTGGGATCCATTGGCGGCAATATACGATTGCGCCCAAAAATGAGAGCAAAGTTGCTTTGTCTCTTGGAGGACTGAGAGCCTGCAGGGCTGCGGCACGTTTGGGGGATACCAGCCTGGTTCCCTCCTTCAGGATGCATCCCAGGTATTCTACCTGATTTTGGCACCATTGTATTTTCTTTCGTGATGCTAGGTGGCCAGTCCTGGCCAGGTGATGCAACAGAGATGTGGAATCGACCGCACAATCTTCAGCAGATCGACTGCACAGGAGCAAGTCGTCCACATACTGTATTAGTACCGACCCGCGCTCAGCAGTCCATGACTTAATTGTCTTATTAAGGACCATGGAGAAGGCTGCTGGACTGTCCACATACCCCTGTGGTAATCTTGACCAGGTCAACTGGCTCCTCCCCCATGAGAAGGAAAACATGGGCAACACCCCGTCATCGATCGGGATGCTAAAAAATGCGTTCGCCAGGTCCACTACTGTGTAGCAAAGGGAATCAGCAGGTATTTTCAAAAAGATAAAAGAGATATCTGCCACCAAAGGTGGCAGAGGTATAACCTGCTTGTTAACGGCCCTTAGGTCCTGTACAAGCCTCCATTCCCCGTTCGCCTTTTTCACAGGATAGATTGGTGTATTCCAGGGGCTTATAATGTGTTTCAGAATCCCTTTTGCTATGTAGTTGTTGATTAATGGTGTGATGCCTTCAATTTTTTCAAGTGGCAGGGGGTATTGCTTGTGATATTGTACTTCGGCATCTGGACGCATTTGTGGTGTGTAAGGTGTACAGTTAATAAAACCTACACTCCCTTTGTCTTCTGCCTATATGGCATGTGTTTCTAGAGTGGGTGGCAATGATGCAAAGAGTCCCCTGTAAGTGTGTTTTTTTGGAGCATGTAAATCGCAGAACGGTGAGCTGGCAGTAAGGGAGCCCCCTCTGTCAAATTTAATGGTGATATTCAGTTTTGAGAGTAGGTCCCTACCCATTAAAGATACTGGACAATCCACAAGGACAGCAAAACTCTGGGTGCATAGTTCCTGTCCTTCTGGAGTGGCCACGGGCAATGGTGGAGTGATGGGGTGGGTAACTGATGTCCCATTTATACCAATAGAGTTTCCCTCAGTGCAGTGCGGTGTGACATATATGGTATCATTCAGGGAGCTGAATGTAGCCCCTGAATCCAATAAGAAATTTATCAGGTGCTTGTCTACCCGCAATAGTACCTGCGGGAGACTTTTCCACGATGAATTGTAACACACAAGGCTGAGGGACGGGACATACTCTTGGCATCCCTATTGTGGTGGCCGCCGAGCGGACGGCCACTGCATCGGGATGCGTGGGGGTGGTCTATTAGGCTGAGGCTGGTATTGGGGCTGTGGTGGGGGTGGTTGGGGTTGTGGTTGGTGAGGGTACCTGATATCCTGAGGGCGACGGGGGGTGGTGTTAAGATTCCTACCTCTTCCTCTTTGGGCGTATGTTCTGGTTCTGTAGGGACATTGGGATTTCCAGTGCCCTAGTTCCCCACAGTTAAAGCACCCCTGGTCTGGTGGATAACCCTTGTCTGGTGGATAAGATTGCATTGGTGGATAAGGTTGCATTGTCATTATGTGCGTGGGCGGAGATCCACCAGTCGGCAGAGTCTGGGTCGGTGTCAGGGAGGGAAAAATGCCACCCTTCTGCTCAAATACCCCTGATGTTTCACGTGACCTAGCATCTTTCATAAATTCATCTGGAGGTTGTTCTGCCCACTTTGGATTAGTGAATTTAAGCAACTGCGTCACCTTCGTATCGCCACCAGCCATAATGGTGGTGGTGAACAATTGGGGGTTGGCGCTATCTACTGCCTTCCACAGGCCATATACCCGAGTACAAAATTCATAGAATTTTTCCTTTTGTCCCTGTTTTGCTAGGATAAGTTCCTGAAGTGCGGATGAACCTTTGTATATAGTGGACCAGTGATTCCCCATACCTTTCCAAAAAGACACCCAATCTTTATTTGTTAGTATATGAGTTGCCCATAAAACGTCTACGGGATGCTCTTCTGGACTGTCAGGGTCAATTATACTGAGGATCCCTGTTATATCTTCCTTATCCAGGCTCGTGCCTGCACTGTATTTTGCAAGGAAAGCGCCGGCCTCCCTAGGGCTTTTCTTTGGGCTAGGGCATAACTCCTTTATTTTTGACAGTGTGCCTAGAGGTAGGGGAATATGTATTGCCGTTTCCTCTATATGCATAAGTGGTGCTTTAAATGTGGCACCTGGAGTTTCCTGTTCCATTTCTATTTCTGTTTCCTCAGTAAATAATTCACCCTGCTCTCCCTTAGTTAATGTCGATTGCTCCCTTTTCTCCTGTGAGGGTTTTGTGCTTATAGCCGGTTTAGTTTGGCTTCTGAGTGTAGTGGATGGCTGTGAAATTATCCTTCCCTCAGCCTCCTCTATCCTACTTGCCTTTTTCTCAAGTTTCTTCTCGTACGCCTCTAAATCTTCCCTTTTCCTTTGTATCCTTTCTTCCTCTTCCTGCTGTCTTTTATTAAATTCTTTCTGTTTCTCCTCCAATTCCTTTTCCCCGGGGCTTAACCTCCTGACTCTTTCCTCTTCTCCCTCTTCCAGGGACGTTACGTCCCTCTCTCCCTTTGTTATTGCAGAATGCTCTATTATTTCACCCGCCCTCCTATCTAGCTCTCTTTTGTAATTTTCTAGCGCTTCCTCCCTCTTAGACATTTTCTCTTCTAATTCCTCCTGTCTTTTATTAAGCTCTTTTAACTTTTCTTCTAATTCCCTTTCCTTTGGATCCAACCTCCTAATCCTCTCTTCTTCCCTCCTTCGTATACCTTCTGCCCGAACTTCCTCCTCCCTGTCCCTACTTTCGTTTTCCCATCGTGTAACTTGTGCATGATCAGCTGTCCCGTATACCATGGTGGCCAGCACTGCTGGGTCCAGGGATGGATACAGCTGAAGGCGTGGACCCAATGTTCCATCTTCCTGTTTGACCATCACATAAGGGGGGGGTGCTTCGGGTTGCTGAGATAGGGCAGGTGAGTTTACAGGTTTTGGTGTGGGGGCTTTAGTTACATACTTTGTTTTATACTTGGCTAAGCATTTATTCCATGTTTTGTAACAATCTTTCATATATTGGGTGTCTTCCCATTTCCCAGGTGGGTAAGAGTGCTTGTGTACCTGACACACTTTGCTCACTTCCCTCCAATCATCCTCAGAACAGGGACCTAGTGGCCCCGGGTCATGTATTCCTAATTGTTGGCATCTTTCCCTGACCTGTGTCCAAAAGGGTTCTACCTGTGACCCCGGTAGTATGTCTCTAACGTACTCATAGGGGGATGGGTTGGCCGTGGTCTGGGTTGCCGCAGAATTCCCCATCTAATAACCTCGGTAGTGTGTGTCTAGTACAGGGACAGAGATGAAAGCAACCTGTTTGTGCTATAATCTGTTCCCTGACTTGGGAGTAAGTCCCTTGGTCTCTTATTGCAGTGGGGCTGAAATAGCTATGAAGGTTAACCCTCAGTACTCGGTATAGGGTTCCCCTCCTTGTGGCGGGATATACTCCCCTTGCACCAAGTCGGTATGAAAACCCGGTTGGTCTAGTGGTGAGCAGGATCCACGTCCTGTCCACACTAAGGAACAGTAAACCAAACGTGCAATGTGGGCAAGCAGGTGCTATCTCACTACAATCGGGTTCCCGTCTTATGTTGTTCATCTAGT
This sequence comes from Lithobates clamitans, assembly GCA_037952925.1. Taxonomy (NCBI): domain Eukaryota; kingdom Metazoa; phylum Chordata; class Amphibia; order Anura; family Ranidae; genus Lithobates; species Lithobates clamitans. The sequence continues at coordinate 520,320 of JBBGZY010000552.1, read as the reverse complement.
GCATATATGTGTAATGCCTTAATAAAATCTCTTAAATCAATACAGTACTTTACATTCAGTTGTCATACATATATGTTATACACTTATCTCTAATACTGTAAATACTTACGGTGGTACCTAAAAGATAACAAGCAAAATCTTATGTATACAGTGGCAAAATAAAGTCACATTATATCAACATGTTATTATAAGTGCACTTTTCAATATTTTCCCCCCCAAAAAAATGGGTGTCCACTCAGCCACTCCTTATACTACGGGCGTATTCTATACTTCCCGAGTTTACATACCATATATATCTACTCAACACAGTCGGACCAACCTAGTCGGACCATTTAAAAACCTGCAAGCCCTTATTAACCCTCCAAGGGACCAGCCTAGTCCGTTGCGAAGGCACAGTTATGTGAGTAGGTGGATATACAAGGTTATTTGAACATGGCAAGTATCAACACCAGTTACCAAAAAATAGGTAATAAGGAGTAAATGACTTACCTGTTCAAACACACCCCCACACTTCTGGTACCAAAACTGTTAGGTGCTCGTCTTCTCCTTGTGGCCTAGGCTCTTGAGTTGGCTCAGTGGAGGACCTCGCCGGTGGATAATCAATACACATACACACGGGGGTACGTGATAAATGATTACAAAGTTTAATAGGCAGGTGGCTCTTTTATGTTATGCCTTTACATGACCCTGCCCCACTTGGGGCCAATCAGATTAATACACATAAGCATACATTAGCATATATTAGTAATTTCTTCATCTTGTGATTTCAGTTTAACTTATACAGTTCAGGCTAAAGGTCAATGCTTTCTTAATTTCTGCTAACGTCTGCTGACCATCAGTTGCCCAACCACAAGTTCCTGAACAGCTAATTCTGGCCGTTTCATATCCAACAACAGTGTACAGAGATAAAAACCACAAACAGATGTTTCCTCAGATGTAGACACCAGACAAGAATAGACAGGTCTTGGGTAATAATGCAATGAGATCTTCAGTTAATTAAGTAATGCTATCATGAGGTGCATTTTGTCACATACACCAAAATATACCATGATATTCTCTAAATCATTAAGCAAATAAGCAATCCTGAACATATCTTATGATAGGGTATAATCAATAATCAATCAATAATGCAATGTCTTAATGGAATCTCCTTACAATTTGTTGATAAACAAATGTATTATTGATCCAATTCACACTACCATAAATTCCTTTATGAATTATCATAGTAGAACTGTGAAGAAAACTTCCCAAAAATTCATCGTTCCTTTTCCAAGTTACCAATGAATCTTGAGGTACATATATTTTTGTTTTACATATCAAATGCAAACTCTCATTATCTTCCAAAATATTTAAAAATTGTTACCTTTTACAAATACTGACCAAAAACTCCTTCATAATATATTACATTCAAAAGTTTCGGTTCTGTTGTTTAAGCTATAAGATCCCAGCATTTTAACAAAATTTGTTTTGGATTCTATTTTAACGTTGACTTCAATACTATTGCTATGAATTAAATATAATTCCATACAGCAATCATATCCCTGTCCTACACATACATATCCATACAATTCTTCAGCTGTATTGTTATTAACGTATCTAGAATTATATTCTGTCATTTGTATTAAGATCAATATCTTTATCACTCTTGTCCTCTGTATTAATATCAATGTCTTTATCACTTTTGTCATCTATATTGATATCAGTATCTAGATCTCTTTTGTCTCTGAATAATGTAATGACTTTGTTGTGTAATTCTTCAATCCTGTTAACCTCTGCATAGCTGGAACAGTTTGTGATATATTTTACCACAGATAAAATTGTCACTAGGGAAAAGATGAATCCTGTGATGATGATAAATCTTCTCTCTTTAACACTTTCTTTTGTTGAACTGACATCTTCTTTTTTAGAATCCATGATTCTTCCAGGTTAATGAAATATAATTCATTCCTAGGAAAAATAAAAGCAGCATCATTTATCTCAGAATATTACATTTGTTATACCCACATTTTTATTTATACATGCTTTTTCACTAAATTGAGAAATCCTGGAACTAGTACCATTGTCCCTTGAACATCCAAGATGTCAAATGGACCTACCCAACTACTTTGGCATGGTCCACTTCTCCTGAAACTTTAGTTCCGCCTGTGACGTGTATCTCACCATCTCTGGGTGTGACCTTACACATGGCAACTCTTTGATCACCATATTTCTTTCTGTATAAACTTGTGCTAACAGCATCTAATTTGTAAATTTTAAATAAACCTTTCCGTTCTTAATTATCAATCTTGATAAACCATTTATCTTGAATAAAAGATCATTTTGGTTTTAATAATAAAATAACAAAATGTTACAAGAATCAGATATGTGTGTGTGGATGTAACAGCAGTTCTCATACTGTGTATGTGTCTTGTGTATACTGGAGTGAATGTCTATTGCAACATCTGCTGGAGTGCATGTCTGCCAAAAACTATGTTACAGGCATTCTACTCCTAAAAAACAAACCCCCTCCTTTTCTTATTCAGAAAGGTTCTTTTCTATCTTGTAGTCCCACAAATGCAGGCTCTCAATGAGGAGTATCCCCCTCCTCCTTTTTAAAAAGGTGGGTGTCACTTCACTCTCAAATTCCTAAGGGTTGGGCTATGAGTTATTTGAGTAACCATTTAACTTATACAATCTACAAGTTTCTTTAAACTTCTAAAACAAATACTACATATCAGTATATATACAAATTGTCTCTTAATAATCTTCTAAACAAAGGAATATTGTAAAATAAAGAAATTATGATCTTTTAACTCAAACTTAAAAATGTGTGGAAGGACTATTTTTTTCATACAAGTAACAGCATGTAACACAATTCTGTTCAAATTGTCCTGTATCATCTATAACCAAAACACTGTTGTGCAAAAGGAGCACAAAATACCAAAAAGAAATATCTTTTTCTGAATGACATTCAATACCTTAAAATAACATCATAATATCCCTTCTCAAATCACAAGCATTGCAGTACAATACACTTCAGAGAGACACTAACAATCCTTGCTGTGTACTGCCAACCAAACGTTCATTGTGAAACACAAGTGACAAAGTAAATTCTTCCTGTCATTAATTCAAATGAAGAATACTTTGTAACTGAAAAAACTGTACCTGCAAACTGTGAATGATATGATACATGACATCTCTGTCCTATTCCCAAGATTTTACACATTACCTGCATGATTTTACCTATAAAATGGAATCCTCTGTCACTACTGAGGTTTGCTAGTATACCCCAAACTAGAAAAACATGATTAATCAATATCCTATCAATAATTAAAATATCTTTGTACACAGATTAGACAAGATTTAATTACTCTGTCTACTGTCTCTTCCATTTTGTCCCAATAGAATTTCTCTTTAAGAATTTCAAGCAATTTTTGCTTACCAATGTGATCTAAACTGTCATAGTTAAATTTAGTGAATTCCACCTGTAGGTGTTGTGGTACATTAAAATATAGAAAATCCATCTAAGTCATGATATTAGATCCAGTTATCATTAACCAAAATATAGATCTTATACCATCCGATGAGGAAGAAAAGATTGATTTATCACCTTTTAATTCTCTGAAAACGAAGGAAAATATTATATTTGTTTTTTCCACAACATAATTTTGACCATATTCAGGTTAAAATCACTAATTCTCCATACAAATCTGCATCCTTTGCTAATTGAGTACAAAGCTGTTAATTACCCCCTTTTCAGGTGGACTAAACCTCTCAATGTTCCATCTGAACAAAAAATAAAAAATTAAAATCATAATAATCATAACTGGGAAAAATTAATAAAAAATTAGTAATCCAAAGGATTATCATTGAAAATACTAAAAATATATCAAATAAAAACCAAATCTCTGAACCTCAAATCATAACCTTATTATCCATAGCTAAGAATCAATAACCAGAAAATCCTTACCATCCATGCAGTTCATTTAAGGACTGCTAACATTGTTTTTCGCAGTGTTATATGATACATAATGATACCTTTCCTGTCTTAATGGACTATTTGCAGTTTGTAATCTTTGCATTTGGGTCTTAAAAGGGAAATTAGTTTGATTATTATGGCCTCTATATCTCAAATTACTACACCAGCGCACAGAATACACTTCATAGCGCCTTGGCATCGTTTTCGGATAATACAAGCTCTTTTGTATATCATTATTATTAGCCATCACACAAAACCTAGCTATGCGACCCTCTCTTTTTCAAACTAAACATTTAAGAGTTGTTTTTTTTGCATATACCTTTCTTTGAGTATATGGCGATGAAAATTTACATTTCTATTGAATATTACTATTATTCAAATCAACAGACTTCACGATTTCATTGTCTGAGGAAATATTAACCTCCTCAAATGTCTCCACTGAGTCAACTCCAGAATCAGCATCATTATCCCTCGTCTCTGACTTTGTCACGTGTTCATAAGCTAAACACTGAGCATGTGCAGAAGACTGAGCTTGCAATAATTGTGTTTTAAGCAAACTTATAACATTGTCTTGTTCAATTTCTTTCTGAGTTAAAAAAGCAATACAACTTTCTTTTTTCTTTAAACGATTCCAATAATGCATTCATTTTATGTTCTAATGCATCTTTTTCAATCATTAATTGTTTAATATGTAAATTCTCCTGTGTTTGTGCAATTTCTGTTACACTTTGCCTTTGTTTTCCTGGCATATCAAAAACCATTGCATTGAAAACTGTAACTAATTTCATCACATTGCTTAATTTTTTCTTAGATTTAGCTAATGAAAATCTATTCTTCTCAACTTCTTTATTTGCCTGTAGGTAGGGATGAGCCGAACACCCCCCTGTTCGGTTCGCATCAGAACATGCGAACAGGAAAAAAGTTTGTTCGAACATGCGAATACCGTTAAAGTCTATGGGACACGAACATGAATAAACAAAAGTGCTAATTTTAAAGGCTAATATGCAAGTTATTGTCATAAAAGGTGTTTGGGGACCTGGGTCCTGCCCCAGAAGACATGGATCAATGCAAAAAAAAGTTTTAAAAACGGCCGTTTTTTCAGGAGCAGTGATTTTAATAATGCTTAAAGTCAAACAATAAAAGTGTAATATCCCTTTAAATTTCGTACCTGGGGGGTGTCTATAGTATGCCTGTAAAGGGGCACATGTTTACTGTGTTTAGAACAGTCTGACAGCAAAATGACATTTTGAAGGAAAAAACTCATTTAAAACTACCCGCGGCTATTGCATTGCCGACAATACACATATAAGTTCATTGATAAAAACGGCATGGGAATTCCCCAAAGGGGAACCCCGAACCAAAATTAAAAAAAAAAAAATGACGTGGGAGTCCTCCTAAATTCCATACCAGGCCCTTCAGGTCTGGTATGGATATTAAGGGGAACCCCGGCCAAAATTTTTTTAAAAAATGACGTAGGGTTCCCCCTAAATTCCATACCAGACCCTTCAGGTCTGGTATGGATTTTAAGGGGAACCCCGCGCTAAAAAAAAAAAAAAAACAGCGTGGGGCCCCCCAAAAATCCATACCAGACCCTTATCCGAGCATGCAACCTGGCAGGCCACAGGAAAAGAGGGGGGGACAAGAGTGCGGCCCCCCCCTCCTGAACCGTACCAGGCCACATGCCCTCAACATTGGGAGGGTGCTTTGGGGTAGCCCCCCAAAACACCTTGTCCCCATGTTGATGAGGACAAGGGCCTCATCCCCACAACCCTGGCCGGTGGTTGTGGGGGTCTGCGGGCAGGGGGCTTATCGGAATCTGGAAGCCCCCTTTAACAAGGGGACCCCCAGATCCCGGCCCCCCCCCTGTGTGAAATGGTAAGGGGGTATTTACCCCTACCATTTCACTAAAAAACTGTCAAAAATGTTAAAAATGACAAGAGACAGTTTTTGACAATTCCTTTATTTAAATGCTTCTTCTTTCTTCTATCTTCCTTCATCTTCTGGTTCTTCTGGTTCTTCTGGCTCTTCTGGTTCTTCCTCCGGCGTTCTCGTCCAGCATCTCCTCCGCGGCGTCTTCTATCTTCTTCTCCTCGGGCTGCTCCGCACCCATGGCATGGGGGGGAGGCTCCTGCTCTTCTCTTCTTCTTTTCTTCTCTTCTTTTCTTCTTCTCTTCTTCTCTTCTTCATTTTCTTCGGGCCGCTCCACAATCCATGCTGGCATGGAGGGAGGCTCCCGCTGTGTGATGGCGCTCCTCATCTGACGGTTCTTAAATAACGGGGGGCAGGGCCACCCGGTGACCCCGCCCCCTCTGATGCACGGTGACTTGACGGGACTTCCCTGTGACGTCACGGGGAATGCCACAGGGAAGTCCCGTCATGTCCCGTGCGTCAGAGGGGGGCGGGGTCACCGGGTGGCCCTGCCCCCCTTATTTAAGAACTGTCAGACGAGGAGCGCCGTCACACAGCGGGAGCCTCCCTCCATGCCAGCATGGGTTGCGGAGCGGCCCGGAGAAGAAAATGAAGAAGAGAAGAAGAGAAGAAAAGAAGAAGAGAAGAGCGGGAGCCTCCCCCCCATGCCATGGGTGTGGAGCAGCCCGAGGAGAAGAAGATAGAAGACGCCGCGGAGGAGATGCTGGACGAGAACACCGGAGGAAGAACCAGAAGAGCCAGAAGAACCAGAAGATGAAGGAAGATAGAAGAAAGAAGAAGCATTTAAATAAAGGAATTGTCAAAAACTGTCTCTTGCCATTTTTAACATTTTTGACAGTTTTTTAGTGAAATGGTAGGGGTAAGTACCCCCTTACCATTTCACACAGGGGGGGCGGGATCTAGGGGTCCCCTTGTTAAAGGGGGCTTCCAGATTCCGATAAGCCCCCCGCCCGCAGACTCCCACAACCACCGGACAGGGTTGTGGGGATGAGGCCCTTGTCCTCATCAACATGGGGACAAGGTGTTTTGGGGGGCTACCCCAAAGCACCCTCCCAATGTTGAGGGCATGTGGCCTGGTACGGTTCAGGAGGGGGGGGGCGCACTCTCGTCCCCCCCTCTTTTCCTGCAGCCTGCCAGGTTGCGTGCTCGGATAAGGGTCTGGTATGGATTTTTGGGGGGACCCCACGCCGTTTTTTTTTTTTTTTTTGGTGCGGGGTTCCCCTTAAAATCCATACCAGACCTGAAGGGTCTGGTATGGAATTTAGGGGGAACCCCACGTCATTTTTTTTTTAAATTTTGGCCGGGGTTCCCCTTAATATCCATATCAGACCTGAAGGGCCTGGTATGGAATTTAGGGGGACTCCCACGTCATTTTTTTTTTTTAAATTTTGGTTCGGGGTTGCCCTGTGGGGAATTCCCATGCCGTTTTTATCAATTAACTTCTATGTGTATTGTCGGCAATGCAATAGCCGCGGGTAGTTTTAAATGAGTTTTTTCCTTCAAAATGTAATTTTGCTGTCAGACTGTTCTAAACACAGGAAACATGCGCCCCTTTACAGGCATACTATAGACACCCCCAGGTACGAAATGTAAAGGGATATTACACTTTTATTGTTTGACTTTAAGCATTATTAAAATCACTGCTCCTGAAAAAACGGCCATTTTTAAAACTTTTTTTTGCATTGATCCATGTCCCCTGGGGCAGGACCCAGGTCCCCAAACATTTTTTATGACAATAACTTGCATATTAGCCTCTAAAATTAGCACTTTTGATTTTTCCCATAGACTTTTAAAGGGTGTTCCGCGGCATTCGAATTTGCTGCGAACACCCCAAATTGTTCGCTGTTCGGCGAATTTGCGAACAGCCAATGTTCGAGTCGAACATGAGTTCGACTCGAACTCGAAGCTCATCCCTACCTCTAGGCATTGATTATACATTGATTGCCATAACTTAGTGTCTGAAATATAACTGGCTAAACCTTCAAATTCTAAATTACTTTCTTCAGCTATAACGTTTATAAATTCCATATTTTGGTACTCACCGAATATAAAACTTTTCCGTTTTCCGCTGGACTCTAATTAAACCGTCTGTCAAGACTTCTGAACCAAAAACCTCTGGTCTTCACTCAATCAAACATCGAGCGATTCTAGGTTCTTTCAATAATTGCGAAGTTATTTCCTGTTCCTCACTTTTCCCCTCTGTTCAACGGAATAAGTGGCAAAAACTTCTGACGATTGAAACTGGCTGGCATGCGCCAATGAAATAAATGGCTTAATATTGTATAAAAGCCTTCAATAATGATGATTTCTCGTGAGACGAATTTTGGAATTATATCTGCTTGAGTAAGCTTAAATCAAACCGTGTGTTTTATTGTACACACATAAACTTGGAAAATACTTACAAAAATAGTACATTCATATTCAGAATTAGTGTTGTTTCATATATGCAAAAAATGTTCAGAGGGCGCATGCGCGGGGCTCGCAAGATGGCCACTAACGCCTAGAGCTCCGCTCCCTCACGAACCACCGGCGCCCATAGCACTAACCACAGTGCACAGCAGCACAACTGAAGCATCGGGAGACGTTCCCCAAGGTCCCAGCTACACCCCCATATGACCGGGGCCCCGGTAAAACGAAACCTGTGGCCGCAATTGGAGAGAGCAGGTACAGCTGAGCCGCCCAAGATGGCCGCCGCTACACAGGCACAGACACAGGATCTCAGCGCCACAGGCCCGGCAGACTACAGGTCAGAGCAGCTCCACATTCCCCCTCACTTCTCCCCAGGAAGACAACCGGGCTACCCTCCTCTGCTGACCCCTTCTCCAGCCTCTACAGGATCCCTGCAGGATCGCTCCCCCTGTGAAGGCCCTCTGTCCCCCATGGGATCTGCCTCAGGTCACTCAGGCCTCCCTCCACATGCCTTCCCTGCCAGTGACCCAGCGTTTCACATAGACTCCCTCTTCCACAGATTCTCTGAACTTTTGGACAGAGGCCTGGCTCAAACAGCAGCAAAAATTACAGGGGACCTGAAGGCAGACTTTATTAATTTAGGGGCCCGAATCGATGCAATCGAACACAAATTGGAGGACACTATAGCCATCACTAACCAACAATCGCAGCACATCAGCACTGTGCAAGATCAATTGGACCTAGCAATGGCTCGTATTGACGAACTCGAGAATAGGTCAAGACGATATAACATCAGAATTCGTGGCCTACCTGAAACAATTCTCAATGTCCCAGAAGCAGTCCAAGACCTGATTAAACAGCTAATCCCTAATATCTTCTCTCAATGCCTTGAATTGGACAGGGCACACAGAGCCTTAGGGCCCCCCAGAAAAGACGGCACCCCAAGAGATATTATCGCTAAGCCACACCACTACACAGTTAAAGAGGAAGTGATGAGACAGGCCAGGTCCTCTCACTCCGTGCAGTGTATGGGACACCCAGTGCAGATCTTCGCTGACCTCTCACCCTCTACGATCCAGAAGAGGAGATCATTGAAGCCTCTGCTTCTCGCTCTCACCCAAAGAGACGTGAAATACAAGTGGGCCTTCCCGTTCGCGGTTAAATTCTCCATCAAGGGGAAACAATATGCCTTCTCCTCCCTCCCAGAAGGTGAAAAACTTCTCCTGCACCTGAAAATCATCTCCCAGGAAGCTGAAATGGACACAACCAATGCTGGGACCAACTCCAACAAACGTCAGACCCCCACCAGCCCTCAATCTCCCCTGTGGTCAACAGGAAAAGCAAAGAAGGCCAAAGACAACAACCAAACCTGAAGCCAGTGATGATGTGAACTGCATCACTTCTATCCCGACTGTGAAGTGGGGATTGGTTTGATCATCCCCATGAATATAGGGGATCCCCCCGTGCCTATTTGTTAGGCAGGCTAGCCAACCGGGCTACGTTTTCTGACTTATCAGAATTTTTTTTTTTTTTTGTGTTTTGCTGGTTCCAAGGAGGGTTTTTTTTAGGTTTTTGTTCAATTCTTCCCTCTTTAGTTTTTGCTGCTTTTTACTGGCCCATTGCCATATCTACTAGGCACAGGGGAGCTGTACCTCTCCGGATTGAGAGGGGCGGTACCCTTACGCCTAGCTATGGGGGGGGGAGTGGGATTTTCACCCCCAGGTCTAGGGATTTATATAGGTCTAGTCTAAGGACGCTCTGCTGAGATAGCGATTTAATGAAGACCTAGAAGGTTACTGCACTGGGCGTAGGCTTACGTCCACTAGTTGGCCACACTGTTGTGAAAACCTGATAGTCACCGGTAATAGTTTAAAATTTTCTTTGTTTTTACTTGCTCTTTTCATTTTTCCCTCAGGGAAATAAGTTTTCTGTTGGGCGTTCGGTTTCGTGAGGAAACACATGCACACCCACCTAACCCTTAGACACCCGTAGGTCTCTGGGGGCTAGGTTGTTTGAGCCCAGATGGGCCAGACACACTCCATTTTTTTCTTAAAAGACATAGGGGGTTTCTCCTTCCCTGCGTCTTTCCTTTCCTTTCTAGGAGACCTTTTCTCTGCTATCCTTCTCCCCCTCCCCTCCTCCATGTGCACGTCAATGTACCTAATCACATTTTGTGTTTCAGATACCACACACACCCCCACGGAAGTCCCTGATATCTTTCCACCAAGAAGACTGAATGACCATCATCCTGAGACCCGGGTTCCCCCACATCACAGGGTAAGTGAGGACCGTTGCACTGCACTCCATCTGCTCCATGGCTAATAACACCACAGATGAACTCCGCATAGCCTCACACAATGTCCAGGGAATCAATTCCCAGATTAAGAGGAGAAAGGTCCTCGATTATTACAAACACCTCAAGCTAGACATTGTTATGCTGCAAGAAATGCACTTCCCCTCCCGGTATAGCCCTAAGTATCTACACCCTCACTTCCCACAGTTCTTCTTAGCGAGCGCTGACAACAAAACTAAGGGAGTTGCAATCATCGTTTCCAAACATCTTAAATTTGTAAAGATCTCTGAATTCGCCGACCCAGAGGGCCGGTTCATCCTGGTCAAAGGCACAGTGGGGGACCACCTGTATTCCCTGGTCTCCTACTATGCCCCAAATAGAGGTCAAGCGAAATTTTTTGACATCCTACTACTCAGCCTCGCTCAGAAACTGGAGGGAATGGTCATCTTTGGTAGAGACTCAAACGCAGCGTTCGATCAGGGTTTGGACAAGTCTAAACCCCTATCGACCCAACTAACACGACCCACCAAGTAGAGCCTCAGGATCGCAAAACGGCTCACGGCTTAGCTGACACTTGGAGGGAACTTAATCCCAACAAAAGGGACTATACCCATTACTCGTCACCTCATAACACCTATGCGAGGATTGACCACATTTTAACCCCATCCACCCTTCTTCCCCTGATCCACAGAGCTCAAATCAGAGAGTCGGCCCTTTTGGACCACTCCATAGTCACCATATCACTCAAAACTGGCCCCCTGGGCGGACCCAGGGGACATTGGAGACGGAATGAGTCACTATTATCTGACCCCATCAGGGTCATTGAACTCAAAAAAGCCCTACAAGAATACTTTAAACTCAATAAATCGGAGGATATTTCTCCAGAAACGTTATGGGCCGCACATAAAGCTTTTATACGGGGTAAACTCATCCAGATTGCCACTCAAACCAAACGTGCACAAAAAGCAGACATACTCCGGTTGGACAGGGAATATACCACACTGAAGGCTGCCCATAAAAAGGACCCCTCCAAGACCCCTATTCACCTTATCGACAAAGCTAGACTAGATCTTATTTTAGCACTCACATTCAAGGCCGAAAAGGCTGTCCGCTGGAATGGACAAAAATTTTACACTCAGGCAGACAAAATAGGTCCCCTCCTAGCTAAACCCCCCCCCCCCCATAAGGACCCTCGCCTTTCCCAAACTCAGAATAAATGGTCAACCCCCCACGACCAACCCTTCAAAGATTCTAGAAGCCTTTCGGGGGTTTCTACTCTAAATTATATAGCCAAACAAATACACCAAACGCGAACCTAATCCCTCAGTTCCTGGAGGGTATCTCCCTACCATCCCTAAAAGATACCCATAAACAAAAGATGGAAATACCCATCACAGAGGAGGAGGTTTTGGGGGTCATAAAAGATCTAAGAGGGGGGTCAGCTCCAGGTCCTGATGGTCTTTCGGTAGCATACTACAAATCTTTTGCAGCCATACTGGCACCTCACCTGACCTCCTTCTTTAACTCCAAAACCAATGGAACCCCCCTTGACATCCACCTCAATACCGCCTTAATCACGGTCATACCCAAACCTGACAAAAACCACGAAGACGTTAGCAATTACAGACCGATCTCACTCATCAACAATGACCTAAAAATACTCACCAAAATAATGGCCAACAGGCTGTCATCCTTTATTAGTCAATATATACATAAGGACCAGGTAGGATTCATACCCGGGAGACAGGGTCCTGACCAAATAAGGAGAGCAATAGATATCACCTCGATTCTTCAAACAAACTGGGAAGGGGGGCCACACCAATCAGGATTCCTTCTATCATTAGATCTGCAGAAGGCCTTTGACACGGTCTCCTGGAAATACATCTTTACGTGCTGGAGAGATGGGGATTTGGCGACCGTTTCCTGGGAATTCTGCATGCTCTCTACTCACAACAAAAGGCCCAAATACGCCTCCAGGGACATTACTCCGAATCAATAGACATTTTACGTGGCACTAGACAAGGGTGTCCTCTATCCCCCCTAATCTTCGCAATAGCCATAGAAACCTTAGCGATCGCAATCCGACAGAACCCGGACATAAAGGGGGTGACCTGTGGAGACCAGACGCACAAATGTGGGCTTTTCGCCGATGACATCCTCCTTTTCCTGACATCCCCCCTCACTACACTACCTAACCTCTGCCTATTGTTAAGGAACTTTGCTAAAATTTCTGGACTCTAAGTCAATTTCACCAAATCTCAAGCCCTTAATGTTTCGTTACCACCACAAACAGTTGACTTCCTAAAACAATCCTTCCACTTTAAATGGGGCGACACCTCCATTAGCTACCTAGGTATCACATTGAAGGCCACGACGGAAACTCTCTATGCACAAAATTACCCTTCTCTCTTTAGGAAACTGGAGGCTGACCTTACTACATGGTCAAAACATGAATTATCCTGGCTGGGTCGGATCAACTCCATTAAGATGACCTTACTCCCCAGGCTCCTCTACTTCTTCCGCTCCCTCCCTATCCCAATCAGGAAAGATCACCTAAAAGCTTTACAGAGTAAAATTCTCCAGTTTATCTGGGGTAAGAAAGGATATCGTATCCCTCAGAACATCCTATTCCTTCACAGACGCAAGGGAGGGCTGGGTCTTCCAAATCTACATAAATACTACTTAGCGGCGAGATTAGCCCAACTATCCTCAATCTACTCACGGTATGAAAAACCAGATTGGGTAACTATCGAAAGACAGGCCACCCCCAAACATACACTAGACTACATACTTTGGTGCCCGACTAAATCTAGGCCGCCCATCCTGTCACCCACTTTATCCCACTCCTGCGCCCTTTGGGACTCCCTCCGACACTCCACAGCCCTGGTCTCCACAGGTCGTCCCCTAGCGCACTTATTCCACAACCCTGACTTTCCACCTGGACTTGACATCTCAGCATTCAAATGGTGGCTGGACAAAGGGCTATACCGGATAGGGCACTTCTTCACCCCCAATGGACCAATCACCCTCAAATTCTGTATCAAACACCTAGACCTCCCGAATTCGGAACGATTCCGTTTTCACCAAATCACTCACTTTCTACACTCAATTTGGCAGGAGAAACCGCTCCCCCCTAAATGTACTACATATGAACAATGGTGTGGACAAGCCATGGAGCAGAGGGGAGGCATATCTGTGATATATTCGGCCCTCACTTACCCAACGGACAAAACCACATACATGCAGGCCTGGGAGGCTGACTTCCAATGCAGCAGGGACATAGAGACTTGGCAAGGCTCAGACATGGCTGCTTCGTACTGTTAGGTACCTGGTAGTAGAGCCTGACTTGTAGGAGAAGACCTCTCATACAACGCTGGTTCAGGAGCCACTGGAGTGGGGACAGTGGTCTCCTGAGCACAGTGGGGTAGGAGTGCCTGTAGAGCAGAGTCTCTGATGCTGAAGTGATGAGAGATCCCACAGGGATGGCTGGACTGCAGATCAGGTGGAGACTGGAGGCAGCAAGCTGGAACACTTGGAGATGCAGAGATCACTGGAGCTGAAGCTGAAGGTGCAACAGCAAAGACAACAGCAGGCACAAGCAGGGTCAGGCGGTCCGGGTCGGCAATGATATGAGACAGGCAAAACAGCAGGCAGAGTCGGTAGGCAGGCAGAGATCGGCAACGGTATCAGGTAGGCAGTAGAAGAGTAGTCAGGCAGGCCGGGTCAGATTGGAGCGGGACGGATGGTCAGACAAGCCGGGTCAGATGGGTAACAAACAATCAGGTTCAAGTTAACAAGAATCACGAAGCTGAGACGAAGCAGCAATGTGCCAGAGGCACAGGGGAACTTTTATGTGCACTTTGGCGCCAAACCGGCGCTATCGCAAACACGCGCACGCCCGTACGCACGCACGCCCAAGCGCAGCGTACCCGCGCGCGCCCTAGCGCCGCGCTGACGCCCGGGAACAACAGGAACTTGCTGAAATGTGCGTAACGGAGCGCGCCGGCGTATAGGCGCATGCCAACGCCCAGGTCCAGCGCCAATGGTACCCTGACAGGGAAAAGTACGGGTGCTGCAGAAGTGGTGGGCAGCAGGAAGGGCACTATGGACTCGACGGGCCTATGTTTGTCTTCTTCTTGGTGGCAGCGGGACACTACTCGTGCTTGCCCCCTCACCAGCTTGAACTGCACTTATGGGACTCGCCAAGTCACCAAGTGTTACTGCAGTGCTGGATGTATGACCAGGATGTACTAGGCTACTGGTGCTTGCCAGTTCACCAGAAAGAATAGAGGCGCTAGTACTGGCTCTCTGCTCCATACGAGAGCCCTTCAGTTCTTGCACCTCAACGACAGCAGAAGATCTGGGTCTGGTATGCCTGACCTTGGCAACGACCACAACTCCGTCATCAGAACTATCTGTCAGGGTGCCGCTGTCGTCTACAGGATCGTATTCTGAGCCTGAATCTGGCAGATGAGTGACTTCCTCTTCACTATCTGCCATGCTCAGAAATATGTAGGCCTCTTCACTACTGTACTGTACCTTTGATTTGACATTTTGGTCTCTAAATTTACTGGTACAGTAGTGAGACTCACAGGTAAAAAAGCTCCTGGCTGTTAGCGACTGATTCAAATACTACCAAAAAAAACTGTTAGCGTTCACAGGGATCAGGCCTGACTGACAGCGAATGCTGCAGTTATATGTTTTGTAAGTGACAGTGATCGATCGATACTGCACTTGGGTGGGCTGGGCTGGGCGGAGGGGCTAAAGGCAGGTGCTATCAGGTATCTGGGCTGATCCCACTAACACTGCATTTTTGGGAACCCTAAACTGCTGGGGACGCTAGTATAGATCTGATCAGATCAGATATTGATCCGTTCAGACACTATACTACTAAGAGAGGCGTATGATGCGTGCGTGGGTGTTAGCTGTACTGGCACTGATCTGATGTTGCCTGGGGTGATGCAGACCCTACCTGATGCTAAAACCTAACATTGATCACCCACCGGGTGATCAGGGGGTTAAACCTTTATTGGGTAAAATACGGCGGGTGCCCTGACGCTATAAAAAATAAATTAGCTAAACTGCGTCACCCATGACTCTTGTACTGTGATCACAGGTGACGGGGTAATCAAGGGGTTAAACCTTTATTGGGGGGGTTAGGGAGGGTCCCTAGACCTATCTGGGCCTATGTCTAATTACCCTAACACTGATTTTTGTCACTAATGACACTAGTACAGCGATCAAAAAAAAATCTGATTGCTGTACTGTGTGACACAGTGACAGGTGGTGAAGGGGTTAACTGGGGGGGTGATCGGGGGTGAATTTTGTGCCTACGTGACCTGGTGTCAGTGCAGTGTTGTGCAACTCACTTTTAGATGCTCTCTCCTCTCGGTCTGGAACGGAAAAGACCAACACAAGGAGAGATGATATCACTTCCCCTGTCAGTGTTTATAGTTACACAGACAGGGAAAGGATATCAATCGTCAGGGGCGATCACCAGGTCCAGGCCAGAAATCATTGGCCTGGGCCTGGGGACTGATCAGTTCCTGATCGAATCCAATCATCGCGGCCGGTGGTGGGGGGGGCGCGTGCGTGTGCCCCCCAGCCGGCCTTGAGTGGAATGCACAGCTACGTGATTTCGCGCAGCCGGGCCAACCTGCCACAGTATAACTGTGGCGGCTGGTCCGAAACTGGTTAATTTTTATAAGACACTTCACTTGGCTGCCATCTTTAGAGTGTACCCTGAAGATGCATATATAGCAAAACGTGTCGGTGGTCTGATCGTTTTGTACTGTTGATTTTAATCTACCTTTTAACAAGATACAATAAAACTGACATTTTTATGATGTGGTTTTTTTTTTGTATATATATATATATATATATATATATATATATATATATATATATTATTTGGTTTCTCACTTGCTTGGCACATTTAAAGTCCCTTCCCCGGTGGAGGAATAGCCTTGTATCCAGTTGGATCCTGGCCTTCCTTCATTAGGGGAATTTACATTGTAATTATCTACGTAGTTCTAAGAAATAAATCCAAAAATATACCCTACATGAGAATCAAAGAACTGGCATTCAAAATGGTCAAATTATGGTTGACAGAGCAACCAAAATGCAATAAATACATCTACACACATAACACTACCTAAAACAGCATCTGAAAGGTTTCCACTTGCATACACGCTATAGGGGCTGATTTACTATAGAAATAGCAGGTAACTTGGAACAATAATTCACCAGTGGGTGAGAATCAGAATGCATGGAGAATTGCAAATAGCAAGAGACAAGCTCATCATAAATGTGGAAGCCTATGAACTCTCTTCTCTGCAGCAAAAGTACACATAAACCTTTTGTAAATTTCTAATGTACATGTGGAATCCTACATGGTTGTGCATTTGCTGCAATATCACTCAAACATTTAAAAACATCTTACTATGCTACATGTTTATGGATCGTTTGTGTTTCCTGCGGAATGGCCTGGAAAACTTTTTATTCATTTGGATGTATCTCTTTTAAAGTGATTGATTTTGACATACACTTCTCAACTTTTCTCTTGTTGGCAAAAAAAAGCACACTTCATGATTGGTTGAGTATGTAAAATGAGTTTGTCAGATCATGTGACTGGTCGCTTATCTGTATTCTAATTACCTGAAATTGAACTTTGTTGACATGTGTAAGATCATACAGCATATGGTCAATTAGTTAATGACCCAGTATGCCCCACACTGTGTTTATATTTCTGCAAAACAAGGAATTTGTCATTTAACAATAGGAATATGTCAGGTGTAGGTTGATTAAGTCATCAATAACTTTTTTTTTTTTGAATATGTGTTTTAATTAAAATAGAAAACTGTGTAAAAATTTCTGTGACTTTTTTCTGAAATAGAGTAGTACGAGGTACTTATGTGCCCTGTACTCATTGCTCTTCGGGGACAGTCCAGAAATCTGGGAACCCTCAAGGGTGTTTTCTGAATTCAGTGGGCCTGTGTGTAAAATAAATTACTCCCTCACTCTCTTTCCTTTGTTCATTCTCATTTCAATCAATATTTCAGCAGTACAAACAATATGTAAATATTAACAATATCCAAGAGGGTAATCTTTCTAGATTTACAAAAAGTCAAAACAGTATGATAAAATGTAAGCATGACTAGGATCATGAAAGTCCTGGGCACCCTGAGATATGGTGGAAAACAAGTTTGGCAAATGGTAGGCTTAATGGAGTGCTTAGCGGGGAATAAATAAACAGAACCTGTGCCCATTCACTGTATGCATGCACACATATGCCACATTACTTCTAATTACTGTATCACCAGTGACAGTCTCACAGACATACAGTACATACATCTCAGGACAAATGATCATTTTATAGAAAATAAACTTTCCCTTTATGCTTTTCTACTTGCAAAAATTATGTTCGGAACTTACCCTAAAGAAGTTTAAAACCAGCAACTGTTGAAACAATAAATACTTTGGAGTGCATAGAGTGCAAAGGTTGCAAAGAAATAAACCAACAGAGGTAGTGAGACAGTCAACAGTAAATGGCTTCAAACATGCTTGTGATAAACATAGATTTATAGTCAGACAACAAGGTTAATAAAACAAACAGAAAAAAAACAAAACAGAAAAAATAAAATAAAATAGGCACACTCGATGGGCTACTCAGTCTTTTTCTGTCGTCACTTTTCTATGTTTTCTATGTACAGTATCTCACAAAAGTGAGTACACCCCTCACATTTTTGTAAATATTTTATTATATGTTTTCATGTGACAACACTGAAGAAATTACACTTTGCTACAATGTGAAGTAGTGAGTGTACAGCTTGTATAACAGTGTAAATTTGCGGTCTCCTCAAAATGACTCAACACACAGCCATTAATGTCGAAACCGCTGGCAACAAAAGTGAGTACACCCCTAAGTGAAATGGGAACACTATTTAAGTTCCATTGAAGCACCCGGGCTGAGCTTAGTAGAAACAGAAGCAGACTCTGGACACCAGACACAGGTGTCACTAAGGGCAGTAGGACTAGTTTAACCACTTAAGCCCTGGACCATTTGGCTGGCAAAAGACCAGAGCATTTTTTGCGATTCGGCACTGCGTTGATTTAACTGACAATTGCGAGGTCGTGCGACGTGGCTCTCAAACAAAATTGACATCCCTTTTTCCCCACAAATAGAGCTTTCTTTTGGTGGTATTTTATCACCTCTGCTGTTTTTATTTTTTGCGCTATAAACAAAAAATAGCGACAATTTTGAAAAAAAACGCATTATTTTTTACTTTTTGCTATAATAAATATCACTAAAAAATATATAAAAAAACATTTTTTTTCCTCAGTTTAGGCCAATACTTCTGCATATTTTTGGTAAAAAAATCGCAATAAGCATTTATTGATTGGTTTGCGTAAAAGTTATAGTGTCTACAAAATAGGGGATAATTTATAGCATTTTTATTATTAATTTTTTTTTTTGACTAGCAATGGTGGCGATCAGCGATTTTTATCATGGCTGTGACATTATGGTAGACAGATCGGACACTTTTGGTGCTATGGGACCATTCACATTTATACAGCAATCAGTGCGATTAAAAATGCATTGATTACTATGTAAATGTGACTGGCAGGGAAGGAGTTAACCACTAGGTGGCGCTGTAGGGGTTAAATGTGTCCTAGGGATTGATTCTAACTGTGGGTGGGAGAGGCTATATGTGACATGACACTGATCGCCACTCCCGATTACAGGGAGCTGTGATCAGTGTCTTGTCACTAGGCAGAACTGAGAAATGCTTGTTTACATCAGCATTCCCCCGTTCTTCCCCCCGTGGACATCGAGTCTGCGGGACCCACGATCACACTCACGGAGCTTGGGGCATGCGCCTGCAAACCGCTTCTTAAAGGGCAATGTACAGGTACATTAATATGCCTGTACGTGCCCTTCTGAATAAGAACAAGGATAAAACATATTCACATGGGAGATGGTAAAGCGAGTTCATAATCCATAGACTCTTCTCCTCGCTCCCCTACAAGCCTTTTCACCGTCCAGCAGTCAAAAGAGGAAACAGAAATGCTGGCAAGATGGCTGCTGCACTTCCCAAACCAGTGTGGAGCACACGCACCAGAACCAGAAGTGGCATCATGAGGAGGCGGTAACATGTTTAGGCGCATGCTCAGAGATCCTTTACCAAACCTAATGCCCAGAAGGAAGAGAGTTGAATATGAATGGAGGTGGGCTGTAGAGCTCAAGGATAAAAACAAATGTAGCAGTTGTGCAAAAATGAGCAAAATGAAACATTAGAGAGCCCTGTAGCAGCTAAATACGTTAAAAAGGCTACTTACTGTACATAGAGGATATAAAAAAGTGGCTCAGAAATAAAGGATCAGAAATAGAGCAGATGGCATAACTCTAAAGCTGGGTACACGTGGGGCAAATGTCGGGAGACACCACCAGTTCAAAAGAAAAACTGTCCGACATTCAGGCCCATGTGCAGGTTGGTCTGTTCAACCGACTTCTGTCGGATGTGCATGCTGGAAACCCAGCATCTGACCAACTCCCGATCAGCACTCTCAGCCAATGGCAGAGAGTGCTGACTGGAGTGTTCTGGTTGGGGCCGTCCCCCTGTCAGAACACAACAGCTTATTGGTGGAGTGGTGCTGCACTAAATTTGTATCCTTAGTACGGCACCTCTGACTGGAGCAGACAGTGGGTTGCATAATAAAAGACTGTAGTGTGTACCAGGGGGCTTCCAGATTCTGATAACCCCACTGCCTGCAGACCCCCAAAACCACTGGCTACAGTTGTGAGGATGAGGCCCTTGTCCCCATCAACATGGAGACAGGATGCTTTGGGGTGGGGGCAGGCTGAGCCCGACCCTGCCCCAAAGCACCCACCCCCCATGTTGTGGGCATGTGGCCTGGTATGGTAACATCAAAAGATCAGCACAAGCAGGAATGGCACAAAAAAGTAGAAGGGTGCATGAAGTGACTCTGGGAGTGGCAGGAATAATAGACAAAGTGGAGGAAAAAGACTAAAGCAAAAGAGCACAAGAACTTGTTCGACACTTACCCCAGAAATGTGAACTTAGCCAAACATTGATACAAAGACTGGTTTATCATAATCAGAAATAACATCTGTTCCAAAAATGAGAAAACAAAAGATGCATGTAAAAAGTTTATTGGATGTGTGTCGGTCCAAAAAGAAAGAAGGAGGGGGGAGTAGAAATAACAACTGATATGCAAACGGCCGACTTACTAAAAGGGAGAGTTATTTTGATGGTAAATACAAGTATAACCGGCTGTAAAAGAAGCCTGCATCAAAAACCAGTAGAACACAGCAGAGTGATAAAAGGAGAGCATAGTCAGGACCTTAGATGGAATACCATTGATCAGCAAATATGGGTCAATAACTGTATCAGCTATATATAAAAGAAAAAAGGCAGAAAAGGCCAATATCAAACAAAAAATAATAAAGAGAGCCTGAAACAACCAAATACCAAAGATGACCTACCCAATAGGATATATATGGTCAGCAAGATATAAAAACTCACCTATATGTATGGCCAGAGCAAGAACCCCAGAAATCCGTAGGGACAGCTCGAACAGCAGCAATGGCGATGCCTAACAAACAAAGCCAGGGTGGGGGCTGTTTATGTGTGCAGGGAGGAGGCTCCGCTCCGCCTATTGTCCCCCATGTGTGGCACGTGTGTCATCCGTGGGATAATTCTGCGCTAGACGTTCCTCCATGTTAATGATGCACTTCTGCACTTCCCTTTCCCCCATCTCTTTTTTTTTTAGATTGACACGCATCCAATATACTCTTTGCATGCATCTTTTGTTTTCAATTTTTTTGAATAGATGTTATTTCTGGTTATGATAAACCAGCCTTTGTGTCCATCTTTTGCTAAGTCCGCATTTCTGGGGCAAGTGTCCAGGAAGTTCTTGTGCTCCTTATATTTTAGTCACTCATGCACCCCTTTTTGTGTCATTCCTGCTTGCATTTGTTGATCTTTTGATGTTAATGTGTATTTTTGGTTTCTTTAATGTTGTTTATTACTTATGTTGAATGTTCTGTAGGTATTATATGCCATAATTATGTATTGTTTATTTACCTGTTAATATATTGTGTGAACCTCAAGTGGATCCTGAAGAAGCCCAATTTGGATGAAATATCTCAATCCCACCATCACCCTGGGTTCAGTTGATTGTATGGCAAATTTAGCAGCACTGTACACATGTTTTTAGAATGTTTTATTACAAATTTTCTATGGATTAGTAAATTACTATAGGCTGTGGCACTTTAAAAAATCCCTTATACTCCTATGTCTCCCCTTGTGGGAAACCTAGGGATACCCTATGCTTTTCAAATAAGGTAAAACAGTTGCATCCAGGATGAAGTTGGCTTGTTTGGTATTGAGCAAAGGGGCCTCTGACAGAATTGTATTGTATTGACGTGTACAGGGACTGTGCATCAAGTGAGACCCAGAGATATGATGACTCCCACTGATAGGTTTTCAGCAATTCCAATTGATGTATGCCTTCTGCAGAAATTGGTCTACATAGAGTGAGAAACCGCTGGTAATACTATTTATGGCTGCCACGATAGGATGACCAGGGGGGTTCACAGGATTTTTGTGTATTTTAGGGAGGTGGTAAAAGTATGGCGTGTTATAGTATTACTTCAGAAAAAAGCAGCCTCTGATTTATTAATGACCCCCTCTGTTTTGGCCAGGTAACTAGATCTTTGGCTTCAATTACAAAGTTAGACAAGGGGTCATGGCTTAACTGAATGTACAGTATGTTTTGGAATCTGACAGTAACCTTAATGCTTCCCCCATATAGTCAGTCCTATTCTGTATGACGATCCCACCCCGTTATCCACAGGTTTAATGGCAAGATCTTTATTCCCAGTAATATAAATAATAATAAAAAAACGCGCTTAGGATAGATATATGTATGTAGTTTTACCAGGTTGCTGCCTCCCTTATACAAGGACACTCACTAGGGGTGCCCTGCAAAATAATGATACTAAAAAATATTAGGGAAAAACGGCTCTACCGGAAACCTGTTTGGCTCAGCCTATACAGGGGAACGTTTATACAAACGTTTTTTTATAATTGTCACCCAAATCTTCAAATTAGTGTACCAAAGGGATTCAGTGTTATACCTCCTGATACAAAGTACTACGAACTATAGAAGTTGCAGTTCAATAGCTAAGGTGTATGCGTATGGGACAGTTTATACTTGTATGTCTCCTACATAAGTGGTGGTATGTCAAAAGAAACCCATTATGCATCCCATATAGTCCTGAAAAATCCGTATGCTTTCTCTAAAGCCACAAAATACGTTACCCCTGTTTGCACATTAGAAACATAATATATATAGCAAACAAAATAAAATAAAATAAAGAACCATATATAAATCCAATAAAGTTAATTCCTGTAAGGGAAAAGAGGATTACATGCACAGTGGGCGTATCAGGGGATCCCAATATTCATACAGTTCATATATGGTGGTGATAGTAGGAGTATATAGCAAAGTCCCATGCAGTTCTTGCGGCAATCAAACACGTGATTTTTCAGAGTGACTTTTGTGTATATAGGGTTGAGCGGTGACTTCTGTGATCCCCCCTTAAATTGCTCACTCACCAGATGTCGGAACCCCTGCAGGGGTATCAGGCCTGTACTGTTACACAAGGACTTTGCTGCTGGTTGCTGCTATGTTCCAAGTATTTCCGATTTTCATGCTGCAATTACTCTTCATATGACAGGAAATAAAGAAAAAGGGCTTCCATAGTGTGATACAATCCCAAAAAAAAATTTTTATTTAAAATAATTTAAAATCCAAAACCATAAAATAAAATAAAATATAAAACTGGTAATCCAAAGAATTACTTGAAAGAACGCACAAGTCCAAAAAAAGGAGCTTTCCTACACCCACCCAATGACCACTGGGGGGGTGGTTGCCGCTCCAATATTGTGTGGATGTTGTGCTCAGTCACTGTGCTCAATGTGGGTACAGACTGGGGGAAGCAGCGATCAGCTGGAAGCGAGCTACGTTCCTACCACCAGTCTCCAGGAAGTGACACAGCAAGCGTGGGTCCGTCACAGCGATGGACCCATGCTCGGCGTGGACCGGGTGAGATGTTGGCGTCTCGTTCTAAGGTAAGTATCTCATAATGAGCTAGTATGCGGTGCATACTAGCTCATTATGCCTTTTCCCTTACAGGTGTAGAGGGAAAAAAAAAGACAGCGGGTTTACTACCGCTTTAATACTAAGCATACATTGAAAAACCCAGGTACAGACTACCCAGGTAAGAAAGCAGCTACTGAGGCAAAAGAGTGTCATAATCAGGGCTAAACATGAAAGTACGAAATTTATTGAGTTAAAAAAATACCAGCTAAAAAAATATGCAGTATGCAAAGCAGTATCATTGCAACTTTACATATATTGGATCAAAAGTTAAAACACTGCAATGTGAAAGGTGGAAGTTGACAGAAGACAGAAAAACCACACAAGACTATTGCACAAAAACACAAAGTCTGGATGCCAAATACCATTCACATAAAGGTTGTCATGCAATAATTATTACTTAGGTGCGTAAAGAAACTTATCAATATTTCCTGACAATTGGTATGTGAATGGCCCCAGGAAATTAGAGTCACTCGTTGACCTGGCTAATGTTTTTAAAGTGCAAACTGACTGTTACTGGGTTCATTTCCGGTGGAAGGTTAAAATCATCTGGTAATAGTGTTGACCTGGTATGAAAACTTTATGGAGCACTAGATGCAGATACTAGTCCAGTGGGTGTAAAGTCTATGAATAAGGATAATGTCCTTTATCTTAGAGGCTCTGTAGAGCACTCAGTCCAAGATGAAATCACTGCAGATGTATGGATCAGAAAGAGGACTGACCATCCTAAGATAGTGATTGGCCAAGAGTTAAATGGCATAAGTGGTCATGTACAAAAAGTTCAGTGGAGTTCCCACACAATTGATATCCAATCTACTAGCAGGGTGCTCCTCAATATGTAGACTGTGTATCCTGAAGCGGTATGATGGCAACCTAGGTGCAGAGTGTTCAGTGCATTCAAACCTTCACTGGCAAAGTAAGCATAACCTTCCGTGGCCAATCATATAATGACCAAGGCTGGCTGGTAAGTGGACAGGTGTACAGGGAAAGACTACTGTAAGGTGTAGGTTAAGAATCCGACAGTTCATATGGCTCACTTCTGATCAGTCTCTTAGAGGAAGCAGTCAAATCAGCTGTTCCAGCAAGTAACATGTGAAGGTGTACGTCCATACCCTATCACATCCTGATGAATTTAGATGGTCTATAACCAGGGGCGGATTAATGCAAAGGCTGGTCTAGGCTGCAGCCTAGGGCCCCACGTGTGCAAGGGCCCCTGATTGGCCATGATATTTTTATTAATTTATATATATTTATGTATACCGTATATACTCGAGTATAAGTCGTTCTGAGTATAAGTCGAGGCCCTAATTTACCACAAAAAAATGGGAAAAACGTATTGACCCGAGTATAAGACGAGGGTGAGAAATGCACAGCTACTGTAAGAGGAAAAGAGGCTCAACAATGCCAATTTGCAGCATCACTGTTCCCATTTGCAGCCTCACTGTGCCCATTTGCAGCCATAGGTCCCCTGAACTTCAAACTTGGTAGTTAAGGGTTCCTAGATGCTTCCTAGCTGCAGCCAAAATTTGGGGTCTCTGAACCCAAAGGGTCCCGAAATGACATTGCTGCAGATGGACACAGTTGACTGAATTTGGGGCCCCGTATCTCGGGGCTACTTAGTGCTAAGAACCCCAAATTTGGTGTGCAAACCCAGTGGAACTAGTACCATAAAATTTCCAAAGCTGGGGTTTCTAGCACCAAGTGACCCCGAGATACAGGGCCACAAAAATCAGTTCAGAAAATGTCAAGCATTTTTTTGCCGCAGAGAATGACATTTTCCGAACCGGTTTTGGGGCCCCGTATCTCAGGGCCACTTAGTGCTAGGAACTTGGATATGCTATGGTACCAGTTCGACTGGGTTTGCACACCAAATTTGGGGTTCCTAACACTAAGTGGCCCTGAGATACGGGGCCCCAAATTCGGTTCGGAAAATGAAATTTTTTGCTGCATAAAAGTGCTTGACTCAAGTATAAGTCGAGGGGGGCACTTTCAGCACAAAAAAATGTGCTGAAAAATTCGACTTATACTCGAGTATATACGGTATGTAGAATAAAAACCATGCCTGCGTGTTATATGAATACACCGATAAATGTTTTTTTACCAACAGGGGGCGGGGAACAGGCGGTCCGCCCCAGGTGCCACCCATTGGGGGGGTGTCAGGCCAGCTGTACCGCCTCTCCTGGCCCTGGGACAGCACTGCCAGCATACTTTAAAGTTGAGAAAACATTACTGCCAGCCCTTTCTCATGCACAGCTCCTCGTGTGTAACTCTCAATGTAAATGGAAGTCTCTTAACACCTCAATTAAAGCCGCTCTGTCTGGCCGCTCTCCTCCTCCCGCTCCACCTCCTTACCGAGTGTAGCCTTTGATTGCAGGAGGAGAGCGGTCATGTGACCGTCAATGAAACAGCAGAGGAGAGCAGTCACATGACCGGGTCACGAAGAACGGTGTTAATTGAGGTATTTAGAAGCTTTGATTTACAATGAGTGACACAGGAGGAGCAGTGTATGACAAAGGGCTGGCAGTGATGTTTTCTCAACTTTAGAGTATTCTTCCCCAGGAGACTGGGGGTCTCCTGGGAGTGCAAGGGGGCTTTATAGTGAAAGAGGCCTGTGTGATATGCAGGCAAGGGGGTCTGTGTACTATGCAGATGTCTGTATACTGTGCAGGGAAAGGGGTCTGTGTACTGTGCAGGGAAAGGGGGCTGTGTTATATGCAGGGGGTCTGTGTACTGTGCAGATGGTTGTGTACTGTGCAGGAAAAGGGATCTGTGTACTGTGCAGGGGGTCTGTATACTGTGGAGAGGGTTGTGTACTGTGCAGGGAAAGGGGTCTGTACTGTGCAGGGGGCCATGGGAAGTTTTTTTTCCTGAAACTTCCCTCTTAATGTTAGGGTGCGTGTTATATTCACTCTGAAAATGAAACAAAGGTGCTACTCTAAGTGCAGTAAAAAACATGGAGTTTAATAAAACTGTAAAAAGGTACTCACAAAAGGTACATAGTGAACAAGCATGTTGGCAAAAGCTGCTGGATATCCTGGGAGTGAGTCTGGTCCGTTTCCTGGATTGCAGTGGTGTCCGATGGACAGGCTGTGCCGATGGATGCTGGCACTTCCTGCCATTGGAACATATGATTGTTCTGGTGTTGATTATTGCTTGCTTTTATGTACTGCTGTTTATGGTATTTGTATGGCTTTTATTCTATTGGAATAATACACAGCGTTTCGATTGGTCTCTGTCAGGATGTTGTGATTTTGCCTCAGTTAAACAGGAGCTGCTGCAGACATTTTTGGCCTAACTGTTGGTTTAGAAAGGTAAAATCTGTTACCAGCTTGCGGGTGTATTTTGCATGCTTTTTTTCTGCGGCATTGCTGTTTATAGTAGGCTCATGTCTGAATGTGTTTGGGCTGTAGACCTGAGAGTTGCACTTGAGGCGTGTAATATAGCTCTACCCTTTTACACATGGCACAAAATAATTTATTTTCTGGTAAAGCATGCTTAGGAGGGGGCCACACAAAAAGTAGCCCAGGGGCCCACGACCACCTTAATCCTCCACTGTAATAACTTTCACTGCATCAGTACTGAACCAGTGCTGTATGTCAGTCGCACTTTTGGTCAACCGGCTCCTTGATAAGGCAAAATGATCCACGAGGTAGTCCATGGCAAACACCGTTTAAGTCAGGTAGCAGTATGAATCACCTTCTGTTCCTAATCCCTGTTGGAGCGGGGCATACTGTGAGTGGCATCACATGACTGTGATGATGTCAATGTGTTTCGCTAGAGGAGTAGCGTAGCTTCCCCCATCCAGACGAAGCTACGCTACTCCTCAGCGCCTGCCCGCAACTGCGCCTGTGCAAACTGCTGTACAGGTATGGCGATTTGCGCAACGCTGCCAACCTGCGTACGTGAGCTTGTCAGCAAGTGGTTAATACTAATGCTATTGTTTTAATATTTTTTCTATTTTTCTCTCAATATATACTCTAGCAATGCTGAAGCAGCTCTTTCATATTTTATCCATGTGAATAACTGGTTTTGTGAGCATGCTGGGACTTGTAGTCCTATGCTACTTGCACCTCAGTTTACTATTATATTTTATTTTGGGTCACTACATGTTTTATGTTCACAATCTTATCCCCATTGTTCAAGTTCCTTTTTGTGTGTATCAGTTTATATATTTTTTTTATGGTTTTTACCCCGAGGGCTAGCTGGCTCTTATGCCCCGTACACACGGTCGGATTTTCCGATGGAAAATGTCCGATCGGAGCGTGTTGTCGGACATTCCGACCGTGTGTGGGCTCCATCGGACCTTTTCCATCGGAATTTCCGACATACAAAGTTTGAGAGCAGGCTATAAAATTTTCCGACAACAAAATCCGATCGCGTCAATTCCGACCGAGTGTGTGTCCTGTTCCGACGCACAAAGTGCCACGCATGCTCAGAAGAAATTCCGAGACGGAACAGCTTGGTCTGGTAAACTTAGCGTTTGCAATGGATACAACACTTTCGTCACGGTGCAATGTTAAAAATGGTTTAATACAGCGCACTCTCTTCTTCTTTATAATGTGAGAAGAATGAAGTAGTTTTGCTGCTCATATTCACACAGACTTCTCACAAACTTATTTCTTTATTATTTATTGGGATTCCCTTAATATATTTTGATTTGTCACATCTGACAAAAATATATATATTTTTTTTTTTTTAAAGACAGATTTTTTTTTTTATTTTAGGTTTGTATTTTTTCCAAGTCTGATCTTTGTTTTATTTTATTTTTAGTTTTACTCCAGAATATTTTTGTGTGTGTTTTGTGTGTCAAGTTACCACAACATCATTATTATCTTGTATTATTGAATCTCAAGGAGATTGTTTGGTGTTGGTGTCCCTTGTTAATTTCACATTGTATATTTGAAATGTACCTGAATCCTCACCAACAAACTGTCCTTTTTGAAGGAAAACACACATAGGCAAGTATAATTGAAACCAAAAATCCTTTATTAAGGGCTCAGAACCAAACAAAGAGGGAGGCAACGCTGGAGAAACAGCAGAAATTAGCGAAGCCTTGGACCCCCAGGGCAGACATCAATTCTTGAACATCAAAATTGGTGGCCTGAGGAGTCCATATGTAAGGGAGTGCAGTCTGGTCCAGAAGTCCCAGAGATCCGGAAAGCAGCAGATGACATCTATGTTCCCATGCTATGTTACTACAAGAGGCTGCATCTTTTGCCAGACCAGACTGGATCCAGGGTCATCACTTTCTGGTCTTCCTTCCACGCTTCCTTCCTGGCTGTGGCTCTGCTGTTGGAGATGTGGCAGGAGGAGGAGTATGACCTGGAGGAGGAGGAATAGTAGGACCTGGAGGAGGAGGAGGAGGAGGAGGACCTGGAGGAGGAGGGGGACCATGTGTGAGGTCACAAATGTGGGTAGCAGATGTTATTTGGGCCCTCAACCCCTTATTGAGAGCTTCCAACATTAATGACTCACACATGAGTTGTTGGCCCTCCTCCATCTGCTGCATTTTACAGGCAATTATGCCAGCAAAGTCCTCCTCCACAGTGTGGGGTGCTCCCAGGGCCTCTATAGCCTTCCAAAAGAGGCCTATGGCAGCCTCCTCTAGGGTACTCCTCTTCCTGCCACTTTCTTTGCAGGTGTAGGGGAGGGACCTGCATATCAGGCAGCCTGCTCGGCCCGGCCATCTCCTGGCTCAGACTTCCCTGTGTATGAAAAAGGGACATGGTTGTAATATTTTGCATCATCAATCACAATCATAAATTAGTACCCCAAACGAACATCTAGTTAACATCATTGATTGGACAACCAGAAATATTTAGAAGAATGCTATACCTGGCTCAAGCTGGGCTCCTCCACATGTTGCTGCCTGGAAGGCCCAGGTTGGGCGTCAGAAGCCTCAGCTGGGGGGGGGGGGAGCGTGGAAGGAAGACTGGAGAGTGATGACCTGGGTTCAGTCTGACCTGCCAGAAAATGCAGCCTGTCATAGTACCACATCCTGGGGACATAGATGTCATCTGCTGCTCCGGATCTCTGCGAATCCTGGGCTTTCTTGCGCTCGCTTACATATGTGCTCCTCAGGCCACCAATTAGGATCTTCAAATAGGTGATGTCTGCCGTGGGGATCACCTGCTTCACAATTTCCAACAATTGATCCAGCGCTGCCTTCCTCTTTGTTTGGTTCTTATAATGTGGGTGGTTGATCTCCCACAGACAAGGCAACTCCCTGAACATGTCAATGAATATTGCCATGAAGTCGGTATTGTTCAAGATATCCATTTTCACTGCAAGACACAACAAAAGACAAACCCTAATGTCAGCCAAAACTCTCCTAATCTTGTTACAATATAGGCCTCAATCTAGAAGCAGTATAGGCCCAAGTTTGGCTCTTACCTTCCTTATTACAATCGGCACCTCCGATGCTCCTTCCTCCGCTCACAGATTGTATGTAATACACATGCCTGTTACGCTTTATACACACTGCGCATGCGTATAACTACTGACGTTCTTTCTAGTCTATTCCCCGCCCCTTTTCATTCTGCGCAGTGGGGGAAGAGCACATGGCGGAGACAAAGCAGGTGCGTGCTAATTACAGGAACGAGGAGGAGGAGGAGGAAAGGCCGGATCCGGAGACGTCCCGATCCAGAAGGAGATTTAAGGCCTCAAATATGTCCTTTGGGGAGATGTTGGAGATGGTCGACATCCTGAAGAAGGCCAACTATGATGGAAAGTATGGACCTTACCCCAACCCCAATGTCAGAAAGGCCAAGATCATGGCGAAAGTGGTCAGGAGTCTGCACCGGAATTTCGGGGTACGACGATCGAAAGATCAGCTCAGGAAGCGGTGGTCGGACCTCAAATTACGAGAACATGAGCAGTACAGAAAGATCCAGGAGAGTGCTGCAAAAAAGTAAGTAATTGTGCTGTGTTCCTATTCTTTATGTTTATTACGTTCGTGCTGCTCCATGTGCTTTTTTTAAAAGTGTACATTTTAAAATGGCAACTTTCATGTTCATGGGCACATTATTCGTTTGTATCAAACATTTTTCTTTCGGCCTATAAAACACCATTGTTTTGGCCATATGCATTTGGCCACATTTTTTACACCCTACTTGTATGAAACAAATTTGGTTGTGTAGATGGCTTTGTTACTAGAATGAAATGCAAACTAGATTCTCTGTAAGGAGAGGACACTGAGCAGCTGTTTTCACATCTGAACACTGGAGCACTAGTGTGGGACTCCAGAACACCATTTTTATTAGGGGGGCACACAGGTGCTCCAGTGTATACTATAGGGGGGTCTCCATCTGTGAAGCTTGTACCAAACAGGTAAAGTATTGCAGCTTGACAAAGGACACTGAAAATGCTACATTTTGGAACTCTGCCAAAATAGACAATTTTACCCCACTTCCAAGCAATGTTTCCTATTTGTAGTTCTGCCATCAAATATCTGTGTGCTAAGTATAGCATTTTTGTTTTACATAGGGGAGAAAAGACTCGGAGGACACCCCTCATCCGAGGAGACCACAGACCCCCCCCCCTCTGGAAGAGGGGGAAATCCCCCCAACACAAGAAGAGCAGGAGGAAGAAGATGTGGTGGAACTAATCACCACAACAGGTGAGTGTCTGCGACCACAGGCTCAGGTAAGAGATGGATGCCGGCATATTTTTGATACCGGTTTTTGTTTGGTTTCTCTCTTTTTAGGTGATCGTGATGTTGTGGATCCAGATCCTTTCACATCAAAAAGTGCCCAGATCCTGATCGGGGAGATCATGGGGTGTAATTTAGCTTTGGAAAACCTCCAGAAAAACATCAATGATGTTATTCAAAAAATTAAGAACATCATTGATGTTTTGGGGCGAGATAAAACCCCTCCAAATCACTTTCTTTTTTTGTGTGCTACAAAGTTCAAAATGTTTTAGCGATTTTTAGAAAAGCAAAATTTGGAGGATGCACACAGTGTGCCAACATGTGCTATCTGCCATCACGGGAGATCAATGTAGGCGTTTTGGGGGTGCAACCCCTTCCTCAATAATAAAGTAGCTGAGAGGAAGGTGTTTCTCCCCCAAAACACGTCCCTTGATCCCCATGATGGCAGATAGCACATGTTGAACTTCTTAAATTGGTGTGCATCTTCCAAATTTGGCTTTTCCGGGGGTGACTTCACCCCATCTGAACGCAATATCAAACACAGTTCCTAAATACTCATGTATGATATTGCCTTCAAGTTCTACCTAATGTGAACTTTGTAAGTTCAAGATTTGTGTCTTTCTTGTTGGTTTTACACATGCCTGTTTTATCTTAAATGAACATTTCTATTTTTGCTAATGCCACCCCAAAAATTGTTATACAACAAACATGTTGGTTTGTTTCAAAAACCTTTTCTAAATGCACATGTGATTGTGCAGGTATTAAAAAGATTGTTAATCAAGAATGTGTGGATTATTGTCTCAACGCTACAACACTTTTGTGGTGATGTAATTGCTGTTTTTTGCGAAAATGGGGGTTATTTCCTAAGGGCAAATCCTCTTTGCACTACAAGTGCAGTTGCAGTGCAGTTTCAAGTGCACTTGTAGTGCAAAGTGTCTTTGCCTTTAGTAAATAACACCCAACAGTGCTTTGTATAAGGTTACACAATCACGCCATTTTCAGGACTCACCACATTCCTGTCAGGGTCAGCTAAAACAAACACAAGCAGTAAATGTCACCAAAGATTTGCTTTTTTTTTTTTTATTTGATAAAGGCTTCACAAATTGTCTGGCATATTGATGGCCCCCCTACCCGCAAAGAACTCAAGGTATCTTAACCGGACATCACGGGCACTCAGGGAGGGCAAGCCAGGACGGCCACTTTCAAGCGCCGTCAGGGTTGTTTCAGTTATAATTCTGGCCTCAGGCCCAACTGAGCCAGCATAGTTGGCTGAATGTTGCCGTAAAAAGTTATGTAGAACACAGCATGCCAGGATTATATGATTAAGTTTATACTCCGCCATATGGATGGGTGTATGAAATAGGCAGAACTGGCAGGCCATGATTCCAAATGTGTTCTCCACCACTCTTTTGGCTCTGGCCAGCCGGTAATTAAAAACCCTCTGTTCCGGGGTGAGGGTCCTCATCGAGAATGGCTGCATAAGATGGTCCCCCAGTGCAAATGCTTCATCCGAAACAAAGACGAATGGGAGTCCTTCCACATTGTCTTCTGGAGGTGGCAAGTCCAAGCTGCCATTCTGGAGACGCCTGTAAAACTCCGTCTGGGCGATGACTCCACCATCGGACATCCGGCCATTCTTCCCCACATCCACATACAGGAAGTCGTAATTAGCCGACACCACCACCAACATCACAATACTATTAAACCCCTTGTAATTATAATAGTACGACCCCGAGTTGGGTGGTGGGACGATGTGGACGTGTTTCCCATTAATTGCCCCTCCGCAGTTAGGAAAGTCCCACCACTAGGCAAAGTGGGAGGCCACAGTCTGCCATTCCTGTGGCGTGGAAGAAACTGTTGAGGAAAACTAAAAAAAACTTAGTATTTTTGCACATAAACAAGGAAAGCAGATTAGACACAAACATTCTTGGCCAACATCCAGATAACATTTAGTAAGGGGAATTTTACAACACCAAAGTATAAGGTACACCTATCATATTCCCCCTCCCCCCCTCTCATGGGCCATTTCTAACATTATGGGGGAGGGTGGGATCTTGGACAGGTAACCCTCTTCACTTCATTGAGAGATGAATGCCTAAATAATGGGTATTACTTGGAAGAGCCCCTCCTTGGTTACACTATTGGCAGCCCACTGGACAGGTAAGAAGTGTCATAATACAAAGATATAAATACACACTGTACACATTTGAGCACATTTGGACATTCTGCTATTACCTATCAAGATAATAATAGGATACAAAAACTTTAAACAGTATCATTTGAAAGTATACAGGCAAGCCCTTGCACTACATGCTTTGGGAAATTCATCCATAATTCTGACCACAAAAGAGATGGGTATAGTGTGTATGGGTTTGGCAAAGTCAGCAGATAGATGATTGAGGATAGATAAA
This sequence comes from Lithobates clamitans, assembly GCA_037952925.1. Lineage (NCBI taxonomy): Eukaryota > Metazoa > Chordata > Amphibia > Anura > Ranidae > Lithobates > Lithobates clamitans. The sequence goes on along the minus strand of JBBGZY010000552.1, from coordinate 486,481 downwards.
GAATTGGGATCAGTTGACTTAGCAGTTGGGGGGAGGGAGGGTTAATAAAAATGATTTGGGGACACTACAAAACAAAGCCTCTGGCACTCTGCCTGAATTTAAATCACAAATCAGTGCGAATGCGTGCGGCGCCGAGGTCAGACATGTACTGACTCCGCTCCGCACACCTCCGGCCATAACAGCTTAAAAACAGCAATAGGGGACGAGCGGACCACCACCAAACCGACATCCCGGAGCCTGGGAGCGGATGATGCAGCGGAGAGGGCCGGGAAACAGCCGAAACCCCCCACAGCACCTCAGAAATACCCGTGCTTCTAAGGCCCAGCAGCCTCCCTCTCCCAAGATGGCGCCTGGGAAGGGAGACACTACACGCGGCGGAGCCTCAGCACAGCGGCGGACCCCACAGCCCACCACACAACAGGGAGGGGGTCACACCGAGGGCCACATTACTCAAGCCCAGCACCAGAACTGGGAGACCCAGCAGCTGCCGCAGCAGCCGAGCTTACAGCATCTGAGAAGGTTAGACCCCAGACACAGCTGCGGCCCCCCCAGCCTAAGATGGCGCCTGACATGGGAGATTATTCATATGAGGGAAGCCAGACACAGACACAGCAGAAGGAACCACATCGCCCACCAATCACTCTCCTAGCTGGGGTGCACAGAGATCCCTTCTCATCCCAGTCCCAGGAGGGCCCTATTTCTCCACAGAGCGAACACCCACAGATGTCCCCATTATCGGGCTCCTCGGATAGACCATTATTATTTACAGATTCCCCAGCTTCCTCCACAGATAGGCAAATGGCTGAAATTGCTGAAATAGCCATGAGTCAAAACAGTGGGCCTTCTTCACAACCACCTGCCCTTGCAGCGGGGTATTCGGGAGACAAAGTTCTCCTCGCCAGATTCTCAGCACTCCTGCAGCAGGAACCATCTAAAGCATGCAACATCATCACTACGGGTATGAAGGATGACTTCCAAAATATAGGGGAGAGACTGGACATGATCGAGTCCAAAATGGATGGGACAGTAAAACGGGTAAATCAAAACTCCAAAATGATCACATCCCTCCAGGACCAACTAGACCAAGCAAACGCAAAAATTGAAGACTTGGAAAACAGGTCTAGGAGGTATAACTTCGGCGTACGAGGCCTCCCAGAATCAGAACTAGACCTGGAAGATTCGATCCATGATTTAATGAAACAACTGATACCGGACATTTCCCCTCACCAATTAAAATTAGATAGGGTGCACCAGGCCCTGACAGCCCCCAGACAGGATGGACTACCACGCGATGTGATAGTTCAGCCTCATTTTTACAGCATCAAAGAAAAGATCATGCTGGAGGCGAGAAACCATGGAGACATAACTATCTCAGGTCACCCGATCCAGATTTTTGCGGACATAGCCCAGATAACGATTCAAAAGAGGAGAGCTTTAAAGCCGCTACTCAATCAACTCATCAACTGACAGATTTAATACCGGTGGTCGTTTCCATTCCGACTGTCATTCTTCTACAAAGGCAAATCCCACTCATTCACTACATTTCAGTCGGGTGAGGCCCTACTCCAGGACCTGGGCCTTCTATGTACGGAACCACAGGGATCTAGCGCCCTGTTCGACGAGAGCCGACCAATTTCCCCCCCGTGGTCTCAGCAGGGAAGTTCCAGAGCCAGGAAATCTCCGTCAGTCTCCTGAATTCTACCCAAGAAGCAGCTCATAACTTCCGTATTCGTGACCGAGTACTCTGGCGTTGGTCCTAGACCTACTCTTGAAGACCCAGATGCAAGCATCTGACTGTTCCTGCTGATGTTGTTCCTGTTGATGCCGTTCCTGTTTGATAATGACTCAAAAGTTGACACTGTATCAGGTTATAAGTTATGATGCCTCAGTTTCCCAAGAGGGAATTTTGCTTTTACCAGCAGAATTGCCTGCACTTTTTTCGTCCCTCCCCACCCCTCCATCATCATGTTTGATCGAGTAGTCAAGCTTCCCAATCAAACAGCGGGTGGATCCCGCTCACCCCCTCCTGAAGCTAGTAAATAGTGGCGGAGGTGAACCACATGCCACTAAGAGTGAAATTGTCTCCACCGCAAGCGGAGAGACAACTTCACAACAACAACAACAACAACAACACAGGGGCTCGCCACCCCTGCAACCACACTGCAATGCAGTGTGAAGGTGCCTTTTTGGCGCCCTTTCTTTTTCTACTTATCCTTTTTTTTTCTCTTTTGTAAATCTCCTTGTTGTTATCGGTATAATTAACAGGTTTTACCTAATGTTACAACAAAAAACAGCGCTACATTATTTGTGTTCCTATATCTCGAATCCTGTCTTTTTTCATCCCTTTTCCCACTTCTATTCCCTGGATGCGCTACTGCACCACGTAAGAATCCGAGAGGATGATCCTAAAGACTTCCGGACAACCCCACTGAAACGTCCAAAACGTGAGTACAGCCTTCCAAACCGCCATGACCTGTAGAAATCAACCCACCTACACTATACTGACGCGCAATACACAGGGCCTTAACTCCCCAACTAAACGGACCAAGGCTTTTCAATAATATCATAAATTGGGGGCAGACATTTTGTTTTTACAGGAGATGCACTTTTCACGTACGTCAGCCCCAAAATATCTAAACGCAAAATACCCGACGGTTTATTTGTCTAATGGACCAGATAAAAAGAGAGAAGTAGCTATATGCATTGCTAAACGGGTCCCCTTTACTCCCACTAATGTGATAAGAGATAAACAGGGCCGCTATATTATGGTCGCTGGCAAGATCAATGACAGTGTGGTCACCTTTCTTTTTTATTACGCTCCCAACGTAGGACAGATAAACTTTTTCAACACAATGCTGGAGGTCATAACGCCCCATTTAGCGGGTCATGTGATGCTAGGCGGAGACAGCAACACCTCCCTCGATCAAATTTTAGATAAGTCAGACCCCCGAAAGATGTTCCAGAAACATACCCCTAAACAAAGCAATACCTTAACACGTCTGCTCCATAGCCACGACCTGATAGACCTCTGGAGGGATGTCCACCCTACAAAACGGGACTACACATTTTACTCGCATGTACATAAAACATACTCGCGCATTGATCACCTGTTCACACTATCCCCATTACTCCCATATATTTCATCGACTAAAATAGTACCAATTGCATGGTTGGACCATTCTGCAGTCCAAGTGGTTCTATCAGACCTATGGTCTAAGTCAAGACAGCCTTCTTGGCGATTGAACGAATCCCTATTGAGCAATCCTATAATTGCCAAGGAAGTTGAAACAGCCATACAACAATATTTCCAAGAAAACACCCTTTCGACCTCTTCCCCAGAGATAGTATGGGCAGCTCATAAGGCTACCTTACGGGGTATATTAATACAGCTAGCTAGCAAGGTCAAAAGGGAACGAACTCAAACAATTCAACAACAAGAAGGAGAATTACATAGACTAACACATGAACAAAAATCCAACCCACAAACGGATCTTAGAAACCAGATCGATACAGCAAGAACAGCGAGCCTCACTACCAAAGCAGAAAAATAGGTTAGATGGGCTAAACACCGCTATTACACAATGGGGGACAAACCAAATAGATTATTAGCAAGAAAACTTAACCCAAGGCCTTACAACCTGGCGCTCCCTAAACTGAGACAGCAGACGGGACAAGTGACACAAAACCCCCAACTTATACTTCAGGAATTCTATAGATTTTATTCTAAACTCTACGACTCCCCGAAGAACTAGAACGCAAACAAAGTAGAAGAATTCCTGAGGGACTTACCACTCCCAACTCTGTCTAGTGACCATGCTGAAGTGATGGAGGCAGAGTTTACGGCAAACGAAGTAGCGGCGGCTATTAAATCCCTGAATCCATCGAAGTCTCCGGGTCCAGATGGATTCTCAGGCCAATATTACCGCAAATACACAGAAATTCTGACTCCTCATCTTTGCGCTTTCTATAATTCACTAAGAAAGGGGTCTCCGATACCACTCCATGAAAATAAGGCCTTCATACATGTTATCCCTAAACCAAATAAAGACCATGGTGACTGTGCGAACTATCGCCCCATATCGTTGATCAACGTCGAACTCAAAATACTGACTAAGATATTAACCATTCACATGAATTCGTTCATATCGAAATATATTCACCCTGACCAGACGGGATTTGTCCCGAATAGACAAGCCCCTGAACAAACTAGACGCATTATTGACATAATCTCTGCCTTAAACTCGGGTTGGGACGGAGGGGGCCGGAGAGGAGCACTACTGGTCTCATTAGACCTACACAAAGCATTCGATTCCCTATCCTGGGACTATCTTTTATTTATTTTGGGAAAATATGGGTTTGGACCTCACTTTCTAACCACACTTAAAACAATTTACAGTTACCCCTCAGCAAATCTTGTAGTCAAAGGATATAAATCCCAAAATATAAAGATGCTTAGAGGAACTAGACAGGGATGTCCCCTGTCCCCCCTATTATTTATTTTAGCCCTGGAGCCACTGGCCATTAAAATCAGAGAACATCAGGATAAACTGGGGGTGAGATGTGGCGACCGTGAGCACAAATGTGCAATGTTCGCAGACGACATCTTACTACTTCTCTCCTCTCCGGTTACCTCCTTACCCAATATACAGGTATTACTGCGACACTTCACAGAATTTTCGGGACTCAAAGTGAATCACTCTAAAACTCAGGCGCTCAACGTTTCTCTACAAACACACATAATTCAAGCCTTGCAACAATCCTACCCTTTTAAATGGCAGAAGGAGACAATGCCATATCTGGGCATCTTCCTTACTCCTACCCTTACTACACTGTATAAACATAACTATCCCCCACTATTTCGGAAAATACCAGATGATCTCAAAAAATGGTCGAATAACCCTCCGTCATGGTTTGGAAGGCTGTGCTCAATTAAAATGATGGTCTTACCGAAGGTGCTATATCTGTTTAGGACCCTCCCAATAGCAATAGTAAGGAAAGATTTACAGATATTCCAGAGGAGATTGTTGGACGATGTGTGGGGACACAGGAGACCTAGAGTGAACAGGCGAACACTATATACACCAAAGCTGAGAGGGGGTCTGGGAATGCCCGATCTACTCAAATATTTCCAAGCAGCACAAATGTTCCAATTAATCAAATTCCACACAAGACAGCCTAGACTGCTCTGGATGTCAATTGAATCTTCTCTGTATCCTGATAGAGAGATTAGTCACTTAACCACTTGACGACCGCCTCACGCCGATGTACGTCGGCAAAGTGGCACGGACAGGCAAAATCACGTACAGGGTACGTGATTTGCCTTCCGCGGGTGGGGGGTCCGATCGGACCCCCCCCCGGTGCCCGAGGCGGTCGTCGTTTGTCCAGCGGCGATCGGTGATGAGGGGGAGACCATCCGTTCGTGGCCCCCCCCTCGCGATCGCCGCCGGCCAATGAGAACACTCCTTTGCTGCTGTATGCTAAACAGCAGCAAAGGAAGTGACGTCATCTCCCCTCGGGTCGGTATTTTCCGTTCCGGCCCGAGGAGAGACGACAAGTATGTGAGTGCACAAACACTACACACACAGTAGAACATGCCAGGCACACAAATCACCCCGATCCCCCCCCCGATCGCCCCCCGATCACCCCCCAATCACCCCCCCCCCCCCCTGTCACAAACTGACACCAGCAGTTTTTTTTTTTTTTTTTTGTTTTTTTTTCTGATTACTGCATAGTGTCAGTTTGTGACAGTTACTGTGTTGGGACAGTGTATATTACCCCCCTTTAGGTCTAGGGTACCCCCCTAACCCCCCCTAATAAAGTTTTAACCCCTTGATCACCCCCTGTCACCAGTGTCGCTAAGCGATCATTTTTCTGATCGCTGTATTAGTGTCGCTGGTGACGCTAGTTAGTGAGGTAAATATTTAGGTTCGCCGTCAGCGTTTTATAGCGTCAGGGACCCCCATATACTACCTAATAAATGTTTTAACCCCTTGATTGCCCCCTAGTTAACCCTTTCACCACTGATCACCGTATAACCGATACGGTTGACGCTGGTTAGTTCGTTTATTTTTTATAGTGTCAGGGCACCCGCCGTTTATTACCGAATAAAGGTTTAGCCCCCCGATCGCCCGGCGGTGATATGCGTCGCCCCAGGCAGCGTCAAATTAGCGCCAGTACCGCTAACACCCACGCACGCAGCATGCGCCTCCCTTAGTGGTATAGTATCTGAACGGATCAATATCTGATCCGATCAGATCTATACTAGCGTCCCCAGCAGTTTAGGGTTCCCAAAAATGCAGTGTTAGCGGGATCAGCCCAGATACCCGCTAGCACCTGCGTTTTGTCCCTCCGCCCGGCCCACCCAAGTGCAGTATCGATCGATCACTGTCACTTACAAGGCACTAAACGCATAACTGCAGCGTTCGCAGAGTCAGGCCTGATCCCTGCGATCGCTAACAGTTTTTTTGGTAGCATTTTGGTGAACTGGCAAGCACCAGCCCCAGGCAGCGTCAGGTTAGCGCCAGTACCGCTAACACCCACGCACGCACCGTACACCTCCCTTAGTGGTATAGTATCTGAACGGATCAATATCTGATCCGATCAGATCTATACTAGCGTCCCCAGCAGTTTAGGGTTCCCAAAAACGCAGTGTTAGCGGAATCAGCCCAGATACCTGCTAGCACCTGCGTTTTGCCCCTCCGCCCGGCCCAGCCCAGCCCACCCAAGTGCAGTATCGATCGATCACTGTCACTTACAAAACACTAAACGCATAACTGCAGCGTTCGCAGAGTCAGGCCTGATCCCTGCGATCGCTAACAGTTTTTTTTGTAGCGTTTTGGTGAACTAGCAAGCACCAGCCCCAGGCAGCGTCAGATTAGCGCCAGTACCGCTAACACCCACGCACGCACCGTACACCTCCCTTAGTGGTATAGTATCTGATCGCATCAATATCTGATCCGATCAGATCTATACTAGCGTCACCAGCAGTTTAGGGTTCCCAAAAACGCAGTGTTAGCGGGATCAGCCCAGATACCTGCTAGCACCTGCGTTTTGCCCCTCCGCCCGGCCCAGCCCAGCCCACCCAAGTGCGGTATCGATCGATCACTGTCACTTACAAAACACTAAACGCATAACTGCAGCGTTCGCAGAGTCAGGCCTGATCCCTGCGATCGCTAACAGTTTTTTGGTAGTGTTTTGGTGAACTGGCAAGCGCCAGCGGCGTAGTACACCCCGGTCGTAGTCAAACCAGCACTGCAGTAACACTTGGTGACGTGGCGAGTCCCATAAGTGCAGTTCAAGCTGGTGAGGTGGCAAGCACAAGTAGTGTCCCGCCGCCACCAAAAAGACAAACACAGGCCCGTCGTGCCCATAATGCCCTTCCTGCTGCATTCGCCAATCCTAATTGGGAACCCACCGCTTCTGCAGCGCCCGTACTTCCCCCATTCACATCCCCAACCAAATGCAGTCGGCTGCATGAGAGGCATTTTTATGTCCTCCCGAGTACCCCTACCCAACGAACCCCCCCAAAAAGACGTCGTGTCTGCAGCAAGCGAGGATATAGGCGTGACACCCGCTATTATTGTCCCTCCTGTCCTGACAATCCTGGTCTTTGCATTGGTGAATGTTTTGAACGCTACCATTCACTAGTTGAGTATTAGCGTAGGGTACAGCATTGCACAGACTAGGCACACTTTCACAGGGTCTCCCAAGATGCCATCGCATTTTGAGAGACCCGAACCTGGAACCGGTTACCGTTATAAAAGTTAGTTACAAAAAAAAGTGTAAAAAAAAAAAAAATATGAAATAAAAAAAAATAGTTGTTGTTTTATTGTTCTCTCTCTCTCTATTCTCTCTCTCTATTGTTCTGCTCTTTTTTACTGTATTCTATTCTGCAATGTTTTATTGTTATTGTTATTGTTATTGATTGTTATTGTTATTGTTATTGTTATTATGTTTTATCATGTTTGTTTTTCAGGTGTGTAATTATTTACACTTTACTGTGCTTTATTGTTAACCATTGTTAACCATTTTTTTGTCTTCAGGTACGCCATTCACGACTTTGAGTGGTTATACCAGAATGATGCCTGCAGGTTTAGGTATCATCTTGGTATCATTCTTTTCAGCCAGCGGTCGGCTTTCATGTAAAAGCAATCCTAGCGGCTAATTAGCCTCTAGACTGCTTTTACAAGCCGTGGGAGGGAATGCCCCCCCCCCCACCGTCTTCCGTGTTTTTCTCTGGCTCTCCTGTCTCAACAGGGAACCTGAGAATGCAGCCGGTGATTCAGCCAGCTGACCATAGAGCTGATCAGAGACCAGAGTGGCTCCAAACATCTCTATGGCCTAAGAAACCGGAAGCTACGAGTATTTCATGACTTAGATTTCGCCGGATGTAAATAGCGCCATTGGGAAATTGGGGAAGCATTTTATCACACCGATCTTGGTGTGGTCATTTGCTTTGAGGGCAGAGGAGAGATCTAGGGTCTAATAGACCACAATTTTTTCAAAAAAGAGTACCTGTCACTACCTATTGCTATCATAGGGGATATTTACATTCCCCGAGATAACAATAAAAATGATTAAAAAAAAAAAATATGAAAGGAACAGTTTAAAAGTAAGATTAAAAAAGCAAAAAAATAATAAAGAAAAAAAAAAAAAAAAAAAAACACCCCTGTCGCCCCCTGCTCTCGCGCTAAGGCGAACGCAAGCGGCGGTCTGTCGTCAAACGTAAACAGCAATTGCACCATGCATGTGAGGTATCACCGCGAAGGCCAGATCGAGTGCAGTAATTTTTCCAGTAGACCTCCTCTGTAAATCTAAAGTGGTAACCTGTAAAGGCTTTTGAAGGCTTTTAAACATGTATTTATTTTGTTGCCACTGCACGTTTGTGCGCAATTTTAAAGCATGTCATGTTTGGTATCCATGTACTCGGCCTGAGATCATCTTTTTTATTTCATCAAACATTTGGGCAATATAGCGTGTTTTAGTGCATTAAAATTAAAAAAAGTGTGTTTTTTCCCCAAAAAATGCGTTTGAAAAATCGCTGCGCAATTACTGTGTGAAAAAAAAAAATGAAACACCCACCATTTTAATCTGTAGGGCATTTGCTTTAAAAAAATATATAATGTTTGGGGGTTCAAAGTAATTTTTTTGCAAAAAAAAAAAACTTTTTCATGTAAACAATAAGTGTCAGAAAGGGCTTTGTCTTCAAGTGGTTAGAAGAGTGGGTGATGTGTGACATAAGCTTCTAAATGTTGTGCATAAAATGCCAGGACAGTTCAAAACCCCCCCAAATGACCCCATTTTGGAAAGTAGACACCCCAAGCTATTTGCTGAGAGGCATGTCGAGTCCATGGAATATTTTATATTGTGACACAAGTTGCGGGAAAGAGACAATTTTTTTTTTTTTTTTTTTTTGCACAAAGTTGTCACTAAATGATATATTGCTCAAACATGCCATGGAAATATATGAAATTACACCCCAAAATACATTCTGCTGCTTCTCCTGAGTACGGGGATACCACATGTGTGAGACTTTTTGGGAGCCTAGCCGCGTACGGGACCCCGAAAACCAAGCACCGCCTTCAGGCTTTCTAAGGGCGTGAATTTTTGATTTCACTCTTCACTGCCTATCACAGTTTCGGAGGCCATGGAATGCCCAGGTGGCACAAAACCCCCCCAAATGACCCCATTTTGGAAAGTAGACACCCCAAGCTATTTGCTGAGAGGTATAGTGAGTATTTTGCAGACCTCACTTTTTGTCACAAAGTTTTGAAAATTGAAAAAAGAAAAAAAAAATGTTTTTTCTTGTCTTTCTTCATTTTCAAAAACAAATGAGAGCTGCAAAATACTCACCATGCCTTTCAGCAAATAGCTTGGGGTGTCTACTTTCCAAAATGGGGTCATTTGGGGGGGTTTTGTGCCACCTGGGCATTCCATGGCCTCCGAAACTGTGATAGGCAGTAAAGAGTGAAATCAAAAATTTTCACCCTTAGAAATCCTGAAGGCAGTGATTGGTTTTTGGGGTCCAGTACGCGGCTAGGCTCCCAAAAAGTCCCACACATGTGGTATCCCCATACTCAGGAGAAGCAGCTAAATGTATTTTGGGGTGCAATTCCACATATGCCCATGGCCTGTGTGAGCAATATATCATTTAGTGACAACTTTATGAAAAAAAAAAAAAAAAAAAAAAAAGTGTCACTTTCCCGCAACTTGTGTCAAAATATAAAATATTCCATGGACTCAATATGCCTCTCAGCAAATAGCTTGGGGTGTCTACTTTCCAAAATGGCGTCATTTTGGGGGGTTTTGTGCCACCTGGGCATTCCATGGCCTCCGAAACTGTGATAGGCAGTGAAGAGTGAAAGCAAAAATTTACACCCTTAGAAATCCTGAAGGCGGTGATTGGTTTTCGGGGCCCCGTACGCGGCTAGGCTCCCAAAAAGTCCCACACATGTGGTATCCCCATACTCAGGAGAAGCAGCTAAATGTATTTTGGGGTGCAATTCCACATAGGCCCATGGCCTGTGTGAGCAATATATCATTTAGTGACGACTTTTTGTAAATATTTTTTTTTTTTTTGTCATTTTTCAATCACTTGGGACAAAAAAAATAAATATTCAATGGGTTCAACATGCCTCTCAGCAATTTCCTTGGGGTGTCTACTTTCCAAAATGGGGTCATTTGGGGGGGTTTTGTACTGCCCTGCCATTTTAGCACCTCAAGAAATGACATAGGCAGTCATAAACTAAAAGCTGTGTAAATTCCAGAAAATGTACCCTAGTTTGTAGACGCTATAACTTTTGCGCAAACCAATAAATATACACTTATTGACATTTTTTTTACCAAAGACATGTGGCCGAATACATTTTGGCCTAAATGTATGACTAAAATTTAGTTTATTGGATTTTTTTTATAACAAAAAGTAGAAAATATCATTTTTTTTCAAAATTTTCGGTCTTTTTCCGTTTATAGCGCAAAAAATAAAAACCGCAGAGGTGATCAAATACCATCAAAAGAAAGCTCTATTTGTGAGAAGAAAAGGACGCAAATTTCGTTTGGGTACAGCATTGCATGACCGCGCAATTAGCAGTTAAAGCGACGCAGTGGCAAATTGGAAAAAGACCTCTGGTCCTTAGGCAGCATAATGGTCCGGGGCTCAAGTGGTTAATGTGGATGAAGGCGAAGGACAGGCCTGCCATGATGTGCCCGAGCTTGTCGTTCTTCCTGAACTTGTGGGACAGACTGCTGACAGCCCACAGGTTTAAATCCCAACACACCCCATTGGCCCCTCTCTTCGGAAATGCACGGTTCACTCCGGGTCTCCAACCCCAAAATTTCTTGTGGTGGACCAACAAAGGTTTAATGCGCATTGAAGATTTTTGTGACCATAGAGGTGCTTTGTCGAAATCAACTTTAAAGGAGAAATATAACTTTCCAAATTCAGAACTTTTTCGCTTTACCCAGATAAGGCATTTCTTGGCGACATTGAATCGCACCTCTGATCTTACCACATTTACCCAAATGGAAAGCCTCTGTAGGAATTTTGATAAGCACACTGGTCACATATCACAGAAATATAATATCTTGACTTTATCTACCTCTAAACTGTATTATATGCATAAATGGGAGCAAGACATGGATATGGATGTGGACATAGAAGAATGGAGCAAAATAATACAGAATGCATCTAAGTCGCTTGTTAATACCTCCCTGATAGAGGCAAATTATAAAGTAATGATGCAATGGTACATTGTCCCAGAGAGGATAGCAACTTTCGTTCCAGGGGCGTCCCCCTGGTGCTTCAGAGGTTGTAATGTAAACGGCACTATGTTCCACACTTGGTGGACGTGCCCCAAAGTGAGGAGATTTTGGATACGCACGTATAATCTCATATACTCCCTCACGCAAGTGAATCTAATTAAATCACCTCTGCACGCGCTGCTGGGACGCCCAGTGGAGGGGGCATCAAAGTCAATGCGCAGACTAATCACATTCATATTTGTGGCGGCCAGGATTTCAATAGCCAAGTCCTGGAGGTCTCACACAGTCCCCTTTTACTTACTAAAAGCCAAACTATCATGGATAATGGTAAACGAACGCCTTACGGCAATCTTGAAGGATAAGATGACTGGATTTAATAAAATTTGGGATCCCTGGATAAGGTACCTTACTAATACGTAGGATGCCAAATGATTGTGGCATCCACGGCGTGGCAGGAGCGCATCCACACCACCTCCCTATCCCTTACCCCTTCCTACTCTCTCTCTTCCCCCTTCTTTTCCTTTCTATCTCTCTTTTCTCTTTCTCTTCTCAGGTTCTTTGTTAAGACTGTTTTACTTTAACGGGTTGACAACTCGTATTGAGCTCATCCTAAATAGTTGTGTAAAATATTATATAAGTCGGGTAGTACACATGCTACAATAATACTATAACTTAACAGTAGAGTCCTATACAGTTATTAAAGTCCTCTTACTTATAATGAACATTGACACTTCCACTTCCTAGTCTGGTTCGGGGGTTTAGCTGATAACAGGAATAAAAATTGTAGGGACTGCACCTCCGCCTAGTCACAGCAAGCTCCCAGGGGGGTGACGGGCGGAGGAAAAGAGTGCCATCTGCATAAGGTATAGTTCCTATGAACCAGGCTGGGACGAGGTAACTGTAAGGTAAAGTACTACCCTGAGAGTTGTTATTCTCCCCTATAATTTTGTCTCTCTCCCCCCCCTCCTTTTTTGTTTTTCTTTCCTTATCTTTTACCACAGTCAATGATATCTGTAGAAGTATGCTAAATAATGTTCCTGGTTTTTGTTTTGTTTTCTGTAAACCCAAAACTGAATAAACACTATTGTTTAAAAAAAAAAAAAAAAAGCACAAATCACATTTCTAAACATTTTAGGGGTGTTTGGGGTAAAGCACAACTATGGAGCTGATAAAATACATTTTTAAGTAACTACATGAGGTGAATATAGGGCCAGGAGAACATGCTGGGGAGGTAAGTGAAGGCAAATATGTATGAAGGACAAAAAAAAACATAAAATTCAAGCATGCATGAGGAGAAAGGGGACATTCGCAGCATATTACAATCATGGTAATTAGGGAATGAGGAAAGAAATACAATATATTAGCAAACATTCAATACAATAAAATGTGATATAAAAGGATACAAATCTTACCTTCATATACTCCTTCTGCAGGACCTTGATGATGGCAGAACAGGTCTCTGGGATAATGATACCCAGAGCCTGGGGGGAGATACCTGTTGAGAACTTCAAGTCCTGCAGGCTTCTCCCTGTCGCCAAGTACCGCAAGTACCGCAGGGTAGCGATGAGCCTCTGCTCCGGAGTGATGGCTTGCCTCATGCAGGTATCCTGCCTGCTGATATAGGGGGTCAGTGAAGCCAAAAAACGGTGAAATACGGGGTCCGTCATCCTGAGAAAGTTTCTGAAATCATCAGGATTATTCTCACGGATCTCATGGAGCAAAGGCATATGAGAGAACTGGTCACGCTGAAGCAACCAATTCTTGGTCCATGAACTCCTCCCTACCCTGTTCATGGACTGGACTTGTGTCAAGGTCAGGACCCCAACACCAAGCCCCCACACAGCACGAACTCCAATATGAACTGACTGCATGCACTGAAGAGCAGATACAAACCCACAAGCACAAACTGAACCGCAGAAAACGATCTGAAAGCCACAAGTCTGAAAAAGCGCGAATCGCCTCTCACCAAACTTTTACTAACACGAGATTAGCAAAAGGAGCCCAAAGGGTGCTGCTTGGTTCTGAACTGGCCTTTTCTAGTCTCGTCGTACGTGGTTGACGTCACCGCGTTGTTGGCGATTGGAAATTCCGACAACTTTGTGTGACCGTGTGTACGCAAAACAAGTTTGAGCCAAAATCCATCAGAAAAAATCCTAGGATTTTGTTGTCGGAATGTCCAATCAATGTCCGACCGTGTGTACGGGGCATTAGAGTTCTGATCCATGCTATATTTATGATCCTTTATTTTAGAGCCATTGTTGTATATCCTCTATATAAGTACCCGTCATACCCTGTTTAGCTGCTACAGTGCTCTCTATTTTTTTTTTTGTTCATTGTAGTACAACTGCTACATTTGTTTTTATCCTTGGACTCTACAACCCACCCCCATCCATTATATGTTCAACCTACTTACTTACTTACTCAATTACTTCTGGGCATTAGGTTTGATTTTTTTAATTTGTTTTTATTTTTTTAAATTGTTTTTTATTAAGTTTTTACAGATAAAAAAATCTTACATACTTTGCAAAACAATTTGCAAGTCATTCATAAAAATGCTAAACATTCTCAAAGTACACATAAATACATAAAAAATACATATAGGCAGGGCTCAAAATTTCAAGTCCTGAGCTACTAATAGGTCTCAAAGGTTACTTGCCACCAGTTGCCCCACCCAACCCTTACCCTGCCCCTCCCCTAATCACGCCAACATAAATTATCTTATGAAATGACACTTAAATGTTTTATGCAGAATTAAGTTACAAAAATAAATTTTAACAACAACTTTATCAGTTCCCCTCAGCACAGCCTCACCAGTGCCCATCAATGCAGGCTCACCTGTGCCCATCAATGCAGCGTGACCTGTGCCCATCATTGCAGCCTCACTGTGCCCAACATTGCAGCCTCACCATGCTCCACATTACATCCTCACCATGCCCCACATTGCAGCCTCACCGTGCCCCACATTGCAGCCTCACCGTGCCCTCATTCCAGCCTCACCGTGCCCCAAATTGCAGCCTCACCGTGCCCCAAATTGCAGCCTCACCGTGCCCCAAATTGCAGCCTCACTGTGCCCCCATTGCAGCTCACCATGCCCCACATTGCAGCCTTACAGTGCCCCCATTGCAGCCTTACATTGCCCCCATTGCAGCCTTGCCAGGGTGGAGGAAGTGAGAGGGGTGGCCGGATCGTGACTGGAGTTAGAAGAGAGCCGTGGGATCACCGAGCGGTAAAACACGCTGTAACAGCTTACATTGAAACTGTCTCCGCTCTGCTCACTCTCACACAGCCCTGCCTCCTCCTAGCCCCACGCCTGTAATAGACAGAATGCATCCCAGCATTGGACCCACGTTCTGTCTACTACAGACACGGGGTTAGGAGGACACGGGGCTGTGTGAGAGTGAGCAGAGAGGAGACAGTTTCAATGTAAGCTGTTACAGCGTGTTTTACCGCTTGGTGATCCTGCGGCTCTCCTCTAACTGCATGCACTCTTCCATGGGGAGAACAGCTCCCAGTCAACCCCGCCCGCTGGCGGTGCTCACCCCCCCCACTCCCAGGCAGCCCAGGTCCTTGCCAGCTCTCATTTTCCACTCGCAAAATGTGAGTAGGCGAGTGGAAAATTTGAGGGCTGCATATAGGTACACGAATGAATCTATCCTCTAACATGCATTCACCTGGGCCATCTAAATAACAAACAAGAAAAAAGAGAAAAAGAGAAGCATGGGAGCATATACATATATATATACATATATATATATATATATATATATATATATATATATATATATATATATATATATATATATATATATATATATATATATATATATTATACACATACACACACATTATATATATATATATATATATATATATATATATATATATATATATATATATATATATATATATATATATATATATATATATATATATACACACACATATATACACACACGCACACACACACATACAAAGAGTGCAAAGAAAAGAAAAAAAAAAAAGGAAGGGGGAATCATATTCCCCTCTCCTTCATGAGGAGGGGGGGGGGGCATGGGAGGAGGGCATCAGGGGACAAGCCCCTAAGCACTCCCTCCATTCCCCATGATTCCCAGCTAAATCGGGGACTGTTTAAATTCTAGTCATTTCTTCCAAGTAACCTGAAATCTTGTTTCTACATTCCTTTGGAAACATAATAATTCTTCCATTATCCTTGTTCTATCTATTTCTCTAAACCAATCCTTTATCAGTGGTATTTCCTTTGTTTTCCAATGTTTCGGGATTAGTGCTTTCGCTGCATTCAGCAGAAATGGAGTAAGTGTTGCTCTATACTTCTTCCTAGAACCCCCAATCGCATGGAACAAGCATTTCCAGGGGTCTAATTCTATTTCCGTCCTGTCAATCTTTTTAATTAACCACTTAAGGACCAGCCTCGTTTTGGATTTTAGGTGTTTACATGTTTAAAACAGGTTTTTCTTCTAGAAAATTACTTAGAACCCCCAAACATTATATATGGTTTTTCTTCTAACACCCCAGAGAATAAAATGGCGGTCATTGCAATACTTTTTTTTGCACCATATTTGTGCAGCGGTCTTAAAAGCGCACTTTTTTTGGAAAAAATTAACTTTTTTGAATAAAAAAAAAGACAACAGTAAAGTTAGCCCAATTTTTTTTTATATTGTGAAATATAGTGTTATGCCAAGTAAATTGATACCCAACATGTCACGCTTGAAAATTGCGCCCGCTCGTGGAATGGCGTCAAACTTTTACCCTCAAAAATCTCCATAGGCGATGTTTAAAAAATTCTACAGGTTGCATATTTTGCGGTACAGAGGAGGTCTAGGGCTAGAATTATTGCTCTCACTGTACCGGTCATGGCGATACCTCACATGTGTGGTTTGACCACCGTTTTCATATGCGGGCGCTACTCGCGTATACGTTCGCTTCTGCGCGCGAGCTCGTCGGGACAGGGGGGGGTTTAAAAAATTTTTTTTTATTTGTATTATTTATTTTACAATATTTTATTTATTTTTACACTGTTTTAAAAAAATGGTGTCACTTTTATTCCTATTACAAGGAATGTAAACATCCCTTGTAATAGAAAAAAGCATGGCAGGACCTCTTAAATATGAGATCTGGGGTCAAAAAGACCTCAGATTTCATATTTTCACTAAAATACAATTAAAAAAAAAAAAAAAAAAAAAAAGTCATTTAGAAAAATGACATTTGAAAAAATGTACCTTTAAGAGGCGTGGACGGAAGTGACGTATTGACGTTGCTTCCGCCCAGCAGTGTATTGGAGACGAGTGAGCGCCATCTTAGCCTCACTCGTCTCCAGACACACCACACAGAAGGACGCAATCGCCTCCGCCGCTACCAACGGCTCCTGTAAGCGGGGGAGGGCACCGGATCGCGGCGGGAGGGGGGCCCTCTCCTGCCACCGATAAAAGTGATCTTGCGGCGAATCCGCCGCAGGGACCACTTTTATCTGAAAGCTGACCGCCGCACGAAAACGGGGATACCGGGGTTATGGCAGCTAGCTGCTGCCATAACAACGATATCCCCGTTCAAAGTTTGGACGTACATCGTCGTGCGGCGGTCTTGAAGTGGTTAAATCCAATACTTCTACCCAGTATGGCTGGATCAAACTACACTGCCACCATATATGAGCATGGGTTCCTTCCTTACAACACTCCCTCCAACATAAAGGTGATAGATCAATATTCATTTTATGCATTTAGATGGAACGTAGTACCACTTAGTCAATAGTTTATAATTCATTTCTTTTATCCACGTGTCCGTTGAGGTGGAGTGGACATAGTCCATAACTTTTCCTTTCAGCATCTCCAATACTGATTGGTTCATTTCTATTTCCCACCTCCCCAAGGAACACATTAACCCATTGTCCATAGAAGTTATCAGCATCCTATATATTCTAGAGATCCCCGGTCTGCTTATCCCCCCTTGGTCAACTAATCTTTCCCATGGATTTAACCTGCTACCTGTGCAAAGGGGTTTTGGAAAGGATTCTATGAAGTGTTGGAGCTGTCTGTATCTCCAGCCATCCCATGGTGTTGTACCATATTTTTCTTGTAACTCCGCTAATGAACAAAAGGTGTTTGCTTTTAGGACGTCTCTTAATCTCAATTGGTCCGTGTGGGTCCATATAAATACAGTTTATTATCTTTCCCTGGGGGGTAAATAATTATTTCCTGTCAAGGGCATCAAGAGGCTATTGTATTGCCATGTTGTACCCTTGAATACCGTATCCCATGCTCTTAATGTTTCTGTTGTAATTGGGGCCATTTCTCTAGGGAGACCTCTATATTCCCTTGGAATCCAGATAATCTGACCAAGGCAACATTACTCATATTATCTTCCAGTGATACCCATTTTTTATGTGGAACATTATGAACCCAATCCAAGATTCTCCTCAGTACTGCTGCTGCATGGTATTTCTGAAGATCTGTCAGGAGCACCCCCCATTAGGGGGGGATTAGGGGGGCATTAGGTTTGATAAAGGAGCTCTGTGCATGCTCCAAAATGCATTACTACCCCCTGTGATATCACTTTCAGTGCGTGCGCTCCACACTGGATCCAGACATGCAGCAGCCATCTTCCCGGCATTTCTGTTTCCCCTTTTGGCTGCTGGACAGTGGAAAGGCTTGGAAAGGAGATGAGACTAAAGCTCTGTACCAGTGTCACATCTATGGATGTACTTGCTTTTACCATCTACAGTGTGAGTGTGTTTTATCCTTAGTCTTATGAATAAACTATGTTAAATATCATGTAACGCACTGAAATATACATCATTAAACTTGCAGTAATGCTCTGAAATATACTGTGTTAAGCGTGCACTAACACACAGAAATGTACTGCATTAAATGGCATGTAACGCACTGAAATATACAGCATTAAACTTGCAGTAACATACTGAATTAAACTGCGTTAAAGGGAAGGTAACGCACTGAAATATATGGCATTAAACTTGCAGTAATGCACTAAAATATACAGCGTTAAATGTGCACTAATACACTGAAATATATGACTTTAAATTTACAGTAACGCACTGAAATAAACTGTGTTAAACGGCACATAACGCACTGAAATATACGGTGTTAAACTTGCACTAATGCACTGAAATATACTGTGCTAAATGTGCACTAACACACAGAACTTTATCACTTTAAATGGCACATAACACACTGCAACATACGGCATTAAACTTGCAGTAATACACTGAAATATACTGCGTTAAATGGCACGTAACGCACTGAAATATATGGCTTTAAACTGTCACTACACTCACACTGACTGAACATCACTAGATTCACACTAATGTAAAGATGAATGGCAGTCACTACACTTATGCCACATACACAGGAGCGGACTTTCTGGCAGACTTGGTCCGGCAGACCACACTCTGTCTGACAATTTGATCGTGTGTGGGCTCCAGTGGACTTTTTTTTCCCAAAAGTCCAACGGACCTAGAACATGTTTCAAATCTGTCCGCCGGCTTTCTAGCGTGCAAATCGTTCGTCTGTGTGCTAGTCCGACGGACCAAAACTGACGCATGCTCTGAAGCAAGTACAAGACGGAAGCGCTCGGTCTGGTAAAACTAGCCTTCGTATTGAAGCTAGCACATATCTCACGCTGCTAATTCTGTGATCTTTTAATACAGCGCATTCTTTTCTTCTTTATAATGCGAGAAGAATTAAGTTATTTTGCTGCTTATATTCACATAGAGTTCTCACAAACTACTTTCTTCATTATTTATCCTCATGTCATGCCTAATATTATAGTTTTTAAAAGCCAGATCTCCATAAATAATGTAGAAAATTATTTATTTGACTCATCTTTTTTACTTTTACATTTCAACAATATATATTTTACAATTTGTGAAAAATTTTAAAAAATCTATTGATTTAAATTTGTAATTTTTTTAGGAGTTTCAAGTTACCACAATAACATTATTATCTTGTATTGTTTAGGAACCTTAATGAGGTTGGTGTCCTTTGTTAATTTGACATAGTGGGGTTATTTTCAAAAGGCAAATTCATTTAACACTACAAGTGCAAATTGCATTTGAAATTGCACTGAAAGAGAACTTGGAAGTGCAGTCGCTGTGGATCCGAGGGGCACATGCAAGGAAACAAAAAAAAATTCATTTTAGCTTGCACATGATTGGATGATAAAATCAGCAGAGCCTCCCCTCATTTCAGATCTTCCCCTCAGATTTACAGCAACTACACTTCCAAAAAATGCACTTGCAGTGCAATTTAAAGTGCACTTTGCACTTGTAGTTTGCGCTTGAATTGCAAAATTTGCAATTGGAAAATATGCCTTTTGTAAATAACCCCATAGTCTTTTTGACATGTACCTGCCTACTCACAAACAAAATATCCTTTTTGAATAAAAACACATAGTAGATAATTTTAGGTAAATGAAATAGCCATTTATTCTGGGAAAAACATGAATGAGGAAGGCAACACTAGAGACACTTTTGGAATTTGTGAAGCCTTTTGTCCCCCAGGGCACACATCAAGTCAGTGGAAATCAAAATTAGGATCTTGCGGAGTCCATAGAATAGGGAGCACAATCTGCGTCTTCTGTCAGACCAGACTGAAGCCAGGCAATCACTTTTGTCTCTTCTGTGGAGCCTTCCCTGCAGCCTTCCCTCCATGCTTCTCTGCAGCCTTCCTTGTAGGCTGTGCCTCTGGTGGTGTACTTGTGACATGAGGAGGAGGAGGAGGGGCGTCATCAGAAATATGGCTGGTTTGAGTAAGCTGGCCCCTCAACCCCTTCTGAAGGGCCTTATAAAGCCCTCACAGAGGAGGTGTTGCTCCTTCTCAAGTTCCATCAACCTGGTGGCCAAATAAGTACCATAGGCCTCTTCAGTATTGGGGGGGTTACTCAGCATTTGGCTGGCTTCCCGAATGAGGGCAAGTGATTCCTCCTCTGTAACATTTTAGTTTACATCATTAATATTTAGACAATCCAAAATGATCAAAAAAAGTATACCTGGCTGCAGCTGGGCGCATTCACTTCATCAAGGATGAAAGGGCCCGGTTCTTCCTGGGACGCCTCAGCTGGGGTGGAGGGAAGGGTGGAGGGAAGGGTCGAAAGCGAAAGCCTTGCTTCTGTCTGGTCATCCAGAAATCTCAGTTTGGGTTAGTACCACAGCTTGGAGATATAAACCTTGTCTGCTGATGCTCCTGATTTGAGGGAATCCTGTATCTTCTTGTGTTCCCACCTGTACATATTCCACAAGATCCCCATTTTATTTTCCACTAATTTAATGTCTGCCTTGGGGGCTTCTTTAAGAACTCCAGAAGTCTCCCCAGTGTTGCCTGCCTTGCTTGCTTATTGAAATCCAAGGGGTGCTTGACCTCCCACAGTTTTTGTTTCCCTTGATAGAGGTCAATAAAATGACTCAAAAAATCCTCCTCCTTAATCAGTTGCCGACTGCCTCACGATGATATACGTCAGCAGAATGGCACGGGCAGGCAGAATCATGTACCTGTACGTGATCTGCCTCCCACAGGCGGGGGGTCCGATCGGACCCCCCCGGTGCAGGAGGCGGTCTGCTTCTGTCTGGAAGCGATCAGACGTGAGGGGGAGGCCATCCATTCGTGGCTCCCCTCGCAATCACTCCCAGCCAATGAGAATCTTCCTCTGCCTCTGTATAGTAAACAGAGGCAGAGGAAGTGATGTTATCGCTCCTCGGCTTGGTATTTTCCGTTCCGGCGCTGAGGAGAGAAAACATCTGAGTGAGTGTAAAACAGACACAGTAGAACATGCCAGGCACACATTACACCCCCCTTTACCCCCTGATCCCCCCCTGATCACCCCCCAATCACCCCCCCCCGTCACACTGACACCAAGCAGTTTTTTTTTCTGATCACTGCATTGGTGTCAGTTTGTGACAGTTAGTGTGGTAGGGCAGTTAGTATTAGCCCCCTTTAGGTCTAGGGTACCCTCCTAACCCCCTAATAAAGTTTTAACCCCTTGATCACCCCCCATCGCCAGTGTCACTAAGCGATCGTTTTTCTGATCGCTGTATTAGTGTCACTGGTGACGTTAGTTAGGGAGGTAAATATATAGGTTCGCCATCAGTGTTTTATAGTGACAGGGACCCCCATATACTACCTAATAAATGTTTTAACCCCTTGATTGCCCCCTAGTTAACCCTTTCACCAGTGATCATCGTATAACTGTTATGGGTGACGCTGGTTAGTTAGTTTATTTTTTATAGTCACAGGGCACCCACCGTTTATTACTGAATAAAGGTTTAGCCCCCTGATCGCCCGGCGGTGATATAACTTAGGTTTTAGGGTCAGATAGGGTCTGCGTCGCCCCAGGCAGCATCAGGTTAGCGCCAATACCGCTAATACCCACGCACGCAGCATACACCTCCCTTAGTGGTATAGTGTCTGAACAGATCAATATCTGATCCGATTAGATCTATACTAGCGTCCCCAGCACTTTAGGGTTCCCAAAAATGTAGTGTTAGTGGGATCAGCCCAGATACTTGCTAGCACCTGCGTTTTGCCCTTCCACCTGGCCCAGCCCAGCCCAGCCCACCCAAGTGTAGTATCGATGGATCACTGTCACTTACAAAACACTAAACGCATAACTGCAGCGTTCGCAGAGTCAGGCCTGATCCCTGAGATCGCTAACAGTTTTTTTGGTAGCGTTTTGGTGAACTGGCAAGCACCAGACCCAGGCAGCGTCAGGTTAGTGCCAGTACCGCTAGCACCCACGCCCGCAGCATACACCTCCCTTAGTGGTATAGTATCTGAACGGATCAATATCTGATCTGATCAGATCTATACTAGCTTCCCCAGCAGTTTAGGGTTCCCAAAAACGCAGTGTTAGCATGATCAGCCCAGATACCTGCTAGCACCTGCGTTTTGCCCCTCTGCCCAGCCCAGCCCAGCCCAGCCCACCCAAGTGCAATATCGATCAATCACTGTCACTTACAAAACACTAAATGCATAACTGCAGCGTTCGCAGAGTCAGGCCTGATCCCTGAGATCGCTAACAGTTTTTTTGGTAGCGTTTTGGTGAACTGGCAAGCACCAGACCCAGGCAGCGTCAGGTTAGTGCCAGTACCGCTAGCACCCACGCCCGCAGCATACACCTCCCTTAGTGGTATAGTATCTGAACGGATCAATATCTGATCTGATCAGATCTATACTAGCTTCCCCAGCAGTTTAGGGTTCCCAAAAACGCAGTGTTAGCATGATCAGCCCAGATACCTGCTAGCACCTGCGTTTTGCCCCTCTGCCCAGCCCAGCCCAGCCCAGCCCACCCAAGTGCAATATCGATCAATCACTGTCACTTACAAAACACTAAATGCATAACTGCAGCATTCGCAGAGTCATGCCTGATCCCTGCAATCGCTAACAGTTTTTTTGGTAGCGTTTTGGTGAACTGGCAAGCATCAGTGGCCTAGTATACCCTGGTCGTAGTCAAACCAGCACTGCAGTAACACGTGGTGACGTGGCGAGTCCCATAAGTGCAGTTCAAGCTGGTGAGGTGGCAAGCGGAAGTAGTGTCCCGCTGCCACCAAGAAGAAGACAAACACAAGCCCATTGTGCCCATAGTGCCCTTCCTGCTGCATTCGCCAATCCTAATTGGGAACCCACCACTTCTGCAGCACCCATACTTCCCCCATTCACATCCCCAACCAAATGCAGTCGGCTGAGAAGCATTTTCTTTATGTTCTCCCGAGTACCCCTACCCAAAGAACCCCCCAAAAAAGATGTTGTGTCTGCAGCAAGCGCGGATATAGGCGTGACACCCGCTATTATTGTCCCTCCTGTCCTGACAATCCTGGTCTTTGCATTGGTGAATGTTTTGAACGCTACCATACACTAGTTGAGTATTAGCGTAGGGTACAGCATTGCACAGACTTGGCACACTTCCACAGGGTCTCCCAAGATGCCATCACATTTTAAGAGACCCGAACCTGGAACCGGTTACAGTTACAAAAGTTACAGGTGATATATGCCGAAGCATGGGGGCAGCAGGGGCGGAGGAGCGATTTGCTCCTACCTTTTGCGGGAGGATGCCCCCCTGCTTCGGCATATATAAATGGTGCATATATGCCCATCATTAGAAGTGGGTGGATGAAGGGAGGTATTCTAATGGTGGAAATACCCACCGATCAATCTCTTTTTTTCGTTCAGCCCACAGGCTTCATGAAAAAAAAAAAAAAAAAAAAGATTACAATATATGCCCAACAAGGACCAGCAATGTACTGGTATGTTGCTGGACTTTGAGTGGTTATACCAGAATGATGCCTGCAGGTTTAGGTATCATCTTGGTATCATTCTTTTCAGCCAGTGGTCGGCTTTCATATAAAAGAAATCCTAGTGGCTAATTAGCCTCTAGACTGCTTTTACAAGCAGTGGGAGGGAATGCCCCCCCACCATCTTCCATGTTTTTCTCTGGCTCTCCTGTCCCAACAGGGAACCTGAGAATACAGCTGGTGAATCAGCCAGCTGACCATAGAGATGATCAGAGACCAGAGTGGCTCCAAACATCTCTATGGCCTAAGAAACCGGAAGCTATGAGCATTTCATGACTTAGATTCCGCCGGATGTAAACAGCGCCATTGGGAAATTGGGAAGGCATTTTATCACACCGATCTTGGTGTGGTCAGATGCATTGAGGGCAGTGGAGAGATCTAGGGTCTAATAGACCTCAATTTTTTCAAAAAAAGAGTACCTGTCACTACCTATTGCTATCATAGGGGATATTTATATTCCCTGAGATAATAATAAAATGATTAAAAAAAAATGAAAGGAACAGTTTAAAAATAAGATAAAAAAGCAAAAAAATAATAAAGAAAAAAAAACACCCCTGTCCCCCCCTGCTCTTGCACAAAGGCGAACGCAAGCTTCGGTCTGGCGTCAAATGTAAACAGCAATTGCACCATGCATGTGAGGTATCACTGGGAAGATCAGATTGAAGGCAATAATTTTAACAGGAGACCTCCTCTGTAAATCTAAAGTGGTAACCTGTAAAGGCTTTTAAAGGCTTTTAAAAATGTATTTAGTTTGTCGCCACTGCACGTTTGTGCGTAATTTTAAAGCATGTCATGTTTGGTATCCATGTACCTAAGATCATCTTTTCTATTTCATCAAACATTTGGGCAATATAGTGTGTTTTAGTGCATTACAAAAAAAATTTTCCCAAAAAAATGCGTTTGAAAAATCGCTGCACAAATACTGTGTGGAAAAAAAAATGAAACACCCACCATTTTAATCTGTAGGGCATTTGCTTTAAAAAAATATATAATGTTTGGGGGTTCAAAGTAATTTTCTTGCAAAAAAAAAAAATTTTTCATGTAAACAAAAAGTGTCAGAAAGGGCTTTGTCTTCAAGTGGTTAGAAGAGTGGGTGATGTATGGCATAAGCTTCTAAATGCTGTGCATAAAATGCTAGGACAGTTCAAAACCCCCCCAAATGACCCCATTTTGGAAAGTAGACACCCCAAGCTATTTGCTGAGAGGCATGTCGAGTCCATGGAATATTTTATATTGTGACACAAGTTGCGGGAAAAAGACATTTTTTTTTTTTGCACAAAGTTGTCACTAAATGACATATTGCTCAAACATGCCATGGGAATATGTGAAATTCACCCAAAAATACATTCTTTTGCTTCTCCTGAGTATGGGGATACCACATGTGAGACTTTTTGGGAGCCTAGCCACGTACGGGACCCCGAAAACCAAGCACCGCCTTCAGGCTTTCTAAGGGCATAAATTTTTGATTTCACTCTTCACTGCCTATCACAGTTTCGGAGGCCATGGAATGCCCAGGTGGCACAAAAGCCCCCCAAATGACCCTATTTTGTAAAGTAGACACCCCAAGCTATTTGCTGAGAGGTATAGTGAGTATTTTTGCAGACCTCACTTTTTGTCACAAAGTTTTGAAAATTGAAAAAAGAAAAAAAAACACACATGTGGTATTCCCATACTCAAGAGAAACAGCTAAATAAATTTTGGGGTGCAATTCCACATATGCCCATGGCGTGAGCAATATATCATTTAGTGACAATTTTGTGCAAACACAAATAAATTTGTCACTTTCCTGCAACTTGTTTTAAAATATAAAATATTCCATGGACTCAACATGCCCCTCAGCAAATAGCTTGGGGTGTCTACTTTCCAAAATGGGGTCATTTGGGGGGGGGGGGGGTTGTGCCATCTGGGAATTTTATGGCCTTCAAAACTGTGATAGGTAGTGAGGAGTGAAATCAAAAATTTACGCCCTTAGAAATCCTGAAGGCGGTGATTGGTTTTCGGGGGCCCCATGCGTGGCTAGGCTCCCAAAAAGTCCCACACATGTGGTATCCCCGTACTCAGGAGAAGCAGCTGAATGTATTTTGGGGTGCAATTCCACATATGCCCATGGCCTGTGTGAGCAATATATCATTTAGTGACAACTGTTTGTAATTTTTTTTTGTCATTATTCAATCACTTGGGACAAAAAAAATTAATATTCAATGGGCTCAACATGCCTCTCAGCAATTTTCTTGGGGTGTCTACTTTTCAAAATGGGGTATAATCACTTTTTGCCTAAAACATCAATCATGTTCTTCATTTCAGTTTAACATTTTATCTTTTTTATGTTTTTCAAGTTGTTAAATAGTAAAAGCCAAATTTAGCAGATGCACACGGTGTGTCAACATGTGCTATCTGCCATCAGGGGATCTCAATGTACACATTTTGTGTTTGCAACCCCTTCCTCATAATGCTAGTTTGTGAGAGGAAGGGATTGAACCCACAAAACACGTTCATTGATCCCCATGATGGGAGATAGCACATGTTGACATTACTCATTTGGACTCACAATTTGCGTGCATCTACTAAATTTGGCTTTTACATGGGTGACATCACCAGCACATTTTTTGACATGTTGAACTTTGTAAGTTCCAGGGTTGTGTTTTTTTATTATGTGAGAAAAAACCCTGTTGTAAAAAAAAAGGTTGTATAAACAAATATTTGTTTAAAAATATGCATAAAATAACCCAAAAATTTTTTTAGATTGATAAAAAAAAAAGTTAAAAAAAAGATAAAAATAATAAAAAATGAAATGAAATTTAAAATAATGCACCTTTGAATGTGCGCACAGTAAATGTTTTTACTACAATGTGTGTGGCTTCTTCTTTCAATACTCAATACTAGGGATGAGCTTCGAGTTCGAGTCGAACTCATGTTCGACTCGAACATTGGCTGTTCGCAAATTCGCCGAACAGCGAACAATTTGGGGTGTTCGCGGCAAATTCGAATGCTGCGGAAAACCCTTTAAAAGTCTATGGGAGAAATCAAAAGTGCTAATTTTAAAAGGCTAATATGCAAGTTATTGTCATAAAAAGTGTTTGGGGACCTGGGTCCTGCCCCAGGGGACATGGATCAATGCAAAAAAAAGTTTTAAAAAACGGCTGTTTTTTCAGGAGCAGTGATTTTAATAATGCTTAAAGTCAAACAATAAAAGTGTAATATCCCTTTAAATTTCGTACCTGGGGGGTGTCTATAGTATGCCTGTAAAGGGGTACATGTTTCCTGTGTTTAGAACAGTCTGACAGCAAAATGACATTTTGAAGGAAAAAACTCATTTAAAACTACCCGCGGCTATTGCATTGCCGACAATACACATAGAAGTTCATTGATAAAAACGGCATGGGAATTCCCCAAAGGGGAACCCCGAACCAAAAAAAAAAAAAAAAAAATGACGTGGGGTTCCCCCTAAATTCCATACAAGACCCTTCAGATCTGGTATGGATTTTAAGGGGAACCCCTAGCCAAAAAAAAAAAAAACGGCGTGGGGTCCCCCCAAAAATCCATACCAGACCCTTATCCGAGCACGCAACCTGGCAGGCCACAGGAAAAGAGGGGGGGCGAGAGTGCGGCCCCCCCCTCCTGAACCGTACCAGGCCACATGCCCTCAACATTGGGAGGGTGCTTTGGGGTAGCCCCCCAAAACACCTTGTCCCCATGTTGATGAGGACAAGGGCCTCATCCCCACAACCCTGGCTGGTGGTTGTGGGGGTCTGCGGGCGGGGGCTTATCGGAATCTGGAAGCCCCCTTTTGCAAGGGGACCCCCAGATCCCGCCCCCCCTGTGTGAAATGGTAAGGGGGTACTTACCCCTACCATTTCGCTAAAAAACTGTCAAAAATGTTAAAAATGACAAGAGACAGTTTTTGACAATTCCTTTATTTAAATGCTTCTTCTTTCTTCTATCTTCCTTCATCTTCCTTCATCTTCCTTCATCTTCTGGTTCTTCTGGCTCTTCTGGTTCTTCCTCCGGCATTCTCGTCCAGCATCTCCTCCGCGGCGTCTTCTATCTTCTTCTCCTCGGGCCGCTCGGCACCCATGGCATGGGGGGGAGGCTCCCGCTCTTCTCTTCTTCTCCGGGCCTCTCCGCAATCCATGCTGGCATGGAGGGAGGCTCCTGCTGTGTGACAGCGCTCCTCGTCTGACAGTTCTTAAATAACGGGGGGCTGGGCCACCCGGTGACCCCGCCCCCCTCTGACGCACGGGACATGACGGGACTTCCCTGTGGCATTCCCCGTGACGTCACAGGGAAGTCCCGTCAAGTCACCGTGCATCAGAGGGGGGAGGGGTCACCGGGTGGCCCCGCCCCCCGTTATTTAAGAACCGTCAGACGAGGAGCACCGTCACACAGCGGGATCCCCCCTCCATGCCAGCATGGATTGCGGAGCGGCCCGGAGAAGAAAATGAAGAAGAGAAGAAAAGAAGAAAAGAAGAAGAGCGGGAGCCTCCCCCCCATGCCATGGGTGCGGAGCGGCCCGAGGAGAAGAAGATAGAAGACGCCGCGGAGGAGATGCTGGACGAGAACGCCAGAGGAAGAACCAGAAGAGCCAGAAGAACCAGAAGATGAAGGAAGATAGAAGAAAGAAGAAGCATTTAAATAAAGGAATTGTCAAAAACTGTCTCTTGTCATTTTTAACATTTTTGACAGTTTTTTAGTGAAATGGTAGGGGTAAGTACCCCCTTACCATTTCACACAGGGGGGGGGCCGGGATCTGGGGGTCCCCTTGTTAAAGGGGGCTTCCAGATTCCGATAAGCCCCCCGCCCGCAGACCCCCATGACCACCGGCCAGGGTTGTGGGGATGAGGCCCTTGTCCTCATCAACATGGGGACAAGGTGTTTTGGGGGGCTACCCCAAAGCACCCTCCCAATGTTGAGTGCATGTGGCCTGGTATGGTTCAGGAGGGGGGGGCCGCACTCTCGTCCCCCCCTCTTTTCCTGCGACCTGCCAGGTTGCGTGCTCGGATAAGGGTCTGGTATGGATTCTTGGGGGGACCCCACGCCGTTTTTTGTTTTTTTTTTGGCATGGGGTTCCCCTTAAAATCCATACCAGACCTGAAGGGTCTGGTATGGAATTTAGGGGAAACCCCACGTCATTTTTTTTTTTAATTTTGGCCGGGGTTCCCCTTAATATCCATACCAGACCTGAAGGGCCTGGTGTGGAATTTAGGAGGACTCCCACGTCATTTTTTTTTTTTAAATATTGGTTCGGGGTTCCCCTTTGGGGAATTTCCATGCCGTTTTTATCAATGAACTTCTATGTGTATTGTCGGCAATGCAATAGCTGCGGGTAGTTTTAAATGAGTTTTTCCTTCAAAATGTCATTTTGCTGTCAGACTGTTCTAAACACAGGAAACATGCGCCCCTTTACAGGCATACTATAGACACCCCCCAGGTACGAAATTTAAAGGGATATTACACTTTTATTGTTTGACTTTAAGCATTATTAAAATCACTGCTCCTGAAAAAACGGCAGTTTTTAAAACTTTTTTTTGCATTGATCCATGTCCCCTGGGGCAGGACCCAGGTCCCCAAACACTTTTTATGACAATAACTTGCATATTAGCCTTTAAAATTAGCACTTTTGATTATTCATGTTCGTGTCCCATAGACTTTAACGGTGTTCGCATGTTCGAACAAACTTTTTTCCTGTTCGCATGTTCTGATGCGAACCGAACAGGGGGGTGTTCGGCTCATCCCTACTCAATACCAGTTTTGTCATTCTTTTTGTGTTTACAGTGAAAAAGGGCCTTATTGACTAAAGGGAAATGTACTTGACACTACAAGTGCACTAGGAGACAGCCAAAAATAAAATCAAACAAGAATAAAAACAAGTGATTTGATCCAAATAATTTTTTTTTATTAGTTTAAAGTTTAAATATGTTCTGGCATTGCAATGGCCCCCCTACCATTAAAATAACTGACATATCTGTCCCGCACTTGACGGGCGGTTTGGGGGGCCAAGCCAGTAAGGCCATTATCCAGGCCTGTGAGTGCAGATTTGGCACTAAGTCCGGCCTCAGGCCCAACAGAAGTTAGATATGTTTGTGAATGTCTTCTTAAAAAATTATGTAGACTGCAACAAGACATGATGAGATAATTGATTTTATAGTCCGCCATTTTGATGGCCGAAAGGAGCAAACGGAACCGGCTGGCCATAAACCCGAAGGCATTCTCCACAACTCTTCTCGTTCTGGCCAGCCAGTAGTTAAATACCCTCCTCTTCGGGGTGAGGGACATTTGGGGGAACGGCCTCATCAGGTGCTCCCCAAGACCGAAGGCTTCATCTGTGATGAATACAGAGGGGAGTCCCTCAACGTTCTTGGCATCAGGTGGCAATCCCAGGCCACCAGTCTGGAGACGCTGGCACAACTCGGTCTGTGCGAAGACTCCTCCATCTGACATCCGGCCGTTCTTCCCCACGTCCATGAACATAAAATCATATTGTGCGATACCACCGCCATCAATACTACACTATTAAAACCCTTATAATTAAAGTAGTAAGACCCCGAATAGGGTGGTGGCACAATGCGAACATGCTTCCCATCGATCGCCCCTACACAGTTGGGAAAGTCCCAACGGTCAGCGAACTGGGAGGCCACAGTCTGCCATTCCTGTGGCGTGGAAGGAAACTGTGGAGTCAAACAAGAAAAAAAAAATATAAGTACTTTTAAACATAACTTTGCAAGCAGAATACACAAAAACATTCTTGCACAACAGCAGTATAACATTTTTTAAAAGTATTATTTACAAAAATCTAAAATATAAGGCCCACTTATAAGATTCATCACCCCCTCTGATGGCCCATTGATCAATATGTATGTGGAGGGGTGGGGGAGAGTTCTAATTTAGTAGAACACCACACATGACATTTGGAGACATTTGAGGGGGTGGGGGAGGGTTCTGATTTGGTAGAAGACCACACATGACATTTGGAGACATTTGAGGGGGTGGGACAGGGTTCTAATTTAGTAGCAGATCAAACATGACATTTGGAGACATTTGAGGGGGTGGGGGAGGGTTCTAATTTAGTAGAAGACCACACATGACATTTGTAGACATTTGAGGGGGTGGGGGAGGGTTCTAATTTAGTAGAAGACCACACATGACATTTGGAGACATTTGAGGGGTTGGGGGGGTTCTATTTTAGTAGAAGACCACACATGACATTTGGAGACATTTGAGGGGGTGGAGGGTAAAGCAGTACAATGGAGCTGATAATATACATTGTTAAAGGGACTAGGCTATAGGTGTATTTGGGCCCAGGACTCCATGGTGGGGAGGTTAGTGAAGGCAAATATTCATGTAGGCCAAAAAATGATTTACAAAAAAAAAACATGCATGCATGAAGATAAAGGGGACATTCACAGCATAATCCAAGCATGGAAATTAGGCCATGATGAAATTAATACAATACATTAGCAAACATTAAAGACATATCATGTAATGTTAAAGGATAAAACTTACCTTAATAAAGTCCTTCTGCAGCACCTGAATAATGGCAGAACAGGTCTCTGGGATAATGATCCCCAGAGCCTGGGGGGAGATGCCTGTCGAGAACTTAAGGTCCTGAAGGCTTCTCCCAGTTGCCAAGTAACATAACGTGGCAACTAGCCTCTGCTCCGCAGTGATGGCTTGCCTCATGCAGGTATCCTGCCTGCTGATATAAGGGGTCAGCATAGCCAGCAGACATTGAAAAACGGGGTCCGGCATCCTGAGATAATTCCTGAAATCCTCAGGAATATTCTCACGAATCTCATGGAGCAAAGGCATGTGTGAGAATTGGTCACGCTGGCGCAGCCAATTCTTCGTCCATGAATTCCTCCTTGCCCTGTTCATGGACTGGGCTCGGGTCAAAGTATAAACCCCAACACCAAGCCCCCACGCAGCACGAACTTGAGAATGAGTACGTCCACGCACCATGGCTTCAAAATGATCGACTGGTTAAACAAACTTAAACGAACGCACTGAAGAACTGAGGCCTATGAAGAGCGACCTGATAATCAGGAACGAGCGGACCTGAACGGCCTGCTATACAGGTTACGAACTGACCAACACGCACTGAAAACCAGATACAAAACTTACAAGCACAAACTGAACTGCAGAAAATGATCGAAATAAGCTGAAGTCTGAAAAGCGCGAATCGTCTATAACCAAACTTCTACTAACACGCGGTAAACACGAGATTAGCAGAAGGAGCCTAAAGAGTGGCGTACTGGTGCTCAAACTTCCTTTTTCTAGTCCCGTCATATGTGCTGTACGTCACCACGTTCAAAACTATCTGACTTTTGAAGTGATCGTGTGTGTCCAAGTCCATCCATTTGTAAGTCCGGTGGACCTACGCTACAAAAAGTCCGTCGGAAAGACCGCCGGACCTATTCAGTCGAAAAGTCCGCTCGTGTGTACGCGGCATTCCACTGACTGAACTTTCACTAGATTCACAGTAATGTAAAGATGAATGGTGGTCATTACACTCACACTGACTGAACAATCACTAGATCACACTTAACTGATTTTTTACACTGACAATAGAATCAGAATAGCACACTATAGCACACTACCTGTCTAGTAGCACTGAACAGAGCCCTGTTCTATCTCTCTCAACACCAATATCATACTAGAAATTGCCGCTATTGAAAGAATACTTTTATAGTGTGGGGAGTGAGTAAACCTATGTACACACGATCGGACACTCCGACAACTAAACCGTGGATTTTTTTCCGACGGATGTTGGCTCAAACTTGTCTTGCATACACACGGTCACAGAAATGTTGTAGGAAATTCCAATCGGTAAGAAAGTGCTGATGTACAACAAGTACAACGGCACTAGAAAAAGGAAGTTTAATACCAAGTATGCCACCCTTTGGGCTCCTTCTGCTAATCTCATGTTTATCTTGTGTTAGTAGAAGTTTGGGGAGAGACGATTTGCGCTTTTCAGCCTCTTGCTTTTCAGTTCATTAATGCTCTTCAGTTTGTGCTTGTGGGTTCGTATCTGTTTTTCAGTGCGTGTTATCAGTTCGTATCTGTTTTTCCTTGTCAAAAGAAGTTTATTGAGTATACAATGTTATAAAGATACATAAAGTAAGTTTACAAGGATCTATAAAGTAAGCTCATTGTTTTACAGTAGGGTTTATATAGGTAAATATCATGAAATTTCAAATATTAAACATTGGGTTCACGTAAACCTAAATTAAAGATATATATCATTTCCTTAGTTATTTTTGTAGGTATTTAAATGATTTATACCTACTATACATATTGTTTACAAGTAGAGTGTATATAGGTCAAATAAATTCTGATAATGAGCTTTAATCGTAAGGTGGAGAAAAGGAAAGAGAAAGAAGAAAAAGGGTTGAAAGGTAGAGGTATGGTCCACAAGGTTGTCCCGCTCGTCAGTTTATTATTCTTTTTAGTTCTCTTTGAAGCCTTAGAATGGGTGTCTCTGTAAGTCATTTAATCTGTTACCATGGCAACAGGACAGAGTCATTGAAGTTTGACAGGAACTGTTGTTTTATCCAAGGATGCCAAAGTTTTTCAAATTTTGGAATTTGATTTTGATCGATGGCTACCATCTTAGCATGGGACATTGTATTATTCATTCTGTGAA
The DNA here is from genome assembly GCA_037952925.1 of Lithobates clamitans. NCBI lineage: Eukaryota > Metazoa > Chordata > Amphibia > Anura > Ranidae > Lithobates > Lithobates clamitans. The sequence continues at coordinate 452,768 of JBBGZY010000552.1, read as the reverse complement.
TTGTTTCTGCTAGTACCAATGTAGGAGATTTCCATGCCTTGGCCACTGTTTGTTTTGCAGCAGTTATTAGTTGGATCATAAGTTTGAATTGAGAGAGTGTTAACCATTCCGGTTTTAGATTAAGTAAAGTTAAATATGGATCTGGTTGTATTATTTTTTTAAATATTTTAGATGCAATCACGAAGACTTCCTTCCAGAAGGTTTGGATTACTGGGCATGTCCACCATATGTGTAAATATGTGCCTATTTCTGGGCATCCGTATCTGTTTTTCAGTGCATTCTTGTCCACTCATTTCTGATTTTCAGATCGTTCTTCTCAGGTTCTTTCTGATTTTCAGTGCATTCTGTTAGTTCATTCTGACCAGCCGACTGTTTTCTAACCATGTTGCGGGTACGTACTTGTAGAGTTCGTGCTGTGCAGGGGCTTGGTGTTGGGGTTCTTACTTTGACCCAAGCCCAGTCCATGAACAGGGCGAGGAGGAGTTCATCGACGAAGAATTGGCTGCTCCAGTGTGATCAATTCTTGCACATGCCTTTGTTGAGGGAGATCCCTGAGAATAATCCTGATGATTTCAGGAATTATCTCTGGATGACGAACCCCATTTTTCACTGTCTGTTGGCTTTGCTGTCCCCTTATATTACCAAGCAGGACACCTGCATGCGCCAAGCCATCATTCCCAAGCAGAGGCTCGTTGTCACCCTGCGGTACTTGGCGACGGGGAGAAGTCTGCAGGACATCAAGTTCTCGACAGGCATCTCCTCCAGGCTCTGGGAATCATTATTCCAGAGACCTGTTCTGCCATCATTCAGGTCCTGCAGAAGGACTATATTAGGGTATGTTTTATCCTTTAACATCACATTCTATGTATTTAATGTTTGCTATTGTATTTATTTCATCATTCCATAATTACCATGATTATAAATATGCTGTGAATGTCCTCTTTGTCCCCATGCATGCTGGAAGCTTTTAGTGCTCCTTTTTTGTCCTTCATGCATATTTTCCTTCACTAACCTCCCAAGTATGCTATCCTGGACCCACACACACCTAGCCTAGTCACTTAATGTATTTTGTCAGCTCTATTGTAGTGTTTACACTAAATACCCCCTAAAATGTGTCCAAATGTTATTTTTGTCCTTAAATTCAGGTGGAGTGCAAGAGGATTTTTTTTGGGGGGGCAAAACTCATTTGGAACCCTCCCCTACCCCAACCGCTAAGTCAGCTGATACCAATCCTATCTGCTGACTTTGCCAAACCCATACACGCTATACCCACCTCTTTTGTGGTCATATTTATGGATGAATTCACCAAACCAATGTAGTGCAAGGGCCTGCCTGAATACTTTCAAATGGTACTTTTGAAAGTTGTGTTCTATTATCTTGATAGAATGTAAAAATGTGCTTCAATTTGTACAGTGTGTATTCATATTTTTGTATTATGACACTTCTTACCTGTCCAGTGGGCTGCCAAAAGTGTAAGTAAGGAGGGGCTGGCCAAAGTAAAACACATTATTTATGCATTCAGCTCTCAATGAAGTGGAGAGGGTTACCTGTCCAAAACATCTCCCCCACCACCATAAAGGTTTTTACAATGGGTCATCAGAGGGGGTGAGGAATCTGATAAGTGGACCTTATACTTGTCTTAAAATACTAATTTCAATAAATGTTATACTTATGTTGGCCAAGAATGTTTGTGTCTAATCTGCTTGCAATGTTTATGTGCAAAAGTACTAATTTTTTTTTGCTTGTTTGACACCACAGTTTCCTTCAAATCCACAGGAATGGCAGACTGTGGCATCCCAGTTTGCCCAGCAGTGGGACTTCCCAAAGAGGGGCAATCGATGGGAAACATGTCCGCATTGTCCCACCCCCCAACTTGGGGTCATACTATTATAATTATAAGGGGTTTAATAGTATTGTGTTGTTGGTGGTGTCTGCGACATACGAGTTTTTGTATGTGGACGTGGGGAAGAATGGCCGGATGTTGGATGGTGGAGTCATCACCCAGATGGAGTTTTACATATGGCTCCAGAACAGGTGGCTTGGGCTTGCCACCTGTGGAAGAACAACATGGCTGGTCTTCCGTTTGTATTTGTCGCTGATGAAGCGTTTGGGCTAGGTGACCAGCTCATGAGTATATTTCTGATGAGGACCCTCACCTCAGACCAGAGGGTTTTTAACCACCGGCTGGCCAGAGCCAGAAGAGTGGTGGAGAATGCTTTTGGAATAATGGCCAGCTGGTTCTGCCAATTTCTGATACCAATCCACATGGCGGAATATAAACTCAACCATATTGTGCTTGCCTGCTGCATTATACACAATTATCTCTGCAAAAATGCTACAAACTATGTGGCCTCAGTTGGGGCTGAGGCCAGATTACAAACTAGTAAGTACTTTGCGGGTGGGGGGGGGGGCATTGATATGCCAGCAAATGTATGAAACATTTTTAAAATACATTTTTATTTTAAACTGAACTAATATTTCATTTGATTTACTGCTTGCTTTTCTTTTAGCTGTCTCCTAGGTTCTCCAATGGGCTTTTCTTTTTGGCCATTTTCTTCAATAGTGCAAATGTAATTTATTTGATACATGAGGTGACAATCTCTTCTTCAGCTAACTATTATGTTGTGGGTCTGCTACACACACACACACACACACACACACACACACACACACACACACACACACACACACACACACACACACATTGTTTTTGTTGTTAATGTATGTAATGCATTAATAAAAATAATCATCCTTTTCAGCACCATGAATTAATTGTTTTGGGTCCCTAAAATGGCCTGATTGGGGCAAATTTTAGAGCACTGTGGGGATTATTTACTGTAGGCAAATCCACTTTGCACTGAAAGTGAACTTTAGTAAATAACCCCCATTGTCACTGTAAACACCAACTTACTCCAAAAACTGGCATTGAACATTGAAAGAAGAAGCCACACATTGTTGAGTATAAAACATTTTACTCCGTGCACATTCACATGTGCATTAGAAAAGGGTTTTTGAACAAACCAACATCTTTGGTATATAACATTTTTAGGTTTGACAGTAGAAATATCCTTTTTTTTTTTTTTTGATTAAACAGGCATGTTTCAAACCATAATAACACACAACTCAGGAACTTACAAAGTTCAACTTTGAAAAAGTGAAGGCAATATCAGACCTTAGTATGTCCTAACTGTGTTGATCTTGCCTTCATCAGAGAGGGTGATGTCACCCCTGTAAAAGCCACATTTTGAAGATGCACACAAATTGGGAGTCAAATGTGGATTTCACTCCAGATCCCATGCCTAATGTCAACATTAGGCATGGGATCTGGAGTGATCCCCCCCATCATGGGGGATCAATGGACATGTTTCGGGGGTGCAACACCTTCCTCTCAGCTACTTGAGTTGTGATGAAGGGGTTGCACCCACAAAACGCGTACATCGATATCCCGTGATGGCAGATAGCACATGTTGACACACTGTGTGCATATTCAAAATTTGGCTTTCAAATTACTTTAAAACTTGATTTAAAAGAACAAAAATTCCATGACAAAACAATACAATTTTTGTGCGTTTTAGATTCTGCCTAAAACATCAATGATATTCTTAATTTTTTGTTGAACATCATTGATGTTTTTCTTTATCTTCCCTAAATCCCGATTGCACACCATGATCTCCCCGAGGAGGACGTGTGCACTTGCACTGGTGAAATGAGTTTTTTCTTCCACAACATCCATATCACCTAAAATACAGGCATACATCTATTACCTGAAGCTGTGGTCTCAGACACCCACATGTTTTGGTCACTATTTCGCCCAATTCATGTACCTCGGAATCCACATCCTCAGGTTGTGGTGTGGGGATTTCCCCTTCTCTAGAAGGTGTGGTGTTCTTGGTGTCCTCAGATGTCCTGAGTCTTTTCTCACCTATGTGAATATAAAAAAAGAAGGTATACTTAGCACACAGATATTTGAGGCAAGAAATAGGAATATGAAACATTGCTTGGAAGTGTCATACAATTCTCTGTTTTGGCAGAGTTCCAAGCTGAAGACATGATTTTTTCCCTTTCTTAAAGCTGGAATACTTACTTTTGGTAAAGTTTTACACATGGAGACACCCCTAGTATCCACTGGAGCACCTATGTGGGACACCCTAAAAAGGGTGTTCTGGTGTCCCACACTAGTGCTCCTGCATCCAGATGTGTAAACAGCTGCTGAGTGTCCTCTCCTTACACTGAATCAAGTTTGCATTTCATTCTAGTTACAAACCCATCTAGACAACAATATAATAAACATCTTTTAATACAAATAGGCCTGAACAAATGTAGTTAACCTGCATCTGCCAAAAACATCGTATTAGTGGGTGAATGAACGATGTTTACTAAAAACGATTACTGTGCCCATGAACATGAAACTTGCCATTTTAAATGCCATTTTAAACTGTACAACAGCAAAGAAAAGCACATGGAGCAGCATGCAAGTAATAATATTATTAATAAGAACACACGACAAATACTTTTTTTGCAGCACTCTCTTGATCCTTCTGTACTGATCCTGCTCCCTCAATTTGAGGTCTGACCAGTGTTTCCTCAATTGCTCCTTGGATCGTCATACTCCAAAATACTTCTGCAGACTTTTCACAACTTTAGTCATGATTTTGGCCTCTCTCACATTTGGATTGCTGTACGGTCCATATTTTCCATCATAGTAGGCCCTCTTTAAGATGTCCACCGTCTCCACCATCTCAACAAAGGCCATATTTGGTGCCTCAAATCTCCTCCTGGATCGGGATGTTTCTTGGTCCCGGCTTTCGTCGTTGCTGTTCTCCTCTGCAGACACCTGTTGTCTCTCCGCCATGTGCTCTCCCACTGCACCGAAAGAGAAGGGGCGAGTAATATACTAGAAAGAAGGTCAGGGGCAGAGTTTCACACATGCACAGTGTATATAAAGCATAACACACGTGCGTCATAAGTACGATCTGTAAGCAGAGGAGAGAGTAGTGTAAGCGCCGATCGTGCAAACAAATTTACCATTTTAACTTGGGGCATCAGTGGCCTATACTGCTTATAGATTGAGGCCTATATTGGGACAAGATTAGGAGAGTTTAGCCTGACATTAGGGTTTGTCTTGTGTTGTGTCTTGCAGAGAATATGGATAAATTCAATGATCATGACTTCCTCCCCAACTTCATTGATAAGTACAGAGAGCTGCCCTGTCTGTGGCAAGTGAAACACCCATTTTATAATAACAAACTAAAGAGGAAGGCAGCGCTGGATCAACTGTATTGGTGAAGCCGGTGATTCCCACAGCAGACAACTATTTGAAGTGCAAAATTGGTGGCCTGAGGCACACATATAATAGGGAGTGTAAAAAGGTCCAGGATTCCATGAGATCAGGAGCAGCAGCAGATGACGTTTATGTACCCAGGCTGTGGTACTACGACAGACTGTCCGATTTCAGTCTGGTCTGACAAAAAACGCAATTACTCTCAACCCTTTCTTCCACTCTTCCTTCCACCTCAGCTGAGGCTTCCGAAGTCCAACCTGGGTCTTCCACCCAGGAAGATGTGGAGGAGCCCATCTTGAGCCAGGTATAGCATTGTTCAACATATTTCTTGTCAAAAAATGAATGATATTAACTAGATGCTATTATTGAGCACTAGTTTCAGATTTAACAAAGTGGTTTACATATCAATAGACACTAGTAGCCAAAAATGATTGGGACTAGAATGAAAAATGCTGGGGTCAGAAGTCTTTTTTATTTGTTAACATTCAATTTGCAACAGTCATGAGCTCTAAATTGTGTGTGATTGATGACCAAAAAACTAAAACTATGCTGGTGTGGGCGGCGGTGTGTGAGCGCTCTCCCTGCTCCAGCCTCCATGCTGCCAGCCCCAGTAACTTAACCCAGCGCTGAGTACCTTGGCCCGCTTTGAGTTCACCCTGCTACCCCTTCGCTCTCAGTACTGGAGATGCGGCATGGAGTGGATCAGCTGGAGCCTGTGCAGAATGAGGTAGCCGGTCTAGTCAACGGACCACTGAGCTGCCGGACGAAATCCGGGCCGCTCGTATCTGTTTGTCTCTGCCTTGCTCGGTTGCTCGGCAACGGCCAGGGCTCTCACGACAGCCAAGAGGATTCCCACGGGACTCGGTGGGGAGTTCACAACCGGCCTTGACAGATTCAGCATGGAGCGAATGCTGAGAGTGTGGAGGGGGACACGCTGGCACACTGTGGAGGACAGATACCCCGTTTACTGACCTCAGCCCAGGAAGAGACAATTGGCAAGAGGTAATAACAGTAGGACTGAGAAAAAAAATCACTAATTGCTGTTCTGTGTGGTGAATGTTTATTAAGGGGGTGCAGGAGTGTTAAGTACCAGTAACGTCTTAGTCTGCAAAGGAACCCTCTGGGAATCCCTCCTATATCCTACCCTGCACTGTTGTACACTTACATTATGACTAGGAAGAAAGGAGAGGAGTATCAACAGCAGCCATAGGAGAGTTTAGCAGCACAGACCACCCGCTCCTATAAAGATAAGGGGAACCAAGTAGCATCTGCAATCGCAGCGGCAGCCAAGTTAGAAAAGTATGCACACATCCCCTCACACTCCCCAGCCAAAGGTAATCAGCCACCCCATGAGAAGACACAGGTGGGTCCCACTGGGGATAGAAAGAGCTTAGGCAAAACATCCGCAGCTCCAGCTACGCTGCCAGCTAACACCAAAGTAGCAAATAAAAAAAGCCCTGAGAGGGACCTTCTGGAAAAAACTATTGAAGTCTCTAGCTGAGCCCCCCTGATTTAAGCATGGTCATCGAACCTGAGCCCACACTAAAGGAGGTATTATGTGCAGTAAATTCCTGTAGAGGATCATTGAGCGACTTATGCAACCAATTAAGGGACCTCAAGGAAGAACTACGTTCCATGAGTCAAGAACGTCAAAAAGCTGTGTAGAGGACCTCCATTTTGGAGGAAAGGTTGAGTCAAGTTGAAGATATGTTACATCCAATGCGACAAGAGTTTAAGATTATACAAACCCAGCTAGATGCACATACATTTAAAATGGACGAAATGGAAAACAGGCTGAGCAGATGCAATGTGAGGGTGATGGGCCTCCCAGAGGGAAGTGAGGGTTCCTGTCCTGAGGCGTTCATGGAAAAGTGGCTCAGGGAGGTTTTTGGGACTGAAACATTTTCGCACCTTTTTGCCATTGAGAGAGCACACCGAATTCCCATTAGGTCCACTATATCTGGAGGTCGCCCTAGACCTATGATCATGAAGTTGTTTAGTTATAAAGACAAGGTGGCACTGATGCAAAAATCCAGAGAAAAGGGGGAAATTTTTCACAATGGTACCAGGATTTCATTGTATCCTGATTACTCCCCAGATCTGCAAAAAAGAAGGGCAGGATTCATGGATATCAGCGCACCCTACGGACTCACAAAATACCATACGCGCTGTTGTACCCAGCACATCTGCGTATAGAGGCTCTAGGGGCAACCCATTTTTTTGACTCTGTCGGCGGGGCCACAAAGTGGCTCGAGGATAACAAAAAGAACTTGTAGAGCTGGAGTACAAAGAGTTTGAGTTATTGAATGTTTAATGGGGATGTATATATATATATTTTTTTTTGTAGCATGGGCTGGAGGAGGAGGGGCTGGCGGGTGAATGATCTCAATGAGAGATGGTATATGGTTGTGGGTTGATGGGTCTTTTTTTGCTGTTTTGGTGGTAGTTTGCTCTAGGGGATTTAGTTTAAGGGGGGTGGGGGGAGGGAGGGGAGGGCAAGTAGAGAAATTTAAGTGAAGAGACTTATTGTCAGGTTGGGTGTGGAATTATTGGATAGAATGGGGTGAAGGGATCACAAGGGTCACAAGATTTGCCCCCCAGGGCTGGCCAAGATAGGCAGGGAGGGAGGAGGGTGGGGTCACTTAAGGGAGAGGGATTAATTATGTCTCATGTAATAATAAATTGTTTTACTGCACTGGAACAAGGGAAAGGGAAGGGAAAGGGAAAGGGAAAAAAGATACATAATTTTTTGAGTTACTCATTCACATTTAAGAATAGAAAAGTAATTCTGGAAGGCAGGGGGGGCTGGGCGAGAGGGAACAGGGGTTTCCCTTTCTCGTTCCTCCCATCTCTTTTTATAGTAACGGCACTGATTGTTGTTTATGAGGTCACAGCTGATTTAAAACAAAAGTTATGTTGCACGGTAGAAAGTTTGGTACACTTGACAGGGTGGACCGGGGCGAAGGGGTGGTTTGTGTTTTTCACTATTTAAGATAGATGCTTTAGGGCCACCCCTTCTTCCAGACCTAACTTTTTTCTTATTTCTTTTTCTCCTCTTACTTGTCTTTTTTTTTCCTTTCTGTGCTCGTTGTTCTTCCTTTTATATCTTTTTTTTTTGTTATTTGCTGATGTCTAGAACAGTAGGAATAAGTTCATGGAATATCAGGGGTATGGGCGACCCTATCAAAAGAGCCACTGTATTTTCAGAACTGGAATCCCATGGTACTAGGCTGATATGCCTGCAGGAAACACACCTGACCAAGGAGTCTAAATTATCAATTAGGAATAAGAAATTTCAAGCACAATTTCATTCAGTATACTCCTCTTACTCAAGGGGAGTGAGTATATTGGTTAAAAAAGGAGTGGCATTTTCCTGCAGGGACGTCAGGATCGATACATTGGGCTGTTATATTTTTTTGCATTGTTTGATAGAGGGCAGAGTATTTGTCATAGCAAATTTGTATATCCCTCCCCCATTTAAGTTGGAGATTCTGTACTGCCTGTTAGAATACATGGAGAACAAAATCGACAATCCGATGATAGTGGTGGGGGATTTTAACGCGGTCCTTGATAGTCATGAAGATAGGTTCCCACCTGGGGCCCCGGTGATAAGGGCAATGGAGGGAAGGTTTGCCCAGCTTCTGGCGGAGATTGAATGGTGTGACCTCTGGAGAGTCTGTAACCCAAATAATCGTCAATACTCTTGCTACTCGTTGACACACTATACACTCTCTTGTATAGATTTGGCCATAGGTAATAAAGAAGTACATCCCCTAGTAAATAAGATAGAATATTGGCCAAGAGGGATATAAGACCACTCACCCTTGAAACTATTAGTGGATATTCATAATAGACATACTCAGAGATTATGGGCAGTAAATCCAATATGGCTAGAGGTAATAGGGGGAACGGAAGAAATATCCACAAGATTAAAAGAGTTTGTAGAATATAACTCAGGATCAGCATCGGCGGGGGTGGTCTGGGATTCTTTAAAAGCTTTCCTCAGGGGGCTCTTAATCCAACATATATCAAGGGTAAAGAAGCAATCAAGGGCGGAGGGAGAATATATCAGAAAGGAGGTTATGGAATTAGAGAGACAATACGTGTTGGACCCTGGCCCAGTGAAGCAGGAGCTATGGGCCAGGAAGCAGCAGGAGTACAAAGCGGTAACAACTAGAAATGCCGAAAGTAGGAGACTCTTCCAGAGACAAAGGTGTTTTGGAGAGGGGGAAAGAGTGGGTCGAATGCTAGCTTTGCTAGCCAGTACTAATTCTCCCTCCTCAAAAATTTCTATGATTAAGACCCCAAGTGGGGAAATTTCATCAGACCCTTTGATGATCAAGGAGACATTTTTTAATTTTTATAGAGTACTATATAAATCAAAACGGAATATAGAATGGGGAGAGTTAGACAGATTTTTGGAAGGTGTCGAATTGCCGACCCTTTCCGTAACAGACAAGACCAGTCTAGAATCCCCAATAACCTTAGAGGAACTGAAACGTGCAGTAGCAGATATGCCCAACCATAAATCCCCAGGTCCAGACGGACTGCCCGTTGAGATCTACAAGTATTACGGGGTTGCTCCCTACTCTTCTGAAGACACTGAACTGGGCAGTCACAGAGGGTAGACTGCCTGCTTCGATGTCAAAAACCAATATTGTACTCATACGGAAAGAGGGGAAAGACCATCTTGACGTATCTTCATATGGACTGATCTCATTGCTCTGCTCTGATATTAAAATTCTGGCAAAAGTAATGGCAACCAGGTTAAATAAATGCATTACAAAGCTGGTACATCTTGGCCAGGCAGGGTTTATCCCTAATAGGTCTACCAGTGTAAATATTAGAAGGGCATATCTGAATTTCCAGGCCCCGGTAGAGAACAAGGGTTCCAGAGCTGTCTTGTCCTTGGATATTGCCAAGGCATTTGACAGCCTGGAATGGGGATATCTCTGGAGGGTACTGGAGAGATTTGGTTTTGGCCCCCTATTTATCAATTGGTTAAAAAGTCTATACAATCACCCAAATGCCAGATTAAAGATCAATAATGAGTATTCAAAAAGTTTACCACTTGAGAGGGGAACGAGGCAGGGGTTGCCCGTTATCACCCCTGCTGTTCACCCTGGCAATGGAGCCACTCGCAGAGGCAGTGAGAGGCTCGACTGGATTACAGGGACTCAGGAGGAAAAACAGGAAGGAAAGGATTGCGTTATATGCCGACGATGTCTTGCTCTTTTTGGGGGACACGGGGCCATCCTTATTAAAAATGATGCAATTGGTGGAGGGGTTTGGGAGGCTCTCGGGCCAAGCAATCAACTGGGAGAAGTCAATGCTTCTACAGATTGATTCAACTATCAGTATCCTCCTTGATGGTATATCCCGGTTAAATGTAACAGACAAGATGAGATACCTGGGAATAGTAATGTCTAAGGACCCCAACCATTATATTGGAGATAACCTAGCCCCCTTGCTTGCAAAATTTAAAAGGAAATGCAACATTTGGTGCCGACTTCCCCTGTCTATGGCAGGCCAAATTAATCTGATCAGAATGATATGGCTGCCACAACTATTGTACATACTCCATAACTCCCCGGTATGGATTGGGAGAAAGTGGTTCCTAAAAATAAATTCTTTATTCAGGGAACTAATTTGGAAGAAAGGGCATGCCAGGATGAGTCTACAAACTCTGCAGCGACCTACTAGGAAAGGGGGAATGGCAGTCCCCCACCCTTACGGTTATTATATGGCCGCTCAATTACAGCATATCGGGGGATGCAAGTCCCCGGGTGAAACGTGCACCAGCAGTAAAATTATGTTAGAGGGCAACCCACATAAATCCCTAGCGGAAGCATTAGAGGCAGGTTCACTTCAGCAAAAGCTTCCCACATATAAGTTGGCTAATAAAGTCTGGCAGACAGTTAAGAGGACCATGGGGTACAAGGGCATTACCGAGTTTTCACCTATATGGCATAATAAGTCCCTGCGGGAATTATTAACCATAGAAAAAAATACCATATGGGAATGCCACGGTATACATAGGTTAGCCCAGCTGTTTAACGATAACAGTCTGAAATCCTTCACTGAGTTAAGATCACAATATGGAATTCCAAATAATACATTCTACAGCTATTTACAGATCAGGCATGCATTAGGCACTCAATTTAGGATTCGCCCACTGGAGTGGTGCAAGGCAGCACTCCTTAATAAAATAGTTAGAACAAAAACCACTAGAGGACTGATAGCAAAAACATATACGCAGATAATGGATAGATTGATAACCTTACAAACGACCCCGAGCTCCAGGGAGGGGTGGGAGGCAGATGTGGGGGAGTTGACGGACGACCAGTGGAAAAGGATTTCGGAATCTGGCCCGCTGGTGTTCGTTTCTCCATTGCAGCAGGCCTCGCATCTCCTCCTGCTGCATAGAGCATACTATACCCCTAAGAGGTTGCATAGGTTTGGTCGAAGACCAGACGACAAATGCCCCAGATGTTTGGAGACAGGAGATCTTATACACATGATGTGGAGAGGCCCAAAATTAGTAAGATATTGGTCTGAGATTGTAAAAACTATAGAATCCAGGTTTAAAGTTAAACTGGACCTAGAGGCTAAGGCGTGTGTCCTGGGTCTAGTAGAGGAAAACATAGGGAATATTAGCACAACTACTGCCATAGTAAGGTGCTTTTATAAGGTGAGAAAACTGATAGCACTGGCAATGGATTCCTTGGTCTGGACAGAAAAGACCATATACATTAGAAAGGGCAGTTATAATAAATTCATTAAGATATGGAGGCCTTGGCTGCAGGGGCTGAGTACCCTCCACTTCCCTAGAATTCTATATAGACATTAGAAGGCGTTTTAGTGGCATAGCGAATAAACTACACGACAGCCGGATTTGGAGAGAATGAGTAAATCTACCTGGGATATTTGCTGGAATTAAAGCATAATAAGAACCAGTGTAAACAACTTTTATCTGACGCTTTGATGGTGGCGGGGGGAGGGGGGAGAGGGGGTAATTATTGGTAGGGAGGTGGGTGGGCAAGTAGGGGATAGCAATAGGAGGGAAATGAGAGGGAAAGAAAAAGGGGAAATAAATGTATTTGTTAATATATTTAATTGTGATTGAAGCAGTGAAATGCTACTATAATGCTTTTACATGTATCACAAATTATGTTTATGTGTACTTTTTTCAAAAAAAAAAAAAAAGATTAAAAAAAAAAAAAAAAAAAAAAAAACTATGTCCCAATTTCACACAAAGGAAATTCTTAGCCAGGAGTGTCAGGGAAAGTGGCAGCCAGGAGGTGGCCAGGGAAAGTGGCAGCCAGGAGGTGGCCGTGCCCAGTAGCCTGACCGAATCGTAGGTTCCTCCCATCCACCTTCCAACAAAAAATCCCAGGAAGGGGAGGAACGTGAAGGAGTCAGCACTTGGTTTAATTCAGCAGGCTACTGCGGTTCTCACAAACACCCCTAATGTCCAGTAAGAAGCAGGAAATGGAGGTGAGCCAATGCCTCATCAGTGAGGTGAGGAGCTCATATTTCAGGTCCTAAATAAGGGGGGGAGGGGCGAACTCACCAAGAAAAGTCACGTATGCGAGTTGGACTACACTCCTTCTCCACCTCCTGCCACAACTTCAACACCACAGCCACAGCCTGGAAGGAAGTGTGTAAGGAAGTCAAGAGAGTGATGGCCTGGGTTCAGTCTGGTCTGGCAAAAGACGCAGGCTGTGGTAAGACCACAGCCTGTGGACATATATGTCATCTGCTGCTGCTCCCGATCTCTCGGAGTCCTGGACCGTATTGTGCTCCCTATTAAATGGACTCCTCAGGTTACCAATTTGGCCTGTCAAATAATTGATGTCTGCCCTGGGGTACAAAGGCTTCGCCAATTTCAACAGTTTATCCAGCGTTGCCTTCCTCTTTATTTTGTTATGACCCCTAATTTTTTTTTTTTTTTTTTTTTCAAATCATTGGCTAGGTGTTTTACTTAAAAAAAAACAGTTTGTTTGTGAGTAGGCAGGTACATTTCAAAAATACAATGTCAAATTAACAAGGGACACCAACCAACCCCTTTGAGGTTAAAAAATACAAGATAATAATGGTGTTGTGGTAACTTGACACACAAAACCAAAACGACAAAAATTATTATGGAGATCACTAGAAAAAAAAATATGGAGATCTTGATAAAAAAAAAAAAAAAAAAAAAAAAGTAGATCACTTTAAAACATTATTCTGGAGATCTGGTAAAAAAAAAGATTATTCAGGAGATCACGAGAAATAATAAAGAAATCAGTTTATCAGAACTGTGTGCGAATATCAGCAGCAAAACAACTTCATTATTCTAGCATTATAAAGAAGAAGAGAATGTGCTGCAACGCTGTGCTACGAACGCTAGTTTTACCAGACCGAGCACTTCAGTCTTGTACTTGATTCTGAGCATGCGTGGAATTTTGTGCCTCGGACTTGTGAACACACGCTTGGAATTTGAGAACCTGCTCTCAAACAGTTGTTGTCGGAAATTCCGACAGCAATTGTCCGATGGAGCATACACGCGCTCACATCGAACATTTGCAGTCGGAAAATCCGATAGTGTGTACGGCCCATAAGAGAAATGAGCCATGATTGGATAGAGTCATCATTGTGATCATTTGGCGGGCTGAATAAATGGTCGAAACGCCCTGATAATTTGGGTGTTCATCGAACGAAAATTGTTTTGTTTTGTTTCCGATAGATATGCTATGTTACTAATTTTGTTGATTTGTTTCGGAATTAATTTAGTTTAATTTGGTTTTGTTTAGTTTTCTTTCATTTATTCATTTTCTAATTAATTCTAAATTTTCAGAACAATTCAAATTTGGGTGGATCAAAAAATGAAAAATGATCAACCAAACCAAAATTGGTGTGAAGAATAGCTGGAAGCAGGAAACATACGGGGAAGTTTTTCTTGCTGCGACACATCGCTTGAATAGATCTCCATTTAAAAAAAAAAACAGTCAACAACTGCCTGGCAATAGACTGCTAAATAACAACCAGCTTTAACCATCATTACTCCTGCATTTCTTTATACCGAGTCATACTGGATATTTTGACTCAATAGTGGTCCTAGGTAGACATGTGCATTCATTTTTGTCCGAATGCATTTTTGTCCGAATTTCGGGTATTTTCATTTTTGTTTTAACAAATGTTAACGAACGTGCAGAATCCGAAAACCAAAAGATCCGACATAAACAAATGCTTTATTTTCATTTTCGTTGCGACAACAGTTCAATATAGATAGGAGATTCGACATGACGCTGACATTAGTCCAAGATTATTCTACATAGAGAAAAAAGATTCGACATTAGAGAGAAAAGATTCAACATTATAGAGACAATAGCAAAAAAGGTTGAATGTGCATAACCTAACTCTATTAGTCCAAGATTATTCGACATAGAGAGAAAAGATTCGACTCAGAGAGAAAAGATTCAACATAAAGATTCGACGAAGCAGTCGCCGCGAGCGGACATTTATGGTCAAATGCTCCGGCCATAGGCTATAGAAGAATTCTAATGTTAGTTGACTAGTAATAATAATTAATAAATATAATTGTTACTAGTGTCATACAACATTAGAATTCTACTATAGCTTGTAGGCAGAACATTCGACCGGAAATGTAAGATTGCAGCGTCGTACAGTTTAGCTGCTCAGTCGAATTTACTTAGAACATTCGACAGACACCATAAGCCTTCAGTGACAGATTCAACCTTAATTATATGGGATTTTCAGACGAATGCATTTTTTTAACGAAACAAAATAAATAAAAACGAATTTCGGGAATAACTAAATAAAATATTTCAGTGTGCACATGTCTAGTCCTAGGTGCTTCCCATGTCCGCCGTGGGGGGAAAATTGCCTTCAGGTGCCTCTGTTGATGCTGCCACACTACCGCAGTCTCCCCCCTCTCTAGATGCTTATGACTGGCTCCTTCTGAAGAAGCAGCAATTTCTGCGAAACTAGTTAAGGACTATCGCCAAGACTAGGGATGAGCTTCGAGTTCGAGTCAAACTCATGTTCGACTCGAACATCGGCTGTTCGCCAGGTCGCTGAACAGCGAACAATTTGGGGTGTTCGCGGCAAATTCGAAAGCCACGGAACACCCTTTAAAAGTCTATGGGAGAAATCAAAAGTGCTAATTTTAAAGGCTTATATGCAAGTTATTGTCATGAAAGGTGTTTGGGGACCTGGGTCCTGCCCCAGGGGACATGGATCAATGCAAAAAAAGTTTTAAAAAACAGCCATTTTTTAAGGAGCAGTGATTTTAATAATGCTTAAAGTGAAACAATAAAAGTGTAATATCCCTTTAAATTTCATACCTGGGGGGTGTCTATAGTATGCCTGTAAAGGAGCGCATGTTTCCCATGTTTAGAACAGTCTGACAGCAAAATGACATTTCAAAGGAAAAAAAAGTAATTTAAAACTACTCGCGGCTATTAATGAATTGCCCATCCGACAATACACATAAAAGTCCATTGATAAAAACTGCATGGGAATTCCCCACAGGGGAAGCACGAAACCAAAATTTAAAAAAAAAATGACGTGGGGGTTCCCCCCAAATTCCATACCAGGCCCTTCAGGTCTGGTATGGATTTTAAGGGAAACCCCGCGCCAAAATTAAAAAAAAATGGCTTTGGGTCTCCCCAAAAATCCTTACCAGACACTTATGCGAGCACGCAACCTGGCAGGCCACAGGAAAAGAGGGGGGGATGAGAGAGCGCCCCCCCTCCTGAACCGTACCAGGCCACATGCCCTCAACATTAGGAGGGTGCTTTGGAATATCCCCCCAAAACACCTTGTCCCCATGTTGATGGGGACAAGGGCCTCATCCCCACAACCCTTGCCCGGTGGTTGTGGGGGTCTGAGGGCAGGGGGCTTATCGGAATCTGGAAGCCCCCTTTAACAAGGGGACCCCCAGACCCCCTTTACAGGCATACTATAGACACCCCCCAGGTACGAAATTTAAAGGAATATTACACTTTTATTGTTTCACTTTAAGCATTAAGCGTGTCCCATAGACTAACGGTGTTCGCACAAATTTTTTGCCTGTTTGCATGTTCTGGTGCAAACCGAACAGGGGGTGTTCGGCTCATCCCTAGCCAAGACGCATCATATTCAACATCCCACTTCAACACTGGGTGTCACCTTCATTTAATTTGTTGTATAAGTGTTTGAAGCAGTATAAAAGGTTGTAATTATCAACTGTATCTAACTATTTTTAATGTGGTTTTGTCCCATAATGTTTTTATAATCTATTTACTATGAAATTTATTTTATGTGAAACTATACATATCCCTGTCTACGTCCTTGAGGTACCGAGATAGACCAAACTTTTCTCCCTTTTTCCAGGGGCACTTCTGAGGTGATCCGATGAGTCATCAGCTGTCGATGGGTTTCCCTGCTGACAGCTCAGTGTTAAGAAAAGAATTTTCATCAATGAAAAATTCAGAAAAAAATATAGTGTGGGGGTCCCCCATGCATACCAGGCCCTTCGGGTCTTGCATGACTATTCAGGTGGGCCCCATGCCAAAATTAAAAAAAAAAATGGTGTGAGGTCCCACCAAAAACCATAACAGACCCTTATCAGAGCATGCAGCTTGGCAGACCAGGAAAGGGGGGATGAGCGAGCAACCCCCACTGTCTTGAACCATACTAGGCCGCATGCCCTCAGCATGGAAGTGTGCTTTGGGGCAGGGACTCTTCCCCAAAACCCTGGCCCGGTGGTTGTGGGGGATGCCAGGGGTGACTTATCGAAACTAAAATGGCCCCCCATGTGAATGCATATGGGTTACCAAAAAAAAGTCAAAGTTAATAAAAACACAACACCAGTTTTTGACAAATACTTTATTTAAAAAAACATAAAAACGCTGTACCGAACAAGAAAAGAAAACAACGCTTACCAAACATGACAGCCAAATGACAGATAAACATAGGGGTGGGGTTACCCAGCTTCCAGTTGAGTAAACACCTGAATTGGCAGGGCGTTCAACCATTTGTTTGGCCCGCCAAACACCCTACAAGGCACTGCATACCGCACAGTAAGTCCTGGTTGGCTGAAGCAATGAAGGCTAATCAGGGCACAGTGCACTGTCAGAGCCACGATTGAAGAAAGTTATAATAACTTAGACTAATCATGGCTCATTGCTCATAGCCCCTCCCCACACTATAAAAGGTTCTTTAGCAGAAGAGCCATTTGCAGTGTGGTATTAAAGTGGAGATAGATAGAACAGGGCCATATTCTATAGTGTGCTATTGTAATTCTATAGTGAGTGTAGAGTGTCAGTGTAGTGTGATTATAGTGATAGTACAGCATCAGTGTAATGCATCCGTGATGTTTTACTGCATTATATTGTAGTGCATAAGTTCAGTTTTACTGCAGTATATTGAAGTGCATCAGTGCAGTTTTACTGCAGTATATTGTAGTGTGTCAGTGGAGTGTGTCTGTATAGTGCAGTGTTTTACACTGCATTACATAACATTAAGTGTTGTATACAGTGCTGTATACCCCTTTCTTTTGGTTGTTGCATGTTTTTTTTGTCCTGTGCCTGTCCCCTGCTGTTATTTCCCTTTTTTAAAGTTTTGACATTTCTGTCAGTGGCAGTCCTCAAGTTAACATGCACCAAACACCACTTTCTATTGATTAAAGTGCATCCAATTACACATTTGCCAATCTCTATTACATTTTGGTAAACAAAACCCCTATCATATCCGAGAGGCTAACATTCCCATGCCACTATGAGGGGGCCAGCAGCATCTGTGTCCACAGGCAAAGCTGGACATAGTCTGTCCTCAGGCAGGGCTCCATTTTCTCTGTTTAGTGATAGTGCCCGTGCTATCTAGCCACAGCATGCAGAGGAAGTGGTAGACTGGCCTACTAAACCATCCTCATCATCCTTTATCATCCAAGCAGAGACTAGTGTGCAGTCCACCGCAGCTGCCAGAGCGGATTATTCTGCCTCCTTGTCCACAGCTACTCCTGCCATAGCCCCAGCATCATGCATGGAGAAGTAGAGCAGAGGAGGAAAGTGAGAACAAGGAGCAACCCCAATGAGGCAGGATGTCCTCCAGAGGCAGCCATCATGGAAGAGTAGAGAGTATCCACCCTATTCCATCAGATAGTGGAGCTGTTATCTCCCAGCCCACTTAATCTGTGACATCGGCATTAGGGGCTTGATAGCTTCTGCTAATCCAGGACCGATTAATTTTGAGTGAGTGTTTTTAGGATGTGTAATCTCTGAAAGACTGTCTAGGCTGCCTAGCTTTGTGGGTGTTGATTTTATCTGGAGGAACTTTTTTGGTATAGGTTTCATGGGCACAAGTTATACCCAAAGACCAATTTTTCTGCACCTGTTTGACAGGTGCATATAAATTTAAATTTTTTTACAGCAAGGCCAATTCTTGCTTTCATCAAGAGTACCTCTATAGGATTACAGTGTGAAGTTACCACCAACACCCACAGCCCAATTTTTCCGCCACTGTTTGACCAGGCATATAATTTTTGACAGCAAGGCCAGTTTTTGCTTTCATCAACAGTACCTCTATAGGGTTACGGTTTGAAGGCACCACCAACACCCAAAACAGACACCAGAATTTATCCCAAGAATCTCTAATAGGGTTGTCCAGATACCACTTTTTTAAAACCAAGTACAAGTACCAATACTTTTTTCAGTACTCACCAATAACGATTACCGATACTTTTTTTTAATGTCATGTGACAGTTTGACTGATGGGCACTGATGGGTGGAACTGATAGGTGGCACTGACAGGTGGCTGGCACTGATAGATGGGCACTGATAGATGGCACTGACAGGTGGCAGGCAGTGATGGCTGGTACTGATAGTTACATAGTTATTAAGGTTGAATAAAGACACCAGTCCATCCAGTCCAACCTGAGTGAGTGTCTACAATTGTCCCTATCCCTGTACATTGTGTCTCATTAGGATGCTCATCTATTATATCTTTATTTATTTAAGGTACCCATATAGCGCCGTCAATTTACACAATGCTCCACACATACATCGCACACTCACATCAGTCCCTACCCTCAAGGAGCCCACAATCCAAGGTCCCCAACTCACATTCACATACTAGGGCCAATTTTGGACAGAAGCCAATTAACCTACCAGCATGTTTTTGGAGTGTGGGAGGAAACCAGAGTACCTGGAGGAAACCCATGCAGGCACAGGGAGAACATGCAAACTCCAGGCAGGTAGCTTTTTACTGCTAGTCGAGAGTGCTACCCATTACACCACTGTGCCGCCTGATAGGCGGCACTTATGGGCACTGATAGATGGCACTGATAGGCAGCACTTATGGGCAGGCACTGAAACGCAGCACTAATTGGCAGTTGCATAATAAATTACATGAATGATGAGAGGAAAGGAAGGATTTTGCAAAGCTATATGGCATATAGCATTAAAAAATTCTTCCTTGCCTCTCATCATTCATGTCATTTAACATTTATCATCATTTATCATCTCGTAATTATACTGCAATGCCCATCTTGGTACACCTTGCTCTAGGCTGCAGTAAGCCAGCAGACATTATGTTAGACCCAGCCCGAACTATATAGGCTGGGTGTAACAAGATGTCCGCTGCTGGCCTACTGCAGCTGAGTGCAGGGTGTACCTAGATGGGCGTCGTGATGTATACCCTCTGACAGAGACATGGACAGTCACTTCCTTTATCGAATGTGATGGCTCCGGTCACCATTTTGGACAGAATATGCGGCAGCGCCCCGCATCCCTGGCCTGGCAGGCTTACCCGTAGTTCTACTGCTGCCAGACCAATCTCTGCTCTGCCCTCTCTGTCCGCCGACTTCCGGTTGCAGGTATTGGATTAGACATCGGGAGCATAAATGCTCGGTATCGGTCCTGATACTGATACTGGTATCGGGACAACCCTAATCTCTAATATTGTTCCGACTACACAAAATTGTGGCCTCATCATTACAGACTGGCTCCCCAAGCCATTGTTTATAAAATAAAGAAAGCTTGCAGGGAAAATGTATTTTTTTTTTTTCTTGGCACATGTCCTCAATTTGGTCGTGCAATGTTTCTTAAGCAGATACCCATGGTGAAGAGATCTGCTAAAGCAGGCCAGAAGAGTCTGTAGCCATTTCAGGCCATCCTACACAGATAGTGTTCGGTTGGCTGAAATTCAGGAATTCCACCTGCCCAAAAACTGCCTCATTTATGACATGCACATCAGGTAACACTCAACTTTGACTATCCAGCAGTGGCTGCACATCCAGAAGAGGGCCATCGAGTACCTGTGTGAATATGGCACAATGACAGGCTCAGGGTGGCTCGGCTTTTTTTCCCCATGCCAATGGCTGTTGATATAGGATGCATGCACTGTACTGTCACCATTTGAGGAGGCCACAAGGATAGTGAGCTGTGGCAATGCATGCATAAGTGATCGATCTCTGTTGTGTTCCTGCTGGAGCAGACTGCATGGCATTATGGACAGGGAACTCGAGGCAGAACAGCGGGGGGAAGATGGGGACTTTGTTTCCGCTCAAGGCCCGCTTTATGCAGACACCATTCTTGCGACACCATAGAACACACAAGAGGAGAGGGAAGAGGAGGATACTGGCAGTTTTGGAGGCATTGACGCAGAGGAAGACATATGTCAAACCTTAAGAGATGGTTTTCCATTCCCAGAACCCTTGGGAGTAGTACGTGGCTGGGAGGAGGCAGTTCCAGATATTGTAATCCTCAGTGACCACAAGGACTCTGCCTCTCATTCCTTGGCAAACTTGCAGTGCGTGACCTTCCTTATTCTTCAAGGCCTGAAAAAGGACCGCATAATTTGTGGCATCAAGGAGAAGGATTATCATTGGTTGGCTTTGTTTTGTTGCCGACAAATGTGAATTTGTCGGCAACCAAACCAAACGTTTATTTTTATAAAAAATAAACTTTTATTACACAATTATTAAAAATACATGAACATAGGACATTTTAGTAGACTAAAATGTACTGGAAATTAGTCGACTAAATATGACTAAAACTAAAAACAATTGCATAAAACTAAAATGCCATTTTAGTCCTAAGACTAATGCCCCGTACACACGGTCGGATTTTCCGACGGAAAATGTGTGATAGGACCTAGTTGTCGGAAATTCCGACCGTGTGTAGGCTCCATCACACATTTTCCATCGGATTTTCCGACACACAAAGTTTGAGAGCAGGATATGAAATTTTCCGACAACAAAATCCGTTGTCGGAAATTCCGATCGTGTGTACACAAATCCGACGGACAAAGTGCCACGCATGCTCAGAATAAATAAAGAGATGAAAGCTATTGGCCACTGCCCCGTTTATAGTCCAGACGTACGTGTTTTACGTCACCACGTTCAGAACGATCGGATTTTGCCGACAACTTTGTGTGACCGTGTGTATGCAAGACAAGTTTGAGCCAACATCCGTCGGAAAAAATCCTAGGATTTTGTTGTCAGAATGTCCGAACAAAGTCCGACCGTGTGTACGGGGCATAAGACTAAAATTAAATAAAAATTTGCTGCCAAAATTAACACTGGTGTAAACACACAAATTCCGGTTCTTTCAGGGGAGAGGAGACAGATCGTTTGTTCATACTAAGTATGAACACCGATCTTTCTCTTCCCCTAGTAGGGATGAGCCGAACACCCCCCTGTTCGGTTCACACCAGAACATGCGAACAGGCAAAAAGTCTATGGGTCTCGAACATGAATAATCAAAAGTGTTAATTTTAAAGGCTTATATGCAAGTTATTGTCATAAAAAGTGTTTGGGGACCTGGGTCCTGCCTCAGGAGACATGAATCAATGCAAAAAAAGTTTTAAAAATGGCCGTTTTTTCGGGAGCAGTGATTTTAATACTTAAAGTGAAACAATAAAAGTGTAATATTCCTTTAAATTTCGTACCTGGAGGGTGTCTATAGTATGCCTGTAAAGGGGCACATGTTTCCTGTGTTTAGAACAGTCTGACAGCAAAATGACATTTCAAAGGAAAAAAAAGTCATTTAACCACTTAACAACCGGCCCATAGCCAAATGAAGGCTACAGGGCGGTTGCTTAACTCTGGGAGGGCGTACAGTGACATCCTCCCAGAATTCTGCTCTGGTGCGCCCCCCTGGGGCATGCACCCGAGAACATCCATGACCGCCAGGTCCTTTGCATCAGAGATCCTGGTAAACGTCCACTGATCACGGCCATTTACCATGTGATCACTCCGTCAAATCACATGTAAACAAACCAGCATCATCTCATGATGCCGGTTCCTCTCTTCCCCTCTGTGTACCGAGAGCGGAGAGGGGGAGGGATCGGATGGCAGCAGCGCTGTGGGCTGGATGTGTAGTGCCCACAGCGCTGCTCAGTGACAACTGCCATTCATCCATCCATCCATGCTCAGCAATACACTGCACTACTCTGCAATGCCCTGCAATGCTGTGAAATACTCTGCAATACCCCACAATACTGTGCAATACTCTGCAATAGATATCAAAAAAGTGATTTCGCGCAATAATCAATAATTTAAAAAATGAAATTGGTTTATGCATAGTGCACTACAAATACCTGTGAACAGCAAATCTGTGAACAATAGTAAAGTGCGTTGTGTGATATATAAATACTCACTATAGGGACAGAATGGTCTCACATATAGTAAATACTGAAAATCATCAAAAATATAAATGAAAAATAAAAATATAAAATGTGCAAATAATCCACTAAACAGTGAAAAAAAACAGTGAAGGGTTAAATCCCAGCAAGGATCTATAGAAGGAAAAACATGTGATATAAATCCAAATAAATCAAATGTGAAAAAATTAAAAAAATAAGAAATAAAGTCCATATAACATATCCAATACTGTATAAAAAGTCTCTTGTATGTAAAACAAAAGGTAATTGAAGATTTTCTATTGAATAACTGGCTGTTGATGTAATTAAATGACTAGGGATGAGCCGAACACCCCCCGGTTCGGTTCACACCAGAACCTGCGAACGGACCGAAAATTCGCACGAACGTTAGAACCCCATTGACGTCTATGGGACTCGAACGTTCCAAATCAAAAGTGCTCATTCATTTTAAAGGCTAATTTGCATGGTATTGTCCTAAAAAGGGTTTGGGGACCCGGGTCCTACCCCAGGGGACATATATCAATGCAAAAAAAACCTTTAAAAAACGGCTGTTTTTTCGGGAGCAGTGATTTTAATGATGCTTAAAGTGAAAAAAAAAAAAAAAAGTGAAATATTCCTTTAAATATCGTACCTGGGTACGCCTGTAAAGTGGTGCGTGTTTCCCGTGTTTAGAACAGTCCCTGCACCAAATGTCATTTTTAAAGGAAAAAATCTCATTTAACAACTGCTTGCGGGTTTAATGTAATGTCGGGTCCTGGCAATATGGCTGAAAATCAGTGAGACAAACAGCATGGGTACCCCCCAGTCCATTACCAGGCCCTTTGGGTCTTGTATGGATATTAAGGGGAACCCCGCACCCAAATTAAAATAAGGAAAGGTGTGGGGCCACCAGGCCCTATATACTCTGAACAGCAGTATACAGGCGGTGCAAACAAGACAGGGACTGTAGGTTTGTTGTTAAGTAGAATCTGTTTGTAATTTTGAACAGGTACATTTTTAACGTGTTTAGCTCCAGCCAAAAATCTTTTTTAAGCTTTTTGGAAAACATGGGGAAGGGTTATCACCCCTGTGACATTTGTTTTGCTGTCTTTCCTCCTCTTCAGAAGATTTCACCTCACTTTTTGTCCCAATGACAAATGTTTTTTGAAAATTTGGATTTTTTTGTGGAACAAGGATTGGAAAGCATCAGTGGAAAGGAGAAATGTTTTTCCCATATTAACTCTTACAGGAGAGAATTTCCCTTCCTAGGGGTAGATTTTATCTCACTTCCTGTTGTCTCCTTCCATTTGCAAGTAAGAGTCGTTTGTAAGTTAGATGTTTGAAAGTAGGGGCCTGCCCTATATACTAAGCAGAAATTTGGGCCTTAGGTGTTGTTGTGGCCACAACACTGTAAGCCCTCACAGGGCCCTGCTGTGAAATATTAGATCAAGAATTGTAATTACATGCCCCTGTTGAACAGGGGCAGAAAAACTGGGCCTTTGGTGGTGGTGCTGGTGCCACAACACTGTAAGTCCTCACTCGCTCTTGGTGGGTGCAGAAATGGGCCCTGCTGTGAAATATTAGATCAAGAATTTTAATTACATGCCCCTGTTGAACAAGGTCAGAAAAATTGGGCCTTTGGTGGTGGTAGTGGTGGTGCTGGTGCCACAACACTAAGTCCTCACTCACTCTTGGTGGGTGCAGAAATGGGCCCTGCTGTGAAATATTAGATCAATAATTGTAATTACATGCCCCTGTTGAACAGGGGCTGAAAAATTAGGCCTTAGGCACTGGTGCTGGTGCCACAACACTGCAACCCCTCACAGATACTCTAGTTGGAATGCTGAAATGAGCCCTGCTGCAAAGTATTGCATCAAAAATTGTAATTACACGCCCCTGTTAAACAGGGGTTGAAAAATTGGGCCTTAGGCACTGGTGCTGGTGCCACAACACTGCAACCCCTCACAGATACTCTAGTTGGAATGCTGAAATGAGCCCTGCTGCAAAGTATTGCATCAAAAATTGTAATTACACGCCCCTGTTAAACAGGGGCTGAAAAATTGGGCCTTAGGCACTGGTGGTGGCGCCCAGAACCAAAAATGTTCTTACAAGCTATCAGCGTGATCATTGAGGAGGAAGAGGATAATTACTCAGGGATAGTCACTCAGCATCAGCATAGGCAGTCTTTGAAGGGATCTGAGATTTCAAAAAAAATGATTTGGTTACATCAGCATCAGGTGCTTGGTAGCTGGTGGTGATCCAAGACTGATTCATTTTTATGAAGGTCAGTCGATCGACCGAGTCAGTGGACAGACGCACCCTGTGATCGGTTACCACGTCTCCAGCAGCACTGAATGTGCATTCCGAAAGGACGCTGGATGCAGGACAGGCCAGTAGCTCAATTGCATACTGTGCAAGCTCTGGCCAGTGATCCATCCTCAAGACCCAGTAACCCAGAGGATTTTCGGTGGGAAATTGTCCAAGTCTGATCTTGCCCCTAGGTATTCCTGCACCATGTAAAACAGACGCTGGCGATGGTTGCTTCAACCGATCATACCTTGGGGCTGCGGACCAAAAAATTGTCTGAACGCATCGGTCAGACGGCCACCTTCTCCACCGCTCCTTCTTTGACTAACCGAAGCCTCAGCAACACGTTGTCCAGAAACAGGAGTTTGTAACCTCCCAGTCTCTGGGAACGCGTTGCACAGACCTTTCTGCAAGGCCTCCCGAAGATGTTTCATCCTCTGCTCCCTCTGCGATGGCAAGATAAGGTCCACAACCTTACCCTTGTAACGTGGATCAAGGAGGGTTGCCAGCCAGTATTGGTCCTTCTCCTTGATACCACGAATACGAGGATCCTTACGCAGGCTTTGCAGGATCAGGGAGGCCATGCAGAGTAGGTTTGCTGAGGCATTCAGTCCGGAGTCCTCTGGGTCACTAAGGACGACATGGTCCGCAGCCACCTCCTCCCAGCCACGTACAAGTCCATGTGTTTCTTGGGACTGATCCCTTAAAGACTGCTGCTGATGCTGAGTGCCAGGCTCCACCTCCATACTGACACAATCTTCCTCCTCCTCCTCCTCCTCCTCCTCCTCCTCTTCCTATGTGATCGGCGGGCAAGCAGGAACAATGTCTGGATAAAGGGGGCCTTGAGAGCTAAGGAAGTCCTCCTCTTCCTGCCTCTGTTCTGCCTCAAGTGCCCTGTCCATTATTCCACGCAGCATGTGCTCCAACAGGTGGACAAGGGGGACAGTGTCACTGATGCATGCACTGTCACTGCTCACCATCCTCGTGGCCTCCTCAAATGGTGACAGGACAGTGCATGCATCCCTGATCATGGCCCACTGGCGTGGGGAAAAAAAAACAAGCTCCCCTGACCCTGTAATTGTGCCATAGTCGCACAGGTACTCATTGATGGCCCTCTGCTGCATGTGCAGCCGCTGCAGCATGGCCAACGTTGAGTTCCGAGTTCCAGAAATGCACACAGACTTTCCTGGCCTGCCTCAGGACATCCTGTAAGCCCGGGTACCTGCCCAAGAACCGCTGCACCACCAAGTTAAACAGGGCACATGGGTCATTTGTCCCTGTCGGAGGGCAGAGAGGAGGTTGGTGCCATTGTCGCAAACCACCATTCCTGCCTTAAGTTGGCATGGCGTCAACCACCTGTGAACCTGCCCCTGCAGAGCTGTTAGGAACCTCTGCCCCAGTGTGGCTCCTGTCCCCTAAGCACACCAGCTCAAGCACCGCATGGCATCTTTTGGCCTGCGTACTTGCGTAGCCCCTTGAATGACTACGGAGCACCACTGGTTCCGGGGACAAAGCACAGGAAGAGGCCATGGAGGAAGAAGAAGAGGAGGGGGTGGAGGAGAGAGGTGTGTCACAATCATTAGCATTTTGGAGGCGTGGTGGCGGAACAACCTCCAACACTACTGCACCTTGTCCTGCATCCTTCCCAGCTGCCAGCAGAGTCACCCAATGCACCGTAAAACTTAGGTAACGTCCCTGTCCATGCCTGCTGGACCATAAGTCAGCGGTAATATGCACCTTACCGCTGACTGCCCTGTCCAACGAGGCATGGACATTGCCTTCCACATGCCGGTAGAGAGCCAGAATCGCCTTCCGTGAGAAAAAGTGGCATTTGGGTACCTGCCACTGAGGAACCGCACATTCCACAAACTCACGGAAGGGGGCAGAGTCTACCAACTGAAAAGGCAGCAGTTGAAGTGCTAGCAATTTTGCCAAGCTAGCATTCAACCGCTGGGCATGTGGATGGCTGGAAGCAAACTTCTTTCGGCGGTGCAGCAGCTGGGGCAGGGACATTTGCCTGGTACAATCTGACGTCGGTGTACCAAAAGCAGATTGCCCACAAGTAAGTACTTGGCTGTGACACACCTAATTCTACACCTTCATTCCTCTCAGTGCAGGTCTCAGGGAGGACTGAAGGTATAGTGGGGTTGGAGATCTCAGCTGATAAGGAGCAAGGAGAGGTCCTCTTTGTTCTTTGGTGTGTGTCTTTTAGATACGCTTGCCAACGAACTGCATGGCAAGTCAACATATGTCTGGTCAAGCATGTGGTACCCAAGCGGGAGATGTTTTGGCCACGCGAGATACGCTTGAGACATATGTTGCAAATAGCAGCGGTGCAATCTGATGCACTCGTCTTAAAAAAGCCCACACCAAAGAACTTTTTGAATAACGTGCAGAGACTGCAGCGCCCTGCACATGTAGAGCTTTGGGGTGTGATGCAGTCAATGTGCTGCTATTAGGCTGGCCCCTGGAGGGCATCCTGCCTCATTGGTGATGTGCCACCTCCTCCTCCCCCTCCTCCTCTCTCCTATCAGGCACCCACGTTGAGTCAGTGACCTAATCATCCACTCCCTCCTCATCACTGGAGCAAACCTGGCAGTATGCTGCAGCAGGGGGAGCATGACTGCCAGATTGCTGTCCTTCTTGGGCACCCCCTCTGTCCATGCTCATGTTACTGCCTTCATCGAGCTCAGTATCATCATCAGAGCCTTCCAAACGCTGGGCATCCTCCTGGAGCATGTACCCAACACTGTGGTCAAACAGTTCGAGGGACTCCTCAGGAGGACATGGTGGGGCTAGGGAAGGAGTCACTGATGACATTGAGCCGAGGGAAGAGGCCGCTGCTTTGCCAGACAAAGTACCATGGGCATGGGTGAGAGAGGATGAGGAGGATGAGGACGGCTTGGTCATCCACTCGACCAAGTCTTCCGCATGTTGCGGCTCAACACGGCCAGCTGCCGAAAAAAAGGCCAAGCGTGTCCCACGGCCATGTGCTGATGAGGATGCACTGTCTCCACGACCAGCACTAGACACAGAGCCTGCTTGCCCTCTCTTATTGGCTTGTGACTGTCTGCTTCTCCTTCTTGGCCTTCCAAACATACTAATGGCCTGTAGCTGCACTAAGCTGGGATAGATATATATATATATATATATATATATATATATATATATATATATATATATATATATATATATATATATATATATATATATATATATATATATATATATATATATATATATATATATATATATATATATATATATATATACACTGATACTGCAGCTAGCAAAATCAACTGCCTGCCTGTAGTATGAGAACACCACCAACCTTCTACAGGTAGCTTTAGCTGAACACTGTGCAGAGCTCGCAAAAAACTAACTTGTAGCTTTTTTAGCTGCCTGCGGTAGTGATAGGATCAGGAAAACACCACCAACCTTCTACAGGTAGCTTTAGGTGAACACTGTGCAGAGCTCACAAAAAATAACTTGTAGATTTAGCTGAACACTGAGGTGGATGCACCACACTAACTTGTAGGTTAAGCTGAACACTGAGCAGGACGCACCTCACTAACTTGTAGTTTTAGCTGAACACTGTGAGCAGGACGCACTGCACTAACTGTAAATAGTCTAGCTGCCTGACTGTGGTACTAATAGGATCAAAAGAACACCAGCAATTTTCTTCAGGTAGCTGTATATACTGTAACAAGACAAGCCTGCCTGTCAGTAAGAAGATAACAGGAACGGATCTAGCTAAACTGAATACAGTGTATATATATATATATATATATATATATATATATATATATATATATATATATATATACACAAAACCTGGGATGCATATATATATATACACACAATACACTGTAAGTGCAGCTAACTGACTGACTGTTCTGCCTAATCTATCTAACTCAAATCAAATGACACTGTCTCTCTGTCTATCTCTTTCAACGCCAGAACACACACTACACAGGGCCGCCATGTAGGCGGCCTTATATAGTGTGGGCCATGTACTAAATCCCCACAACTCTTTGAAGCGAACGGCCCATATCGTTCGCAATTCGGCGAACGGGCGAACAGACGATGTTCGAGTCGAACATGGGTTCGACTCGAACACGAAGCCCATCCCTATAAATGACCTATAAAGATTCCATAAAGTGACTTCTAGATATAGTCTCTCAGAACTCTCACCTTCCGGCTGGTAAATATTAGCATTGCAGATAACCAATCTAAAGATGTGATAGCTGATGAGTTCTGTCAGTGAAGCCCGTGGGTCTCTCTCTTGAATTCCTCCATCGTAATCCCCTAAAAATACTCCAATATTGCCACCCCAGTGGCGGGGAAGAGAAGGGGGAAAGAGAAAGAGAGGCCTCCACTAGTGTGATAAAGTTTCAGTAATAAGCAGATGTTTATTAAAAATCGGACTCTTACATAAGTAATAGATAAAAAGGCAGAGTGAATAAAATGACAGTCTGGCGTTCTCAGCGCCCTTGACTTTGTGCGGGGATATCTGAATGATGCCTGCAGCTACAGGCATCATTCAGATATCAGATTTTTCAATCGGCAATTCCCTACACCATAAGAATGATCATAGCAGCTGTTCCACTGCTTGATCGTACTTACGGCAGGAGAGAAGGAACGTCCCCCCTCCTGCCGCCTTCCAGTGCTTCTACCGACTCATCGCTACAATCGAAGCCAGGAACTTTATTTTTTTTATTTCAGGCTTCCCAGCCTAGAGGTGAGATGTGGGGTCTTATTGACCCCATATCTCACTGTAAAGAGGACCTGTCATGCCATATTCCTATTACAAGGGATGTTTACATTCCTTGTAATAGGAATAAAAGTGATCAAAAAAATTTTTTTTGGAAAAAAAGCATCAAACTAAAATAAAAGTACATTGAACAATAAAAAAAAAATTAAAGCGCCCCTGTCCCCGTGTGCTCGCATGCAGAAGCGAATGCATTCGTAAGTCCCGCCCACATATGAAAACGGTGTTCAAACCACAGATGTGAGGTATCGCTGCGATTGGTAGAGCGAGAGCAATAATTTTGGCCTTAGACCTCCTCTGTAACTCAAAACATGTAACCAGTAAAAATTTTTAAAGCGTCGCCTATGGGGATTTTTAAGTAGCTAAGATTGGCGCCATTCCACAAGCATGTGCAATTTTGAAAGGTGACATGTTGGGTATCTATTTACTCGGCGTAACTTCATCTTTCACGTTATGCAAGAACATTGGTCTAACTTTACTGTTTTGGGTTTTTTTTAAAGCACAAAACTGTTTTATTTCCCAAAAAAACGCATTCGAAAAATTGCTGCGCAAATACCGTGCGAGATAAAAAGTTGCAATGACCGCCATTGTATTCTCTAGGGTCTTTGCTAAAAAAACATGTATAATGTTTTGGGGTTTTATGTAATTTTCTAGCAAATAAATTATGATTTTTACATATAGGAGAGAAATGTCAGAATTGGCCTGGGTGCTCCAGAATGCCAGAAGGTGCTCCCTGCATGTTGGGTCTCTGTATGTGGCCACGCTGTGTAAAAGTCTCACACATGTGGTATTGCCATACTCGGGAGTAATAGCAGAATGTGTTTTGGGGTGTAATTTGTGGTATGCATATTCTGTGTGTGAGAAATAACCTGCTAATATGACAATTTTGTGAAAAAATAAGAAAAAAAAAAAAAAAACAACAACTTGATTTTGCAAAGAATTGTGGGAAAAATGACAACTTCAAAAAACTCACCATGCATCTTTTTAAATACCTTGGAATGTATTTTCCAAAAAGGGGTCATTTGCGGGGATATTTGTACTTTTCTGG
Organism: Lithobates clamitans; assembly: GCA_037952925.1. Classification (NCBI taxonomy): domain Eukaryota; kingdom Metazoa; phylum Chordata; class Amphibia; order Anura; family Ranidae; genus Lithobates; species Lithobates clamitans. The sequence goes on along the minus strand of JBBGZY010000552.1, from coordinate 421,733 downwards.
CATGTTAGGGTCTCAAGAAATTAGATAGGCCGTCAGTAATTCAGGTGTGATCAATTTTCAGATATTGGCACTATAGCTTTTGGACTCTATAACTTTCACAAAGACCAAATAATATCCAAGGATTTGGGTTATTTTTACCAAATATATGTAGCGGTATAAATTTTGGCCAAAATATATGAAGAAAAAATACTAATTTGCAAAATTTTATAACAGAAACAAAGAAAAATGCATTTTTTTACAGATTTTCCGGTCTTTTTTCTTTTATAGCACAAAAAATAAAGAACCCAGCGGTGAATAAATACCACCAAAAGAAAGCTCTATTTGTGTGAAAAAAGGACAAAAATTTCATATAGGTACAGTGTTGCATGACTGAGTAAATGTCATTCAAAATGTGAGAGCACCAAAATCTGAAAATTGGTCTGGTTATTAAGGGGGTTTAAGTGCCCAGTGGTCAAGTGGTTGAAATTACTCACGGCTTTTAATGAATTGTCGGTCCGACAATACACATAAAAATTCATTGAAAAAAAACGGCATGGGATTTCCCCACAGGGGAACCCCGAACCAAAATGGAAAAAAAAAAAAAATGTCATGGAGGTCCCCCTAAATTACATACTAGGCCCTTCAGGTCTGGTATAGATATTAAGGGGAACCCCACGCCAAAATTAAAAAAAAAATGGCTTTGGGTCTCCCCAAAAATCCTTACCAGACCCTTGTGCGAGCATGCAACCTGGCAGGCCACAGGAAAAGAGGGGGGGACGAAAGCACCCCCCCTAAACCGTACCAGGCCACATGCCCTCAACATTGGGAGGGTGCTTTGGGGTCCCCTCCAAAGCACCTTGTCCCCATGTTGATGAGGACAAGGGCTTCATCCCCACAACTCTTGCCCGGTGGTTGTGGGGTCTGCGGGCGGGGGGCTTATCGGAATCTGGAAGCCCCCTTTAACCTCCCTGGCGGTATGATTATTTCTGATTTTAGGTGCTGAAAGCGGTACAATTATTTTGCACAGAAATTTGGCGTTTTATATTGTAGGCCTGTAATTCTTAGGAATAGTTCACTTAAATCTGTCCAAACAAGAGTCTAGTAGACATCCCGGGTATGATAAAGTTTGAAAAACGAAATAAAAAATTATAATATAATAAATAACTATAAATAATTATAACAAATAATAATATAATAATAATAAAAATTATATAATATAATCAAATCAAAAACACTGAAATTTGCTCAGTTGCAGAATTTTAGCTTTCGTTACTTTTAGTGTTTGATGACGGATCTCCCCACAAATCACTATCGCTCAATTCTGCGAGTGATTATAATTTATTATCGCTTTTTTCTAGCTGCTCTAAAACCACTTTTGCTGTAAAGAGACAGTTTTGGTTACTATGGACAATCTCCAGTTTCCTGGCAGAAAGAACAGTTTTATATATATAAAACTGCATGCAGGACACTGGGCAGACCACTAGGGACAAAGGGGATGTGTAGTTATTTGATACAGTACTGTAATCTGTAAGATTACAGTATGCTGTATCTATACTGTGTGTTTCACTATTTGAATTTACCGCCGAACTCCGTCCCCGTGCGTCGCAACGCTCGCAGGGAACGGAGCTCGGCACTGTGAATCGAGCGAGACACAGCGGCTCGCCGATCACAGCGGGGAGACATCGCAGGATCCAGGGGACAAGGTAAGTATGCTCTTCCTGGATCCTGCGATGCAAGCCCGAGTCTGGCTCGGGGATACCGCTTTTGGTATGTAAAATCCAACCCGAGCCAGACTCAGGAATACCGCCAGGGGGGTTAACAAGGTGTCAGGTCTCTCACTTACCAGACTGGTGAGTCCACTTGGGAAGAGGGTAGGCTCCCTTACGTATCCGACTCACAGCCCCTGGTAGAGCAGACAGGAAGCTCATGAGTGCGGAGTGGTATGAGAGCCTGTGCAGGAGTCCGGATTCCGGAAACAGGAAGTCTCCAAACAGCAGATGGTAATCAAAGGCACAGGCAATGGATGCTGAGCAGCAGCTATAGACTGGTCACACACAGGCAGGGTTCGGCAACAGGCAGGCAGTGGAGGTGCAGGAGGAGCAGGCAGAAGAGGGGTCAAACAGGCCGGGGTCAGATGCAGGCGGAAGTCAGGAGAGTCCAAAAGGCAAGCTGGGTTGTCAACAGATCAGAGCACAGGAACAAGGAACAAGCAACGGGAACTAGGCACGGGAGCTGTTGATCAGGCAGCACCGATCAGAGGGAGAGAAAAGCCTAAATAGGCTGATTGGCGCCAAACGCCACGCACCACCAGGCAAACGCATAACAGCGCCCATAGAGGCAGGCGTCCGAGCACCCACAGGAACGCGCACACCAACGTGCCCCCCGGCGCGCAACGATGCCCAACCAGGTAACCTCTCTGACACAAGGGGACCCCCAGATCCCGGCCCCCCCTGTGTGAAATGGTAAGGGGGTACAAAAGTACCCCTACCATTTCACAAAAAAAGTGTCAAAAATGTTAAAAATGACAAGAGACAGTTTTTGACAATTTCTTTATTTAAATGTTTCTTCTTTCCATCTTCCATCTTCTTTCTTATATCTTTCTTCCTCCATCTTCTTCTGGTTCTTCCTTCAATCCTCTGCTTCTTGCTCCGGTGTTCTCGTCCGGCATCTTCCTCTGCAGCGTCTTCTTGCCTTCTTCGTTCTCAGATGCTCTGCATCCATGATGGGAGGCTCCCGCTGTGTGACGCTTCTCGTCTTCTGACGGTTCTTAAATAATGGAGGGCGGGGCCACCCAGTGACCCCGCCCCCTCCGACACACGGGGACTTCCCTGAGGCTTTCCCCTTGACATCAGAGGGGGCGGGATCACCCGTTACATAACATTTACAGATTTACATACATATACATTTATTTTTTTAATTTTGGTTCGGGGTTCTCCTGTGGGGAAATCCCATGCCGTTTTTATCAATGAACTTATATGTGTATTGTCGGACCAACAATTCATATAGCCGCGAGTACTTTTAAATGACTTGTTTTCCTTTGAAATATCATTTTGCTGTCAGACTGTTCTAAACACGGGAAACATGCGCCCCTTTACAGGCATACTATAGATACCCCCCAGGTACAAAATTTATAGGAATATTACACTTTTATTGTTTCACTTTAAGCATTATTAAAATCACTGCTCCCGAAAAAATTGCCGTTTTTAAAACTTTTTTTTTGCATTGATCCATGTCCCCTAGGGCAGGACCCAGGTCCCCAAACACTTTTTATGACAATACCATGAATATAAGCCTTTAAAATTAGCACTTTTGATTTTTCCCATAGACTTTTAAAGGGTGTTCCGTGGCTTTCGAATTTGCCGCTAACACCCCAAATTGTTCGTTGTTCGGCGAACTTGCAAAACAGCCGATGTTCGAGTTGAACATGAGTTTGACTCAAACTCAAAGCTCATCCCTATCCCCTAGTCAGTATCATCCCCCCAACAGTTAGAACGCACCTAGGGAACACAGTTAACCCCTTGATAGCCCCCTAATGTTAACCCCTTCCCTGCCAGTGACATTTATACAGTAATCAGTGCATTTTTATAGCACTGATCGCTGCATAATTGTCAATGGTCCCAAAAATATGTCAAAAGTGTCCAATTTGTCCAACGCAATATTGCAGTCCCAATAAAAATTGCAGATAGTCGCCATTACTAGTAATAATAATAATAATAATAATAATAAATAAAAATGCCATGAATAACCTATTTTGTAGACACTATAACGTTTGTGCAAACCAATCAATATATGATTATTGCAATTTTGTTTTACCAAAAATATGTAGAAGAATACATATTGGCCTAAACTGAGGAAAAAATGTGCTTTTTTGAAAAAAAAATGTGGGATATTTATTATAGCAAAAAGTAAAAGTTATTGGGGGTTATTTACGAAAGGCAAATCCACTTTGCACTACAAGTACACTTGGAAGTGCAGTTGCTGTAAATATGAGGGGTAGATCTGAAATGAGGGAAGGCTCTGCTGATTTTATTATCCAATCTATGTGCAAGCTAAAATGCTGTTTTTCTTTTCCTTGCGTGTCCCCCTCGGATCTACAGCGACTGCACTTTCAAGTGCACTTGAAGTGCAAAGCTCATTTGCCTTGAAGTTGATACTTTTCCAATATTGCATATCTTTTATCGAATTTTTATATTCAGCAGATAGCTTGCTTGGGCATTGTACATCCTGTTATCTCCCAGCCCACCTAATCGGCGACATCGGTATCATCAGTACCTCTATAGGGTTACAGTGGAAAGGCACCACCAAAACCCAAAGCCCAATTTTTCTGCACCTGTGACTTCTATCTAACTGTGCAAACTAAAAAATTATTTTACTGCGCTATCCCAATAAAACATGTATAAGGGAATATACAATGTATAAAGTGAAAAAAGCTGCAACTAAAATGTGAGACACACACACTACATAAATCAAAAGAGAGAAAGCTGCGCTGTGTAATGATGGTGATCAAAAAAATATAAAAATTGATTTTTAAAAATGTATCCCATCTGAATGAATAGAGATGAAACAATTCATACCATAAACTATCACATAAACAATTAAATGCAATCACCAGTGATATGTGCAAAAAGTCATAAAAAATAAAACATAAAACAAAATGAAATAACAGAGTCAAGTTCACTTTGATGGGCTATTGGATAAAAGCCCACTAACAAAACAATCTTCCAAGTGATGACTTTGCAATTCTCAAGATAGTGATAACGTGCAACTGCAACACCACGGGGAATGTGATGGGGTGCCACAGAGAGGTACCTCCACCCACAAAATTACTGCCGCTTACCAGCTCATTAGAGCTCTTATTTAAGGAGATCATGCGTGCCTGTGGCTCTTAACCCCAGCCTCGGGTCTTTCAAACTTGAATGGCTCCTCAGGCTTTCGCCACGGGTATCTTCTATATGGCAGACATGCACTCATTCCATATAGAAGGACATAAAAATTTCCACAGCGTGATATGTTTAAAACATTTATTTATAAAAAACAGTAATGCACTTACAGTTAGACTGAAGGTAAAAAAGCGTTGGAATAAAAACACAAGCTGGCTGGCTCTCGTATGCTGCCCGTAGCTTCCGGGACTAGCGTGGTATGTGGTGACGAAAGTTACGGGCAGCATACGAGAGCCGGCCGGCTTGTGTTTTTATTCCAACGCTTTTTTACACACTTCTCACAAACTTATTTCGTTACTATTTATCGGGATTCCCTCAATATATTTTGATTTCTCACATCTGACAACATATTTTTGTATATTTTTTATATATTTTTTGGCTTTAATGTAGATTCTTTTTTTGTGTTTGTATTTTTTTTTTTTTTTTTTTTAGGCGATTTTGATTTGTACTCCAGAAAATGTTTGTGTGTGTTTTTTGTGTCAAGTTCCCACAACACCATTGATATGTTGTTCTATTTAATCTGTAGGAGATTGTTTGGTGTTGTTGTCCCTTGTTAATTTCACATTGTACTTTAGAAATGTACCTGAATCGTCACCAACAAACTGTCATTTTTGGATGAAAACACACACAGGAGAGTAGAATTTACCCAAAAAATGTTATTAAGGGGTCACAACTAAACAAAGAGGGAGGCAACGCTGGAGAAACTGCAGAAGTGGGCGAAGCCTTGGACCCCCAGGGCACACATCAATAATTTTTAATCAAAATTGGTGGCCTGAGGAGTCCTTATCTAAGGGAGGGCAGTCTGGTCCAGAAGTCCCAGAGATCCGGAAAGCAGCAGATGACATCTGTGTCCCCAGGCTGTGGTCATACGAGAGACTGCATCTTCTGTCAGACCAGACTGAACCCAGGGCCATCACTCTTTGATCTTCCTTCCACGCTTCCTTACATGCTGTGGCTCTGGTGGTGGAGTTGTGGCAGCAGGAGGAGGAGGAGGATGGTCCAACTCAATGACATCCGTCTTGGGTGTTAGTTCCCCACTCACCCCCTTACGTAGGACTTTGTACAGAAGGTCCTCACAGAGCTTGCGTTGACCCTCCTGCATGCCCTGTAATTTGGTGGCAGCCATGCAGGCAAAGGCCTCTTCAGGAGTTGGTAAGACTCTGAGGGACGCAGAAGCCTCCTGGATCAGCCTGAATGCTGAATCCTGCACGGGACTCGGAGTCGCCTTCCTGGCTCGTTTATGTGGCAGGCGGAGGGGAGGGACCTGAGACTCAGTCAGGCTGCGACTGGTCCCAGGCTTCTCCTGGCTGACACTTAGCCCCACCTCCTCCTGGCTGCCACTAATCCCCACCTCCTCCTGACTGCCACATTCCACAACCTCCTCCTGGCTGAGGTCTTCCTGTGTATGAAAAAGGGACATAGTTTTAGTATTGTTTTCATCAATCACACACAATTTTCACCTCCTGACTGTTGCAAATTGAATGTTAACAAATATAACAGACTATCATTCTGAGCCCAGCACTTTTCATTTGTGTCCCAATTTTGGGTGCCCACTACTGTCTATTGATATGTAAAACACTTTCAAGCAGCAATTAGTGATCAATACTAACATCTAGTAAACATAATTTCTTTTTTGACCAGAAACCAGTAGAACAATGCTATACCTGACTCTAGCTGGGCTCCTCCACTTCTTCCTGGCTGGAAGGCCCAGGTTGGACATCGGAAGCCTCAGCTGGGGTGGAAGGAAGAGTGGAAGGAAGAGTAGAGAGGGATTCCCTGACTTCAGTGTGGTCTGACAGAAATCACAGTCTCTCATAGTACCACAGCCTGGGGACATAAACGTCATCTGCTGCAGCTCCAGATCTCTGGGAATTTGTGACCTTCTTGCGCTCCCTAAGATAAGTGCTCCTCAGGCCACCAATTTTAGCTTTTAAATAAGGGATGGTTGCTGTGGGGACCACCGGCTTCACCAACTCCAGCAGTTTCTCCACGCTACCTGCCTCTTCTGTTTGTGATTATAGTGGGGGTGTCTGACCTGCCACAGACAGGGCAGCTCTCTGTATTTGTCAATGAACAGGGGCAGGAAATTGTGGTCATTGAACCCATCCATTTTCTATGCAAGACACAACACTAAAAAAACCCTAATGTACGTAATACGCACGTGTGTTACGCTTTATACACACTGCGCATGCGTATAACTCCGCCCGCCCCTGACGTTCTTTCTAGTCTATTCTCCGCCCCTTTTCGTTCCCCAACCCCAATGTCTGAAAGGCCAAGATCATGGCGAAAGTGGTCAGGAGTCTGCACCGGAAATTCGGGGTACGACGATCGAAAGATCAGCTTAGGAAGCGGTGGTCGGACCTCAAATTACGAGAACATGAGCAGTGCAGAAAGATCCGGAGAGTGCTGCAAAAAAGTAAGTAGTTGTGCTGTGTTCCTATTCTTTTTGTGTTTATTACGTTCGTGCTGCTCCATGTGCTTTTAGGAACTGTTGTACCATTTAAAATGGCAACTTTCATGTTCATGGGCACATTATTCATTCGGATCAAACATTTTTTGTTCAAACTATAAAATACCATTGTTTAGGCCATATGCATTTGGCCACCATTTTGACGCCCTACACTTGTCTTCAAAGAATTGGGTTGTGTAGATGGCTTTGTTACTAGAATGAAATGCAAACTAGATTGTGTGTAAGGAGAGGACACTCAGCAGCTGTTTTCACATCTGGACACTGGAGCACTAGTGTGGGACAAAAGAACACCATTTTTATTAGGGGGCCACACAGGTGCTCCAGTGTATACTATAGGGGGGTCTCCATCTGTGAAGCTTGTACCAAACAGGTAAAGTATCGCAGCTTGACAAAGGACACTAAAAAAGCTACATCTTGGAACTCTGCTAAAACAGACAATTGTACCCCACTTCCAAGCAATGTTTCATCTTTATAGTTCTGCCATCAAATATCTGTGTGATAAGTATACCATTTTTGCTTTACATAGGGGAGAAAAGACTCGGAAGACACCCCTCATCCAAGGAGACCAGAGCCCTCCCCCTCTGGAAGAAGGGGAAATCCCCCCAACACAAGCTGAGCAGGAGGAGGAAGACGTGGTGGAACTAGTCACCACAACAGGTGAGTGTCCACAGGCTCAGATAAGAGATGGATGGTGGCATTTTTTTTAGACCTAATTTATTTTGGGGTTCCTCTCTTTTTAGGTGATCGTGAGGTTGTGGGTCCAGATCCTTCACATCCGAAAGTGCCCAGATCCTGATCGGGGAGATCATGGGGTGTAATTTACAATTGGAAATCGTCAAGCAAAACATCAATGATGTTATTCCAAAAAATAAAAAAATCATTGATGTTTTGGGACGAGTTTAAAGCCCCTCAAAATCATTTTCTTCTTTTGTGTGCTACAATGGGCGAAATATTTTTGTGATTTTTCCCAAAGCCAAATTTGGAGGATGCACACAGAGTGTCAACATGTGCTATCTGCCATCACGGGAGATCAATGGATGCGTTTTGGGGGTGCAACCCCTTCCTCAATTATAAAGTAGCTGAGAGGAAGGGCTTGCTCCCCCAAAACACATCCCTTGATCCCCCGTGATGGCAGCTAGCACATGTTGACATTGGCAAAATTGTGTGCATCTTCCAAATTTGGCTTTTCCAGGGGTGATTTCCCCCCATCTGAACGCAATATCAAACACAGTTCCTAAATACTCATGTATGATATTGCCTTCAAGTTCTACCAAATGTGAACTTTGTAAGTTCAAGATTTGTGTCTTTCTTGTGGGTTTTACACATACCTGTTTTATGTAAAATGGACATTTTGAGTTTTGATAATGCCACCACAAAAATTAGTATACCAAAAACATGTTGGTTTTTTTTTCTAAACCTTTGGTAAATGCACATGTGATTGTGCAGGTATTAAAAAGATTTTTAATCAAGAATGTGTGGATTATTGTCTCAACGCTACAACACTTTTGGGGTGATGTAATTGCTGTTTTCATTGCAAATGGGGGTTATTTACTAAGGGCAAATCCTCTTGGCACTACAAGTGCACTTTCAGTGCATTTGCAAGTGCACTTGTAGTGAAATGTGTTTTTGCATTTAGGAAATAACAGCCAACAGTGCTTTGTATAAGGTTACACAATCACGACATTTTCTGCACTCAAAACATTTCTGTCAGGGTCAGCTAAAACAAACACAAGCAGTAAATGTCCACCAAGAATTTCTTTTTTTGTTTTATTATAAAAAGGCTTCACAGATTGTCTGGCATATTGATAGCCCCCCTACCCGCAAAGAACTCCAGGTAGCGTAACCGGACATCACGGGCACTCAGGGAGGGCAAGCCAGGACGGCCACTTTCAAGCGCCGTCAGTTTGGTTTGATGTAGGATTCCGGCCTCAGGCCCAACTGAGCCAGCATAGTTGGCCGAATGTTTCCTTAAAAAGTTATGGAGAACACAGCACGCCAGTATAATATGGTTCAGTTTATACTCCGCCATATGGATGGGTGTCAGAAATAGTCAGAACCGGCTGGCCAGGATTCCAAATGTGTTCTCCACCACTCTTCGGGCTCTGGCCAGCTGGTAATTAAAAACCTTCTGTTCCTGGGTGAGGGTCCTCATTGGGAAAGGCCGCATCAGGTGGTCCCCCAGCACAAACGCTTCATCAGCAACGAACACGAATGGGAGTCCTTCCACATTGTCCTCTGGAGCTGGCAAGTCCAAGCTGCCATTCTGGAGACGCCTGTAAAACTCCGTCTGGGCGATGACTCCACCATCGGACATCCGGCCATTCTTCCCCACGTCCACATACAAGAAGTCGTAATTAGCCGACACCACCGCCAACATCACTATACTATTAAACCCCTTGTAATTATAATAGTACGACCCCGAGTTGGGTGGTGGGACGATGTGGACGTGTTTCCCATCAATTGCCCCTCCGCAGTTAGGAAAGTCCCACTGCTGGGCAAAGTGGGAGGCCACAGTCTGCCATTCCTGTGGCGTGGAAGGAAACTGTTGAGGAAAAAACAATAAACATTACTATTTTTACTCAGAAACATGACAAGCAGATTATACACAAACATTATGGGGCAACCTCCAGATAGCATTTACTAAGGGGAATTTAACAAGGCCAAAGTATAAGGTACACCTATCATATTCCCCCTCCCATGGGCCATTTCTAACATTATAGGGGGTGTGTGTAAATCTTGGACAGGTAACCCTCTTCACTTCGTTGAGAGATGAATGCCTAAATACAGGGTATTACTTTGAACAGCCCCTCCTTAGTTACACTATTGGCAGACCACTGGACAGGTAAGAAGTGTCATAATACCAAGATATAAATACACATTGTACACATTTGAGGACATTTGGACATTCTGCTATTACCTATCAAGATAATAATAGGATACAAAAACTTTAAACAGTACCATTGGAAAGTATACAGGCAGGCCCTTGCACTACATGCTTTAGGGAATTCATCCATAAATCTGACCAGTAAAGAGATGGGTATAGTGTGTATGGGTTTGGCAAAGTCAGCAGATAGATGATTGAGGATAGAGAATTGGGATCAGCTGACTTAGCAGTTGGGGGAGGGAGGGTTACCAAAAATTTGGGGACACCACAAAAAAAAGCCTCTGGCCCTCTGCCTGAATTTAAATCCAAAATAACATTTCCAAACATTTTAGGGGGTGTTTGGGGTAAAGCACTACTATGGAGCTGATAAAATACATTGTTAAGTGACTACATGAGGTGAATATAGGGCAGGGGACACCATGCTGGAGAGGTTATTGAAGGGCAAATATGTATGAAGGACATAAAATAATAATTACATAAAAATCCAGCATGCATGAGGACAAAGGGGACATTCACAGCATATTACAATCATGGTAATTGGGAAATGAGGAAAGAAATACAATATATTAGCAAACATTCAATACAATAAAGTGTGATATTAAAGGATAAAAATCTTACCTTCATATACTCCTTCTGCAGGACCTGTATGATGGCAGAACAGGTCTCTGGGATAATGATCCCCAGAGCCTGGAGGGAGATGCCTGTCGAGAACTTGAGGTCCTGCAGGCTTCTCCCTGTGGCCAAATACCGCAAGGTAGCGACCAACCTCTGCTCCGGAGTGATGGCTTGCCTCATGCAGGTATCCTGCCTGCTGATATAGGGGGTCAGCGAAGCCAACAAACGGTGAAACACGGGGTCCGTCATCCGGAGAAAGTTCCTGAAATCATCAGGATTATTCTCACGGATCTCACGGAGCAAAGGCATATGACAGAACTGGTCACGCTGAAGCAACCAATTCTTGGTCCATGAACTCCTCCCCACCCTGTTCATGGACTGGACTTGTGTCAAGGTCAGGACCCCAACACCAAGCCCCCGCACAGCACGAACTCTACGAGGAGTACGCATACGAAACATGGCTAGAAAACGGTCAGCTGCTCAGAACGAAGTGATAGAACGCACAGAAGAACAGCAAGGCCTGTGAAGAGCGACCTGAAAAACAGCAACGAGCGGGCAAGATCGCACAGAAAACTCCGATACGAACTGACTGCACACACTGAAGAGCAGATACAAACCCACAAGCACAAACTGAACGGCAGAAAACGATCTGAAAGCCACGAGTCTGAAAAAGCGCGAATCGTCTCTCACCAAACTTTTACTAACACGAGATTAGCAAAAGGAGCCCAAAGGATGCCGCGCTTGGTTCTGAACCAGCCTATTCTAGTCTCGTCGTACGTGGTGTACATGACCGTGGTTGGCGATCGGAAATTCCGACAACTTTGTGCGACCGTGTGTAGACAAAATAAGTTTGAGCCAACATCCGTCTGAAAAAATCCTAGGATTTTGTTGTCGGAATGTCCGAACAAAGTCCGACCGTGTGTATGCCCTATAACTGTAAGTGCATTACTGTTTTTTATAAATAAATGTTTTAAACATATCACGCTATGGAAATTTTTATGTCCTTCTATGGGGAATGAGTGCATGTTTGCCATATAGAAGATACCCGTGGGGAAAGCATGAGGAGCCATCCAAGTTTGAAAGACCCGAGGCTGGGGTTAAGAGCCACAGGCACGCATGATCTCCTTAAATAAGAGATCTAATGAGCTGGTAAGCGGCAGTAATTTTGTGGGTGGAGGTACCTCTCTGTGGCACCCCATCACATCCCCCGTGGTGTTGCAGTTGCACGTTATCACTATCTTGAGGATTGCAAAGTCATCACTTGGAAGATTGTTTTGTTAGTGGGCTTTTATCCAATAGCCCATCAGAGTGGACTTGACTCTGTTATTATTTCATTTAGTTTTATTTTTTATGACTTTTTGCTCATATTACTGTTGATTGCATTTAAATGTTTATGTGATAGTTTATGGTATGAATTGTTTTATCTCTATTCATTCAGATGGGATACATTTTTTAAAATCATTACACAGCGCAGCTTTCTTGCTTATGACTTCTATCCATCGTCTGTAAAACAGATACCAGAATTTATCCCAAAAATCTCTAATCATGTTCCTAGTACACTAAATTGTTTCCTCATCATACAGACTGGCTCCCAAAGCCATTGTTTATAAAATAAAGAAAGCTTGGAGGGAAAATGTCATTTTTTTCTTTATAAATGTCACTTTTGCTGCAGTAAATTCTATACACTGTACAGATGCACCACTTTACAGGCAGACTAAGGGGACCCCCAGGCACTATATTTAAAGGATTTTTTTATTTTCTATGATTTCTCTTTAAGCATCATGAAATCACTGCTTATTTAAAAATTATATTTTTTAATAAGTTTTTTTGCATTGATACATGTCCCCCAGGGCAATACCTGGATCCCCATACCCTTAGTATGCCCAATAATTTGCATATAAGCCTTCAAAATGGCACTTTTGATTTTTCCAGTTTGGGTCCTATAGACTTTAATTGGGTTTGTTGTTTGGCTCCGAACTCTACTCTACTAATCTTTACTAATTCTTTTTATACAGAATATAATATACACATATCTCATAAATAGAGTGAACAGTTTGGGCTGAGCAAAAGTTTTGCCCAAACATTGCCTATTCGCTCGTTCGAGGAACACCCGAATTTGTAGGACGCTCAGTGGGAAGTCTGCCCACTGAGGGTCCCACAAAGCAGTGCACAGAGCATTCTATCCCTAATTGGGCAAAGCTTTGCCCAATCAGGACACAGTAAATAGCTGGTATTGAATCATCAGCTGTCAATGGGCTTCCCCGCTGACAGCTGAATGAAAAAATAAACAGCACGAGGCCCCCCAAAATCAATACCAGACCCCTATCCGAACATGCAGCCTGACAGGCCAGGAAAAGGGGGCACGGGCGAGCGCCCCCCTCCTGAGCCACACCAGGCCACATGCCCTCAACATGGGGAGGTTGCTTTGGGGGGGCTATGTTGATGGGGAAAAGGGCCTCTTCCCCACAACCCTGACTGATGGTTGTGGGGGTCTGCGGGCAGGGGGCTTATCAGAATCTGGAAGCCCCCTTTAACAAGGGGGTGCCCAGATCCTGCCCCCCATGTGATTGAGTAGGGGTACAGTTGACAATTTATTAAAAAAATATAATGTCACCAGGTGGTCCTGCCTCTTACCTATTGAAGAACTGTCAAACAGAGCCTGCAGTATGCAGTTAGCCTTGGGAGCCCCAGGCACTATATTTAAAATATTTTTTTAAAATTTTCCATTGTTTCACTTTAAACATCATTAAAGTCACTGCTCCTTTGAAAAATAATCATTTAAAAAATAATTTTAATTGATACATTTCCCTTTAGGGCAGTACCCAGGCCCCCATACCTTGTTTATGACCAATAACTTGCATATAAGCTTTCAAAATGGGGGCTTTTGATTTTTCATGTTTGGGTTCATGGCTCAGAGCCAAATTTTTTCCCTGTTCGGGAGTTCCGGTGCAAACCAAACAGGGGGGTGTTCAGCCCATTTCTACTCATAAATAAACCTGAAGCTCTTCTTTGGCCTTGTGATATCATCGATCTAAGGCATATTTGCCTTTTTTCATTGTCATAACACAATAAAAGATCTGAGAAGTCCTAAATTTGCTATATTCATTATTAGAACCCAAATACATAAAATCAGCATTTACATCACATTTTATTTAACATGTGGAAAAAATAATTATACTGTTTTCAGTATGTGTTTTCTCAAAATGTAAGCACTTGTATTTTTAGTTTCACAGATGTCTGATTGACAGAAATAGGCCATAATTTTCAAATCTTACATTAGCTGTGAGACATTTAACTCTCCTGTTTACAGTTTACATGATTTAAGTCATCCCTTTCCTAGAAATCCTTTAAATTTTGTCAGAAAATCGATTGCTTGGTTCAAAGGATTTTAAATTGGAAAGAGTCCACTTTTAAAAAAACATATGTATATAGAACTAGTTTGTTGTGTTTCCAAATGCATTTTGAATTAATATCTAATATCCATGGACTTCAAAATGATTTATGGCAAAGTTATGCATACAGATTGAGATTATGATGCCTATTACACTTGGCATCTAACTTATCAGCGTCTGAATCTACATTTCTTTGGCTAAGGGCTGTATTTTTAAAACACAGAAATGCCATTCTAATCAAGAAATCATCAATCATTTGTCTGCTTTCCCCTATTTAGAGATTCAGAGACGAAAACAGACTATTATATTGTTCAAATAATTAAGATCATGATGTATTATTTGTAAGACACCATTAACATGAACAAATCCAGCATACTATGGTTTAAAGATCAGCAATGAAGCTCAGCTATGTTTAGATTTTATGCAATAAAACCAAATAAATGAGATAAAAAGAATCAACAAAATGTCAAATTCCTTGAAAATCTGAGAATATTAAACACATATTATCCTTGTGTGTACTTTTGTGTAATAGCTACCAATGCAATTCCAATATATAAACAATGCATCTGTAAATACATACAAATTAAAGTGTGTGTAAATCCAAATCATATTTTAAAGAGTCACTTAGCGGTATATAAAATGTATTCATAAGCTAACCAATTTTTTCACATCTGCTTGTTATTGTTGGTTAATACAATACCTGGTGATCCTGCCAGTTTCACTGCCCTACTGGTTTAGGCTGACCACACTATTAACAAGCAGGTCTTGTGCTCATTTTTGTTTCTGTCTACTTACACCTGTACCCAGTTTAATGAACACTGTGCCCACACATGGAGTGTTGTGTTCTCTCTTTTGTGCACTAAGCTACCCATGTCAGAGGCAGCTGTACCATAATCTACTGATTGTCCCCAGAACCTGCAAGAGTCTTACAGTCATCTAGTTACACAGTAGTCTAGTGGATATTGATAAAAAAAGTAACTAACACACAGCTGTAGGATTTCTCTTCATATATACTTAGAAATCATATGCAGTTTCCTCCTCTGCTGTATGATTGAGACTTATTCCTACAGCTGGAGGCAAGATGGTGTAATAGGATCTGTCAATCAAAAGATAATCTCAGCCATAGGTGTGCGCAGCCTATTGCATTAGGATGTGCACCCCATACAGAAGCTCAAACATTATACACATACTATACTATACTATACTAATACATATATACACACACACACACACACACACACACACATATACTCTGTGTACATAGGAATAGTAATCTGGTCTTTTTTTTGTCCCTGAAAAGCAGGGGGAAAAAAACATCCAGATTAGTAAGTAAAAGCAGCACACTTTTTCACATCGTTAGACACACAGTTAACCCCTGAATGTTAACCCTTTCCCAGCCAGTGGTGTCATTAGTACAGTATTATTACTGATCACTGTATTAGTGTCACTACTGACATCAGTGTCAGTTCATGACCCTGCAGCCAGTGTCAGTTAGCACCAGATTTCCCGCAGAGGGGCACAGTGCCCCCTTACATCATAGCATGGCACAGTGCCCCTTACATCAGAGCATGGCACAGTGCCCCTTACATCAGAGCATGGCACAGTAATGGCCTGACATCAGAGCATGGCACAGTAATGGCCTGACATCACACCAGAGCATGATACAGTGCCCCCTGACATCAGAGCATGGCACAGTGCCCCTGACATCAGAGCATGGCACAGTGCCCCTGACATCAGAGCATGGCACAGTGCCCCTGACATCAGAGCATGGCACAGTGCCCCTGACATCAGAGCATGGCACAGTGCCCCTGACATCAGAGCATGGCACAGCAGGGTCTCCTTACATCAAAGAATGGCACAGTAGTGCCCCCTGACATCAGAGCATGGCACAGGGTCCCCTGACATCAGAGCATGGCACAGTGCCCCCTGACATCAAAGCATGGCACAGCAGTGCCTCCTTACATCAGAGAATGGCACAGTAATGCCCCCTGACATCAGAGCATGGCACGGTAGTGCCCCAGCATCAGAGCATGGCACAGTGCCCCTTACATCAGAACATGGCACAGTAGTGCCCTGACATCAGAGCATGGCACAGTGCCCCTTAGATCAGAGCATGGCATAGTGCCCCGACAGAGAATGGCACAGTAGTGCCCTGACATCAGAGCATAGCACAGCGGCCCCTGACATCACACCAGAGCATGGCCCGGTGCCACTTACATCACATCAGAGCATGGCACAGTGCCCCCTGACATCACATCAGAGCATGGCAAAGTGCCCCTTACATCTCACCAGAGCATGGCACAGTGCCCCCTGACATCAAAGCATGGCACAGTAGTGCCTCCTTACATCAGAGAATGGCACAGTAGTGCCCCACGACATCAAAGCATGGCACAGTAGTGCCTCCTTACATCAGAGAATGGCACAGTAATGCCCCCTGACATCAGAGCATGGCACGGTAGTGCCCCAGCATCAGAGCATGGCCCAGTGCCCATTACATCAGAGCATGGCACAGTAGTGCCCTGATATCATAGCATGGCATAGTGCCCCCCATCATCAGAGCATGGCACAGTGCCCCTACATCACAGTTAAGTTATCTCTAAGTAGTAGCTGGACAAGAAATCAACTTGGCAGCTCCTGGAGGGGGGGCCAGATGGGGGAGAGAGGGGAGGGAGATGAGGGACTGCTCATTCACCTGGCTGGTATCTGCAGGATCACACAAGAGAATCAGTGTAGCAGCCCCCATGGATCTGCCAGCTGCTGTACCTAAACTCTCCCGCACACATATCTCCTTTCTCAGGCCAAGAATGCACACAAGTAAGGCACAGAGCATCAGGATGCGGACGGGAGACGTCTGAGTGGAGAGAGGGGCCCGTCGGCAGCGCTAGAGTGAGGGAGTGGAGGCAGGCTGGACGGCCCAGGGATCTTAAGTGCGGCGCGGGGTGAGAGCCCGATGCCGCTCTGTGGATAGGAGCCTGAAAGAAATCCCCCTGCTTCCGTACCGCCGCACAAAGGAAGAGTACCCCCTCCCGGCCGAGGCACGCGTGGGCTGGAGCGAACGAGGTCTGCCTGCATGAGAAGCGGGAGCCGCCTCGCAGCACACTGGCAATAGGCTACACTGGCTCTGGGCTCGGAGCAATACTCCGCCCTCTCTTAGATACAGGGTGGAGTGTCCCCCCCCTCGGCTGACCCCCCTTCCAGCGGCTCTCCACATATTGCAGCAGGATTCAACAGGTGGACCGGAGGTTGAAGCGACAAGACAGTAACAGCCCAGGACCTGCAGGCTACCAGACAAACCTCTTGATTAGGGATGAGCTTCGAGTTCGAGTCGAACTCATGTTCGACTCGAACATTGGCTGTTCGCAAGTTCGCCGAACAGCGAACAATTTGGGGTGTTCGCGGCAAATTCGAATGCCGCGGAACACCCTTTAAAAGTCTATGGGAGAAACCAAAGTGCTAATTTTAAAGGCTTATATGCAAGTTATTGTCATAAAAAGTGTTTGGGGACCCGGGTCCTGCCCCAGGGGACATGGATCAATGCAAAAAAAAGTTTTAAAAACGTCCGTTTTTTCAGGAGCAGTGATTTTAATAATGCTTAAAGTCAAACAATAAAAGTGTAATATCCCTTTAAATTTCATAGCTGGGGGGTGTCTATAGTATGCCTGTAAAGGGGCGCATGTTTCCCGTGTTTAGAACAGTCTGACAGCAAAATGACATTTCGAAGGAAAAAACCCATTTAAAACTACTCGCGGCTATTGCTTTGCCGACAATACACATAGAAGTTCATTGATAAAAACGGCATGGGAATTTCCCACAGGGGAACCCCGAACCAAAATTAAAAAAAAAAAAAAAAAAAAAGACGTGGGGTTCCCCCTAAATTCCATACCAGACCCTTCAGGTCTGGTATGGATTTTAAGGGGAACCCCACGACAAAAAAAAAAAAAACCGGTGTGGGGTCCCCCAAAAATCCATACCAGACCCTTATCCGAGCACGCAACCTGGCAGGACGCAGGAATAGAGGGGTGATGAGAGTGCGGGCCCCCCCCTCATGAACCATACCAGGCCACATGCTCTCAACATTGGGAGGGTGCTTTGGGGTAGCCCCCCAAAACACCTTGTCCCCATGTTAATGAGGACAAGGGCCTCATCCCCACAACCCTGGCCAGTGTTTGTGGGGGTCTGCGGGCGGGGGGGCTTATCGGAATCTTGAAGGCCCCTTTAACAAGGGGACCCCCAGATCCTGCCCCCCCATGTGAAATGGTAAGGGGGTAATTGCCCCTACCATTTCACTAAAAAACTGTCAAGAATGTTAAAAATGACAAGAGACAGTTTTTGACAATTCCTTTATTTAATGCTTCTTCTTTTGTCTATCTTCCTTCATCTTCTTCTTCTTCTGGTTCTTCCTCCGGCGTTCTCGTCCAGCATCTCCTCCGCGGCGTCTTCTATCTTCTTCTCCTCGGGCCGCTCCGGACCCATGGCATGGGGGAGGCTCCCGCTCTTCTTTCTCTTCTTCTCGGGGCCGCTCCGCACCCATGCTGGCATGGAGGGAGGCTCCCGCTGTGTGACGGCGTCTCCTCGTCTGACGGTTTTTAAATAACGGGGGCGGTGCCACCTGGTGACCCCGCCCCCCTCTGACACACGGGACATGACGGGACTTCCCTGTGGCATTCCCCGTGATGTCACAAGGAAGTCCGTCAAGTCACTGTGCGTCAAAGGGGGGGCGGGGTCACCGGGTGGCCCCGCCCCCGTTATTTAAGAACCGTCAGACGAGGAGACGCCGTCACACAGCGGGAGCCTCCCTCCATGCCAGCATGGGTGCGGAGCGGCCCGGAGAAGAAAATGAAGAAGAGGAGAAGAAGAGAAGAAGGAAGAAAAGAAGAAGATGAAGAAGAAGATGAAGAAGAAGATGAAGAGAAGAGCGGGAGCCTCCCCCCATGCCATGGATGCGGAGCGGCCCGAGGAGAAGAAGATAGAAGACGCCGCGGAGGAGATACTGGACAAGAACGCCGGAGGAAAACAAGAAGATGAAGGAAGATAGAAGAAAGAAGAAGCATTTAAATAAAGGAATTGTCAAAAACTGTCTCTTGTCATTTTTAACATTTTTGACAGTTTTTTAGTGAAATGGTAGGGGTAAGTACCCCCTTACCATTTCACACAGGGGGGGGCCGGGATCTGCGGGTCCCCTTGTTAAAGGGGGCTTCCAGATTCCAATAAGCCCCCCGCCCGCAGATCCCCACAACCACCGGCCAGGGTTGTGGGGATGAGGCTCTTGTCCTCATCAACATGGAGACAAGGTGTTTTGGGGGGCTACCCCAAAGCACCCTCCCAATGTTGAGGGCATGTGGCCTGGTGTCTCGTTCCCCCTCTTTTCCTGTGGCCTGCCTGGTTACGTGCTCGGATAAGGGTCTGTATGGATTGTTGGGGGGACCCCACGCCATTTTTTTTTTTTTTGGCGCAGGGTTCCCCTTAAAATCCATACCAGACCTGAAGGGTCTGGTATGGAATTTAGGGGAAACCCCACGTCATTTTAAAAAAAAAATTTGGCCAGGGTTCCCCTTAATATCCATACCAGACCTGAAGGGCCTGGTATGGAATTTAGGGGGACTCCCACATGATTTTTTTTTTTAAATTTTGGTTTGGGGTTCCCCTGTGGGGAATTCCCATGCCGTTTTTATCAATTAACTTCTATGTGTATTGTCGGCAATGCAATAGCCGCGAGTAGTTTTAAATGGGTTTTTTCCTTCGAAATGTCATTTTGCTGTCAGACTGTTCTAAACACGGGAAACATGCGCCCCTTTACAGGCATACTATAGACACCCCCCAGCTACGAAATTTAAAGGGATATTACACTTTTATTGTTTGACTTTAAGCATTATTAAAATCACTGCTCCTGAAAAAATGGCCGTTTTTAAAACTTTTTTTGCATTGATCCATGTCCCCAAAAACACTTTTTATGACAATAACTTGCATATAAGCCTTTAAAATTAGCACTTTTGATTATTCATGTTCGTGTCCCATAGACTTTAACGGTGTTCGTGTGTTCGAATGAACTTTTTTCCTGTTCGCATGTTCTGGTGCGAACCGAACAGGGGGGTGTTTGGCTCATCCCTACTCTTGATAGATAGAGCCACATGAAGATATTCCCAGCAGGTATGAAATATACTTTTTTATTATACTATCTGTGATGAACTGCTGGGACAGGAGCCAATAAATGATGTTATAGAGATTTGCCTATAAAGAAGGAGGGAGAGAAGGGAAAGAGGGGGAGGAGGAAGGAAGAAAAAAGGAAAAAAAAAAAAAGGAATAGAAAACCGAGGTGCTGAGTGCCCAAGGGAGAGCTTGTGTTATCCCCATTGGCGCGCTGTCTGAGGGCCTCATTCCCCGCCTGTCAAGCAAAGTTTAGCAGCCCCGGAAATAGGACAGCTACAGTCGGGCTCTTGAAACCTCTTGGTGGGATATATGAGGACTGGATTACAAGCCAATTATAACACACTTAAGTATAAAATTAGCAAGCCCAGCGTTCACCCGTTTTGGACATCGATTTTAGAGGGTCGCAGGAGCTGGATGCTCTACGAACCTGCGGGACTGATCTGGTAGGCTTAGTCACTTTGTTTCTACAACAGGCGGCACAAAATTTTGGTTGAGCATGAGAGGTCGCACCCAAAAATCAGCCGAACCCAGGACCCCTAGGGAGAGTCTAAACTCGAGTTCAATTCAAAAATATCTCAAGGAGACAAGCTCAAAGAGCCCTTGGACTTATACGAAACTAGGGGGAACAAAAGACAAAAAGAAAGATCAGTCAAAACAAAAGGGGGGGTCAGGGGGAGAGGCCCAGAGAAGACCCGGAGCTTGAAGGAGGTCCCGCTGCTAGCGAGATGGAGGGCCAAGGAAATACTGTCTCACTCCCCACTAAGGCAGAAATGTTGGAGATGTTTTCAAATCTTGAAACCGCTATAAAGTCAGAAATATTAAACATGCGGACGGATATGGGTCTCCTGTTGCGCAGAGTTGAGGAGGTGGAGTAGACGTCAGGTAATCAGGCTAAGGAGATATCGGAGCTTAAATTGCAGTTGAGTAAAGTGCAGAGCGATTATCGCACACTGTCTTACAAGCTGGAAGAACAGGAAAATCAGAGCCGCCGTCAGAATCTGCACATCAGATCTCTCCCTGAACAACAAAATGAGGACTTAGTGTTTAAGATGAAAAAAATGTTCAACCCTATATTGGGTCAAGAGGATGAAGCGAGGCTAAGGATCGACAGGGTACACAGGATCAGAAAACCTCCTAATTTGAGGGAAGATGTTCCTCGAGACGTGATAGTTAAATTCCACTCATTTGAGGACAAGGAGAAGATCTGGAACAACTTACGGGGTATCCCTCCAGTCCGCTTCGAAAATAAAGACCTACAGATTTTTCCAGATCTGTCAGCAGGCAACTTAGACCGCTACTGGAACAACTAAGAAGAGCCAATATAAAATATAGTTGGGGGTTTCCAACATCCCTGCTAGTGCTGAAGGAGGGTAGATCACTTAGGTTCCCGGAGGAGATTCAGGACTTCTGTGAAAAGCTAGGCATTCCTACCCCTTAAGATGGGCCCCCAAGAAGATATCAAGGAACTGTGCACATCGAACAAAATGAGGGACTGTTTTTTTTTTTTTTCTTGTCCCCTTGATGGGGAGTTTATTATGGGGTTTATTCATTGTTAATATTGAAAAATCAAAGGGGCGTGCAGGGGGGAGGGGGGTTTTCAATTATTAGGTATATAATGGATGGTGGGTGCAGTTCCTTGAGTGGGGGGAGCTAGGGAGGGCAAAACATAGGGCTGGGCGGTCTGTCTACGCCACTCCTGTCCCCCCTGCCTCCGTTTTAGGAGGTAGGTGGGACACTAGTTGCTGCCTTTGGAGTCTCACCCCTAAAAAAATAAAATAAAAAAGAAGCTTGCAGTAGGGATTTGGTATGTTCCATACTAGCTGGCTTAAGGCTGTTGTTTGGCCGTGGGGGGGGGGGAGGCGGGGGGTGATGGGAGTGGGAGAGTTAAACCTGCAGGGGAGGTTACAGCTGTGCATTGGATGACTGACGAGTTTGGTTAAATGTTTCCGGAATTATAATGTCAGAGTTAAAGTTTTTATCTTACAATGTGAAGGGCCTGAACTCGCCGAGTAAAAGACATAAAATTTTAAAGGAACTCCAATGCTATCAAGCAGATATAATATTTCTCCAGGAGACCCATTTGACCCTGGATTCAAATATTAAGCTTTATTCTCCAAAATTGCCCTTTTGGTTTTATAGCGACACTCCCCTCAGGAGAGCTAAGGGAGTAGCAATTGGATTTTCCAAAACTTTAACATTTTCTTTGTTAAATAGGTTGTCAGACCCAGAAGGGCGCTATCTCTTCCTCAAGGGCAAAGTAGGGAGTAAAACGCTCACTTTAGCGAATGTGTACTGCCCGAATAGAAACCCGACTGCCTTTTTAGAAAAGGTCCTGGTTAAATTGACGGAGTTTAAAGAGGGGGAGGTGGTTCTGATGGGGGATTTTAAGTTCTATCTGGAACCCTCAGTAGATAGTACTTCCCGGGCACAGGGGACAAGTAAGGTTCAATTAGGAAGGATAAGGAGACGTTTGCACCAATGTCATCTGATGGATGTGTGGCGGTTGCAGCATGCAAAAGTAAAAGATTTCACCTTCTTCTCCCCTGTGCATGGGACGTACACAAGACTGGACTACATTATGATAGATCACAGCCTATTGGACTATGTAGTGGATACCAGAATAGAGATTACATCGCTATCAGATCACTCCCCTGTCACAATGAGGGTCAGGTTCCCCGAGTTGCAAAGACAACCATTTTCGTGGAAATTGAACGAAAATCTTCTTAAAATTCCCCAAATTTCAGACAAGGTGCAGGAAGAAATTGATTTCTTCTTTAAGGTCAACGACACGGGAGATATTCCTCCATCTACCCTATGGGAAGTGCACAAGGCGTATATTAGGGGCTCCTTATCTCCATTGGGGCAGAGGAGAAAAAAAAGAGAAAAGAAAAAAGGGTAAAACTTCTCAATGAAATTGCCGCGCTAGAACTGAACCATAAAAAGTGTAAGGGACAAAATCAGGACAGTTTCCACCTGCTGGTGTCGAAAAGGGATGAGTTAAAGGACAGTATGGAGCAGGACGCAAGGAGGGTTTTTACTAAAATAACAAGAGAGAGATATTATAATGGTAATAAATCAAGTAAACATCTGGCGAGGTTATTGAGAAAGAAAAGAGACTGGAATTTCATCGAGAAAATACAAAATAAAAAAGGTAAAATAGTGGCTGCCACCAATGGGATAGCGGAAGAGTTCAGGAAGTTTTTTGAAGCCCTGTATACTATTAGACAAAAGGGAGGGGGCGACCAAATAGATAGTATGAAGGTGGAGGAATTCCTGAAAGAGGCTGGGATGGTCGGGCTATCAGAAGAGGATAAATCAGTTCTGGACAGACCTATAACAGAAGATGAAATCCATGTTGCTCTGAACAATTCACCGATAGGAAAGAGCCCAGGACCCGATGGCTTCACCAACATCTATTTGAAAAAATACAAACATACCTTGGTACCTAAGCTCTGTCACTATTGGAATGAGCTGGGCCCCAACTGCTCTATGGGGGGGAGGCCCTATTAGCAACCATATCGTTGATCGCAAAAGAGGGGAAAAACAGCATGCTATGCTCAAGCTATAGACCTATCGCGTTGTTAAATGCAGATGTGAAACTTTATGCAAAGGTGATGGCAAATAGACTTAAGGATAAAATGAATATGTTGGTGCACCCAGACCAGGTTGGATTTGTCCTGGGCAGACAGGGCAGGGACAACGGAGTATGAACATTGCTCCTGCTGGAGTCCATTAAATCAGGGGGACCCCAGTTCTATTCCTGTCAATGGACGCTGAAAAAGCGTTTGACAGGGTAGACTGGGGGTTCATGGTTAAAACTCTGGAAGTGATGGGGATTGGTTCTAGGTTCATTGCCCGGGTGAAAATATTATATAACTACCCCTCAGCCTCCGTTAAGGTAAATGGGGTCTTATCCAGGTCGTTTAGGATGGAGAACAGCACAAGGCAGGGGTGTCCCCTGTCCCCCTTATTATTTATTTTGTCCTTGGAGCCCTTATTGGCGACCATACGTAACAATTTAGATTGCAGAGGGGTGATGGTAGGGCAAGAAGAACATAAATTAGCGGCATTTGCCGATGATGTTATGTTCTACATAACAAACCCCAGGATTATAATCCCGAATCTGCTCGGGATACTGAGGAGGTATGGAGATATTTCAAACTTCAAAATAAACCTGAGCAAATCAGAGGTCCTTAATATAAACGTGGGCAAACAAGAAGAAGAGAGTCTGTCAAAGGCCCTGACCTTCCCCTGGAGGAAGGAAATTAACTATTTAGGTATTAAATTGGCTAGAACACTGAAAAAGATGTACCTGATTAATTATATTCCCATGTTAGATGAAATTAGACAGGAAACAAGTAATTTGTCACTACGGCCCTTTTCTTGGTTTGGCCACATTAACGCAGCTAAAATGATGTTAATTCCAAAAATATTATATAAGTTCCAGATGCTGCCAATTCCCCTTCCACACTACTTTTTGAGAGGCTTATGAGGATTAATATCAAGGTTTGTCTGGCGTGACAAAAGCCACGAATAGCTCACTCAGTTTTGATTAGAGGACAAAAAAAAAAAAAAAAGGAGGACTGGCTCTTCCAGACCTCAATAGATATTACACTTCTGTGGTTCTTTCATGGGTGGTAGAATGGTCAAAGGAAACACCAGATAGGAGGTGGGTTAATATTGAACATAGTTTAAGCAGCACCGATTTAGGTCACATTATTTGGAACCCGCCAAAATACAGGACACTTAGCACTCAGACAGCGTCACTCACACGTAACACGCTTAAATTATGGGATCAGGCACACGCACAGAATAAATGGAGTTACAACTCACCTTTGATTTATATCAAGGATAATAAATTCTTTGAACCAGGGATGAGGGAGGTTGCAGGGAACTGGATAAAAAAATAGTAGCAATTAGAAGACATAACTATAGAGGGGAAATTATGCCCCTATCTGGATTTGAAAACGGAGACAGACCTTATGGTGGTCAATCCTTGGAGGTACACACAGTTATCGCTCTTCATTGAGAAACTTCCGAAACCAATTAGAGGAGAGGATGAATATAGTCCATTAGAGTAGTTATGTAACAGAGATAAACCGGGTAATATTATCTCTCATCTTTACAAAGTCCTGTCTTCGAAGGAAGAACTGGATGTACCTCCATATATTAAGAAATGGGAAAGGGAGCTGGGGTCACAATGCAGTAAAATCATAGTGGAGAGGATTTTGAAAATGTTACACGGTGCTTCGGCCGATATTATGCGGTCGGAGACCAATTTTAAATGCCTAGCAAGATGGTATGCCACGCCAGACAGACTCAGTAAACTCAATCCAGATAAAACGGACAGATGTTGGAGGGGGTGTACAAATTTAGGAACGATGGCACACATATGGTGGGAGTGCCTGGTTATTAAAGCTTATTGGAAGAAAATTATACAATTAATCAATTAAATAACTAAGGAATCTTTAGTAGAAGATCCATGGATATGTTTATTCCATGGAACTGATAAGCCGATTAAGCAGCACCAATTGTCCATCATCCCAATATTATTAGATGCAGCTAAAAAACAGATATCAAGGAAATGGTTGCAACCGGAGAGTCCAAACCCCCGTGACTGGCTCCTTTGCATAAATGAAATTTACAATATAGAATACATGGATTATCCGGAAGATGAGTCAGACGAGTTGGATGGAAAGGATAAATGGGCAGGGTGAAGGAGTTTCAAGAGATCATGGAGTTACCTACTGGAGATCACTAGTTTAATTTATGAGTTTGGGTTTTGGGAAAGTAAGGAAGGAGATATAGAACCTGGCTAGTTCAACTGTAACTACCTGCAGGAAGGGGGGAGGGGAGGGGGGATTGCGAGGTAGGAGGGTCATAATATTGGAAGGGGATTTTTGTATTTTTTCTATGATAACATTTTGTAATCATACTTTTAAATAATATATGACTTTTGTTTTTGTATTTAAAAATATAAATAAAAAATTAAAAAAAAAAAAAAAAAAAGAATGCACGCAAGGATTGCAGTGTGGGCAGGGCAGACACAGGGGATGAGGGCTGGAGAAGCCAGAGAGGATCGAGCCCTCTCTCCTCTCCTTTTCATACAGTATGGAGGGGGGAGGGGGAATTTCTGCTGGCAAGAGCATTGTAAACGAAGTGAAATCTACCCTCTAGAGTTGGCCATGCTGCCCACTACATGTTGCTTACCTCCTATCCTATGACAGCAGAAGAGGCACTGGAGGGCAGGCAGAGTGCAGCTGTATCACTCTCCACCTACAGTAAGAGATCACTTCCCGGAACTATAGAGGGATCATCGGGGAAATACAACCAGCTGTCAGCTTACTCCGCGGCTGCAGTTCTCATAGGGTGAGTCTAGGAGTATACATACCAATCAAAATTGTCT
The DNA here is from genome assembly GCA_037952925.1 of Lithobates clamitans. Lineage (NCBI taxonomy): Eukaryota > Metazoa > Chordata > Amphibia > Anura > Ranidae > Lithobates > Lithobates clamitans. The sequence continues at coordinate 394,900 of JBBGZY010000552.1, read as the reverse complement.
CACTGGCAGCACTGTCACTGCCAGTAAGTATCCATTAGCAAACCCAGCTGTTTCACCAGAAAAAAAAGCCCTGGCTGGCACAGGGGAGGATTAGGGTGAGCTCAGGCACACCCCGGCACACCCTGTGCACACGCCTATGAGCTCAGCAGTGTGATTATCCACGAGCCTTGTTCTAAATTTTAGTGATGTAAGCTGACAGGGGCATCGTCAGTACATGCTCAGTTTCACACACCTCCTTGGCCCTGCAAACCACAACAGCTGAATAGTGGTCATTTGACAGCTCAATAAAGAATCAACAAAGATATTTACAAAATTTCTTAGATTATGATTGTTACAGGTAAATAGTTCCCTATTGTGTGCCATTGCTATAGACTTAAACAGTATATTGTGGTATTGGGGTAACAAGCTCAGTGATAAGTCTTTAGGGAGTCCATTGTGTCTGAACTGTGGTTTAGGGCTTGATGGCCCATTTTATTAAATTTGGGATATGACTATTTCAGCCTAATCAAATTGGTGCAGTTTGGACCTATTTTTGTATGAATGTGCCATGCCCAGACATCCATTCCCTCCATCTTTTTTTTTTCTTAGACGAAACTGTATAGGTTACGTGTACGTGCCCTCCTTAAAATATATTGCATTTCATTCTGTATTAGCAGTTGGTGTCATGCTCTGGGGTTAACGGGAGCTGGCAGCATGTATGCCAGCAGTACTACTTTAAAGCAATTCATTCCCCTGGCCCTATATCCAAGTTGGAACAGAGCTAGGGTTTAATGAAATACAGTTAGTTGGTTGGAGGACATGCGTTATGGGTAAAGAAAAATGGCACGCTGTTCAAAAAATGTAAAATAAGATAAAATAAAACCCTTTACTGTTGTAAAATAGATTACACTAACTAGTGCCATATATCTACAACAAATATCAAATATATGCATCTTGAATCACATGTAGTAGTCCGTGAGGTATATGCTTAGTGATGCCACATACACATAGAACAGTGTTATGATAAACTTCCAAAACAAACCTTAACGTCTGCTTCAAGAACAAAACAAGTAATAGGAAATTAGGATGTAGTTTCAATCCATGAAGAAACAGCTGCATATCAAAATGCCACCACCAGACACCTCAGAGTGAAGTGCCCGCTCACCTTCCTACATGAGCCATTACAGATCATGCAATGCCTTTAGGATGTTATACTGTTGGACTGCTATGCCTCCGATCTGCTAAACTTCACTTGTGATATACCTTTAACTGGATATAACTAGACAAGCTCCACTTCAAATAAGTACACAGGGTATATAAAAGAATAGACTCAAAGCGTAATATGCTTTCTAACAGATGTCCTTTAATAATAGATAATAGAAAATGCCACTTGATAATAGCATGCAGATATATAAAAAAAAATGGTAGATCGCCTTCTCACCATGACTTCCGGGTCTCGGAGACACCAGACGTGATGTCACTGGCTCCGCCCAATGCGTCGTGTCACTTGACATGTATTATGAGATAGAGAGATAATATTTTTTTTCTCTCTCACCCATCTGCCCCTGGATGCATCAGGGACACATGGATGTGACCTTTGGCTCTATAGCGTCGGTTAGGGACGAGTCGAACACTCCCCTGTTTAGTTTGCAGCAAGACTCCAGAACAGGGGAAATGTTTTAACAGGAACAACGAACCCCATTGAAGTCTATGGGTGCCAAACAGGAAAAATCAAAAGTGCCCATTTTGAAGGCTTACAGTATATGCAAGTAATTGGCCATAAAAATTCCCAGACCCCCTCTATATGGGGGTCTGGGAACGGAACATGTATCAATAAAAAAAAAAGGATTCAAAAACAATTGTTTTTGTTCAGGAGCAGTGATTCTAATTATGCTTAAAGTGCAACTATAAAAATTAAAATGTATGCCTGTAAAGTGGTGCATTTGTAGCATGCATAAAACATGCTACAGCAAAAATTACATTTCTAAAAAAAAAAAAAAAAAAAAAAAAGAGAGAGAGTCAAATTCCATTTAAATTGACTCGCGGTTACAATTGCTGACACCTGGCTATTGAAAAAAAATTAAGAAAAAAACATTGCGCCCCCCCCCTCCATACCAGGCCCTTTGGGTCTGTTATCGATTTTCAGGGGAACCCACCAAAATTAATAAAATGGCTTGAGGTCCCCCCCAAAATCCATACCAGACCCTTACCCAGGCATGAAGCCCAGCAGATCAGGAAAGGGGAGGGAACCCCACTTTAACCACTTGCCGACTGATGCACGCCAATATATGTCGGCACAATGGCAGCGTTGGGCAAATGGGCGTACCTGTAGTCCCCTTTAACTGGTGGGGCTAGCGGGCGCCCGCTGCACACAGCATGATCGTGCCCGCAGGACCCGCGGACTCGATGTCCGCTGGTGTCCCATTGATCGTGTCACGGAGCTGCAGAACGGGGAGATGCCTATGTAAACAAGGCATTTCCCTGTTCTGCCTAGTGACATGACAGAGATCACTGCTCCCTGTCATCGGGAGCAGTGATTGCTGTCATATCAGTGGTAGCCCATCCCCCCCAGTTAGAATCACTCCCTAGGACACACTTAACCCCTTGATTGCCCCCTAGTGTTTAACCCCTTCCCTGCCAGTGTCATTTACACTGTAATCAGTGCATTTTTATAGCACTGATCACTGTATAAATGACAATGGTCCCAAAATAGTGTCAAAAGTGCCCGATATGTCCGCCATAATGTCGCAGATCACCGAAATATATATGTAGAATAATACATATTGGCCTAATCTGAGGAAAACATTTGTTTTTTTTTATATTTTTGGGGGATATTTATTATAGCAAAAAGTAAAAAATATTGTTTTTTTTTCAAAATTGTCACTCTTTGTTTATAGTGCAAAAAAATAAAAACCGCAGAGGTGATCAAATACCACCAAAAGAAAGCTCTATTTGTGAGAAAAAAAAAAAAAAAAGTACGTCAATTTTGTTTCGGTGTAACATTGCACGGCTGGGCAATTGTCAGTTAAAGCGACGCAGTGCCGAATCGCAAAAAGTGCTCTGGTCAGAAAGGGGGTACAATCTTCCGGGGCTGAAGCGCTTAAGTGATGCAACAAAAAGAATTGGTTTTTTTTAAATATAATGTCTGGGGGGTCCCCTTAGTCTGTCTGCAAAGTGGTGCATCTGTAGCATGTATAACACATGCTGCAGCAAAAATGTACTTGTTGAAACCTGTGGCCAATCCCAGTAGCTTATCCCAATGGCCGGTATCGTTTTCTGTAATTTCAGCTTTGGAATAAACTTTTTACGATTGCTAATTTTTATATTCCAAATCATGATCAAATTACAGCAGTGTCCCTGTACCATCTACTAACAGACTTTGCGGAAGGCACTATTTTGGTGGGTGGGAATTTCAAATTAGATTTAGAGCCTCAGTTGGATGCTTCTTCACAGCAATCTAACATTTCCTACAGTAGTCTCGGGGTGCTTAGAAAGCAGCTGTATAACTATTGATTACTTGATCTTTGGCAGACTTTATAACCTAAAAAACGCAATTATACATAATTCAATATACAGAGTTGTTAGCTGCTATATAGACTACAAGATTATCTTTATTACAGCTTTTGGAAGTCTCTCATAGCACCTATCAACATAGACAAGCCTTAGGTAGGTACTGACATGGAAACAAATGTGGGAGACTATTAGCTCACTCATTACATCCCCATTCTTCTCAGACTTTTATACCTAGCATTAAGTCGCTATCGGGGGAAATTACTTCACACCCACTTTCCCTCCAACAGGCCTTTTATGATTATTTCTCAGCCTTATATAATCTTGCTCCATCGATATCCTCTGAGGATCTGGGGTCTTTTACCCATCGCATACAGGATTATGTACAGGAAACTGCTATTCCAACACTAGATGGGGACACTAGGGATTGCCTGGATACCCCCTTTTCACATAAGAAATTACTGGATGCACTTACCAATACACCATTTGGTAAAAGTCCAGATCCGGATGGATTTACTTCAAAATTCTACAACATATAAGGAGCATTTTTTTTTTTTTAAATCAAAAAAGGTTTTATTGAACATTCACATATTATCCATCGATCAACGTCACCATTTTTTCAATTACATAGGATTTGTTGTAGCAGAAATCCTTCATGTACATACATACAGTGTTTATTTCAACTTTGCTCTTCATCTCTCCACGACACTTCTGCAAACCCAAGTACACACTATCCTCATCCCCCCCGCCCCACCCGCTCATCTTATAATATTTACACTGCCCTGCACCTCCTCGTTTTATTTACAGGGATTGTAAGAGTCTGGACATCACTAGCTCTCTCGGGCTTAGCCCCGGTGTGTCCAACCATTTGGACCAAATTCGTTCAAACCTGGTAGGGCACCCTCTGTGTTGATATATATACTTTTCCCTTATGAGGGTTTGTCCCATGTGTTCCACCCATGTGCGACTAGTAGGTGGTTCCACTGACTTCCAACCCATAAGTATGAGCTTTCTGGCTTGAAATAAAGCTCTGGAGAACGCGACCCTGACCAATTCTTCCGGGATCTCATCTTCCAGGACCCCTAGTATACAGCACATGGGGTCTATGGGGACTTTCGTTTGAAATACCTCATTGAGCGTGCCCATCACCTCCCTCCAATATCTGTGGAGCTTCGGGCATCTCCACAGAAGGTGGATGAGGTCCCCATCTTGTTGACGGCAGCGGGAACATAGAGGGTCTATCGTCCTGTCCATTTTAAATAGCTTTTTTGGGGTGTAGTGTACTCTTAACGCTATAAACAATTGGGAAACCTTTTGTGCAACGTTGAGGGAGCAAGTGTGGATAGACTGCAGGGCCTCCTCCCATTGCTCCTCTGTAATCTGACCAAGGTCCCTTTCCCAGGCCAGCATTGCCTTGCATGGGTATGCTCGCAAGTGCCTCACTAATAACATCTGATAGCATTGAGATATAATACCCTTGGTCTCGCTACTGGATTGCAATACATGAAACACCGGTGTAGGTGACAGTGTCCAACCCCCCGCGTCTCCTTGTGTGAAAATTGCATGTCGCAGCTGAAGGTATGAATAGAGCATGTTATCTGGAAGGTTAAATTTATCCTGCAGTACTGTAAAGGAGAGTAGATTACCGTTTGCGAATATTTGTGGTAGCAGTTTAACCCCATATTTGCGCCATCTTGGCCCTTGTAATAATTTATCCAGCTCCGTATAAGAGCGATTGCCCCATATTGGGCTAAAATCAGTGAAGCCTTGTACCCCCTGAAGCTGTCTAACCTTATTCCAAATTTTTTGTACTAGTGATAGTGTTGGGGTCTGTTTGTTGGACTTTGCAAATAACTGTGCCTCAAGGCCCATGGGAATGGTCTCTGCCCCCGTCGCCATTAACATCAGCCGCGCCGACGAGCCTTTTGGTTCTGGTGTCATAGAGCCGACCAGCTGCTGCAATTGGGACGCTATATAGTACAACCAGGGGTTGGGAACTGCCAACCCCCCCACTGTCCTTTGATTGCTGCAGCTGCTCCAGCTTAATTCTGGGGTTTTTGTTGTTCCATAGTAACTGACGAAAGAGTGTATTCACTATTCTGAAAATTTTAAGTGGGATCACTACAGGAGTATTATGTAGGAAGTATAGCAGCTGTGGCATTAGGATCATTTTAATTAGGTTGGCTTTGCCTGCCAAGGACATCTTCAGGTTGTTCCAGGTATTTATTTTATCTCGAAAACGAGAAAGCAGGGGGTAGATGTTTAAAGCGCACTAGTCTCCAATCCTGGGCGCCACTTGGATGCCCAGGTATTTGAAACCAGTGACCAGGGGAATGGGGCAGCCCTCAGGGAGTGCAACCCCATGGTCCCCTTCCAACAACATCAGAGCCGACTTGGACCAGTTGATGGTTAGCCCGGAATAGTGACCGAACGTTTTTATTATGGACATCACCTCCACTAACGAGCGACCAGTGTCCCCCAAGAAAAGTAGCATGTCGTCAGCATACAACATTATTTTTTCATGTAGGTTTCCGTATTGGAACCCCTGTATCTGGGCACTATCTCTTATCAGGGCTGCTAGGGGCTCTATCGCGATCGCAAAGAGCAGGGGGGACAGAGGGCAACCCTGCCTTGTCCCCCTGCCCAGAGCGAAGGCGTGTGATACCCTGTCTGTCACTCTAATATTGGCCTGAGGGGACGCATACAGCAACTTAACCCAGGCTATAAACCGTGCACCGAAACCAAACTTTTCCAACACTGCCCATACATATCTCCAGCTAACGCTGTCAAAGGCCTTGTTGGCGTCTAGAGACAACAGTGCCCTTTGACCCCCATTATCCGCTTGCATCTGCATATTCAGGAACAGTCTCCTAAGATTTGTAGCCGTTGACTTTTGTGGCATAAAACCTGCCTGATCCTGGTGTATAATGGAGGAGATGACCCCATTGACCCGCAGCGCCAGGACCTTTGCTAGGATCTTCACGTCACTCTGGAGTAAAGATATAGGTCTGTAAGAGCCGGGGTCAACCGGGTCCTTCCCCTGTTTGAGTAGTAGGATTACGTTGGCTCTCGTCATGGATTCGGGAAGTCTACCCGCCTCTAGGCAAGCATTAAAAACCTTTAATAGTTCGGGGAGTATCTGTTCACCATATTCATTAAACACCTCCATGGGGAGGCCATCCTCTCCCGGCACCTTACATGTGGGAAAAGAGCAGGCCGCGGTGTGTAGCTCCTCCAGGGTTATAGGAGCCTCTAACTGATTTCGAGCTGCCACCGACAGCGAGGGTAAATCTATTTTTGTCATGTACATGGTTAGGTCTGCATCCGAGTAGACATCTCTCGATTTATACAAGTCGCCATAGAAAGATGCCAGCTCGGAGATAACCACCTCCGGAGAATTAACTATTTTCCCATTGGCTGCTCTAATAGCCCCAATGGCCGGTGACTGCTGTTGGGATCGTGCGATTTTTGCAAGTAAACGGCCTGTCTTTTCCCCCTCTTCATAGAACGCCAGTTTCGAGAAAAATCTCTTTTTCTCCGCTGTGGAGGATCTCAGCCGGTCCAGGGAGTCCTGGGCCGACATCCATGCCTCCCTGGCAGAGTCGGTGGGGCTGGTAACATAAGTCAATTCCAGTTGTCGCAAGTCCCCAGCCTGTTCTAACAGGACCGAGGAATTGTGTTTGACCTTCTGTATTTCCTGGATAAATGTCCCTCTTAAGTGTGCTTTAAAGGTTTCCCATTTCAGATGAGTATTAGTTAGATGTCTATGCATTTTAAAGAAGGCCTGGATTTGGGCGGCTATTCTATCTTGTGAAGTAAAAAGTTTCAGCCAGAAGGCATTTAACTTCCAGGGTGCTCTAGGTAGGTTAGTAGGGGGCCTAGTAGTTAGCCATACAGCTAATGGGGAGTGGTCTGAGACACCTCGCGGGAAGTATTCTATTTTAGATATACTACCAGCCAGGTTTGGGGTGCCTATACATAAATCAATGCGAGATAGCGACCCATGGGTCTTAGAGAAACAAGAAAATTGCTTGTTACTTGGGTTTCTGTTACGCCACATTTCCATCCATCCTATTTCTGTAAGTAAACGGCTTAGAGCTGTGCCTCGTCCGCCCCCAGGAGGCCGTACAGGGGGGTGTCTGTCTAATTTTGGGTCCAGGTAACAATTAAAGTCACCCATGATTAATACCGGAATATCTGGTTTGTTAACTAAATATGAGATTAATAGCTGCAAAACCTCTCTGGAGAACGGAGGGGGCACATACACAAAGGCTAATATCAATGTAAATGTGTACAGTTTACAGTGCAAAAACACAAACCTTCCAGATATATCTATCAATGAGTCAAGTTCCTGGTACACTAGGGCTTTGTGTATCAGAACACTTACTCCACACGAAAAAGCAGAGTAAGTGGAGTGATAGGCTTTACCTACCCAGGCATATTGCAAAAAATTAACTGTGTCGCTTTTCAAATGGGTTTCCTGCAAACCTATTATGGCCGGGTGAAACTTCCGCAGTCCAGCAGAGATCATGGATCTTTTTAATGGGTCATTCACGCCTCGCACGTTCCAGGACACTATAGGTGTATCAGACATAGCGAGGGTATGAACCGTTTCTGATAGGCATGTCCCTGTCCTGTGTCATTTGGCTTTGCACCCGGTGTCTTCCAAGTCGCAGTCCTCGTGCAGGCAAAATGACCATCCGAATGTGTGGGGCGTGAGGCAGGTCAACGAGGCATAGTGCGCAGTGGAGAAGCAACAAATCCCTGCAGAAAATAAACCAGCTCAATGGTGTGGTGATACTGAGCACATGATGGATCCATAGATGAAGTAGAACTTGTAAAACAGGTCCCGCTGACAGTGCCCAGCGGAAAGAGATCAAAAATTGTGGGGCTCCATGTGCCCAAACCGTGCCAACAGGGCACACAAACTCAAGCCATATCAACAATGGCAACTTGTATTGTGCGGAGTTGAGGCACATTCACAGCCCACCCGACTGGTTAGACAAAAAATGTGCCGAGCTCTGTAAGGTTTGGTGTTCAATCGCTGTCGCTGGATGAAAAGGAAACGTCCTCTGTTTAAGGAGCAATATAAGAAGTGGAATGTAAGCGCCCTGTTATATATGTGGTAAGTTGGTTAGTTGAAATCAGCCTTCCTCATTTTCACGTCTGCGGCGTTGCAGATCCTGTTCGTTCTGGTCCAGCCATTCTGCTGCATCCTGTGCAGTTTCAAAAAAGTGATTCTGGTCTCCGGCCGTGACTCTCAGCTTAGCGGGAAACAGCATTGCATATTTGAGTTGCAGTCGCTGTAGCCTTCTTTTGACGTCAGCAAACTTAGATCTTCTGCGCTGCACTTCAGCAGAGAAGTCAGGATAGAAGGATATTTTGGTACCGTTGAACTGCACAGTCCCCTTTTCTCTGGCTAACCTTAGAACCACTTCACGGTCCCTATAGTTGAGGAGCCTGGCCAGCATCGCTCTGGGGGGGTTGCCAGGCGGGAGAGGTCTTGGTGGTACTCGGTGTGCCCGTTCCACCGCATACAGTGGCGAAAAAGCCTCTTTGCCAAATATATTTTGCAGCCATTCCTCAACGAATGTCGTGGGGTCTCTGCCCTCAACTTTCTCTGGCAGCCCAACTATGCGGACGTTGTTACGTCTCAGGCGGTTCTCAGTGTCGTCGGTCTTTTCAAAGGCCTGGCGTGCATGCTGTGCGGCTCCCCTCACATCCCTGTTCAAGTGGGGCATCTGGTCCTCTATATCGCTGACCCTCCCCTCCACTGCCGTGGTTCTCTCTCTGATTTTCTGGATGTCTTGCCGGAGGAGGGAGACAGTCTCCTTCAGCCCTCCAAACTTCTCCTTAAGGTCATCCACTGAAGCAGTACATCTGTGGACTGCATGGAGTATTTCACTCAGCGTGGGCTGGGGGGTGTCCTCCACCTGCATATCAAACAGGCCTGGCATAGGGTCAGGTACAGACTCCATGGTGTCAGTATCTTCTGGCCTGTCTGTGTCACCCCTGCCTGCCTGTCCCATAGAAGCTGCAGGTAGCTGTGTGCTGCTCTGTGTGGATTCTGCTGAGCCTGTTAACTTCTGGGCATAGTAGAGCATGTCCCTGGGCTGATCTTTAGTCTTAGGGGGTTTCTGTGACTTACCCCCCTGCTCCGTTTTCTTCTCCTGGCCTCGTGGTGTTCTCTGAGGCTGAGATGACCAGGCGCCATCTTGGAAGTCAGCCGCGGCCGAGGCCGCTTGTTCTCCGCGGTTCCCTCGGGTCATCATGCCCCAGTCTGGTGTTGTTACTGTGGCCTGGGATGTCAGGGAGGCTGTAGGTACCGTGACTTTTGGGCGTCTGGACAAGCGAGGAAAGGATCGGTCTCAGGATCAACAGCGGGAGCTCCGGTGAACAGGTCTGTTCACATGCCGCGCTAGGCCACGCCCCCATATAAGGAGCATTTAATTCCATTTATGCTTTGAGTGTTTAATTTCATTTCTACTACCAATGTATTCCCTACGCAAACACTGGAGGCTCATATCACCTTACGTCCAAAACCAGACAAGGGCCCAACGCTATGCTCCAGCAATTGCCCTATATCCCTTATTGGGGTAGATGTAAAACTGTATGGGAAGCTGACTGCAACACGTCTTCAACCCCTTCTTCCAATCATGATGCATATAGACCAGGTCAGATTTGTTCAGGGGAGAGAAGTGCGTGATAATACGCTTAAAACCCTATTGCTCGTGGGTCATGCCCAATCAGAAAAAATTCCGGCTTGCCTTCTCTCCGTTGATGCAAGGAAGGCTTTTGACCACATTGGCTTTTCTTTCCTCGAGGAAACAGTGCAAATAGGGCTTGGGTTGCGTAAAATCTTAGCACTATACTCTAAACCTAATGCTAAAAATATGGATTAATGGATCCCTGACTGAGTTTTTCCATTCAATAGGTACCCGTCAGGGGTATCCATTATCACCTCCCTCCTGTTTGTTGTAATAATGTAACATTTAGCAATAGCCCTTAGTAATGGAAAAAACCTTTCCATTACTGGCATAAATAGACAAGCAGGAGGGGAACTTGCAGTATTCCCTGATGACCTGTTACTCTACAGCATCAATCCACATGTGTCTATGCCTTTTATTTTGCTCGAGTTCCAGTTTTTTTGATCTTTGAGCAATTTTAAGGTAAATCTATTGATATCAGAAATCCTCAATGTGTCTCTTCTACTACACCAAGTTCAGGTTCATAGGAATAAATTTTCCATTTAGATTTTGTTCTTCTGTGCTCAAATATTTGGGTGTCAGAATTCCATCTGATCTTACTCATTTATATTTGGAAAATTATTATCCCCTGATGCAGCGTACATTACAAGACCTTAAAAAATATGATTGTGCCCAATATTCATGGTTTGGGAGGATTAATATCCTAAAAATGTACATATTACTTCATTTTCTTTTCCTCTTCCAAATTATATCTATTGTGGTCCTCCGTTCTCTCTTTGTTACTCTACAATCTGCTTTTACACAGTTTATTTGGGGAGGTATTAGACCTAGATTACATAGAACAATCCTATCGCTCCCTAAAGCAAAAGGAGTAGTAGGTGCACCAGATCTTTATTATCATGCTGCAGCAGTTTTAAGCAGGTTAGTCAATTTGGTTCCATCACTCCCATACTAAGAAATGGGTTTTTATAGAGCAGGTGATTGCTCTTATGATCTTCAGGTGCTCCCTTAAATAGAGCCATCTTTCCAATATCCTTCCTCATCATTACCTCTTCTTAGATCCCAACTATTGAACATTTGGGATAAACTGTAATCACGACTTGGACTTTCTCCTAAAGTGGGCCTGATGACCCCTTTGTTCGGCAACTCACAGTTCCCCCCTGCGGTGGCCCGGACGCGTTTTTTTCTCATGGAATAAGGAGTCGCACTGCTGACTATCTCACATCTTTTGTCGGGGAACTCTGCCACCTCTGTCAAATCTGATTCCTTTACAGCAGCATTCAATTAAGCACTGGTTAGAATATCACCAATTACTGTAATTTCTTTCCTCCTTTTCCTCAATAGACTAAGTGATAAAGGAACCAGATATCTTTGAGTCTTTGCTTTTTCAAGACTCTGCACCGAATCATGTCCTTTCAGTGGTATATAAGGTACTTCTTATGAAACTTCATCCTGCATTGCCGAAATATACAGTTAAATGGGCATTAGATTTGAACTTACAAATCACAACAGAGGAGTGGGTTAAATCCATTAGCCTTACCAACTGTTTGTCATTGGCGACTAAGGCACATGAAATTAATTTTAAACTTTGCTCCCGTTGGTATCAGTATCCGATGCTGCTTCACCCGATAAACCCAGATGCTTCCGATACATATTGGTGCTGTCATTCTGCCAAGGGCTCCCTTTTGTATATTTGGTGGGAATGCCCACCTATTCATGATTTTTGGGATTCAATACTACCGCTATACAATACTGTTACGGGGGCGACCGTTGCCAACACTCCACAAATCACTTTGTTATCTATTCTACCCGGTTCTTTTACATGCATTAAAAAGGTCTCCTTAGACATTGACTGACAGCAGCAAGGTCATTTATACTGCACCAGTGGTGAACTGCACATGTTCCCCTTTAATTGAGTGGGTTGTAGAAATGGACTATATTGAGAGGATGATGAAGTCTCTTTTGGCATATGAATTGGAAGCATACATTACGGACAATGTCAACAAACATGGCTCTCTTGAAAGTTGTTCAGGAAATAATTAGAAATTAGAAATGCTTCTGTATTTCTGCCTAGGGGGCACAAACGAGCCCCACCGGTGGGCTACTTCTACTGTGATTAATAACAGCAGAAACCAATCTCGAGTTCCGGGCACTGGATGTCCACTGGCACCCGCCGATCATTGGTAAAACACACAGAATGGAGATCTGCCTATGTAAATAAGGCAGATCTTCATTCTGACAGGGGGGAAGGGATGGATTTTGTTCCCTGCTTTGCAGGAACACAGAGCAGGGAACGCAAACAAGGGAACAAAACCCATCACTTCCCCTAGTAAAAGCACCTAACAGAACACAAAAACACTGGCTAGGCACATGGTTAACCCTTTGATCACCTTAGCTGTATAGATGTATTTATCACCCCTTCCCAGCCAGTGTCATTAGTACAGTGACAGTGCATATTTTTAGCACTGATCACTGTATTAGAGTCACTGGTTCCCACAAAGTGTCAAAAATGGCAGTTAGTGTCCGCCATAATATCACAGTCCCCACTATAAGTCATCTGAATGCCTCCATTACAAGTATAAGACGATATAACGTTCAGGTAAACCAATCAATATACGCTTATTGGAAGTTTTTTTTTTTTTTTTATCAAAAACATGTAGCAGAATACATATAGGCCTACATTTATGAAGACATTTGATTTTTTTTTACTGGATATGTTTTGGAACAGAAAGTAAAAAATAGTTTTTTTTTTTCAAAACCGTTGTTTGTTTATAAACACAAAAAATAAAAATCTCAGGGGTGATCAAATACAACCGAAAGAAAGCTCTATTTGTGGGGAAAAAAATTACATAAATTTTATTTGGGTACAGCATTGCATGGCCACAGCTAAGCTAACACAGTGCCATAAAGCAAAAAATGGCCTGATCATGAAGGGGGGTAAATATTCCAGAGGTCAAGTGGTTAAGGTGGTAATTAAACTTATTTAGTGCATTATCTGCATTAAATTAGCCTCAGAACCTGTGTAATTAATATGCGTTCGGTTATAAAGCGATGAGATGGCAATCCTATCGGCAGACCATCTCACACTGTACCTCCATGCTTCTGGGTCTCTCACTCAGCTCTCCTAGCTCTCTCAGCCATTTCAGTAGCATCACCCAGCTGCATGGGTTCACTCCTTGGCCTATTGATAGGGGTTCTCCTCAGCCTGTGCTCTCTCACTCCTCTCAGACTTCCAGATTCCCTCAGTCCCAGCTGTCTTAGTCTTCCATACTCACTTAGCCTCCTCAACTTTCTCAGCCCTATGGACAATAAATCTGTATTTTCAAGCATGGTGTACTCTTTCTTGAGTGGTCTATCTACTAATGAGAATTCTGAGCTATGATCAGGTCCTTCATAAGACAGACAGACAGACATTTTATACACTCTTGCTACCAAAGAACTGAATGAGCAGCTACGTTTAACCCACTGGTCTATTTCTCACTACTAGTTTGATTCTTCCATCCACCCCCCCCCCCCCCACAGTTATACTTTTTTTACAAAACCCAACCTATTCCTTTATGTTTGGGGTTTCTCTTCTATAGCTGCTTCATCATGCCTCATTGTGTGTAATTGCTAGTTTCTTTTTTGTTACCAACAATATTTTATTGAAGGTAAAGAACAATACACTGTATTGATATACAGTAAGTACATCGGTCAACAGTAAAAAGCACATTTTAAGTGCATCACATACTGGGTATGCATATAACATCCTTAACAGTCATCGGTCTGAATTTCCAGATGGAACCAATAATAAAAGCTTTAGAATGGATTCAACAATAACATAAATCAATATGAATGGTAATGAGTGTAATGCTGGAGCCCCATTTCTGTAATAATGAATGAGTATGACTAACTAACTGAGTGGTTGGAGAAGGGTCGAGTCATGGATGGGTCTTCCATTCGCGTAGCGAGAGTTTCTTTTGGTACGATCTGATGCTATGAGATGTTCATATAGAGAGAAAGGGAATAGTATAGGGTAACCTATTGGGTATATGGGGTGTATGGTAAGGTACGGGAGAAGGGAGGCAGGGAGGAAAAGAGGGGGGGGGGACAGGGAAGAAGGGGAAATCACCTCCTCAGTCTTTGTGATAAACAGAACCATGTCTACTAGGTATAAACATAGTTGCATAGTAAAGAATATATGTTTGAGAGTCATGATATGTATTTTGAATAGTTGTCCTCCTCAACGGGGGACCTCCCAGACTCATCACTTGGGTAGGGGAAGGAGGCCCAATGTCCTTGGTTGGAGATCATGCATGAGTCGGAATCTAATGTCTCAAAGTCCACGTTTAATTTGTAGGGCTGGCAGGATCCAGTCCCATTAAAGTCTTATATTTGTCTGTGGTCTGGAAGTGGGTCCAACAGGCCCATGTGCAGGGGTATCTATAACTATACAAATTAATTCTTCCAGCTCTGCCTTTTTGCTTATACGTTTAAGCCATTTGTGTATATTCGGGGTATGAGGTATGAAGTGTGTTGGAATGCAGAGTTTGGCAGCATTGATCATGTGAATAGCTAAGGATTTGCCATAGGAATGTGCAGGTGTAGTTAAGTGATGGAGTAGGAGTTGAGCTGGTGTATGCTCTAAAGAATGAGTGAAGATTTGTTTCGTTATTTCGTGGACTTGAGCCCAAAATGCTTGTATTAAGGTACATGTCCACCAAATATGTAGAAGTGTTTTGAATTCCTTAAAGCATCTCCAGCATCCGTCTGACATTTCAAGGTTGAATTTGTTGAGTAGAACTGGTGTTCAGTACCAGCGAGTTAAAGAAGAAGTCCGCCCACCCCTGCAAAAATTAAAAGCGAGCAGCTACACATACTGCAGTACTGACTTTTATTAATAGGACACTTACCTGTTCTGGAGTCCAGTGATGTCAGCACTGCAGCTGATGTTTCCATCAGCTGTCAGGTGCTGCCATTGCGGGTAAGGGAACCCAGCCGTGTAGCATTACGGCTTCACATCGGGTCCATACTGTGCATGCGCGAGACAGCGCTGCATTCTCCTACTGGCCCGCGGGCGGGGAAAGGAGGAGGGAGGAGGGAGCCCGGCTGTGACATAACGTGTCGCATGCCCAGACTCCCAGAAGTGGGGACAGGATACCTGTCACAGTGGCACCAGAGGGGGAGGAGACAAATAAGTGGAAGTTCCACTTTTGGGTGACCCTTTGTGTGCAATAGTAAACATACGTTTCCAGTGGTCGTTGGAAAGTTCCAAGTGAAAGTCCCTTTACCACGCCTGGCATGTTTTCCCTGAGTTAAAGGATGTGGATGGAAAGAGCATGTTATATATATATTAGAGATCAGATGCCGTTGAGGGGTGGTTTGGGAACACAGTGATTCATATGGGGTGAGCGGTCGTGAAACTGAGGAAGAGCGGTCAATGTCTCATCAGGAAGTACTAAAAAAATAGCAGTACTTGAAAATAAGTCCAGTAAGGAAAAGAGTTTCCAACCATACCTGTGGTCGGAGTGGAAAGATTTAAGAGTACCCCATCTTGAAAGAACTGGTGTGCAATACCTTGGGGTGTGGCCAAATGTTTGCCAAAAATTGTGTGGACATTCCAAGAGACAAGGTAGAATTGAACTCAATGGGTGTTGGGGTCCTGGGCTTGATGATAGATGTAATTTTGCACAAACCTCTCTAAAGCTACATAGTGTTGGGCCAATCAGAGGGTGTTCCTGTAGAGTGAGTGGGATGTGGTGGGGCAAAAGCCACGGAATCGACACTAACGGTATTAAGGCAAAAAGAGTATTCAAGGCATACCCAATCCTTTATTTGGTTATGGACCATCCAGTCTACTATTCTGGACAGGCGACTTGCCCAGTAGTAATTTATGAGGTCAGGTGGACCAATTCCACACTTTGCCTTAGGTCGTATTAATTGGTCATAGCTTAACCTCGGGCGTTTCTGTTTCCAGAGGAATTTTACACATATTTGTTGTAGGTTTGGAAGAAGATTATGGGGAGCTTAATAGGAATCATTTGTAGAATATATAAGACATAGGGAAGGATGTTCATATTTAGAATTGCTGTGCATCCAATCCAGGAGAAAGAAGATCTGTCCCACCTGCGTAAATCAGAGATGGAGCGGAGAATGGGTACGTAACATTTTGTATATAAATGTAATAGATGTGCTGTCAGTTGGATGCCAAAGTATTTGATTGTATCAGGTTGCCATTGAAAAGGAATGTATTGTGTGACCACTTCCTCTGGGAGGGATATATTGAGTTCATGTGATTTTGCAAAGTTAATTTTCAAGTTAGATAAGCATTGAAACAGTTCAAAGTCTTTTAGGAGATTTGGGATGGTTTCAAGTGCCTCTTTAAGGAACAGTAGTATGTCATCGGCAAACGCTGCTAACTTGTAGCTAAGCTCAGCGACGGGTATACCTTTTATGTCCGGAGTCGCTCGTAGCCGACATAGGAGAGGTTCTAAGGTAAGTACAAAGTGGATCAGTGAATGTCGGCATCCCTGTCTTGTACCATTATGGATAGGAAAGGTGTTCGACAGGGTTTGGACTCTGGCCATTGGTGTGGTGTTAGGAGACATGATAAAGTTAAAAATACGGTTCTGGAGTCAGATGTGACGGAGAACTGCCCCCATGTAATCCCATGCCAATCCGTCAAATACCTTCTCCGCATCCAGGTACAGGAAGAAGCTGTTGTGTTTTGAGGAGGTTAACCAGTGATGTAACTTTAGGGCTTTGGTAGTGTTGTCTCTGGCCTCTGCCTGGGAAAAAGCCTACTTGGTCCTTAGCAATCAGAGAGGGCAGAAATGGCAGTAAACGATTAGCCAACATTTTTGCAAACAGCATGATGTCTAGATTTAGTAGGGAAATTGGCCTGTAATAAGCTACTGATGTGCGGTCTTTATCTTCTTTTGGGATGACCCTTATGTGTACCTCTAGCAATCTATGAAACGGGAGTGAGGATGAAGATAGAGTGTTAAAGGCCCATAAAAATGAGGTAGTGAGCGATTCCAGGAATGTTTTAAAATAGGCTGCTGTAAAAACATCCGGGCCTGGGCTTTTACCTGTTTTGTTGTGTAACTGCTTGTTTTAGTTCGTCTTCAGAAATAGAGCTGGGTTTAGGGCTATATTTTTCAAGGAAGTTTTTGATGAGTGTTGTCTGGGCATGGTTTCTGTCAGGTGAGTCAGATTGTTGGGGTAAATTGTATAGTTTAGAGTAAAAGCGTTTAAAGTGAGATTCAATTTCGGTAGTGGCTACGGAAGGGAGTCTTTAATGAGAATAATATTTGTGTTTGCTTTTTTCATTTGGATAGCCCTAGATTTTGTTGCTGTGTTCAAAGAATAATTTTTGGGAGAGAGTAAAGTTGCAAACTTTACAGTCGAGTTCCTTGAGTAGTAACTTTCTTTTAAAGCCGAATATATACCTCGAAATGGGATTTTTGGGGCAATGCAATGATTGGAAGTGTTGAATTAAATTTAAAAAGAAGTTTTATTAGTACAAAAACGAATAGGATATACATAAACATACACATTAATCTATATTTAGGAAATATTGAATGATTGTAAAAACATCAGATATACGGAAACATATGATGCATCCTACTGCTAAATACAAGTACCACCCCCGATAGGTGTGATGGCGTCCTGATAGCAGATTTCCAACGCGTTTCAACTTTTATTGTAAGGATAAAGTCTTCCTCAGGGAGGGACTGCATCACATTCTAAAATTTCAAGCAACAGCATGATTACTGATATATACATAAATATTTATATGTCGCCTATATCTACAGCAATCGCATTGTAACAAAAAAGTAGTATATGCGACTTACATTTGCGGCATTTAGCTGTGAAAAATTGCTTTCCCAGTGCTGACAGGGGTCCTAACACCCGGTTGTTAATACTGCTCAAATATCCTCTACGGGGTGGCCTGGTGTGTTTTAAAGGAACCAATATTTGGCAGTCATACTACTTGAACAACTGGAAAACATAAATAGTATTGGAAAAAAATTGAAAAAAAATGAATCATCAGTAAAAAAGAAGTCAAAAATAGAAATAATGGTGATTCGTGGGAGAACAAAGTTCCCCAGAGCCATCATAGTGTAAAAAAGATCCAATACCTTGAGTTGATTGTGTCCAGTGTAATGTTCCAAGTGGGAGAGAGCTCTGGTCCAGGAGTACCTCTCTGTAGCAAAGCCAGTTGTGGAATGCTGCCTGTGGCCATCCCTGGCGTCCTAATATATGGGGTGTGGGCGTGGTAAAGTGGTGGGCGTGACCTTATTTTGAATAGAATCTCTCATTTATTGGTGGTACAGTGGAGGGGGTGCGGCTTCAATTGGCCGCCGTCACTGTTTTAAAGAAGGCACCTTTTTATAATGTATTGGAAGGGAGCGTCCACACGCTTCCCTGTTGTCTAGGCAACGGACGCTTAGCCTCCTCCTCCACTGTCTCCTCCCCTGCTGCGACATGAAGCCAGTTGCTTACACGTATCCCATGTAGTGTGGGCACGGGGTGAGGCGGGGAGAGAGGTGCGTCTGGTTGCCAGGCAACGTCACCTGAGAAGTCTCCAATGCGTATGACATCGGGGTCACATGGCCCCGATGTCAATTCATTAAGGAGGAAAGAGCGCTGTGTATTCCCGCAGCGCTGTTAGACAGTTTTGTCTGTATTACACAGGGCGTCGGGGCATAATAATCCCGCTGCCTGTCATAAGGGCGTCAAGATATGTGCAACAGTATATAGTGGGCACTATTTCATACTGGTGTCATAGATGTCCCTGAGATATACAGTGACAAGTATGACAAAAAAGAATGACAGATCTGTTCTCCCGCATTGAGATGGAGAGAAAGGGGAAAAGAAAAATTGTATATTTAAAAAAAAAAAAAAAAAAACTAATTGGAGTAGGGATAATAATAATGAAATATAAAAAGTATATAATGAGAAGAGATGAGAAAAAAAGAAATTTTTTTATATTATTATTGAACTTGCCCAAACCCTTCTGTGGTGATTAAACTGTCATTAAACGAATGGCAGAACACCAAAATTAGGGCTTATAACCACCGACACAGTAGGAGACCCCGGGGCATCCGAATGAAAATTGACGCCTTCGGGGTATTCGGGCCATGATGGAGAATCATGGCCCCCCCTGTGCCGGGTGGGGATAGAGGGCAGAACAACAACGGTATCGCTGGCCCCTTATTTCAGGACTGAGATAAGGAAATTTAAAACATAAAATTTGTCTTTTCTCCTTTCTCTCCATCTCAATGCGGGAGAACAGATCTGTCATTCTTTTTTGTCATACTTGTCACTGTATATCTCAGGGACATCTATGACACCAGTATGAAATAGTGCCCTATATACTGTTGCACATATCTTGACGCCCTTATGACAGGCAGCGGGGTTATTATGCCCCGAAGCCCTGTGTAATACAGACAAAACTGTCTAACAGCGCTGCGGGAATACACAGCGCTCTTTCCTCCTTAATGAATTGACATCGGGGCCATGTGACCCCGAAGTCATACGCATTGGAGACTCCTCAGGTGACGTTGCCCCGGCAACCAGATGCACCTCTCTCCCCGCCTCACCCCGCGCCCACACTACATGGGATACGTGTAAGCAACTGGCTTCACGTCGCGGCAGGGGAGGAGACAGTGGAGGAGGAGGCTAAGCGTCCATTGCCTAGACAACAGGGAAGCGTGTGGACGCTCCCTTCCAATACATTATAAAAAAGTGCCTTCTTTAAAACAGTGACGGCGGCCAATTGAAGCCACACCCCCTCCACTGTACCACCAATGAATGAGAGATTCTATTCAAAATAAGGTCACGCCCACCACTTTACCATGCCCACACCCCATATATTAGGACACCAGGGATGGCCACAGGCAGCATTCCACAACTGGCTTTGCTACAGAGAGGTACTCCTGGACCGGAGCTCTCTCCCACTTAGAACATTACACTGGACACAATCAACTCAAGGTATTGTATCGTTCTTACTCTATGATGGCTCTGGGGAATTTTGTTCTCCCACGAATCACCATTATTTCTATTTTTGACTTCTTTTTTACTGATGATTCATTTTTTTCAATTTTTTTCCAATACTATTTATGTTTTCCAGTTGTTCAAGTAGTATGACTGCCAAATATTGGTTCCTTTAAAACACACCAGGCCACCCTGTAGAGGATATTTGAGCAGTATTAACAACCGGGTGTTAGGACCCCTGTCAGCACATGGCTAAATGCCGCAAATGTAAGTTGCATATACTACTTTTTTGTTACAATGCGATTGCTGTAGATATAGGCGACATATAAATATTTATGTATATATCAGTAATCATGCTGTTGCTTGAAATTTTAGAATGTGATGCAGTCCCTCCCTGAGGAAGACTTTATCCTTACAATAAAAGTTGAAATGCGTTGGAAATCTGCTATCAGGACGTCATCACACCTATCGGGGGTGGTACTTGTAATTAGCAGTAGGATGCATCATATGTTTCCGTATATCTGATGTTTTTACAATCATTCAATATTTCCTAAATATAGATTAATGTGTATGTTTATGTATATCCTATTCGTTTTTGTACTAATAAAACTTCTTTTTAAAAATTTAATTCAACACTTCCAATCATTGCATTGCCCCAAAAATCCCATTTCGAGGTATATATTCGGCTTTAAAAGTTATAAGGGATGATGGCAATGACACAGCCAACCCTCTGAGTCATACATTTGTGTGAGTAGTAATTTTCTAACCTTAATGAGATCTTGGTATGTCTGTTAGGCTTGGGATTGTTTGTGGGTTAGTTCTAAAGTTTTTGAATTCTGCTGAGCAGATCCGAAATTGTGGCCTAGTAAGCTCTTTCTGAGTTGCTTTTAACGCCAGGCATTTACCTCTAATAAGGGACTTGTGTGCCTCCCATTGGGTGAGTGGAGCTACTGTATATCAGTGGTATCATTGTTTGCAAAAAATTCACGTTTACTGGTACGAATGTGGTTTGTATCCCCTTCTGATGTTAGAAGAGATGAATCTAAGTGCCATATTTTTGTGAAGTGGATTTTATCTGGTATGGTCAGGGTAAGGGTAGTTGGGTGGTGGTCAGAGAGGAACATCGATTCAATGGACGTATTAGTTAGAAAGGGTAGGTCTTTCTAGGATAAAAATAAGTAATCGATTCTGGAATATTTATTGTGTGGGGCTGAGAAGAAAGTGTAACCTTTGTCATTGGGATGTAGGGTGTGTCATGCATCATGCAAGAGTAGATCTTGTATTTGTAATTTGATTTGGCTTAAAGCTCTGTATGAGAACCACAGGACGTGTCTACCAAAGGGTGTAGTGCTAGATTAAAATCCCCTCTGAGAATGGTCAATCATGATTGGAAAACTTGCTAGAAGCTGTGAGAGTGTTCTAAAAATACCTACTTGTGCTGTGTTAGGGCTATAAATGTTGGCAAGGGTCACGGGTCGATTCAGAACCAGGTACACAGCTATCCATGTCTATGAGTGAATCTATGAACTGCCACTTGAGATTTTTTTAAATTAATATCGATACCCCTTTTGTTTTGGCCAGTGTATTTGTAGCATGATATAATGTTGGATAGAAGCGGTTTGCTATTTTTGGAATAGCGTTTGTACAAAAGTGTGTTTTCTGAAGGAACACATTATTAGCTCTGAGGCTATGCATCATAGATAACACCTGGCTGCATTTTTCAGGGATATTAAGCCATTTCACATTTAGTGAAACTACTTTCAGCATTGTATGTTTGGCGGTGGAGTTTGAGGAAGTCATATTGTCTTCTATGTGTAAGGAAATCTAGAGAGTTAAATAAAGTGCGGGTGTTCAACATGTCCGAAAGTGTGAAAGTAGATGGAGTCCAGGAAGATATTAGTGTCGAGGAAGGCTAGGCAACTGTTATATGGTTGTCTAAGGGTGGCGGAGATCGGGGAGGTGTGGGAAGAGGGAGGGAGGGGAGGGAGGAAGGAACTCTGAAAAAAGGAGAAGAAAAAGAAAAAAAAATGGGGAGGGGGAGGTGAGAGGGAGTGGTGGAGAGCATAAGGAGAAGGGGTGGTCGGTATGAGAAGAGGAAGAGGTAGTTATGAAAGGGAAGAGGGGGTGTAGACAGAGATGATGTAGTCTGAAGTTAGAGATAGACCTGCTACCTTACCCTAAGGGTTGGACCTAAATCTTTAGTGGGGAAGCAGAAACAGTAGCATTCCTGTTGTGTGGAGGAATGGAGGAGTGGAGGGTGTCGGTGATATTTACACCAGTATCTCCAGTGCACAGGAGGTCCATGGAAATTTGAGAGAGAAAAAAAGAGCCTTCCAGTCCTAATACTAAACCCCAGTTGGTTCCTTTTGTATTAAGGGGGCTTCCTCAAATTGAGATACATATTGTATAATCGTTGTTATAAGCGGAAGTGAGCCTACAGCAAATTGAGCCAATTGCATTTGAACCTTTCATTTATAGTCAAACTGTCAGAGTAACATCCTGAAACATAATCTTAGCAAAACATAAGGAGTGAGCTAGGTATGCAATTAATCTGGTACCTAAAGAGAACAGTCTTTCATAAGAAATTATTATTCTGAATCAATCAGTGTTATCGTCTAAAGAGAAACACATGCATTTGTATAGTGACCTTATGTGTGAGAACTTGACCGGTCTGCCTCAAGAGTATGGATTATAGATTATAGATTATAGGGTGGGGTATTGTGGAGTCTAAGCTCAGCAGGTCCCCTGGCCGTTTACCTTAGGTCTAGGCAGTCCTAACTACACGCCATTTGCTATTACTCTCAAGTTGTCACACATAGGCTGTTCCTCTTCTTTGAGCTATTAAACATAAACAAGTATGTAGAAACAAGAGAAAGCCCCACACTCATATAATTTCACTGTATACATAGGCGTTCAGCTAAGCTGGAATAACATTTCTTAGCTTAAGTGTAGAGGCGTCCGCTCAACAAGTTTCATGTGAGTGATCCAACGTTGAGGAAGGTGAATGGGGGGGGGGGGGGGGTTGATTAAGGGCATGTCAATATATACATTTATCTTGCTTCCATAGAGTAGCAGCAAGATCTATTTATAGGGATAGATTGCATACCATAGGTGTGTAATAGCCATAGATACAATAGGTATAGGATTTTAAGGATCTTCTATCCCCCAAGCTTTATAGAAAAAGCAGGGTAATGATTGGGTAGCAAGTTCATGTCCTCCTCCATATGGGATCACTTACCTAATCCAGCATCATATACAGTGTCTTGAAAAAGTATTCGTACCCCTTGAAATTTTCCATATTTTGTCCTGTTACAACCAAAAACATAAATGTATTTTATTGGGATTTTATGTTATAGACCAACACAAAGTGGCATATAATTGTGAAGTGGAAGTAAAATTATAAATGGTTTTCAAATTTTTTTACAAATAAATATCTAAAAAGTGTGGCATGCCTTTGTATTCAGCCCCCTTTACTCTGATACCCCTAACTAAAATCTAGTGGAACCAATTGCCTTCAGAAGTCACCTAATTAGTAGATAGTAAACCTGTGTGTAATTTGATTGCAGTATAAATACATCTGTTCTGTGAAGCCCTCAGAGGTTTGTTAGAGAACCTTAGTGAACAAACAGCATCATGCAGGCCAAGGAACACAATAGACAGGTCAGGAATAAAGTTGTGGAGAAGTTTAACCACTTCAATACCAGGCACTTTCGCCCGTTCCTGCCCAGGACAATTTTCAGCTTTCAGTGCTGTCGCACTTTGAATGACAATTGTGCGGTCATGTAACACTTTACCTAAACTACATTTTTATCATTTTCTTTCCACTAATACAGCTTTATTTTGGTGGTATTTGATCACCACTGGGGTTTTTATTCTTTGCTAAACAAACTAAAAAAGATTTTTTTTTTTTTATAATCCAAAAATGTCAAAGTCTTTGTTTCAGTTATAAAATTTTGTTTTCTCCTTCACTGATGAGGCAGAACTGATGGGCACTGATGAGGCGGCACTGATAAAGTGGCACTGATGGGAACAGATGAGGAGGCAATGATATGTAGAATTGATGGGCACTGATATGCAGCACTGATAGGTGGCACTGACAGGCAGCTGTGATGGGCACTGACAGGTGGCACTGATTGGCAGCACTGATGATGAGGTACTAATGAGGTACTGACAGGTGTTACTGCTGGGCACTGATTTGCACTGTGATGGGCACGGATTGGCACTGACTTCCGTTTCTGATGGGGCAGTTGATGGGCACTTGGTGGCACATCTGATGAAGCTGTGCTGAAAATCAATGTGCTGATTATCAGCACAGACCCCCTCACTAACAGGGAGAGCCGCCGATCGGCTCTCCCTGTCAGCGTGAACCGAGGAACCACATTTACTGTCACTTTCTGTTTCACGTGATGATCAGCTGTGATTGGTCATAGCTGACTATGTGGTAAGGAGCCTCCGTCAGAGGCTCCATACCACGATCAGAGATGCAATGTGTCAGACTGACACACAGCACCTCTGATCGCTGAGCTGTGCACCCTCGTGGGCGCGCGCTGGCATGTTATCCTGCTGGACGTTATATGACTGCCCGGCCGTCATTCTGCTATAGGGTTAGGTTATAAAAAAATATTCCAAGCCTTGAACATTCTCACAAAGCACTGTTCAATCCATCATCTAAAAATAGAAATAGTATAGCACAACTGCAAACCTACCAAAACATGGCCGTCCAACTAAGCGGACAGGCCAGGCAAGGAGAGCATTAATTAGAGAAGCAGCCAAGAGGTCCATGGTAACTCTGGAGAAGCTGCAGAGATCCATGGCTCAGGTGGGAAAAGCTTTCCACAGGACATCTATTAGTCATGCACTCCTCAAATCTGGCCTTTATGGAAGAGTGGCAAGAAGAAAGCCATTGTTTAAAGACATAATAAAAAAATAAAAATAAAAAGCCATAATAAGTCCCATGGGGGTCCCCAGATCCTGGTCCCCATGTGAATGAGTATGGGGTACATAGTACTCCCACCCATTCACGCAAAAAACGCAGTGGTGTAGTGTAGATAAAGGAGCCAGCTTTTGACAAGTCCTTTATTAAAAAATAAAAAACAATGTCCCCCGATGTAGATCCACAGTCAATCACGACACACAGCGCACCGCTGGACCCAAGAAAAAAAAAAAAAATGTTCTGCCCACGAACAAGGTGACTGCCGGCTCTGCCATCTGACAGTTCTTAAAAAGGTAAGGGGCGGAGCCACCTGGTAACATCACCTAGTGGCACCGCCCACTTGTGAAATCACCGACCCAGTATACACCAGTCGGTTACGTCACAAGGGGGGCGGTGCTACTAGGTGATGTCAGATAGCCCCATCCCTTACCTATTTAAGAACTGTCAGGGCGAGGAGAAGGCAGTCGGCGGTTAGCCTTCATTGTGGGTGGTGCATTTTTTTATCTTTTTTTCAGGTCCGGCAGTGCAGCAGGCGTCATGATTGATGATGGATCTACATCGGGTAAATAGTATTTTTTTTTTTAGGACTTATTAAAAACTGGCTCCTGTTTTTTTTACACTACACTGTTTTTTTTGGGTGAATAGGTGGGGGTACTAAGTACCCCATACTCATTTACATAGAGGGCTAGGGTTTGGGGGCCACCTTGTTAAAGGGGCCTTCCAGATTCTGATAAGCCCCCTGCCCACATACCTCCACAACGACCACCCAGGGTTGTGGGGAAGAGGCCCTTGTCCCAAACATGGGGAAAAGGTGCTTTGGGGTGGGGGGGTAGAGCTCCCCCTGACCCAAAGCACCTTTCTATGTTGAGGGCATGTGGCCTGGTATGGTATAGGAGGGGGGCATTATTCCCCTGCCATTCCTGGCCTGCCAGGCTGCAGGCTTGGATAAGGTATATATTTTGAGGCAAACCCACGCCTTTTTCTAAAAAAAATTGGCATGGGTTCCCCTTAAAACCCATAGCAGACAAAAAAAGGACTGATATGGATTGGGGGTACCCCCACCAGTTTTTTTTTTCTTAATTTTCTATTGCCAGCTAATTTGGCAATGCTTTTTATCATTCAATTGTCAGCGGGGAAGCCCACTGATGGCTGATGACTCATCCATCGGCTCCGGGTGCAGGTGCCGGCATCCTTACTAAGGGAAACAGGAAGCGAAGCCTTGTGGCTTTACAGCCTGTTTTCTACTGCGCATGCATGAGTCACACATTGCTTTCTGGTTGGTCCAGTCATCTTCTGGGACACACACAAGTCCCAGAAGGCGACGGGGGGAAGGAGGAGGGCACACAAAAAACACAGAAGTGACATACCTCATCATAGCTCCATGGTACAGAAGTCACGAAGAAAACATACCAACAAGGTATGAAAAAAATATATCCAAAAAAGGAGGGGGGAGTGTGGTGTATGTTGGTTTCAAATGTTCAATTTTTGCCTGGAACCCCGCTTTAACTACTTCTCACCTGGCCAATGTACATAAACAGTGGGGAGGGAGCGGTGACGTTCTGAGTAGACGTACCTCAGAACGGGTGCCCACTTTCGGCGAGGCCGCACAGTGGCATGATCCTGTGATGGCTGGGATCACAGGACGCAGCCAAGACGGGATTGGGAAATGGGCGCTGTAATTGGCCCTCCTGATCACATGACGGCTGTGTCCAATCACAGCCTTCACAGTTTAAACAGAGACACATGTCCCTGTGACAGTTCTCCCTGCTGAGCTCATTGATAGCTCAGTGCGGGGGTGGGGGGGGGGGGGGCGGGGGAATCTGTAGCCTCTTTGACATCCCTCTGTGTAAGGATGATTTTACACACAGAGCTGTAACAGATCCCCACACACAGAACATCAAGCCCCAACTGTCCCTGTCAATGTCCCCATAAACACCGGTACCAGTGCACAAAACATCTGTCAGTGTCCCCATCACATCTGCAGCAGTGCACAAAAAAAATCTGTCAGTGTCAGGGGGCGTGGCCAGCATGCAATCTGAATGGACGCCTAAGGAGAGAGCTCTGGAGCACTAATGGGGATCCCAACAATGGATAACCACGACCGGCAGTGATTCCACACAAGTTTAAACAGGAGACATACACCAGCTACCCTCGCCATGTCCAGGAAACGCAAGGAGGAATGGGGACCTCAAAAACTGACAGCCTTCTTCCCCTTTCCAGCGCGAGGCAGCAGACAAGATGGCGCCGGCCGCTCGGCCCCTGCTACCTCTCATACCACCAGCGCTCACTCCCATGGCTGCAGAGGATGCAGACGGCCCTTCCAGAGCAAACTCCCTGAGCCCTACTTGCTGCAGTCCAGCAAAAGCATGCCTGAAGTTGGACCTTCATAACCAAGAACAGGTGGTAAGCCACAATGCTGATCCCCCAGGCCCCAGTATGACTGAAGTGTCACCAATAGCCTCATTCCCCACTACAAATCAGCCAGTAATGGACACCCAACTTAAAGAGATGCTGTTAACCCTTCATAACTCACGCCATGCTGACATTCTCACACTGACCAAGCAATTCACCGGGGAAGTTTACTCACTGGGAGACAGAGTCCCCACCATAGAGGAATCTATGGGAGAAATGACTACTACCATTAATGACCTAGTGGAAGCCCACGACAAAAACATAGAAGAACATGCATGGCTCAAAGCAAAAATAGCCGACTTAGAAGGCATGAGGAGGAATAACCTCAAACTCAGAGATATTCCTGAAGCGATCCAACCACCAGACCTTAAAAAATATGTCACCGATCTATTTCCCATTCTGCTGCCTGAAGCACCAGCCATAGAGCTATCAATCGACCGCATACACCGTGTACCAAAACCAACCTTTTTACCACAACAGGTCCAACGTGATGTCCACTTTTACCACATTAAAGATCAAATCCAGATCTATGGGCTAATTACCAAACCCGTACAGCCAGACTCAAATATATGCAGACCTGTCCAAACATACCCTGGATGTTGGAAGGCAGCTGTCCACAAATACAAAGGCACTTTGTAACCACAAAATAGAGTACAAATGGAAAGAACCCTCCAAACTGCTAGTGGAAAAACCTTTCATAATAACGTCCGTGGAAAAGGGAATGGCCCTACTACATACTTGGGGCATCATACCTGAACCGACACCACCCATGGTAGCCAAATAAAACCTCAGAAAAATTATACCACAATGGCACCGAATCAACACCTAGGACCACAATGATCCCCAAAGTTTTGCCAAAAAGTGCTTAAAAAGCTGCTATGATCAGCAATTACCCCGTAGAGCTTCACTGCTACACTTGTTGGCCTTAAAACTTTTACCCCACACCACTGATATATCTCTGCAATTTGTGATCTTTGTTTTGTTTTTTCTCTTCTTTTTTGCCTTTTTTTACAGCTCCAGATATACCTTATGGATCACCGTCTTCTCTTCAAGTCCACCCACCCATCCACACCATCGACACCTGTTACACGGATCAACAAGAGAATGCGATAGTCAACACCACAACGACCTGAGTACTTTCAACTGCTATCATCGTTTGAAAACAACAAAAAGAACAGTAAGTACCATTTCAGCTACAACACTAACATCATTAAATGAACACTAAAATCCTAACGTTAAATGCTAATGGGCTCAATCACCCAGCTAAGAGGGCCTCATTATGGCAAACAGCCAAAACTCACTCCTGTCAAATTTTATGTGTACAAGAAATACAATTTTAAACTGATACAACACCTACCTGCACACACAAAGACTTTCCACATATCTTCACTGCATCAGGACCAAAGAAAAAAAGAGAAGTCCTTATAGCGATACACCACTCAACTTCCAACTTAGGTGTGACCCTTACTAAAACAATAAACAACTATTTCACACAAACTTCTCCCCTTTCAAACAACAATTTGAGTCAGACCTAGAAGCATTAGCAAAATTTAAATTCTCATGGGCAGGCCGCCTTGCGGTTTTCAAAATGATGATACTGCCCAAACTACTATATTTATTTAGATCCCTCCCAATATTCATCCCCAAATACTATTTTAAAACATTACAGACTGCCCTGAGTAGATATCTATGGCAAGGTAAGAAACCTTGATGTTCATACAACACGTGGATCAAACACAGATCTGTAGGAGGCCCTCCATACCAGAATTCACAGACTACTACTACGCCACCATCCTGACCCAACTGAAGGAATGGTTCTTACCATCCCAAACTCACTATGGGGAGAACTAGAACAGGCAGCATTACCATATGTAAACATGCAGCTCTGGCTTCTCAGCAGACAAGACAAAATGATTATCCCTACACACCTCTCACCTACAATCAAAGCTTCTGCAATGGCCTGGAGGAAGCCGATAACATACGATTGAAAAGAAACGCCTACCACAAAGTTGAACCCCCCCCTTATCTATCATCAAAATGCCAACCTCTGACATACGCATAAACTCTTGGATTAAAGATCCTAACATTAGGATTGGAGCCATGTACAAGAATGGATCTCTCAAAACATTCACCCAACTCAAAAAGGAACTAACCCTCCAATCTCCGGATTACTACCCCTATATCCAGATAGCACACTGTCTCCATCATAATCCTCAACTTCGGGCTTCCTTCCCCATAAAAATTTAGACCTACCTAAATTATTCCACCAACACAACTAAAGGAATATTGATCATTTACCCTGTACTAAGAGAAAAAATGCACCTACCAAACTACCCTCACTAACTAAATAGGAACAAGACTTAGAAAGTAGCTTTACACCAACTCAATGATCGTTAACATTTAAAATCAATATACAAAGCCACCTCCTGTGTTACCCTATGGGAACTGACACAAAAAATAGCCCAAAGGTGGTACCTAACCGCAACAATTCTAGCAAAATATAAGGGAAATACTTCACCCAAATACTGGAGAGATTGTGACCAATCGGGAACCTTAATGCACATCCTCTGGGACTGCCTCCACCTACACACATATTGGAAAGATGTATTCTCCCTAATAGCTAATGTTACAAGCACCCTTATTCCAGCTTTGCCAGATTTAGCCATTCTTAATTTAAAAACAAACCTTATCCCCCTGGCACATCGCTAGATTGTTATACATATACTCCTGGCAGCCAGACCATCACTAACCAGACTATGGAAAGCGAATGTTCCTCCATCTCTGACTGAATTCATTACATTGACCCAAACACACCACACATACGAACTCTTGATCACATCAAAAAAAAACCAATACCTTTGGAAACAACAACTATGGGGCCCATGGATCAAATGGTATAAAACCCACACTTAAAAATAACTAAGTACAACACACACACATAGAATTAAAAGTGGGAGAAATTACTCAGGTAACACTCGCAGAATTTTGGATCAGTATGTTAGGTTAACAAATTATCTACAGGTGATCTAAAAAAAGGACTTGTTCAAGAAATGTATCATTATTTGCTTGTTTCATTTTATTATGTTGTTATGTTATTACTCTATATGGTAGCTGACACCTTTTTGATGCTAATGATAGCAATACCTACTACATTCATGTTATGTCAGTGTATAATTAGTTAAAAACCCAATAAAAATGTATTGTACTGAAACATAAGGGTTGGCTGTGTTGTCTCCAGTGGCGGAACTACCGCCATAGCGACACACGCGGTCGCTATGGGGCCCGCAGCAGAGTTGGGGCCCGATGAGTGCCGTTGCTAGGCGGGTGCGGGCCGCACCGGGTGACACCCACCAGAGGGGTGACACCCTTGAGTAGCGGCAGCCGCACCACTTACCCTCAGTGGCGCGGACCGAAGCCGCCTCCCCTCCTCTCTGTTTACATCCAGAGGGGAGGAGGAGGAGGAGCCTGCGCTCGAGCCGAGGGACACACACCGCTGTGTATCTGAAGACTGTCAGCGCTGTTCTAAGGTATGTAAGGGGGGGGCATCTGTACTGCTGGAGGGTCCTGCACTGAGGGGGGTGTCTGCAATGCTGGGGGGGGGGTGTCTGTACTGAGGGGGATGGTCTGCACTAGTGGGGGTCCTGCACTGAGGGGGGGTGTCAGTACAGCTGGGGGGTCCTGCACTGAGGAGGGGTGTCTGTACTGGGGGTTCCTGCACTGAGGAGGGGTGTCTGTACTGGGGGGTCCTGCACTGAGGAGGGGTGTCTGTACTGGGGGGTCCTGCACTGAGCAGGGGTGTCTGTACTGGGGGGTCCTGCACTGAGCAGGGGTGTCTGTACTGGGGGGTCCTGCACTGAGCAGGGGTGTCTGTACTGGGGGGTCCTGCACTGAGCAGGGGTGTCTGTACTGGGGGGTCCTGCACTGAGCAGGGGTGTCTGTACTGGGGGGTCCTGCACTGAGGAGGGGTGTCTGTATTGGGGGGTCCTGCACTGAGGAGGGGTGTCTGTATTGGGGGTCCTGCACTGAGGAGGGGTGTCTGTATTGGGGGGTCCTGCACTGAGGAGGGGTGTCTGTATTGGGGGGTCCTGCACTGAGGAGGGGTGTCTGTATTGGGGGGTCCTGCACTGAGCAGGGGTGTCTGTACTGGGGGGTCCTGCACTGAGGAGGGGTGTCTGTATTGGGGGGTCCTGCACTGAGGAGGGGTGTCTGTATTGGGGGGTCCTGCACTAAGGAGGGGTGTCTGTATTGGGGGGTCCTGCACTAAGGAGGGGTGTCTGTATTGGGGGGTCCTGCACTGAGGAGGGGTGTCTGTACTGGAGGGTCCTGCACTGAGGAGGGGTGTCTGTACTGGGGGGTGTCTGCACTGAGATGGGTCTCTGTACTGCTAGGGGGGGTCTGCACTGAGGTGGGGGTGTCTGTACTGCTGGGGGGTGTCTACTGCTGGGGGGTCTGTACTGCTGGGGGGGGGTCTGCACTGAGGTGGGGGTGTCTGTACTGCTGGGGGGGTCTGCACTCAGGTGGGGGGTGTCTGTACTGCTGGGGGGGTCTGCACTCAGGTGGGGGGTGACTGCACTGAGGCGGGGTCTGTACTGATGGGGGGTCTGCACTGGGGGGGTGTCTGTACTGATGGGGGGTCTGCACTGAGTGGGGTCTGTACTAAGGGGGGTGTCTGCACTGCTGGGGGGGGTCTGTACTACTGAGGGGGGTCTGCACTGGGAGGTGTCTGTACTGAGGGGGGTGGTATGTACTGAGGGGGGTGGTCTGCACTGGGGGGATGTCTGTACTACTGGGGGGCTGGGGCCTGCACTGAGGGGGGTGTGTAATGCTGGGGGGTCTGCACTAGAGGGGGTGTCTATACTAACGGGAGTGTCTGTACTGAAGGGTGTCTGTACTGATGGGGGTATGCATGTGTGTCTTTCAGGGGCTGCATACTAGGGCTGGGGAAAAAAAATCGATTTGAATCTTGAATCGAGTTGAGAGGTCAAATCGATTCAAATTTTCAGCAAATCGATTTTTTAGATATTGTTTTTTTTCGCCAGGACCGGCGCTGACACCGCGCCGGTCCTGAGGAGCTGCGGGTAGGAGTTTTTAGGCAAGGCCGTGGCTTCGGCTTAGTCCACGAGGCCGGACGCCTTGCCTAAAAACTCCTACCCGCAGCTCCTCAGGACCGGCGCGGTGTCCATGCAAAAAAATAATAAAAACGCGATTAGAATCGTGAATCGAGTTTTTTTTTTTTTGAAGAAAATCGCCCAGCTCTACTGCATACAGTATACTGCATACTTTGTTGTTCGAAATTAATATAAGCTGTTGCCTGGGTACTGTACCACATGGGTGTGGTAATCTGTTGTTCAATGGCATAGTTTTTTTTTTTTTGTGGGGGGCCCCATACAACATTTTGCTATGGGGCCTTGTGATTGCTAGTTACGCCCCTGGTTGTCTCCCCCACAAGACACAGTGTGTTCCCAGATAGGGTGTCTGGGGTGGGAAACAATGGCCTTCACCTTCTATTAAGCTATTAGAAGTGCTTCAGATGTTCAAGTATGCTTGTTATTTTTTATTCTGTCATCTGTAACCAAATGACTAATGTACATTTTACTATGTATTGACATATGACAGATACTGTTTTCCTCTGTTTCTTTTTTTTTTCTGATAAAATCCAATAAAAACATTGAACCAGAAAAAAATCTGTCAGTGTCCCATCACATCTGTACCAGTGCACAAAACATCTGTCAGTGTCCCATCACATCTGTATCAGTGCACAAAATATCTGTCACAGTGTCCCATGAACATCTGTACGAGTGGTCATAGTGTACAAGTGCACAAAAACAACTGTCAATGTACCAGTGTCCCACCAATAAATAAAACATTTAAAGTGCCCCCCCATGCTCGTGTACAAAGATGAATGCACATGTTGGTCCCATGCGCATACTCAAAACAGCGATTGCATCACGTGCGAATGTCAGAGAAAGAGCAATATTTCTAACACCAGACCAACTGTGTAACTCTAAACTGGTAACCAATAAAAGCTTATAAAGCGTCACCTATGGAGATTTTTAAATACTGAAGTTTGGTGCCATTTCACAAGCGTGCGCAATTTTAAAGCGCGATATGTTTGGTATCTATTCACCCGGCGCAAAACCATATTTTATATTTTACCAAAAATGTGGGTATTATATTGTCTCTGTGTGCATTGAAATTCATTAAAATGTATTTATGCGTTAGTGTGTAAAATTACATTAGAAAAACTGCTGCGCAAATAGCATGTGACAGAAAGAGCCTGTTACAGCTCCTCCAGTCCAGCTCAGCATCTTCAGGCACCTGCTTCCTGTTGTGCATCCACAGTCTGTCATCAGCTAAGCCCTACCAGTCTCATAGTTGCCAACATTGAAAACAATTTTTTAGGGACCTTTTTTGGCTATAGGCGGAGTCTTATTATAATTAGGGGGCGGGGCATGCATCTGTAGGCATGGCACAGGGGGAAGTAAAAATGCATTGCGCCAAGCGTAGCAAAAATGGGCGTGGTTTAAGCAAAATAGTGGGTGTGTCTTAAGTGGGCATGGCTCAAAGGGGTGTGGTAAAAGTTTGAGATGAATGAGGGATGGAGAGGGAAAGAGGGATGGAGGGACAGCAGGCCCAGATCCTACACAACAATGGAAATATGTGTATTCTAGAAAGTTTAACAACCAGCAGATAAAGATACTCCAAACACCTGGTGTTAGCGCTTCAATCATCCCGGCACCATGGTTGTTATGGTGTCAGAATGATTGAAGTGCATTATTTCTATTATTACATTGTAATATAACATGAAATCATTCAACTCACCATAATGCCAAATCAACAGGATCCCTGAGCGTGTCACCAGTCACGTCGCCTGCCACCAGCCGTCCTTGCATCAGGTGCCCCCAGCAGAGTCTGTCCTTGCATCACGTGTCCCAGCAGAGTTTGTCTTTGCATCAGATGTCCCCAGCGGAGCCCCCCTTACATCAGATGTCCCCAGCGGAGCCCCCTTTACATCAGATGTCCCCAGCGGAGCCCCCTTACATCAGATGTCCCCAGCGGAGCCCCCTTACATCAGATGTCCCCAGCGGAGCCCCCTTACATCAGATGTCCCCAGCGGAGCCCCCCTTACATCAGATGTCTCCAGCGGAGCCCCCCTACATCAGATGTCCCCAGCGGAGCCCCCCTTACATTAGGTGTCCCTAGTGGAGCCCCCCTTACATCAGGTGTACCCAGCGGAGCCCCCCCTTACATCAGATGTCCCCAGCGGTGCCCCCCTAACATCAGGTGTCCCCAGCGGTGCCCCCCCTAACATCAGGTGTCCCCAGTGGTGCCCCCCTTACCTTTCCATAACAGACCGGCAGCGGGGCGGGGGGTAGGCAGGGTGAGGCGGAGCGGGGCGCAGGGTGGGCAGCGATGCAGGAGCTTCATCTAGCCACCCAGCCATTCCTGGTCTCCTTAAAAATGGCGGCCGGCGGAGACAATGACCTCTAGCGGCGGCGGTGAAAATTAGTAAAAAAGAAACGGATTTCTTTGGACATTTCCTGGGAAACAATAAACTCGGGAAAAGAGTCTAAATCCCGGGAAATCCGGGACAGTTGGTAAGTATGCAGTCTGCCTGCTGTCTCATCTACTTGTTGTCAGCCATTCCTGGCTTCCTTCCCGGGGGTTCCCGGCTTCTACCTGCACAGACTACTGGACTGATCTTAGGAGCTCTAACCCCGCCATGCTCCAGCAGCTGCTGTCTCACCATCAGGAGCCCTCAAGCCGGAGCTGTACGAGAGGCCTTCCTCTGCACGTCAGTTTCACCAACCAGGTATGTGACACATTCCCTGCTGTTATGTAGATATTAGACATAGAAGCCAGTAAGACACAGGAAGGAATACATCAGCTGACCTCATTAGCACACACCTGTGGCTGCCTTCCCTCTTTCTAGCAGATCACAACCACCTCCAGGTGCATGGTTTTCTAATACAATTAATCAGTGATTACTGGTCTCGCCAAATACACAGTATTTTTTTTTTTAAATTCATCTTGCATAGATATGTTCAATTGGAATGTGCAGGAAATGAGAGATTAGATAGCAGCCTATGTGGATAGAGCTGTAGTATTGAAAACAGGAGAAATGTGTCCTGGGTTCTGTAAATCTCAGCATACACTATAAAATCTGATTGTACAATCTCCTTTCAATCTGCCATTGATTACGTAGTGCAAGGGCCTGCCTGATTGGATACAGAGTGATTGGATAGCTGGTGTGTCCTCCCATTATATACTTTTGCTAAATCTAAATGTGATTGTACAGATTGTACTAGATCAGATTGTATAGTGTATGGCCACCTTTAGCCACCTAAAATGAACTAGTTGCTAACTAATCCTAAACCTTATTTGCTTTGCAACAACATTTTCAAAATACAAATCCACTTCAGTAACATTTAGAAAGTTAGGAGTAGCTCTTAATTGTGTTCATGGAACTCTACGTAGCTTTGTGGAATGCTGCCTGCCACAAGTGGGTGTAACAACATGAATTTGATTGGAAAAAAAATCAGCGTGGGGGTCCCCCCCCCAATCCAAACCAAGCCCTTAGTCTCTATTATATGTTAAATAATTTTTTATGTAATAAAATAATTTTATTAGAATATATATATTATATATATCATAAAACTGATCAACACAGTGGCTTATTGGTTAGCACTCTGAGCTAACAACACTCAGGTCATTCAAATTCCACCCTTGCTACCCACCACCTCCCTAAAGTTTCGGTGGCAAATGGATATGTGTGTAGATGAAAGCATAAACAGCCCTATGCATGGCTTAGTGGTCTGCACTCCATGCTAGCAACTGCAAGATCATGGGTTCAAATGCCACCCCCCACCTCCCTAAAATTTCAATGGCCATATAGAAAACACATATGCTGACTGTGGAACCGCGACTGTGCATTTGTCTAGTTTCTTGCACGTACATGGTGTTACTCCTATTCCTATGCCCAACCAATTACCTTAATGTTCTTGCATTCTAATAATTAACCTGTTATTAAAAGGGGCTAACTTTAAATGCATTTTCCATAACATGTTAAGAATGCATTGGTTTATCTTCACAAACAAAACAATGGCCAATCGCAACCCACAGGATGAGAAATACCAGCAGCTCCTGATAGGGGAAAACTCCCTGCATTGGCACATGTCCAGGGGGTCAGCCTGAAGGGACTTACGGCCACAGTTCTCCTCCAGCGCTGTCCTAGCTGCATCCAAGATGGTGGTCGCAGCTCAGCCATATGCACAAATGGAGGAACAGTAGGGACCCTCTCTGGCATCCGCTTCGCCGCTTCTGTCTCCAAGCATTCATGTGAGTAGCCACCAGAATATAGCTCCCCCTCCTGCTTCCACTGAATCGCTCATTTGGCACACTTTGAAAGACTTTATGATATCATCTTTGGGAGTCAATAATTCTCACCCAGACACAGCTGCCTAGCCGGGGGTCCTAGCCTGGACATGTATCTAAATACTGCAGACCTATTCCAAAAATTTCCTGGACAGGGGTTTGGCCCATACGGCTGTTAAAATAACAGGGGACATTAGAGCAGACTTTCAGTACCTTGGCTCACGAATGGAAGCAATTGAACATAAACTGGATGCTACAGTCTAAAGAGATAATCAGAATACGGACTGTATTAAGGACCTTCAAAACCAGCTTGACACAGCAAACTTCAGAATCGATGACTTTGGTAACAGTTTACAAAGTTATAACTTTAGAACTAGAGACCACCCAGAGTCAATTAAAGACATCCCAGCCATGGTTCAAGAGTTCATTAAAGAACTTATTCCTGACATTTCATTGCACCGGTTAGAACTAGGTCGGGTGCACAGAGCTCTGGGGCCCCCTAGACCGGATGGATCACCAAGAGATGTGGTGGTCAAGCCACACATGTTTAAATAGTAAAGGAGGAAATCATGAAAAAGTCATTCCCACAGCCCCAGCTTGTATATGAAGAAAGGAGAATGGCCAAACATCACAACAAAGTCAAAATCTTTGAAGCTCTTTATTGTCACCATGCCAGGCAAAAGACAGGAACATTGTTAATGCGTTTCACACGGATAATTGGTGCTTACTCATAACACAGATATGGCTCAGACCTCTACTTTTTAAATGTACACCCAACAGGAAATACACTCATAATTGCTAAGGTAATTTACTGGGCAGTGCAGACCTGTACTCCCACCACTGAAAGATCCCCAGAATTATGCCGGTTAAAGTGGTGTGCAACATTAGTGGATTGATTTTTCTCAATAGTAAAAAGGTGTTCATAAAATCTATCCCTCAGCCGCCTCCTTGTGCGTCCTATGTATTGTACATTACATATTTTATATAGGTAATAATGTATACCACATATTTAGCATTGCAGTTAAAAAACAATTGTATTTTGTGTTCTCTTTCAGTCGAATAGGAACGAACAAAATATGTCATGTGCAATACATAGGACACACAATGAGGCGCCTGAGGGATAGCTTTTATGAATACTTTTTTTAGTATTGAGAGAAATCAATCCACTAATGTTGCACGCCACTTTAACCGCTATCATGCTGGGGATCTTTCAGCGGTGGGAGTACAGGTCCTAGAGAAACCTACCACACCTAAGAGGGGGGGGGTGTTCTGACTTCTCTGTAAAAGGGAAGTCTTTTGTATTTTTCAGGTTAAGACACCTATACCTTATGGTCTAAATTTTGAATGGGATATAACTAATTTTTATGACTGAATTACAAACTGTTTACCTCCTTGCTCTATGAATATCTTTATATATTTTTGGGATTTACCATAGTGGCATCTTTCCTCCTGTCTTCTCCCTATTCTGTCTTTTGCAATATTAAGATGGTTTCCACTGGTGGGTGGCCATATGGAGAACTATTTAAAGCAGCACTGGAGGAAGTGCTTCACCATTCTGGCTGAGCAATTCCACTGGAAGGCACAACACTACTATCTCGTCCTATAGGCTGGGAAATATTCTTATGGAGACACTGTTCCTGGGGCTATCTGCTTGGGCCTATACCTCTCATTTTTTATTACATCTATGTGCAACCAATGATTTAGTGTACCAGTGGCTCCTTTGGTGCCACTAGGATTGGACAACCAGCTACTTTTAATTGCCCATATACACAAATTCAATTCCAATCTACTTTCCTTTGTTTCCTGAATCTAGGCACTTGGGGACACTAACATTTTGCATAAACATGCACTCTGTGTATTTATGGATAGCGTTGTCTTTCCTATGTTCCTCCAGGATATATCCCTTGGAGTAGATAAATTGACTATATAGAGTATATGCATATGTGTATAGTTTTCTGCATGTATGCATCTGTACAGAGTTTTTGCTTGAGGAACAATTACTTTCTTTGCCTGCACACTCATCGTGCATCACATTGGTCAGTAACATCTCCTTGAATTGAAATTTCACATATAATTCAATCTACACCATATACTGTATATGTATACACATATATATATTTACTGTATATGTTTTGCCTTCCAGACCACAGATATGCTACTACAGATTTGAGGCTCCCTCTATGTACTCTTATACTTTGTCCCTTACTGCCCAGGATTGTCCTCTGGGTGCAGGTAGACCATCTCATTTTCACTTGTTGAAAGTTTATGATCTATATATTCCCTGTCTCTCTTGATCTAGCTGTCATGAAAGTACCTTCTCTTTATAGGATTAGGTCTTCTAGGGCTCAGTGTTACATGTTTTCCCTCCTGTGAGTGAGCCCCCCTCAACACTAGTCCTCTAGCACAATGATGTTGCTCCAAAGATGGGGCAGATAAGCAGAATCTTTTAGACTTTGTTTTTAATGAAACATGGAATGCTTATCTATTACACTACTCGATTGATTGTAAGTCTGAGATGCAATAATGTCTAAATTGTACATTCATGATTAGCATTGTTATGTTTATATTTTAGATAAATGATACCTCTTATACCCCTGATGAAAGAGATATACATTCTCTGAAATGCTCAAATAAACAAAGTGAAAAAATTTACTACCCAGGCACCAATCATAAGAAATAAACAAAAGATTTTTATTAGCAATTAATACATAGAGATAAAAAACACTAGAAATTACTGCAGTTTTACTACAGTGGCAGCTAGACCTCTCCAATATTGGTCATAGATGTCATAGTAGACATGTATGACTAAACTATAGTGTAGCAATAAAATAAGCTCTACATGATTTGCGAAAATTGCTTCTTCAGGAGCTTTATATAAATTCTAAGGAGAGAAAGAAACAATCAATAATTATAACACAATAGAACTATATATAATAGATAGGTAAATAGTCTTAGGGTATGTGAAGAGCACCAAGACTGCACCCAGGAGCAAACGAATGGACACACAGCATGCAGAATGGACACGGGCGATATGTGGGGGCGTGCCAGATGGAAAGTGTGTAGACATGTATCTATATAAATGCATCAAAGGGAAAAGAGTGCAACATCTAGACTGAGTAGCCACAGAAAAAGAGGGAAAATAAACTATGTAAAATAATTAGGCAACCACGCCCATATCCGGATATTGTTATGCGTTAGGGTGCAAAGGATCCTATCTAAAACACGTAGAGCTTATTTTTTTGCTACAATATAGTTTAGTCATACATATCTACTATAACATGTTTCTGACATCTATGACCAATATTGGAGAGGCCTAGCTGCCACTGTAGTAATACTGCAGTATTTTAATGTGTTTTCTATCTCTATGTATTAATTGCTAATAAAAATCTATTGTTCATTTCTTATGATTGGTGCCTGGAAAGTCAATTTTTTTCACTTTCTTTATTTGACCAATTAATGTTTAGGATGTGGCACTGCGCTACCTCAAGCTCCCACAGTTCTATCCTATGTTGGTGCTTTGATAACTCTTTGATTCATTCTCTGAAATGCGTCGGGTGGAGGAAACCTCATTGTATCATCAGCATCATCTCACACAGTTTGAGTATTAATAGTTGTACATATCATGTATACACTGTTTGGCGTTTTTTTTTACCCAGTAATGTATAAAGAAAA
Organism: Lithobates clamitans; assembly: GCA_037952925.1. Classification (NCBI taxonomy): domain Eukaryota; kingdom Metazoa; phylum Chordata; class Amphibia; order Anura; family Ranidae; genus Lithobates; species Lithobates clamitans. The sequence goes on along the minus strand of JBBGZY010000552.1, from coordinate 354,331 downwards.
ATCTCTTTTTACAAATCGATTTTCAATATATATTTTGTGATCCCGATGCCTAAAAAGTCCCACCAACAGGGGATTTGTGTTTTTATGAGATGAAAAAAAAGAAGAGTCAACAAAACAACTTTTAATAAACAGTCAAGAAGCATTTGTAAGTTACCACTGAGTAGTGATAGGTACTTTATATAAACAGGGGAGAAATCTGCTCCGGGACAGTTTCCTCATCCCCAGTTGTGAATCAAATTCAAAACCGTCTTTCAGTAATTATGATAGTACATACAAAGCGAGCTCCATAATAAAAAGATTGGGCATCCAAAAGCATAGAAGGTAGCATGAATAAGAAAGATGGTGAAAAATGTTTGGAGATCTTTTAGAGTAGTGTAATTCTTCTGTAAAAGTAAGGAGATCCTATTGCCTAGCCAGACGCATATCTTTGTCAATGGATGTGACGTGTGAGGAGTCCCTTTCTTGGTGATTAATAATTTGGTGGGAAATCCATACTTGTACGGGAGATCAGTAGCTTATGGGCCAAAATACTATAATGGCAAAATACTATGGGTTGGCCAGAGGTAGAGTAATTTTCTACAGGATCAATGTATTCTCTATTATCCAGTACACTGTTATCAATGCTCTGATCTCCATTATTATCTGGTGCAGTGTTCTGCCTTGGTTTGGATTTTTCTGGGCTAGTGAAAGGAGCAGCTAAGGTACTTGCCTGGTTGTTATGTGCAAATCTGTCTCCCTTTGATGTAGCGCCACCTTGATCTCTGCCGGGAGAGCCGCTGGGAGAGCAAGCAGGCAATCTTCCTGTCTTGGCACTATCTTATCTAAGAGAGTTCTGGCTGCGATGAAGAAGTAAGTGAGCTTGCGAGGCCCCTCCCGCATCTGCTGTTCAATTTCTCTACCTCACTGTGGATTGTGTGGCAGTTTATTCTTCCCCTAGTCATTTTAGTTAGCCTGGGTTTGTAAGACTTCCCAGTAGCTGAATTAAACTGCGACAGTCTTCCCAGCTGCCGTCCATGCCCCCCGATTTGTTACTCTTTAAAGTCAATATTAAACTAACAGTTCCTATTTTAAAAAGAGCACATACCTGCAAATCACTCATAGAGCAAACTTTTTAAGTTTAACGTAAAAGAAGATAAAGCATTATGGGCAGGATTCTACCAAAAGTGTAGATTGTTCTCTACTCTCCATTTTGCTTTGTTAAGCACACCTACAGCCTAAAGTAGGTGTAAATTGAAAATGTCCTACTTCTTCAGTAAATCAACTCCAGTCTATGCAGCAACCACTAATTTTCCATGTACAGTACTTAACACCATTACTATCTATGAATATGTGTACAAGATCTAGAGCAGGGATATGCAATTAGCGGACCTTCAGCTGTTGCAGAACTACAAGTTCCATGAGGCATAGCAAGACTCTGACAGCCATAAGCATGACACCCAGAGGAAGAGGCATGATGGGACTTGTAGTTTTGCAACAGCTGGAGGTCCGCTAATTGCCTATCCTTGATCTAGAGGTTGCATATTCATTTTGACTGAACTTTATCCACAGACAGGCTTTCAAAATATATAGTATGAAGAGGTATAGTCAATTAGAATGCTGAATGGCCATAGTCAATGTGTGCTTGCAAAGAATATGAGCATTTAAAAAGGTGTATATTCATTTTGACCGAACTTTATCCACAGACAGGTTTTCAAAATATATAGTATGAAGAGGTATAGTCAATTAGAATGCTGAATGGCCATAGTCAATGTGTGCTTGCAAAGAATATAAGCATTCAAAAAAGTGTAATGCCCTGTACACCCGATCAGACATTGATCGGACATTCCGACAACAAAATCCATGGATTTTTTCCGACGGATGTTGGCTCAAACTTGTCTTGCATACACACGGTCCCACAAAGTTGTCAGAAAATCCAATCATTCTGAACGCTGTGACGTAAAACACGTACGTCAGGACTATAAACGGGGCAGTAGCCAATAGCTTTCGTCTCTTAATTTATTCTGAGCATGCGTGGCACTTTGAGTCGGATTTGTGTACACACGATCGGAATTTAAACGATCGGATTTTGTTGTCTGAAAATTTTATATCTTGCTCTCAAACTTTGTGTGTCGGAAATTCCGATGGAAAAAGTCTGATGGAGCCCACACACAATCGGAATTTCCGCCAACACAATCCGATCACACTTATTCCATCAGAAAATCCGACCGTGTGTACAGGGCATGAGATGGAAAACATATTTTCTCATGAAAATAACATTAAAAAAAAATTAATTAAAATTTGGTGCTTATCACAGTAAATAAAAATGCATAAAAAATGCAACAATATTAGATTAAAAAAAAATGTAGTCAGTGTATTTCTAGCACTGTACTTTTCAATAAAAAGGTAATAGTTTACATGCAAAGCAATTTTTCTCACCAATATCATTTTTCCTTTTACATCACATAGCTGTCACCAATGACTACTTTTAAACTTCTCATACCAATCTTTGTAAATTGCTAAGTTCTCCAGTGAGCTTGGAACACAGAAATGAATTCTACTGACATTCTATTTTTGCAGCCTTGCTATTTCATCTTTCAAAAGACGCCTCCTTTACTGAATTTGAAGAGCATTTTCTGTAAAACAGATCACAGTCTTAAAGTTTTATTGTCAAAGAAACTCTCCAGAGGGCTATTTTCCTGACCCTGATGCTATTTTTACCACTTGGGCAATTTTTTCACAATTTGTATCTTTATGTGTTTATTTTTGTGCATTACTCTTGTAATAAATACCCAACATTCCATTTTTTTTATAATTTTTTCAAAGTTATATTTAAGAGGAGATATGTATTAGTCTACATATACTTCTGGTTTTATTTTAATACAAGATATCATAATTCATTATCATAAAATAGCAAGTGACCTTTATCTATCTTTTTTGTTTTACTTTCTTTTTCCCTGCTGAGTAAAGGCCTTTGGCAATGCCAGAGCTTTAAACTAAAATTCTATTCCTCCTCAAAGCTATGAAATATTTGTGTTGTCGTGTTTATAGATATAAAAAAAAAACAACACTGACTTTTCTTTTTATTACTATGAATAGTGATCCAAGATATAACATGTTTGTTGCCTTACAAATATAGTTTGACAAATACAGTGGTCAGGTTTAATTAACTTTATACAAAATACAAATATATGCATACAATTAAATTATTTCTAATCAGAAAATTCATTAGTTAATTAGAAAATTCAATAGTATTTAGTTAATGCATTTTTGTAAGTTGTCTTTTTTTGTGATGATTCAGTTAATCTGGGAAGATACATTTTTCTTTGTTGAACTACTCATATAAAGCCTTATAGGGCCTTTCACATACAGAGGCAGATAAACCAAATTCAGGGATTTACAGGCAAATAAATAAGGGTATAATTTATGTACTCTTTCTGAAAATCTGGCAGTGTTAAACTTTTCTGCATGCAGGAAGATGTTCCAATTTTTATAAGGTCACTAAAATATTTTTTTTTACAATTGGTAGTTTACATTGAGCAGCTACTAACTGCTTCTTGCTTGGCCTATAGCAAAATGATGCCAGAATAGGACCTTTCCCATCCTGAGTGGAAATCATATAGGGGGTCATTTACTATAACTCCAGGAAGTACTGGGCACTATGGCAAATAATAGAGCCCATTTTAGCCAAATGGAAACAAAACGACGAATTTGCGCATGAAAATCAGCGATATAAGCGGAGAACAAACGTTTGTAAATTCTAAATTGCCGCTAATTAGCGCTTCCGCGTATATACAAATGCCAATTCTTATCAAGTTATTATATAGCACTGTACTGTAGCCATGATCCATGTATGTGAAAGAAACATTTTTTATCAGAGATGTGCTCTAGTTCCCGTGCATCTATTGATTTATATTGCAATTAGTATTCCTAGTTTTTTTTTCCTTCTTTTGCTAAGAAATGCAGTTCTGAATGATTATTACATAGTAATGTCTGCTATTCTGTAAAGTTACATGTATTAATCATTTAGGTTACCTATTTGTTGTATGTTGTTTTTTTCATGTTTTTGATTTATTATTCATTAATTTAGTTGACTATAAAGCAGTAATTATTTATGTTCATTCTTTAATAATACTACACTATTATGCAGGTCTTGTACTTAGCACAATGGCTTAGTGGTCTGCTTGGATATCTCCACACCACTCATGGTATGAGTTCAAACAACAGCCAACCTACCATCCACCAGCTGTGTTTATTTTTTCAGTGCACAAGTGAATTAAAATAAACAAACAAAGAAATGTAAACTGCCCTTTAGCTAGTGTGTGGTGTTTGGAATGTCACATCATAATATAATTGAATACTTACATACCATTGCATGCATTTAAAGAGTTATATTTGTGTTGCTTTGGCTAATTGGCATTCTCCTTTTCCCACCAATTCAATCTTTTAGGATTTTTCTGTGGGATTTGAACCCATGAGTCTTTCAATACCTGAATGTTTGAAGGTAGAGGTGCTAACTGCTAGCCTATGGAGCTGAGCACAATTATATATACAAAATACTTTTACTAGTGTTTGATGTGTTATATACTATACAATAAAGTTTATCAAATGTAAACTGCTTGTTAGCTAGTGTGTGGTGTTTGGAGATTCACACCATAATATTAGTGAATACTTACATACCATTGCAAGCATTTGAAGAGTTAATACAATAATATCAACCACATTAAAGTGTATTGGCTACTTGGCATTCACTGTATGCTGCTTTGGCTAATTGGCTAACTGGCTAACAGTAATTCTCCTTTTCTCCACCAATAGTAATCTTTTAGGATTCTTCTGTGGGATTTGAACCCATGAGTCTTTCAATACCTAAATTTTTGAAGGTAGAGGTGCTAACTGCTAGCCTATTGGGCTGAGCACAATTATATATACAAAATACTTTTACTAGTGTTTGATGGTTTATATACAATAAAGTTTATCAAATGTAAACTGCTTGTTAGCTAGTGTATGGTGTTTTGGAGATTCACACCATAATATTAGTGAAGACTTATTTATTTTTATTTAAGGTACTTCTATAGTGCCGTCAATTTACGCAGTGCTTTACATATACATTATACACTAAAATGGGCCCCTACCCTCAAGGAGCTTACAATCTAAGGTCCCTAACTCACATTCATTACTAGGGCCAATTTAGACAGAAGCCAATTAACCTACCAGCATGTCTTTGGAGTGTGGGAAGAAACTGAAATACCCGGAGGAAACCCACACAGGCACAGGGAGAACATGCAAACTCCAGGCAGGTAGTCTTGTGGTGTGGTTGGGAATACGAACCAGCGACCCTTTTTACTGCTAGGTAGGAATGAGCAGACCCCCCCTTGTTCGGTTCGCACCAGAACATGTGAACAGGAAAAAAGTTTGTGCGAACACCGTTAAAGTCTATGGGGGTCATTTACTATAGCGCCAGGAAGTACTGGGCACTATGGCAAATAATAGCTCCCATTTTAGCCAAATAAAATTTCAACAGGCGAATGTGCGAATGAAAAACTAGCGCTATTAGTGAGAAACACATGTTAGTAAATTCTAAGCTGGCGCTAATTGGCGCTTCCGCGTATATGCAAATGCCAATTCCTACCAAGTTGTTATATAGTACTGCACTGTAATCATGATCCATGTATGTGAAAGAAACATTTTTATGTGAGATGTGCTCTACCTCGTGTGCATCTATTGATGTATGTTGCAATTAGTATTCCTAGTTTTTTCCTTCTTTTGCTAACTAATGCAGTTATAAATGATTATTACATAGTAATGTCTGCTATTCTGTAAAGTTACATGTATTAAACATTTAGGTTACCTATTTGTTGTATGTTGTTTTTTATTTTTTAATTTAGGTGACTATAAAGCGGTAATTATTTATATTCATTCTTTAATCATACTACACTATTATGCAGGTCTCATACTTAGCACAATGGCTTAGTAGTCTGCTCAGATGTCTTCACAGCACTCATGGTACAAGTTCAAATACCAGCCAACCTACCATCCCCCAGCTGTGTTTATTTTTCAGTGCACAAGCAAATTAAAATGAACAAACAAAAAAATGTAATCTGCCCATTAGTTAGTGTGTGGTGTTTGGAATTTCACACCATAATAGTATTGAATACTTACATATCATTGCATGCATTTGAAGAGTTAATATAATAGAATCAGCCAAATTTAAAGTGCATTGGCTAATTGGCATTCACCTATTTTCAGCGTATGCTGCTTTGGCTAATTGGCTAATAGTCATTTGCTTTTTTTTCACCGATTCAATCTTTTAGTATTTCTCTGTGGGATTTGAACACATGAGTTCTTCAAGGTAGAAGTGCTGACTGCTAGCCTATTGGGTGTAGCACAGTCATACATAGAAAATACATAGAAAATATATTCACTAGTGTTTGATGTTTCTTCTCCCCGAGCTGTCTCTCCTGCTGCCACCATCTTCTCCCGCTGATGTGTTCTTCAGCGCAGCCGGCTACCCACTAATAAAAAAAAGCCGCTCTTCTTGTGGCGGTCTTCTGTGGCCATCCGATAATGTCACCCGGAGAGTCCGCTCCATGGCTATGTAAGAGATGCCACACAGCGGGTGACAACACAGCGGAGGAAGACCACCATGGAAGAAGAGCAGCTTTTTTTTATTAGCGGGTAACCAGCGGTGCGGAGGAACACAGCAGATGGCGGCGGCAGGAGAGACGGCTCTGGGAGAATACAGCTCAGGGAGAAGATGCAGGAGGGAGAGACAGCGTCTGGAGAAGATGGCTCAGGGAAGAAGACAGCTCGGAGCTATTCTACAATAAAGGACTTGTCAAAAACCGGCTATTAATTTTTTTACATTTCACTGCTTTTTTTGGTGAATGGGTAGGGGTAAAATGTACCCCATACCTATTCACATAGGGGGCAGGATCTGGGAGCCCCCTTGTTAAAGGGGGCTTCCAGATTCTGATAAACCCCCTGCCACCGACCAGTGTTGTCGGGAAGAGGCCCTTGTCCCCATCAACATGGGGAAAAGGTGCTTTGGGGCATGTGGCCTGGTAAGGTTCAGAAGGGGAGGGTGCTCACTCGTACCCCCCTATCCTGACCTCCAGGCTGCATGCTCGGATAAGGGTCTGGTATGAATTTTGGGGGCCCCACATCAAATTTATTTTACATTTTGGTGTGGGGTTCCCCTTAAAGTCCATACCGAAGGGCCTGGTATGTACTGGGGGGACCCTACGACATTTTTTTACTTGAATTTTGGAATTCCATACCATATTATTCAATAAGTACATACCATTGCATGCATTTGAAGAGTTAAAATATGGAATAAAGCAAGCTGATGTGCTTTGGCTAATTATGCTTCTGAGTACAATGCACACTTCTAGGAGGTGATGCTGTCAGTGGGATTTGAATTCATGGCTTGAACTTTTGGGGGCAGCAGGGTATACTGCTATGCTACAGAGCTGAGCACTTACCTACAGAGAAAATACATTTACTAATGTTTGATTCAATACAACAATGTTTTGCATTTCAGGCATTAATATTATAGTAACAACCATGCTCGTGCCGATGTGGCATTGGCTAATAGGCATTTGCCTCTTTTCAGCATATGCTGCTGAGTACAATGCAAGCTTTCAGTAGGTGATACCATCTGTGTGATTTTCAGCCATTTGAACACAATTATATTGAGAACATATGTTTACTAGTGTTTGATGGTGGGACTACTTTATATTCTAGGTATAAAATAGTACTCAGCACAGTGACTTAGGCACCTTTCACACTTGTGTGACCTGAAAGTTGTGAGATTTTAATGCGACTTTAAGCAATGCCTGTGTAATCTTGAGGTCTATGGACGCAGGAGTCGCAGGGAAAGACACGCAACTTTCCCATGATTTTGCATCAGCAATTTTGCCGCAATTCCAGGGAATGCCTGTGTAAACTTGAGGTCTATGGACCTCAACTCGCATCAAAGTCAGACCAAAGTAGTACAGGGACTAGGTTGAAGTCAGTGTTACTTGAAGTCGCACAGATATGAATGGTACACATTAAAAATTATGGGGTATGACTTGTCATATGACTCTGATGTCCAAAGTCGCACAAGTGTGACTCATCCCGACTTTGTCAGCGATTTCAGAGACATCAGTGCACTTTCCTGCATAGATGTCTAGTGAAATCACATAGGTCCCAACTGTTCTCCTTTAAGAAGGTGTCCAATGCCTACCTACTTTTGCTAATAGGTGTCCCTTATACCCATCTCAAAAAGTTGGGAGGTAAGAAATCGCCCCCTGAAGTCGCCCAAAGTAGTGCAGGAACTACTTTTGGGAATCGTTGTGGGGTCGCACCAATTCGGACAGTTCCATTGCCATCAATAGGCGCCGATTTGGCCTACAATTTGACATGTCAATTCAGACCTATGTGAACATGGGTGAAATTGCATAGATATTAGAGCTGCACGGTTCTGGCCAAAATGAGAATCACAATTTTTTTGCTTAGAATAAAAAGATCACGATTCTCACGACGTAAAATCTTTCACATTATCCCACAAAAAATTGGGCTAACTTTTCTTTTTTTTTTTTTTTTTTTTTTTTTTAATTCATTAAAGTACTTTTTTCCAAAAAAAATTGCATTTGAAAGGCGCAAATACAGTGTGACATAAAATATTGTAACCACCATTTTATTCTCTAGGGTCTCTACTATAAAAATATATATATAATGTTGGGGGGTTTTAAGTAGTTTTCTAGCAAAAAAAAATGATTTTAACCTGAAACCAACAAATGTCAGAAAAATGTTTAGTGTTTAAGTAGTTAAACTTTCCTCACTTACACAGAATTTTATTTAATTGACAAATTGTTACAAGGTTTCTATTTAAGTTCACTGATAAAGAATGTTCTAATTCTTGGCAGACTTCCTGGTTTTTCGGCTGTGGCTTCAGAAGAGCAGAGAGAGTTCTTTGCATAGCAAGAATCGTGAAACTCTTTTTTCAAGATCGTTAAGGGGAAAAAAATCACGATGACGATTAATCGTGCAGCTGTAATAAATATGCATGGAAATCAAGGGGGACAACTTTTCATGTGACTCTGAGGTCCAAAGCTCCATGAAAAGTCACCCAAGTGTGAAAGTAACCTAATGCGATTAATTGATAACACCTTTGAATAAGGCCCCATTTGCACTTGTGCGACCTTAAAATTGCACAGCTTTGTCATGACTTGAAGCAATGTCTGTGTAATCTTGTGGTGTATGGACCTCAAATTGCATCAAAGTCAAACCAAGGTAGTGCAGGGATGAATTTGCTACACCTTCAGGATGCACAAGTGACAATAGGGCCGAATTCAAAGGTGTTATCCTTGAATCTCATTCACACTGCTGCGACCTGAAAGTCACACTATTTTGAGCCACTTTGCCGTTGCAACTTGGCCCCAACTTCTGGGAATGCCTGTGTAATATTGTACCCGATATACCTCAAGTCACACCAAAGTAGTACAGGGACTACTTTGAAATTGGTGCGACTTAAAGTAGCACAGATATGAATGGTTGTCATTGAGAATCATGGGGTACAACTTGTCATGCAACTCAGAGGTCCAAATTTGCTGGAAAATTCGCCCAGCTGTGAAACAAGTCATATATATTTTAATAAAAGGAGCTCTCATTTATACTTGCATAGTCCTTACTGATTTACATCAGCAGAACAAATGCAGGAAGTGATGTGTGCACATGGGACAGAAGCAAATGTGTGGTGATGCCAAACAAATCAATGAACCCCACCCACACCAAATCTAACTATGACATTCACCCCCGCATTGATTAAGTACAAGTATATATCCTACACTTACCCGGCCAATGAGCAGCACCTCCTCTCTGCTAAAGAGACCTCGCCATGTCCACCTAGATGGAGATCCTGACCAACACAGGAACTTCTGGGTGCATACAATGACTAATTTCCAGGTCAGAAAGTGAAACCACGCTTTTGATTGCAGCTGCGAATATTTGATCTCAACCATGATTAGTATTTTTTATTTTCAGATATGCAAATCTGTATTTCTACATATATTTGAAGGTAAACTTAAGGGAGTTTGATAAGAAATGGTGTCCCTAGTGGCCAAGGCATGGAAATCTCCTACATTGGTACTAGCAGAAACAATTCACAGAATGAATAATACAACGTCCTATGCTAAGATGGTAGCCATCGATCAAAATCAAATTTCAAAATTTGAAAAACTTTGGCATCCTTGGATAAAACAACAGTTCCTGTCAAATTTCAATGACTCTGTCCTGTTGCCATGGTAACAGATTAAATGACTTACAGAAACACCCATTCTAAGGCTTCAAAGAGAACTAAAAAGAATAATAAACTGACGAGCGGGACAACCTTGTGGACCATACCTCTGCCTTTCTACCCTTTTTCTTCTTTCTCTTTCCTTTTCTCCACCTTATGATTAAAGCTCATTATCAGAATTTATTTGACCTATATACACTCTACCTGTAAACAATATGTATAGTAGGTATAAATCATTTAAATACCTACAAAAGTAACTAAGGAAATGATATATATCTTTAATTTAGGTTTACGTGAACCCAATGTTTAATATTTGAAATTTCATGATATTTACCTATATAAACCCTTTTTGAACCCGGACCCTCAGAGATACGAAGCAGAAGTTCTAACCTCTAAGCCACGGAGCTGCCACGTGTGAGACCCGCCTACACATAACTACACATAAATACACATAAAAACACATAAATACTGCATTTCTATGGACATACAGGTGATGGAATTACATTACTCAAGAGTTATGCCCCGTACACACGGTCGGACATTGATCGGACATTCCGACAACAAAATCCTCTGATTTTTTCCTACGGATGTTGGCTCAAACTTGTTTTGCCTAGACACGGTCGCACAAAGTTGAACGCGGTGACGTCAAGCACGTACGACGAGACTAGAAAAGGCCGGTTCAGAACCAAGCGCAGCACCCTTTGGGCTCCTTTTGCTAATCTCGTGTTAGTAAAAGTTTGATGAGAGACGATTCGTGCTTTTTCAGACTCGTGGCTTTCAGATCGTTTTCTGCCGTTCAGTTTGTGCTTGTGGGTTTGTATCTGCTCTTCAGTGCATGCAAGCAAGTTCCGCGTGACTTTAGTCACTGTATTCTTGTTCGTTCGTTACTGGTTTTCAGGTCGCTCTTCACAGGCCTTGCTGTTCTTCAGTGCGTTCTGTTACTTCGTTCTGAGCAGCCGACCGTTTTATAGCCATGTTTCGTATGCGTACTCCTCGTAGAGTTCGTGCTGTGCGGGGGCTTGGTGTTGGGGTCCTGACCTTGACACAAGTCCAGTCCATGAACAGGGTGGGGAGGAGTTCATGGACCAAGAATTGGTTGCTTCAGCGTGACCAGTTCTGTCATATGCCTTTGCTCCGTGAGATCCGTGAGAATAATCCTGATGATTTCAGGAACTTTCTCCGGATGACGGACCCCGTGTTTCACCGTTTGTTGGCTTCGCTGACCCCCTATATCAGCAGGCAGGATACCTGCATGAGGCAAGCCATCACTCCGGAGCAGAGGTTGGTCGCTACCTTGCGGTATTTGGCCACAGGGAGAAGCCTGCAGGACCTCAAGTTCTCGACAGGCATCTCCCTCCAGGCTCTGGGGATCATTATCCCAGAGACCTGTTCTGCCATCATACAGGTCCTGCAGAAGGAGTATATGAAGGTAAGATTTTTATCCTTTAATATCATACTTTATTGTATTGAATGTCTGCTAATATATTGTATTTCTTTCCTCATTTCCCAATTACCATGATTGTAATATGCTGTGAATGTCCCCTTTGTCCTCATGCATGCTGGATTTTTATGTAATTATTATTTTATGTCCTTCATACATATTTGCCCTTCAATAACCTCTCCAGCATGGTGTCCCCTGCCCTATATTCACCTCATGTAGTCACTTAACAATGTATTTTATCAGCTCCATAGTAGTGCTTTACCCCAAACACCCCCTAAAATGTTTGGAAATGTTATTTTGGATTTAAATTCAGGCAGAGGGCCAGAGGCTTTTTTTTGTGGTGTCCCCAAATTTTTGGTAACCCTCCCTCCCCCAACTGCTAAGTCAGCTGATCCCAATTCTCTATCCTCAATCATCTATCTGTTGACTTTGCCAAACCCATACACACTATACCCATCTCTTTACTGGTCAGATTTATGGATGAATTCCCTAAAGCATGTAGTGCAAGGGCCTGCCTGTATACTTTCCAATGGTACTGTTTAAAGTTCTTGTATCCTATTATGATCTTGATAGGTAATAGCAGAATGTCCAAATGTGCTCAAATGTGTACAGTGTGTATTTATATCTTTGTATTATGACACTTCTTACCTGTCCAGTGGGCTGCCAATAGTGTAACTAAGGAGGGGCTGTTCCAAGTAATACCCTGTATTTAGGCATTCATCTCTCAATGAAGTGAAGAGGGTTACCTGTCCAAGAGTCCCCCCCCTATAATGTTCGAAATGGCCCATGAGAGGGGGGAGGGGGAATATGATAGGTGTACCTTATACTTTGTTGTTGTTAAATTCCCCTTAATAAATGCTATCTGGAGGTTGACCCATAATGTTTGTGTCTAATCTGCTTGCCAGGTTTCTGTGAAAAAATAGTAATGTTTATTGTTTTTTCCTCAACAGTTTCCTTCCACGCCACAGGAATGGCAGACTGTGGCCTCCCACTTTGCCCAGCGGTGGGACTTTCCTAACTGCGGAGGGGCAATTGATGGGAAACACGTCCACATCGTCCCACCACCCAACTCGGGGTCGTACTATTATAACTACAAGGGGTTTAATAGTATAGTGATGTTGGCGGTGGTGTCGACTAATTACGAGTTCTTGTATGTGGACGTGGGGAAGAATGGCCGGATGTCCGATGGTGGAGTCATCGCCCAGACGGAGTTCTACAGGCGTCTCCAGAATGGCAGTTTGGACTTGCCACCTCCAGAGGACAATTTTGAAGGTCTCCCATTTGTGTTTGTTGCTGATGAAGCATTTGCGCTGGGGGACCACCTGATGCGGCCATTCCCGATGAGGACCCTCACCCCGGAACAGAGGGTTTTTAATTACCGGCTGGCCAGAGCCCGAAGAGTGGTGGAGAACACATTTGGAATCCTGGCCAGCCGGTTCCGACTATTTCTGACACCCATCCATATGGCGGAGTATAAACTGAACCATATTATACTGGCGTGCTGTGTTCTCCATAATTTTTTAAGAAAACATTCAGCCAACTATGCTGGCTCAGTTGGGCCTGAGGCCGGAATCCCAAATACTTCCACAATGACAGCACTTGAAAGCGGCCGTCCTGGCTTGCCCTCCCTGAATGCCCATGATGTCCGGTTACGATACCTGGAGTTCTTTGCGGGTAGGGGGGCTATCAATATGCCAGACAATATGTGACACCTTTTTCAAATAAAAAACAACCAAAAGCAATTCTTGGTGGACATTTACTGCTTGTGTTTGTTTTAGCTGACCCTGACAGAAATGTGTTGAGTGCAGAAAATGTCGTGATTGTGTAACCTTATACAAAGCACTGTTGGCTGGTACTTCCTAAATGCAAAAACACATTTCACTACAAGTGCACTTGCAACTGCACTGAACCTGCACTTGTAGTGCAAAGTGTATTTGCCCTTAGGAAATAACCCCCATTTGTGCATAAAACAACAATTACATCACCCCAAAAGTGTTGTAGTGTTGAGACAATAATCCACACATTCTTGAGTAAGGCACTTTTTTATACCTGCACAATCACATGTGCATTTACCAAAGGTTTTTAAAACAAACCAACATGTTTGTTGTATAAAATGTTTGCAGTAGCATTATGAAAAATCAAAATATCCATTTCAGATAAAACAGGCTTGTGTAAAACCAACAAGAAAGCCAAAAAACTTGAACTTACAAAGTTCACATTAGGTAAAACCTGAAGGCTATATCAGACATCAGTATTTAGGAACTGGGTTTGATATAGCGTTCAGATGGGGGGAACTCACCCCTGGAAAAGCCAAATTTGGAAGATGCACACCAATTTACGAATGTCAACATGTGCTATCTGCCATCATGGGGGATCAAGGGACGTGTTTTGGGGGAGCAAGCCCTTCCTCAACGCTACTTTATAATTGAGGAAGGGGTTGCACCCCCAAAACGCGTCCATTGATCTCCCGTGATGGCAGATAGCACATGTTGGCACACTGTGTGCATCCTCCAAATTTGGCTTTTCTAAACATTGTAAAAATTTAAATTACATCAAACAGGTCATTTTGTGGGGTTTAAATTCGCCCCAAAACATCAATGATGTTATTATTTTTTTTTATAACATCACATATTTGTTGCTGGATGTTTTGCAATTGGAGATTACATCCCATGATCTCCCCTATCAGTATCTGGGCACTTTCTGATGTAAAGCGTTCTCTCTCCCTCACATCAGGATCACCTAAAAAGAGATAAAGAACAAAAAAAACAGGTCTCAAAAATCTGCCACCAGCCATCTCTTTTACCTGAGTCTGTGGTCGCAGACACTCACCTGTTGTGGTGCCAATCTCCACCACATCTTCTTCTTCCTCCTGCTCAGCATCTTGTGTTTGGGGTAGTTCCCCTTCTTCCAGAGGGGGGGGGGGTCTGTGTTCTCCTGGGATGAGGAGTGTCCGAGTCTTTTCTCCCCTATGTAAAACAAAAATGGTATAATTAGCACACAGATATTTGATGGCAGAACTAGAAATAGGAAACATTGCTTGGAAGTGGGGTACAATTGTCTATTTTAGCCGAGTTCAAAGATGTCTTTTTTTTATTGCCCTTTGTCAAGCTGCAATACTTTACCTGTTTGGTACAAGCTTCACACATGTAACCCCCCCTATAGTATACACTGGAGCACCTGTGTGCCCCCCCTAATAAAAATGGTGTTCTGGGGTCCCACACTAGTGCTCCAGTGTCCAGATGTGAAAACAGCTGCTCAGTGTCCTCTCCTTACACACAATCTAGTTTGCATTTCATTCTAGTAACAAACCCATCTACCTAAACAAATATTTGGCATCCAAGTAGGCCCCAAAAAAATGTGGGAAAATGCATATGGCCTAAACAATGGTGTTCTAGAGGCCAAACGAAAAATGTTTGATACGAACGAATAATGGGCCCATGAACATTAAAGTTGACCTTTTTAAACGTTACAATTACTAAAATCATATGGAGCAGAACGAACGGAATAAAGCCAGAAAGAATAGAAACACAGCACAACTACTTACTTTTTTGCAGCACTCTCCGGATCTTTCGGTACTGCTCCGGCTCTCTCAACTTCAGGTCCGACCACCGCTTCCTGAGCTGATCTTTTGATCTTCGTACCCCGAAATTCCGCTCGAGACTCCTGACCACTTTCGCCATGATCTTGGCCTTTCGGATGTTCGGGTTGGGGTAAGGCCCATATTTTCCATCATAGTCGGACTTCCTCATGATGTCGACCATCTCCAACATCTCCCCAAACGACATATTTGTGACCTTAAAACGTCTCCTTCTGGATCGGGACGTGCCTGGATCCGGGCTTTCCTCCTCCTCCTCGTTGCTACAATTAGCACGCACCTGGTGTAACTCCGCCATCATGCTCTTCCCCCACTGCGCCGAACGAAAAGGGGCGGGGAATAGAATAGAAAGAACGTCAGGGGCGGGCGGAGTTACACACATGCGCAGTGTGTATAAAGTGTAACACGCGTGCGTATTACGTACGATCTGTGAGCGGAGGAAGGAGCATTGGACGCGCAGATCGTAAGAACGAAGGTAAGAGACAAACTTGGGCCTATACTGCTTCTAGATTGAGGCCTATATTGTAACAAGATTAGGAGAGTTTGGTCTGACATTAGGCTTTGTCTTGTGTTGTGTCTTGCAATGAACATGGATATCTTAATGAGAGATACTGACTTCATGTCACTATTCATTGATATGCTAAGGGAGCTGCCCTGTCTGTGGGAGATTACCCACCCCCATTTCAAAAACCAAGCAAAGAGGAAGGCAGCACTGGAGCAATTGTGTGAAATTGTGAAGCAGGTGATCCCCACGGCAGACATCACTTATTTAAAGATCTTAATTGGTTGCCTGAGGAGTACATATCTGAGGGAGCGCAAGAAAGTCCTGGATTCACAGAGATCCGGAGCAGCAGATGACATCTATGTCCCCAGGATGTTGTACTATGACAGGCTGCACTTTCTGGCAGGCCAGACTGAACCCAGGCCATCCCTCTCCAGTCTTTCTTCCACGCTTCCTTCCCCCCCGGCTGAGGCTTCTGATGCCCAACCTGGGCCTTCCAGGCCATATGTGGAGGAGCCCAGATTGAGCCAGGTATAGCATTCCTCTAAATATTTCTGCTTGTCCAATCAATGATGTTAACTAGATGTTAGTTGGGAGTACTAATTTATGATTGTGATTGATGATGCAAAAACTAAAACCATGTCCTTTTTTCATACACAGGGAAGTCTCAGCCAGGAGGTGGCTGATCTGCAGGTCCCTCCACCCACCCTGAAAACAGAAAGTGGCAGCAGGAGGAGTAGCCTAGAGGAGGCGGCTATCAGATTTTTTTGGAGGGCTACAGAGGTCCTGGGAGCACCACACACCATGCAGGAGAACCTTGCGGCATTCATTGCCTATAAAATGCAGAGGATGGAGGAGGGCCAACAAGCCATGTGTCAGGCCCTCATATCAGAGGCTCTGGAGAAAGGTGTGAGGGGACAACTTACACCTCACACACAGCTTTGGGATGGTCCTCCTCCTCCCTCTCCTCCAGGTCCTCCCAGTCCTCCTCCAGGTCCTCCCAGTCCTCCTCCAGGTCCTCCCAGTCCTCCTCCTCCTCCAGGTCCTACTCCTCCTCCTGCCACATCTCCTACTGCACAGCCACAGCCGGGAAGGAAGTGTGAAAGGAAGACCAGAGAGTGATTGCCCTGGATCCAGTCTGGTCGGCCAAAAGATGCAGCCTCTTGTGGTACCACAGCCTGGGGACACTGATGTCATCTGCTGCTATCCGAGTCTCTGCGAATCCTGGACCAGACTGCCCTCCCTTACATATGGACTCCTCAGGCCACCAATTTTGAGGTTTAAGAATTGATGTCTGCCATGGGGGTCCCAGGCTTCACTAATTTCTGCTGTTGATCCAGTGTTGCCTTCCTTTTTGTTTGGTTCTGATACCTTAATAAAGGATTTTTGTTTTGAATTATACTCTCCTATGTGTTTTACTTCAAAAATGATGGTTTGTTTGTGAGGATTCAGGTACATTGCAAATATACAATGTGAAATGAACAAGGGACACCAACACCAAACAATCTCCTGGAGATTAAATAATAAAAGATATCAATGGTGTTGGGGTAACTTGCCACATAAAACACACACAAAAATATTCTGGAGTAAAAATAAAAATAATATTAAACAAAGATCAGCCTTGGAAAAAATCCAAACATTAAAGAAAAAAAAAGGCTTAAAAACCAAAAAAAAAATCCCAAAAAAATATAAAACTGTCAGATGTGACAACTAATAACAATATATTGAGGGAATCCCACTAAAAAAACACAAATCAAACTTTGTGAGAAGTGTGTGTGAATATGAGCAGCAAAACGACTTAATTCTTGTCACATTATAAAGAAGAAGAGAGTGCGCTGTATTAAACCATTTTTAACATTGCAGCGTGACGAAAGTGCTGTATCCATTGCGAACGCTAAGTTTACCAGAACGAGCTGTCCCGTGTCGGAATTTCTTCTAAGCATGCGTGGCACTTTGTGCGTCGGAACAGGCCACACACGGTCGGAATTGACGCGATCGGATTTTCTTGTCGGAAAATTTTATCTCCTGCTGTCCAACTTTGTGTGTCGGAAAATCCGATGGAAAATGTCCGATGGCGCCCACACACGGTCGGAATTTCCGACAACACGCTCCGATCGGACATTTTCCCTCGGAAAATCCGACCGTGTGTACGGGGCATTATTCTTCTTGATTTATTCTGTGATATTTGGTGTTTTTTTTGTGGGTGAGAGTAGAATATTACTCTCAAATTTTTGGGAATTACATTTTGATTTCTGATGTTGGTACACATATCACATTTTTTGGGCTCAAATTATGAATATTTGGAAATAATAAAAAGCACAAAAAATTGTGATTCGTTTTAAATTTTCATCAGCAATGGTATTGTTTGTGGATTGTAAGGACACCTGTGTGAGTTTGGGGTAAAGATTGTTGTGAGATGAAGAGTAAAAAGTGAAAGTGACAGAGAAAAATATATTTTACCAAAACATCAAAACATTCCACATTGTAGCATTCTTAAAATCAAAATATTTTAAGTAGAAGCAACAATGTTGCAAAGGAAAATTTATTTCACAGAAAGATACATTTCATCTCAACATTAAAATGTTTTTTGTGAAAGTTAGAATTGTTCCATTAGAATCAATGACTGAAACTTCATTTGGACTAAATTAGAGCAGATTTTAACTCCCAAAAAATGCTCTCTAATTTGCTTTCATTTTGGTATTTACTATAGCTCCAGGTAAAAAAGACACTGGAGATAAAATTAGAGTTATTTTCAGGTCTGAGCATGCTCAGTTGTGTTGGCACCTAGTTGTCCAAAACGGGGAATTTTTCACTTTTCAGACTTTTAAAGATATTTCAGTGTAGAAATCACTTTTTCACACAGTTTAAAAGCAGATAATCTTTAAATAATATACCGCATATTTCAGTACCATTTAGGCAATTATATCATGCTCTAAATATCATTTCCATGTGCAATTCTCTAGGTTTTAGCAGAGTAAGGGTTTGGGCGCTATTTAGTTTCAGGGAGCTATAGTAAATTCGATTTTGGGAGTATTTTCTCACCAGCGCTATAGTGAATACCGTTTTAGCGCGAATTAGCGAATATAGCACCATAGCGCTATAGTAAATGACCCCCATAGTGTCTTCCCAGTCGCATGCCTCCTGCGCACTCTACTGGCCACACTGTGGCTTGATCTGTTACCCTCTGCGTCCACTCAACATAGCGGATGACAGACCACAGTGATCACATGTCAGTTGTACTCAATGAATGGCTTTCATTTATAGCCGTTCATTCTGTACTATTGGGATGATTTCTGTGATTGGTCACAGTAATCACATGGTGCAGATATGGCCAATCACAGTGCATCTGTTCCATGTGATAGCTGTGGCCATTCACAGCTATCACAATAGTACACATTGACAATGAATGGATGTCATTCATAAAAATTATTGCTTATAATGGTGAACATCACTGTTGTAAGCAATCATAGTGTAAAACAAAATCTTGATCACCTGCCCAGAGGAGTAGAGTGTCACTATGGCAACACTACAGCTATGGTCACAGTATGTAAAAAAAAATTGTCATATTAATATTTTTTTTACATACTGTCCCCAGTCAGCATCCCTGATCACCACCACACCAGTCATACGATGACACTGTGCTGCTCTAGTGACAGTATGAAAAAAAAAAATTTTAGGGCATCATGAAATTATTAATTTTCAAATACAGTATATATACATACCAGGGTTTCTCAATCAGGGTTCCATGGAACCCTAGGGTTCATACAGAGTTTGCTAGGGGTTCCTTGAGCAATGAGCATTTTCTGCCTCCCAGATATGTTCCCACTGACACTATTGATCTTTTTAGCTATCTGTAAGGTAATAGCTCTTCCCAGTGACCACACATGTAATTCTTCTTACTGACCATCACACTAATGTATCATGAGTTGTAGATGTAGTAATTTTTAACAGGGGTTCCCTGAGATTGGAAAGTTCCTGTGTGTTGAAAAGTTTGAGAAACACTGATATATACCATAGTTTGTAGTTTCTAAAAAGTTCACCCAGACTAAAAAAAAAATATACACCAATTTGAGTTTCTTTTACCACAGAAATGTAACATTTTGGTCCAAATTTCTGATGAAAGTTTTTTATTTGCAAAGTTTTATGACAGAAACCAAGAACAATGTGGGCTCTTTTTCAAAATTTTGGGGTGTTTGTTTATATAGCAAAAAATCCCTGTCTCTCCCCTAATTGGCTAGCTGACTTTGAATGACAGTAGCCGGAGCCAATGGCACCGCTGCTGTGTCTCAGCCAATCAGGAGGGAGAGTCACAGATGGCTAAGACACTCGTGGACATCGCTGGACAGGGGTGGGGCTCAGGAAAGTATTAGGGGGGCTGAGGGGGACTGCTGCACACAGAAGTCTTTTTATCTTTTAAGATAAAAAAACTTCTGACTTTACAACCCTTTTAAACTGCAGCAAGCATATGTATAGGATAAGGCATACCTTATGTCAAAATCATGCAGTTCTTAACAAATAAATATACCATATCAGCAAATTAACACACATAAAAAAAAACATAAAATCTGATGTGCAAATCAGTTATACATCTTCAGAAGCTAACCTAAAAATTGGCCATGCAACAGCAGTAATGAACAGTCCAACACCAGTGAAGATAGATCCTTATAATCAGGCAAAAATGTCCTTGGCTTTAAATTGGCTTCAAAAGGTGAAACACCCAGTGCTCACTCCCAACATCACACGTGTTATGCCCCGTACACACGGTCGGATTTTCCGATGGACAATGTCCGATCGGAGCGTGTTGTCGGAAATTCCGACCGTGTGTGGGCGCCATCGGACATTTTCCATCGGATTTTCCGACACACAAAGTTGGACAGCAGGAGATAAAATTTTCCGACAACAAAATCCGATCGCGTCAATTCCGACCGTGTGTGGCCTGTTCCGACGCACAAAGTGCCACGCATGCTCAGAAGAAATTCCGACACGGGACCAGGGCCGGATTTCCCACAAGGCCAACAAGGCCAGGCCTCGGGGCGGCAGTAGTGCAGGGGCGGCGCCGCTGCACTAACCTCATTTGGAGCTCTGTATGAGCAGGGCGGGGATGAGGACAAACAAGCTGTTCTGACTAGAAAGGAGAGCAGGGGGCGGAGTCTGTGGGCAGCTGCAGGAGGAGCGTCTTCCCCCCCAGGCAGCAAGACTTGTATGGAGTGGAGATTAATAACTAATCCCCTCTAACTCCGGCGCTCCACAGCCTCTGGCATCCTGTCACAGTGATATAGTGAGAGGGTGGAAAGCCAGCTAGCTTGTGCAGGAGTCGGGCTGTGTTCGGTCTCCACTGTCTTCCTAACCCCTCCCTCACTGCACTGCTTGTCCAATCCAATACTCTGCCTCCCATTTGTGCCCGCCCACACTCCAGCCACATGCATGCAATGCACTGTACTGTGCTGTGAGAGGAGTTCTGTTATCAAACAATAGCTGCCACAGCCCTGGGGGAGACCAGCCTGAGAGGGAGAGCATAATTGGTGAGTGAGACCCCCAGAATAACCCCCCTCTCTGTTCCCACTCCTTTGTGCTGTGCACCTTCTTCCTCCCCCCTCTTCCTCATGATCATCACCTTCTCTCTCTCTCTCCCCTAGGCTAGAGCCTAGCCTGCCTGTATATTGTCCTAGCCTGCCTGTATATTGTCCTAGCCTGCCTGTATATCGTCCTAGCCTGCCTGTATATCGTCCTAGCCTGCCTGTATACCGTTCTAGCCTGCCTGTATATCGTCCTAGCCTGCCTGTCTACCGTCCTAGCCTGCCTGTATACCGCCCTAGCCTGCCTGTATATTGTCCTAGCCTGCCTGTATACCGTCCTAGCCTGCCTGTATATTGTCCTAGCCTGCCTGTATACCGTCCTAGCCTGCCTGCCTACTGTCCTAGCCTGCCTGTATACCGTCCTAGCCTGCCTGTATACCGTCCTAGCCTGCCTGTATACCGTCCTAGCCTGCCTGTATACTGTTCTAGCCTGCCTGTATACTGTCCTAGCCTGCCTTTATATCATCCTAGCCTGCCTGTATATTGTCCTAGCCTGCCTGTATACCGTCCTAGCCTGCCTGTATACCGTCCTAGCCTGCCTGTATATTGTCCTAGCCTGCCTGTATACCGTCCTAGCCTGCCTGTATATTGTCCTAGCCTGCCTGTATACCATCCTAGCCTGCCTGTATATTGTCCTAGCCTGCCTGTATACCGTCCTAGCCTGCCTGTATACCATCCTAGCCTGCCTGTATATTGTCCTAGCCTGCCTGTATACCGTCCTAGCCTGCCTGTATATTGTCCTAGCCTGCCTGTATACCGTCCTAGCCTGCCTGCCTACCGTCCTAGCCTGCCTGTATACCGTCCTAGCCTGCCTGTATACCGTCCTAGCCTGCCTGTATACCGTCCTAGCCTGCCTGTATACTGTTCTAGCCTGCCTGTATACTGTCCTAGCCTGCCTGTATATCATCCTAGCCTGCCTGTATATTGTCCTAGCCTGCCTGTATACCGTCCTAGCCTGCCTGTATACCGTCCTAGCCTGCCTGTATATTGTCCTAGCCTGCCTGTATACCGTCCTAGCCTGCCTGTATATTGACCTAGCCTGCCTGTATACCATCCTAGCCTGCCTGTATATTGTCCTAGCCTGCCTGTATACCATCCTAGCCTGCCTGTATATCGTCCTAGCCTGCCTGTATACCATCCTAGCCTGCCTGTATATCGTCCTAGCCTGCCTGTATACCATCCTAGCCTGCCTGTATATTGTCCTGGCCTGCCTGTATACCGTCCTAGCCTGCCTACCGTCCTAGCCTGCCTGTATACCGTCCTAGCCTGCCTGTATATTGTCCTGGCCTGCCTGTATACCGTCCTAGCCTGCCTGTATATTGTCCTAGCCTGCCTGTATATTGTCCTAGCCTGCCTGTATATCGTCCTAGCCTGCCTACCGTCCTAGCCTGCCTGTATACCGTCCTAGCCTGCCTGTATATTGTCCTGGCCTGCCTGTATATTGTCCTAGCCTGCCTGTATACCGTCCTAGCCTGCCTGTATATCGTCCTAGCCTGCCTGTATATCGTCCTGGCCTGCCTATATACTGTCCTAGCCTGTCTGTATACCTGTATATAGAGGGGGGTGTATATAGAGATGATAGAGGGGGGAGTATATAGTGGAGATATGTTCTTAATTGATCTATTGTTGCAGTCATCGATAAAGGACGAGAATGATGGTGTGTGTGTGTGTGTGTGTGGGGGGGGGGGCGGCATTGAAGGACCCGGCCTTGGGGCGGCAAAGGGAGTAAATCCGGGCCTGCACGGGACAGCTCGTTCTGGTAAACTTAGCATTCACAATGGATACAGCACTTTCGTCACGCTGCAATGTAAAAAATGGTTTAATACAGCGCACTCTCTTCTTCTTTATAATGTGACAAGAATTAAGTCGTTTTGCTGCTCATATTCACACACACTTCTCACAAACTTTTATTTGTGTTTTTTTAGTGGGATTCCCTCAATATATTGTTATTAGTTGTCACATCTGACAGTTTTATATTTTTTATGTTTTTTTTTTTTTTTTTCGTTTTTAAGCCTTTTTTTTTCTTTAATGTTTGGATTTTTTCCAAGGCTGATCTTTGTTCAATGTTATTTTTATTTTTACTCCAGAATATTTTTGTGTGTGTTTTGTGTGGCAAGTTACCCCAACACCATTGATATCTTTTATTATTTAATCTCCATGAGATTTTTTGTTGTTGGTGTCCCTTGTTCATTTCACATTGTATATTAGAAATGTACCTGAATCCTCACAAACAAACCATCATTTTTGAAGTAAAACACATAGGAGAGTATAATTCAAAACAAAAATCCTTTATTAAGGGCTCAGAACCAAACAAAGAGGAAGGCAACACTGGATCAACAGGAGAAATTAGTGAAGCCTGGGACCCCCACGGCAGACATCAATTCTTAAACCTCAAAATTGGTGGCCTGAGGAGTCCATATGTAAGGGAGGGCAATCTGGTCCGGGATTCACAGAGACTCGGATAGCAGCAGATGACATCAGTGTCCCCAGGCTGTGGTACCACAAGAGGCTGCATCTTTTGGCCGACCAGACTGGATCCAGGGTCCTCACTGTCTGGTCTTCCTTTCACACTTCTTCCCGGGCTGTGGCTGTGCAGTTGGAGATGTGGCAGGAGGAGGAGTAGGACCTGGAGGAGGAGTAGGACCTGCAGGAGGAGGAGGAGGACCATCCCAAAGCTGTGTGTGAGGTGTAATTTGGCCCCTCACACCTTTCGCCAGAGCCTCTGATATGAGGGCCTCACACATGGCTTTTTGGCCCTCCTCCATCCTCTGCATTTTATAGGCTATGAATGCAGCAAGGTTCTCCTGCCTGGTGTGGGGTGCTCCCAGGACCTCTGTAGCCCTACAAAAAAATCTGATAGCAGCCTCCTCTAGGGTACTCCTCCTACCGCCACTTTCTGTTTCCAGGGGGGGTGGAGGGACCTGCAGATCAGCCACCTCCTGGCTGAGACTTCCCTGTGTATGAAAAAGGGACATGGTTTTAGTTTTTGCATCATCAATCACAATCATAAAATAGTACTCCCAACTAACATCTAGTTAACATCATTGATTGGACAAGCAGAAATATTTAGAGGAATGCTATACCTGGCTCAATCTGGGCTCCTCCACATGTGGCCTGGAAGGCCCAGGTTGGGCGTCAGAAGCCTCAGCCAGGGGGGAAGGAAGCGTGGAAGGAAGACTGGAGAGTGATGGCCTGGGTTCAGTCTGGCCTGCCAGAAAGTGCAGCCTGTCGTAGTACAACATCCTGGGGACATAGATGTCATCTGCTGCTCCGGATCTCTGTGAATCCAGGACTTTCTTGCGCTCCCTCAGATATGTGCTCCTCAGGCCACCAATGAAGATCTTTAAATAAGTGATGTCTGCCGTGGGTATCACCTGCTTCACAATTTCACACAATTGCTCCAGTGCTGCCTTCCTCTTTGCTTGGTTCTTGTAATGGGGGTGGGTAATCTCCCACAGACAGGGCAGCTCCCTTAGCATCTCTATGAAGACTGAAATGAAGTCCTGATCTTCCAGTACCATATCCATGTTCACTGCAAGACACAACACAAGACAAAGCCTAATGTCACACCAAACTCTCCTAATCTTGTTACAATATAGGCCTCAATCTATAGAAGCAGTATAGGCCCAAGTTTGTCTCTTACCTTCGTTCTTACGATCGCCGCGTTCATTGCTCCTTCCTCCGCTCACAGATCAAACGTAATACGCACGCGTGTTATGCTTTATATACACTGCGCATGCGTGTAACTCCGCCCGCCCCTGACGTTCTTTCTAGTGTATTCCCCGCCCCTTTTCGTTCGGCGCAGTGGGGGAAGAGCATGATGGCGGACATACAGCAGGTGCGGGCTTATTGTAGCAACGAGGAGGAGGAGGAGGAGGAAAGGGCGGATCCAGGCACGTCCCGATCCAGAAGGAGACATTTTAAGGCCACAAATATGTCGTTTGGGGAGATGTTGGAGATGGTCGACATCATGAGGAAGTCCGACTATGATGGAAAATATGGACCTTACCACCACCCCAACATCCGAAAGGCCAAAATCATTGGTAAAGTGGTCCGGAGTCTCGAGCGGAATTTCGGGGTACGAAGGTCTAAAGATCAGCTCAGGAAGCGGTGGTCGGACCTGAAGTTGAGAGAGCCAGAGCAGTACCGAAAGATCCGGAGAGTGCTGCAAAAAAGTAAGTAGTTGTGCTGTGTTCCTATTCTTTCTGTCTTTATTACGTTCGTTCTGCTCCATATGCTTTGATTAGTTGTAACGTTTCCAAAGGTCAACTTTAATGTTCATGGGCACATTATTCGTTCGTATCAAACATTTTTCTTTCGGCCTCTAGAACACCATTGTTTAGGCCATATGCATTTTCACACATTTTTGGGGGCCTACTTGGATGCCAAATATTTGTTTGTGTAGATGGGTTTGTTACTAGAATGAAATGCCAACTAGATTGTGTGTAAGGAGAGGACACTGAGCAGCTGTTTTCACATCTGGACACTGGAGCACTAGTGTGGGACACAAGAACACCATTTTTATTAGGGGGCCACACAGGTGCTCCAGTGTATACTATAGGGGGGTCTCCATCTGTGAAGCTTGTACCAAACAGGTAAAGTATTGCAGCTTGACAAAGGGCAATAAAAAAAATACATCTTGGAACTCGGCTAAAATAGACAATTGTACCCCACTTCCAAGCAATGTTTCCTATTTCTATAGTTCTGCCATCAAATATCTGTGTGCTAAGTATACCATTTTTGTTTTACATAGGGGAGAAAAGACTCGGACACCCCTCATCCCAGGAGACCAGAGACCCCCCCCCCCCTGGAAGAAGGGGAAATACCAACACAAGAAGCTGAGCAGGAGGAAGAAGAAGACGTGGTGGAGATTGGCACCACAACAGGTGAGTGTCTGCGACCACAGACTCAGGTAAAAGAGATGGCTGGTGGCAGATTTTTGAGACCTTTTTGTTGTTCTTTATCTCTTTTTAGGTGATCGTGATGTGAGGGATCCAGAACGCTTTACATCTGAAAGTGCCCAGATACTGATAGGGGAGATCATGGGGTGTAATCTCCAATTGCAAAACATCCAGCAACAAATCAGTGATGTTATTAAAAAAAATAATAACATCATTGATGTTTTGGGGCGAATTTAAACCTCACAAAATCACCTGTTTTATCGTACCAAACTTTTTTCAATGTTTAGAAAAGCCAAATTTGGAGGATGCACACAGTGTGCCAACATGTGCTATCTGCCATCACGGGAGATCAATGGACGCGTTTTGGGGGGGCAACCCCTTCCTCAATTATAAAGTAGCGTTGAGGAAGGGCTTGCTCCCCCCAAAACACGTCCCTTGATCCCCCATGATGGCAGATAGCACATGTGGACATTTGTAAATTGGTGTGCATCTTCCAAATTTGGCTTTTCAAGGGGTGATTTCCCCCCATCTGAACGCTATATCAAACCCAGTTCCTAAATACTGATGTCTGATATAGCCTTCAGGTTTTACCATATGTGAACTTTGTAAGTTCAAGTTTTTTGGCTTTCTTGTTGGTTTTACACAGGCCTGTTTTATCTGAAATGGATATTTTGATTTTTCATAATGCTACTGCAAACATTGTTATACAACAAACATGTTGGTTTGTTTTAAAAACCTTTGGTAAATGCGCATGTGATTGTGCAGGTATAAAAAAGTGCCTTACTCAAGAATGTGTGGATTATTGTCTCAACACTACAACACTTTTGGGGTGATGTAATTGCTGTTTTATGCACAAATGGGGGTTATTTCCTAAGGGCAAATCCTCTTTGCACTACAAGTGCAGGTTCAGTGCAGTTGCAAGTGCACTTGTAGTGAAATGTGTTTTGGCATTTAGGAAGTACCAGCCAACACTGTTTTTTATAAGGTTACCCAATCACGACATTTTCTGCACTCAACACATTTCTGTCAGGGTCAGCTAAAACAAACACAAGCAGTAAATGTCCACCAAGAATTTCTTTTGGTTGTTTTTTTTTTAAAAAGGTTTCACAGATTGTCTGGCATATTGATAGCCCCCCTGCCCGCAAAGAACTCCAGGTATCGTAACCGGACATCACGGGCATTCAGGGAGGGCAAGCCAGGACGGCCGCTTTCAAGTGCCGTCATTGTTGATGTATTTGGGATTCCGGCCTCAGGCCCAACTGAGCCAGCATAGTTGGCTGAATGTTTTCGTAGAAAATTATGGAGAACACAGCAGGCAAGTATTATATGGTTCAGTTTATACTCCGCCATATGGATGGGTGTCATAAATAATCGGAACCGGCTGGCCAGGATTCCAAATGTGTTCTCCACCACTCTTCGGGCTCTGGCCAGCTGGTAATTAAAAACCCTCTGCTCCGGAGTGATGGCTTGCCTCATGCAGGTATCCTGCCTGCTGATATAGGGGGTCAGCAAAGCCAACAGACGGTGAAATACGGGGTCCGTCATCCTGAGAAAGTTCTTGAAATCATCAGGATTATTCTCACGGATCTCACGGAGCAAAGGCATATGACAGAACTGGTCACGCTGAAGCAACCAATTCTTGGTCCATGAACTCCTCCCCACCCTGTTCATGGACTGGACTTGTGTCAAGGTCAGGACCCCAACACCAAGCCCCCGCACAGCACGAACTCTACGAGGAGTACGCATACGCAACATGGCTAGAAAACGGTCGGCTGCTCAGAACGAAGTAACAGAACGCACTGAAGAACAGCAAGGCCTGTGAAGAGCGACCTGAAAAACAGCAACGAGCGGACAAGATCGCACAGAGAACTCCAATACGAACTGACTGCACGCACTGAAGAGCAGATACAAACCCACAAGCACAAACTGAACGGCAGAAAACGATCTGAAAGCCATGAGTCTGAAAAAGCGCGAATCGTCTCTCACCAAACTTTTACTAACACGAGATTAGCAAAAGGAGCCCAAAGGGTGCCTCGCTTGGTTCTGAACTGCCCTTTTCTAGTCTCGTCGTACGTGCTTGACGTCGCCGCGTTCTTGGCGATCGGAGATTCCGACAACTTTGTGTGTAGGCAAAACAAGTTTGAGCCAACATCCGTCGGAAAAAATCCGAGGATTTTGTTGTCGGAATGTCCGAACAAAGTCCGACCGTGTGTACGGGGCATTAGAATGTATGCTCTCAGTGTATAAAGAGTCAAAACATGCTTGCAAGCTTATGACCACCCAGCAGCGGTGCAAAGACATCCACTGTCACTCCCCAGCTCACATGCACCTCAGATGTAAATGCTGCCTTAATGTGCAAATCCAGTTGCACAATCCAGTTGTGGGTAATATGTAATATAAGTGCTAATGGTCAATCTCAACGTCCCGCTGCTGGTTAGTCATATGCGTGCAAGCAGATGTTTATATAAAATATATATAGTATATACCCCAGGCTTTGTCTCTTCCACGCTACTCTTACTAAAGGAACTAGACAGGGTTGCCAAAGTTTCTATTTAATTTGAGGTCTGGGCGAGGCGGAAGCCCAGTGCTAACGCCCGTTGCACGATCCTGGGTCGACATTGGATCTCTCATTGAGTTTTTACTGTTGTTTTCGCTGTCACATTGTTCTAATTGGGTGACTGGCTATGTTATACAATAAACCTTTATTTAAAGTGGGAGTCCGGCGAGCAATCTTTTTTTTTTTTTAGGTCATTGAGACACTTTGCTAATCCCAAAATAATACTCACAGTTTGGGTGTAATATTTCCGCCTCTGTCTGTTTTCATACTGAAGAATAACTTAAAAAAATGTGATGCTGGCTGTTTCCATCTTGCTTGTGGGCATGTGAAGCCCACAAGCATTGATTTCCGGGATGCAGTGAATGCTGTTTATTCACAGCTTGTTCATGCGCATGATCATTGTTTCTGCACTGAATCTTGGGAAGCCAGACACTAAGCTCCCAGGAGACAGTGCGGCGCTGGGGAAGGCAATAAACACACCTACTCCCATGGGAGGAGAGACAGGAAGTGCCACAATAAAGTACAATATAAAGGTAATTACAGCGATAAAAAATTTTTCGCTCGGCATTTGAACATCTATGCAATTAACTGAAGGGGGTAAGATTAAGTTAAAAATTTGAGTGGAACCCCGCTTTAAACTACTACACCATCACTGGCTTTCTGTTGGCTCCTTGGTGAGCTCTATTGTGTTTTGCTGCTGCCTAAGAGGAGTGAGTCCAGAGTAGAAGTTCATATACTTGGTAAAGATCTGTGGCTGAGAAACATGCTGTGTTTGCTGTACCTGTTACAGTTTATGGTCTGGTGAGTGTGTATTTGATTAAGGTAGTGGTATTCAATGTGTTTGTTACACTACAAGTTGGAGCTGGATGGTGGAAGATCTTTTTTATCTGAATATCTATTGTGACAAGTTGGGGGGTTTGTAATTAATTGGTAGTGCCAAATAGTGAGTTCACGCCACTCCAGAAGTACATTTTTAGGGCTTTGTCTTCCAAACTTTATTTAAAATTAAGCAAAAGTTCACAAATAAATATCTTGCCATGCAGGGTTTTCACCCATCAATGCAACAAAATATAGGATTCAGCCTCTCTGCTCTTTATCAACCCTGTGAATCAGGCCTCATTCCTCTGTCCTCCTGACCATCAAACACGTCCCAGTGTTCGTGTACAGAGTCTGGACCCCCAATGACCTCTGCAACCCAGATGCCCTCTCTGTTTACCTGTGCACCTCTGTCTGCTTGCCTTTACACCCGAACCCCCTTCTCTGTTAAACTCTGCACCCCAAACCCCTCACCCTGCTAACCTCTGTTCCCCAAACCCTCCTCTCTGATTATCTCTGCATTCCAAACCCCCTTCTCTGGCTCACCTTTGCACCTCTTTCTCTGTGCTAACCTCTGCAGCCCAACCCCCTCTGATCCCCTCTTTGCCCTGCTTTCCTCTTTGCTCGCCAGAGCCTCAGGGCAGGTCTGTTCTGTTTATGTAACATCCACATGGCTTCTGGGGGTGCTAGGCAAGGTTAGTGAATAACAAGCAGCTTGGGTTACTTACAAAGGTCAAGCTGGCTGCTGGGTGGACCCCTGCAGTGGCAAACTGTCAGCAAACTTGGATGAAAGACAGCGGGCAGTCTGATCCCATGGCACTTAGCAGGATATACAGTGCTTGTATGGTGCTCCTCCTTTGTCCTGGCCCTGCACTTCTCCCACAGCTCTTCTGGGAGCCCTGATTCTCCAATGATATGATCCCCTGCCAACTGACACTGCAGCAGCTGGCACCTGTCTCTAGCAGTTGCCTGCAAATTAATTTAGTGGACTCAAGTGTCAGAACTAGTTCTGGCATAGGGCGCTGGGACATAGCCCAGACCTCAGGGACTCCAGGACTTGGTTGAAATTTAGGGAAGGTCTGAGATGGTTGGGATATATGTAAACTATCTAACTCTTTCAAGATCAATTCTTGGTCTGTCCTGACCTGGACAGTTTTGTGCAGAAAAGCACCTCTCACTGCTCCCTTCGCACATTGACCTCTCAGGAAGGTGGGTCTCTGAGCTCTAACTCTGGCTCCAAGATGAATGCAGCACACACCTGCATCATTAGTGTGCCTGTTTCCTAATAAATCTGGCCTAGACCACCATATTAAACAGTAGCACAGGCCCGCCCTGCCAAAATATGGACTTTGATTTAGGAGAGACTTCACATTTGTCAGATTGAACATATTTTTTTTGTATGGTTTTGTTATATTCATTGGCACTGCATCATTCACGATATTGTAAGTTTTTAGGTTTGGGTATATCAAACTTTGTTTACCAGAAGCATGTTATCACAGTGAAGATTCATTACAATACATTTATTATAGTCCAATTCCTATCTAATGGGATATTGGGACACAATGGCTGCACAGACGCTGCTTCCAATTCGACATCCATGGGGGTGCAAGGCCTGAACGTAGACAGCGTGCGTTCTGGGACACGCACCCGCATGGATGTCAAATTGGGAGCAGCATCTGTGTCTGTGTAGTCACTGCATCCCCATAGACAGTGATCATCAATAGGACTGTCGGGGCGTGGCCTGACCTGGCATGAGGAAAGTCGCTTGATTCCAGAGCTCCTGCCGCCACGGGAAAAAGCCGATTAATACCGAAGGTATTTACCCCAAAAACCTTGCCATACTATGGGGACGGCTTCCCAAACCTCATCTGCCTCCCGTTCCCGCTCCCCCAGGGCTCTCCCAGGGTCCCAGAGCCATAATATCCCGGAGATGTTCCGGAACACCAGGGGCAATATGGCGTCCTCCCAGCACGGGCCCTCCCGCTCCCAGGCACAGCCGATACCACTACTCAACCCGCCTCAGACAACCTCCCCTCATGTTCCCCCTCACGAAGGAGGGATATGCCTTGAACCTGGGCTACAAACACCGATTTGCCTACAGGATCTCCGCACCATTGCGGACGAAATAAAGGAAACCCTGGCCGCAGCCATCTCAGAGCTGCGGCTCGACCTGCGCGACCTTACTGACAGGGTGAACGAAGTGGAGAGAGTGACAGACCGCCATGACACAGCCCTTCGCTCTACCGCCTCATCCATCGACTCACATATGCTGCAATTGCGTGACATGCAAAGGCACATCGAGGATCTCGACAACCGCGGCAGGCGCCACAATCTCAGGATCCGAGGTATGCCCGAAGCAATAGAAGGCGATCAAATCACCCCTGCTATCACTGCTGTTTTTAATAACCTCCTTCACAGGCCTCCCCAGACCCCCATTCTCATGGACAGAATCCACCGTGCACTGCGCCCTAAAGGCAGGGAGACTGATCCCCCACGCGATATCATTTGCTGTTTAGTGGACTTTAAAATAAAAGAGGAAATACTCAAGCAAGCAAGGGGTCAACAGCAAATCCTCCACGGCAGCGCTCCCATTCAAATCTACCAGGATTTGTCAGGCATCACACTGCAGCACAGACGAGACCTCAAGCCACTACTGGACGTCCTGAGGGAGAGGAACATTCCTTATAAATGGAAGTTTCCATTCTGCCTGTCCGCCTCCACTCAGGGCCGCACTGCCCTCTTAAAGGTACCCGAGGACCTACCACACTTTTGTGACCAACTTGGCATACCAATGACGCAGGTACCAAACTGGTACGCTCCTTTCCGCCCTCAGAGCTCCAGCAACGCTACGGAGCAGGAATCTCCCATGGAGACTCAGACCTCCAGCTTCCGCAGGAGACGCTCTCCTTCCGCACACAACTACCGGGCCGACCACCGCGGCTACAGGGCTCCAGTCTCCCCTGAACCCCCTCGGTCCAGGAGAGCCCGCCGGGGCCGCTGAAAAGGACATACGGTGTACCCTCTTTCACTCTCAGTTAGCCCCGTTGGGCCCCTTTGAAAGACACACCGCACGATGCCCTCTCACTTTGGGCCGATAAACTTGAAGTTATCTAAAGATTCAGCAATCTTTTATTTTTTATTTCTATTTTTCACTTTGCCTTACACCGCGTTGATTTTCTTTTTGCTCTACAACAGCAGTATTGTATGGACGTTCCAGACCCCTCTGGTTTTAATCCGCTACAAGGCCTCTCAGTTAATCACAGGTCGACTGACCGCACCCTCTCTCATTTATAACCTGAACTACCACGCCACCACTGTGTGAATCCCTTAACGGAAGCTCTCTCCATTGGATCAAACACCTCGCTCTCTCCTTGGTGTCTGCCCAGCAACAACTCCCCAGCCCTCTACTACAACTACCAGAATTCCAGAGGACTTACAACCACACCCCTCGCAGAGATGACATCAAGCTGGGTGCCACTCTCCTCCTCCTGATCCGACGCCGGACTCCGCACAACGCCGCAAGACTTCCTCTCTGACGTAACGGACAATATCAACTGTGAGACCCGCCTCCTTCCGTCACAGCGCTGATGGACGAATCCTGCAGTTATGCCACATCATATTCAGCAAAGAAAAGCAAGCAAGCCTTGCTATCTACGACTGCACTGCGCACACCGCAACTGGACATCAGATTGCAATCAAGAGAGACAACACTTTTGAAAGGTCGGTCCACTCATGCCTCAGATTGCCTTACTGCACAGACCGGCGGACAAGGTACACGCAGTGAGGTACACCCATAGCCTGAATGTGACACGACATACCCTCTGGGTGCCTCTTCATCTTTGCCTCACCAGGCTAGCATTAACATCTCAGGACGCTCTCTTAGATATTCATATTAGCCTTGATTTCATAGTTTGATAACATGTTTAGCTTTGCTAGCACTAGACACTGGAAGTTATAATGTTTGGAATGATAAGACACCTCTGGTAACTTACAGGGCCTCTTTCTCTAGCTTCCACCGACGTTTTTCACACATATACCAAAGTACCACTTATTATTCTTGTTGCAAGACCAGCTCTCCCTCCAAGCATTGATACGCGGCGCACCTGCCACCCTCGAACTCACCGGGGGGGCTACCGTGCTAAGCCCTAATTTTAACGCACCCAGACTGGGAGGGACAGCTGGTCTCATTAGATCACAACCACTTGTCCAACCATTCACCCCCCCATATAATTATTGCATCTATGTTTCAATCACTACTACTCCACCATATATGCTCAAGTCACACCTTCTGCCATACTAATTACCATCCTGTGGCGGCAGATTATAGAATCCACTTTTATTTTTATCTCATTTATAGTTTTAGCTTCAGTTTCGATAGTACTTTATTGCGTACTTTCCTCACTGTCTTGTGTTAGACCAACCCCCACACAACTACAGACCGGAGCATAGTACCTTCAAAAGGTGCACGTACTCTGGCCTTGTATTGTACTCGACCGATACCCAATTCCACTGAGGTTTGTGGACACCCCTCTCCACACCTCTTCGGTTTCCCACCAGTGACTGACGTGTCACAACTCCTTTCCAGCCCGGCGGAAGCTCCCCTCTCCCAATTTACCACTATCCTCACACCCCAACTACACGATGGTTCCCACAAACACCATCAATCCCCGCAACACAAATGTACAACCTTCAACAAACTCCATCAAATTCTGCTCGCTCAACATTAGGGGGCTCAACACTCCTGAAAAGAGGTCCAAACTCTTATACTGCTTATGTCAATCAAAGACCCAGATAGCACTAATACAGGAAACCCACTTCCGAACTGACGCGATCCCAAAACTAATGGACCACTACTTCCCCACAGTATTTCATTCTTCCAACGATGAAGCAAAATCAAAGGGCGTATCCATTCTGGTCTCGAAACAATGCCCTTTCTCGGTTACCGCAGTTCAAAGAGACCCACAGGGCAGATTTCTCTTCCTCAAGGGTTCCATCTATGGTAAACAACTCACGATAGCCAACATATACGCACCCAACACCAAACAAGTATCCTTCTTCCGCTCCACACTCCAACACCTTACTAGCTTCCAGTCTGGCACACTGATTCTTGGCGGCGACTTTAATGTCACTCTCAACCCTTCAATGGACACATCAAGCGGTACCTCATCCTTGACTTATAGGGCACTCAAAGCTATTAAACTACAACTACACAATTTACTGCTTCATGACACATGGCGCACATTGAATCCTACAGTGAAGGACTTTACCTTCTTTTCAGCCCCTCACGGCAAATACAGTAGACTAGACCACTTCTTTCTATCCCAGAATGATTTGACCAATCTAACCAAAGCTTCTATTGATCCGTCCATACTCTCTGACCACAACCCCATATCAATGACTCTCCTTATACCCGCAGCGCGCCCCAAGAATCACATTTGGCGGCTAGACAGTTCCCTATTGACAGACCCAGTCAACGCACAACGAGTGACTAACTGCCTCTCAAATTTTTTTACTGAAGACTCCTCTGAGACCACTGCACCATCGGTCATCTGGGCCGCACACAAATGCGTTGTACGGGGTGAATTGATAGCCATAGCCACACAACGGAACAAATGTAGAAATGCACGTATCCTTAAACTAACTACACGCATTCGTACGCTAGAACAGGCTCATAAGGCATCCCTAGAGACATCATCTCTGACTGATCTCACAGAGGCCAGAGGGGAACTCCTGGAGATGCTCAACAGCACTCTAAAACGCAAATTTGTACTAACGCAAAAGCTTTATTATGAATTCAGCAATAAAGCAGGCAAACTCCTTGCGAGAGCTCTCCAATCCAAGAGGGCGGCACAGACGATCCATAAAATACACCGTCCATCAGGTGATGCAGTGGTCTCTAACAAAGAAATCTCAGACCAATTTGTACAATACTTTTCTGAACTCTATAACCTCCCAAAAACACAAACCCTTGCAAATCACACGGACCGCACGACCGCTATCTCAGACTTCTTAGCGCAATACAGCCCCACTCCCCTCTCCCTAGATGACTCCCAAAGCCTAGACCAACCTCTCTCTACGGAGGAAATCCTTTTAGCATTAAAACAAATGAAAACGGGCAAGAGCCCTGGCCCAGACGGGCTATCGGTCAGTTACTACAAAACCTTCCCGACTTTACAGATCCCCAACCTCACCAAAGTCTTCAACAATCTCACCCCCGACTCACCATCCCACAAGGATATTCTAGAAGCACACGTTACCCTTATCCCCAAACCTGGCAAAGACCCCACGTTGGTATCAAACTATCGCCCAATATCATTGCTCAATGTGGACGTTAAACTATACGCCAGGGAGGCCCGGGACAATACCACGAAGGCGCTGAACATTCATCACTGGCTCTCCACTACCTCCACCCCGGGATTCTTCCTCTCCCTTGATGCAGAGAAGGCGTTTGACAGGGTGGCCTGGGATTATATGGAAGCCTCGTTACGGGCGATAGGCCTTCCACCCCACATGCTACAGATGATTATGGCCCTATACTCACTTCCTACGGCAAGAATCAGAGTTAATGGTACCCTGTCAGACGCCTTCTCTGTCTCCAACGGAACCCGACAGGGTTGTCCCCTATCCCCTTTAGTTTTTATCTTGACCATGGAACCTCTACTCCGTAGACTCAGAGAAAATCCCTCCATTAAAGGCATAGATATCAAACGCAAGCAATACAAAATGGCCGCCTATGCCGATGATATTTTACTATTCCTGACTGAACCCATCACCACCATCCCCAACTTGCTGGCTGACTTCTCACATTTTCAGGCTATTTCCAATCTAAAAATTAATCTTGAAAAATCCAAAGCCCTCAATATCACCCTGCCCAACACCACGGTATCCCAATGTAAACTCAATTTTCCTTTTGGTTGGGAAAAACAGGCCATATCCTATCTGGGAATTAAGATCCCTGCAAATTTGAAGGACCTATACGCGAGCAACTTTGCACCAGCGCTCACATCAATACAAGGTGATCTGCAGAAATGGCATTTGGGATCTTTTTCCTGGATGGGTAGAATCGCCATTATCAAAATGAATGTCCTACCCAGACTCCTCTACCTCCTTCAGGCCGTCCCCATAAAATTACCGCCCTCCTTCTTCAAATCATATAAACATATGTGCAGACTCTTCATTTGGGCTTCTAAAACCCCACGTCTTTGCTGGGATAGGCTGACCTTACCTAAACCTTTGGGAGGCTTAGGGCTCCCAAATATTCAAAAATACTACTGGGCTTGCCACCTAACCAGGGCAGTAGACTGGCATATTCACCACCCCTCGAAGGATTGGATTTCTGTAGAAGACTCTTTTGCCAGCTTACCAATTAGGAACGCTCCATGGATAGGAATTGCATCTGCCCCCAAAGAATATATAACACATCCCCTCATCGGGACCACTCTCACCATATTTAAAATAGCCAGCAAAACACTCACAATCAACCCTTCCACTGGTCCCATGACGCCCCTGGACAACAATCCGGAATTTCCACCCGGGCTCACACTCAAGGACCCAACTCTTGATGCACGTGCATTCAACGCCAGAGCACAAAGCTTCTTTCGCAATGGCTCCCTTTTACCCTACAACGAACTCTTAATCTCCATCCCAGACTACGATATCCCTTTCTTCAAATATCTCCAACTGCAACACTTTTTCTCCTCCCACAAACAAACTACTTATTGGCATAAAGATCACTCACCCTTTGAACTCATCTGCTCTAGTACGGAACCTCAGAGCCATCTAATCTCTTCCATCTATTCTCTACTACACTCAAACTATACAATTAAGGAAGACAGACTGATTCGACAATGGGAGTCAGACCTTTCTATAGACCTCACTCCCATTGAATGGGACCATATCTTCACCCTCCTACATAAAGGCTCAATCAACGTCACGACCCAGGAAAATAGATACAAACTGTTTTCAAAATGGTATAGGACCCCAGACAAAGTGCACCATTTCCACCCGACGGTACCCTCTACCTGCTGGAGATGCAATACAGCGCGCGGCACCCTCCTCCATATTTGGTGGGACTGCCCCATCATCCAACCTTTTTGGCTGGAGATCCACCACTTAATTTTGCATATCACCACCTATACACCGGCCTTTTCTCCCGCACAATACCTCTTACACCACACCAAGACCCCACTAGGTTCCTATAAAAAATCGCTCACACTACATCTTATCAATGCTGCCAGCCTCTGTATCCCACTCCTTTGGAGAACCACTACCCCCCCTACGATAAAAGACTGGATCAATCGAGTAGACAAAATCGCAGACATGGAAAACCTCATTAGCCAGGCCCAAGATAACCCGTCCAAATTCCACAACACATGGGCATGCTGGCTCCACTACAAACAATCCGCAATCCAGAATACACCTCCCACCACCTCATTACCTCAACCGTAAGAACTAGCCACCCGCAAACACAACAC
This sequence comes from Lithobates clamitans, assembly GCA_037952925.1. Classification (NCBI taxonomy): domain Eukaryota; kingdom Metazoa; phylum Chordata; class Amphibia; order Anura; family Ranidae; genus Lithobates; species Lithobates clamitans. Next base: position 316,214 of record JBBGZY010000552.1, on the reverse strand, counting down.
GCCAACTTGCTAATTATCTGAACTCCCAGGCCATTCGCACCCGACGTGAAACCTACTGGCCCCAGGCGGGCTACTAAACACTCTCCTTACAACCGCGGCAGTTCTAACACTCTATGTCTCACTGCACCCCCTGGTTGCACAGTAGAGACATACTTCGATTACGTCCCTGTACCCCCCCCTCCCATCACCCCCCCCCCCGTCACCCCCCTCTCCCTCCTCACCTCCTTCCGCCATTTAAACATTCCTTTCTTGTTACTCCCTAACGAAACTGATTACTCAACCTCCACATACCGCTCCATGCCCGACCTAAATTCAAAGGCACTTGGTCACTCCCCCATCCACAGCAAGTTCCCTCACAAGGGGTGGATGGTTCTCGGGCAAACCACTGCAGGGTATAGTTTGCATGACATGGACGACTACCTAATGACACTAGTTAAACTTACACCTATAAGTGTGTCCTCTTCCCGAGAAGAGGCGCACACATCCCCTGTTTACGAGGTTAGGCAATCTCGCCTTATTAATGTTTATGTTTTCATTTCTGTACAATGCAGTACAATGCAATGCAATATATATGTTTGATTATATCTTGTATCCATGAAAATTTTCAATAAACTTTTTTTTGAGAAAAAAAAAAAAAAATCAATAGGACTGTCTGCACAGTTATGCATGGAACACCTATGCATCCCATGTGGGCGAACACGGCCCTTGCTTGGGGTATGCATCAATACACCCTGTTTGAGGGAGGCCTAATAGTACAGCCAGTCACAGTGTCCCTGATCACCACCACACCAATCCAAGTGTCATAAGGCCATATCAATGGGTACTCTGTGCAAGGATAATGTTTACCTACATGGGGATGCACAGGTGTTCCATGCATCCCCATGCAGGCGGTCCCATCAATGTCTATTGGGATGTAGCAGCTGCATAGATACAGCCACTGCTCCCAATCTGACATCTGTGTGTGTGTGTATGGACCGAATGCAGTTCAGGGACATGCAGCCACATGGATGTCAGATTGGTAGCAGCAGCTGTGTCCATGCAACAGTCACATACCAATAGAAATAAATGGGACTGCCTGCATGGGGATGTACAGAACACCTCTGCATTCCCATGTGGCTAAACACAGCCCTCACATGAGCTGCAAACTGATACAACCTGAGTGACTGAGAACTAATAGTTCAGCCAACTAATAGGTCCCCAATCACCTCTACACCAATACTAATGTCGCCATAAGGCCTTGTTCACATAAGGCATATCAATGCATACTCTGTGAAAGGGTTGAGTGTACCTAAATGGAGATGCTCAGGTGTTTTGTGCATGCCCATGCAGGCAGTCTCATCAATGTTTATTTGGATGCAGCAGTTGCAAGGACAGTCGCTACTCCCAATCTACAAGAACATATTTGGGGGGCACACCATACAATGCGTTTAAATTCAAGATGGTGCTGCTATAAGACCTACAAACAGTAGAAAATATTTTACAGCGCACACATACAAGAATGACATTTCCTGCAGGGCTAGTTAAAAACACCTGAACATATTCAAAAAATACATGGGTTTGGTCACACTATATGGTCATATAGTGCTAAGCCCTGGGTGTTTTTAAGGTGTTTTTAACTAGCCCTGCAGGAAATGTCATTCTTGTATGTGTGCGCTGTAAAATATTTTGTACTGTTTGTAGGTCTTATAGCAGCACCATCTTGAATTTAAACGCATTGTATGGTGTGCCCCCCAAATATGTTCTTGTATATTGTAATAGGCCTTGACCAGGTCTTTTGGGCTGGAGCACCCCTCCCCCTCCTCATTACCCCCTATTTAGTGGCCACCAGTGTTTAGGATGTATCCCTTTCAGTTCTCCCACATAGAGGAGTTCAGCTCCCATGGTTGAGACAAAGGATCTTCCATTCTATTACTAGTGTAGGACCCACTAATTCAGGGTACTTTGTCGCAGTAAGTGGGCTTAGCACTATATGACCATATAGTGTGACCAAACCCCCGTATTTTTTGAATATGTTCAGGTGTTTTTAACTAGCCCTGCAGGAAATGTCATTCTTGTATGTGTGCGCTGTAAAATATTTTGTGCTACTCCCAATCTGACATCTGTGAGGTTGAAAAGTCCCAAATACAAACAAGTGTGACCAGTCAGTCAGTGTCCCCTTCACCATCACACTAGTCACTGTGTCACCAGACCAGTGCAGCCAGAAACAATGTTACTGTTCACTAGCCACAACACTGGGATAACATGAACTCTTCTGTTCACTAGGGATGAGCTTGATGCTCGGGTCAAACATAAGTTCGACTCGAACATCAGGTGTTCACCCGTTCGCAGAACAGCAAACATTATGGGGCATTTGCGGCAAATCCGAGCGCTGAGGAACGCCCCATAATGCACTGTGAGATAACAGTGCATTGCTGTATGATGATTGGCCAAAGCATGCACTTGACCTGCATGATTTGGCCAATCACAGCGCCCTCTGCTAAAAGAGACATAATTGGCCAAAGGCACCGATGGCTAGGGGAGTAAGTCCACACCCCAAACTATATAAGGCTGCTTACACGGTGGCCGTGTGTAGTGTTGTTGGACAGAGGGATAGCTTGACTTAGATTAAGCAGGAAGGTTAATATATATATATATATATATATATATACATATATATATATATATATATATATACATACATATATATACATACATATATATATATATATATATATATATATATATATATATATATATATACATACATATATATATATATACTCTATAGACTATATATTCAGTGTTTACTTTATATTCAGTCAGTGCAGGCAGTGTATTAATATAACTATACAGTGTGTATATATAAATATATATATATAGATCTCTCGGTGGAGCTGCTGGTTTAAAGCGGGCTGTTATCTTCACTCTCGATACCTCTGTTTCACCGGCACTGGGTCTAGGGTCCTGTTGAGTTTACCTCTGGACGATGTAGACACCAAACACTTGAGTATATTTTCCAATGCTTTAATGAACAAGTAGACAGAAGAAAAGTTGCAGGGAAGATCAAATACCTTTCCTTAGTATTCTTTAGAACATTCTTTGGAATTGAACACTTGTAGTTGAATGCACTCCCCTTGTGGAATTCAATCTTTGCCAGCCTGGATAGGCCTCTCTCACTTGCCTAGCAGCCAGTACACAGCACGAACAAAAGTCTCTGCCACAGACTTGTTTGGAATAAAACCCGTACGATCCTCTGCCACAGGATGTATTGGTTTGCGATGAATGTCAGACACAGTACTTGAACCTTTAAGCCAACCCGGCAGTACTATGCAGTAAGATTACTTCAGGATACGTCCTCCAACCGAGTCACCAGGCCCCTCTCCAGACCAGCACTCTGCATGATCCTTCAATGACGGGTCCTCCCCTGGGATCTCCTCGGTTGTCCAGCTTCTTCACTCAGGATAGACAGCTCAGGACCATTCCTCTGCTGCTGTGGTAGGCCCCAGACAGGCTTCTGGGCCCACCCACACGCCGCAGTGACGTGGGCCTCCGGAACGGAGGACCACGAGGTGGTACTCTTAACGCATACCTGTCGGCCAGGAGGGCCAGCAGGTGGCTGAAAACGAACCCCTAAACATGGCGTCTGCCCATAAATACCCTTTCCCAGAATGCAACTCAGAGGACCACCTCCACCGAGTTGTCTCTGGGACAGAGGAGCACTCATACCCTTCAACACATTGCCTTTCCAACACCAGCCCATGGTGACAATGACACCCACCGGCACAGTGTGAAACTACACGCAAATCAGCCAAGCTGGAACAGAGGCAAATCTAACTTCACCTAATAAGTAACCCACAAGATTTACCTATCAGCAGTAGATTGAAAATCTACCAGCGCTATATATATATATACACTCTGCATCCAGTGTAGCCTATATCTACAGTGCATTCTGTAGTGTACTGTTTCTAATACACTTCAGGCGGTGTATTAAAAAAAAAATAAAATATATATACATATACATATACACACAGGCCCGGACTGGCCATAGGGCAGACCGGGCATTTGCCCAGTGGGCCGGGGCCTCCCGCTCCAAAGCCTGTTGATGATCTGGCCGCACAGCGGGAGGTAAGCGGCGCCCGCGGCCTGGACAGGGTTAACACAGGCCGCGGCCACCGCTCACCCACCGCTATGTGGCCATGCCTGTGTCATCTCTGGGCTCCGGCACAACTACAATAGCGGCTGATTGGCTGAGCGACTGAGCTGTGTGTCTCTCTCACACACAGCTCAGCCAACGCTGACAGTTCCACTGTTCCTCCTCTTCCCGCCCCTCTACTCTGTCTGCTCTGCCCACACCCCCTGCATGTGCCCCACCCACACATCACCGGGGAGATGTGAAGGAAGGAAGATTTAAAAGCTGCAGGCTGCCTGCTCCTGGGGTGAGTGAGTTCACCCCTCACCCTCTCTCCTGCCTTCCAGTGTGTATATAAAACAAATTTAAGGGGTGTTCTGTGGACTGATACAAGAGGGGGCTTTGATGAGCAGAGACTCCCTTAAATCAGTGTTCCCCTTTACATTAGAGTCCACAGAGCTCCCCCTTACAGTTAGTGGGGGCTCTGTGCAGACTCTGATGTAAGGGGGCTCTGTGCAGACTCTGATGTAAAGGGGCTCAGTGCGGACTCTGATGTAAAAGGGCTCAGTGCAGACTCTGATGTAAGGGGGCTCAGTGCAGACTCTGATGTAAGGGGGGCTCAGTGCGGACTCTGATGTAAGGGGGCTCTGTGCGGACTCTGATGTAAAGGGGCTCAGTGCGGACTCTGATGTAAGGGGGCTCAGTGCGGACTCTGATGTAAAGGGGCTCTGTGCGGACCCTGATGTAAAGGGGCTCAGTGCGGACTCTGATGTAAGGGGGTTCATTGCGGACTCTGATGTAAGGAGGCTCTGTGCAGACTCTGATGTAAAGGGGCTCAGTGCAGACTCTGATGTAAAGGGGCTCAGTGCAGACTCTGATGTAAAGGGGCTCAGTGCAGACTCTGATGTAAAGGGGCTCGGTGCAGACTCTGATGTAAAGGGGCTCAGTGCAGACTCTGATGTAAAGGGGCTCAGTGCAGACTCTGATATAAAGGGGCTCAGTGTGGACTCTGATGTAAGGGACCTCTGTGTGGACTCTGATGTAAGGGACCTCTGTGTGGACTCTGATGTAAGGGACCTCTGTGCAGACTCTGATGTAAGGGACCTCTGTGCAGACTCTGATGTAAGGGACCTCTGTGCAGACTCTGATGTAAGGAAGCAGGGGGTGGGAGGAGCTGGAGATCTGCACAGTGAGTAGAGAGTAAAAGGGGGGGCATGATTGCAGGGACACTATAATATACTGTAAAGGGGCACTGTAATCATTACAGTGTAGTCCCCTTTATATTTCTATCAGTGTACCTGCACATTACAGCATGGAGGACCGACATCAACCCCCCCCCCCCCGGTCCATGGAAAAATTGGCTGCTCAGTCTAAAATGCCCGGGCCGGCCTATTTTTTTATATATATATATTATATACTCTGTGTCCAGTGTAGCCTATATCTACAGTGCATTCTGTGGTGTACTGTTTCTAATACACTTCTGGTGGTGTACACAGTACACAATACAGTGCAGCCGCAGTATGGTTTCTACTACTTTTCTGATGGTGTACACAGTATCTAATACAGTATGTACAGTTTCTACTACACTTTTGGTGGTGTACACAGTACACAATACAGTGCAGCCGTAATACAGTTGCTAATACAGTGCAGGCGGTGTACACAGTATCTAATAAAGTGTGTACAGTTTCTACTACGCTTCTGGTGGTGTACACAATACAGTGCAGTCGTAGTACAGTTAATAATACAGTGCCAGTGGTGTACACAGTATCTGATAAGGTGTGTACAGTTTCTACTACCCTTCTGCTGGTGTACACAATACAGTGCAGCCATAGTACAGTTGCTAATATAGTGCAGGCGGTGTACACAGCATAAAGTACAGTGCAGCCATTGTACAGTTTCTATTACAGTGCAGGTGCTGTACACAATATCTAATACAGTGTGTACAGTTTCTACTACACTTCTGGTGGCGTACACAGTATCTTATACAGTGTAGTGTGGTGTTACAAAACAAAATATGCAACATGCCCAGAAGGCAACCAAGGAGAGGCATACGCTCACAGGCCATCAAAGAGGGCAAGAAGCCTCTGTGTCTAGAGTCAACAGTGCTGGTCATGGACATGGTGCATCTTCTGCAGGTGGCCATGGGGCATGCTTGTCTTTTTTTTTCTGCTGCTGGCCATGTTATTGAGCCAGAACATGCAGAAGAGTTAGTGGAGTGGATAACAAAGCCTTCCTCATGCTCAGAGTAGTTTGCTTTCCAACGCAGCTGCCAAAGTGGCCTATTCCACTGGCTCCGTGTCCACAGTTACTCCTTCTGTAGCCCCACCATCATGCACAAAGAAGTCCCCAGAATTATTAGACCACAGTGTTGGATACCTGCTGCTGGAGGATGAGCAGTGATTTGAAGGCTTCGATGTTGGTTTCCAGGTTGAGGAAGGGAGTAATGTGAGCCTAGAGAGAGAGGGTGCCCAAGAAGGACAAGAAACTGGCAGTCATGTTTCTCCAGCTGCAGCATACTGCCAAGTTTGCTCCAGTGACAGGGAGGGAGGGGATGATGAGGTCACTGACTGTACTTGGGTGCCTGAGAGAAGAGAGGAGGAAGAGGCACAACTCCAATGAGGCAGGAGTCTTCACAAATGGAGATATTTTCACTCTTTTCTCAAATGACGAAAGTGGTGGAGAAGAAGGTGGAATGCTTCTGGCATGTGGACATTTTTGAGAGGTATATTAGAGAGAATGTGAATCCCTATGGCCTTAGGATACAAATTTTCCCTATCCTAGAAGACATAGACACAGCGTTTAAACAAAAATGGGAAAACAACCTGCAAAGTTGCACCACGGCGATGATGAGACTCCTCAATGAGGAATATCAAAAACGCATCATCACCATGGACAAAGAAGTAGATTCAACAAGTTGCAGCCCTTTAAAAAACTAGCTGTGTTCAATGAACAGGAGGATAGGGTTAAAAATCATCTAGATACATTTACTAAAGATACGCTTGTAACAAAAGTAAAAAGGTTTTGAAGAGACCATAGAGTCTTCCAGGAGGGCAAAGGCTATAAATGGCATCAAAATAATAGACCAAATCCCCAGAGAAATAGACAAAGAAATGACAATTTTAATCCTATTGTACCTAATTCCAGCTTCTTCTTCCTTTTCACAGAGCTCACAATGTACCTAGCACCAAAAAAACTCATGGTTGAACCTGCATTGTCACGGCAACACCCCACACCCTCCACTGCTGGAATTCATCTTGATCTTGGTAAAGGTAACTCACGAGGTGCATCTATTTTTCGCCCAGAAGGGCCTGAAGGTGATGGTTCATCCTCTCTTTCTCAAATGGGTGCGTCTCATGTCTATGACACACTTACTACTACTACCACTCGTGATGATATTTTTTTAGCACACAGTCTAGCCAAAGTGTCCACATAGTGTCCGCTAGGGATACCGGGGCAGCACCAGAGAATCACGTTGCCCTCAATGTTATCAATTTGTACAACTATAAACTATCACCGATATAAACTGTCCTCTCTAAGGGACTGCATTACAATCTCTTAAGGATCAACATGAATTGACTATAAAGCCATCAGATAAGGGAGGTAATATAGTCATAATGGTAAATAATCAATACAAATCTATGTGCTATAAAATCAAACATGGTATAAAAAAATTACAAAGCGTACGATTGATAGATTTGATAAAAAATTATATTCTCTGGTTGATGAGGCCTTTACTAATGGCATGATAGACAAAGATACCTGGCAATTCATACGTACCAAAATTTGTTAAAATTCCGACTTTCTATTGTTTAACTTAAATACATAAAGATTTACAAACACCACCGGGTAGACCAATCATTTCAGGGGTGGACAGTATTACAGAAAACCTTAGTCAATTAATTGACGCCCATCTAAGACCATATGTAATTAACTTACCATCCTACGTCAAGGATACTATCAATCCTCTTAAAAATCTGGAGGGTATCCACCTCACTCCTGATACACTACTTTTCACTATAGATGTCGAGGCTCTTTACAGCTCGATCACCCATCATTTGGGGATCGCAGCTGTAAAGCATATACTTTCACAATCACACAAGGATGATTAGAAGATTTGGAGATCTTTCACACAACAAAAGGAGGAAATGGGAGGTGAGGACGTGAGAACGTAGCGTCCATCACGGAGGGAAGGATCCTAGTGTGCCAGCAAGACGCCGCCTCGAGGAACGCTCTGTGAAGCCGCCGGTGTTCACAGCACAACGGGAGGAGACCTTCAGCCTGTCAACGGGGAAGATGACAGCCACATGAAAAATTATATCCCCAGAGAAGCATCTTAGAACACCGTGGAGCGGCCGGAGCAGCAAGATAAAAGAGAACCGTGAGTGATCTGTGAAACAGCTGCAAGCCCCAGCCTCCCATTCCCCCCCCTCCCCCCCCATCTCCCCTGCCTCCCGAGCGGCCGGTTAGAGGATTTATTGTCCGCAGTAATCCTCAGCCATAAACACTGGAGGAAGTAAAGAAAGCTGTCTGAGACACAGAACCTTAAAGAGTGGAGAGGGTAAGATGTGGATTGATGAGAGAGAGATGGATTAACAGCATATGAAGTGAAAATATTGAAGGGCAGAAGCCAAGTGTATTATGGAAACAATGAAGTTTTAACTCTAAGTGGAAATAACTTAGCTGAACATCACTGAGAAAACTGGTAATGTGACTAAAGGTCAAGGGATTGTGTTTAAAAACGCCAGGGAAACTTGAAGGAATACATGTGACCACCCACCAGCATCTTTAGTGTTGCCAGTACAAAGTATTTGAGATGTGGATCCTGAAGGAATATATATTGGCTTAAAAGATAAACGGTTAAAGTTTATTATAAAATTGGTATTAGATCTGAGGTGGGGGAGGGGCGGAAGAAAGAGGAAGAACCCCGATCAGAAAGAGCCAACAAACCACCAGAAGTATAACACCAGAAGTATAACACCTAAAAACATAACCAGGTGGGGGACATCTAATTACCATAAAACACAATAGGACTGACATACGGGGTACCCCTGGATAGGCGTAAACCCAGGAATAACTCTCGCACCTATCATCTCCACTGCCCACCTTCATAAACTGCTTTTGACCCCCTCTTTCCATTCAGACATATTGCTACCCCCTAATTAAGGGAGAGCAAGGAATCAAGGCTGGGTAAACGGATAAGAGGGATAAAAAAGGTAAAGATGAGTAAAAGCACAAATAAAACGACAAGAGGAGGCGCACCTAAATCCCCAAAAGATAAACCAGGGGTCAGTACACTGAAGCATTACATGACACAAGGAGCCAGCCCAAGAAATATGGAAGTGGAGAAGCAGGGGAAAGCAAAGGTGGAAAATAAAAAAGGGACAGATAAGAAAGCGAGTGATACCCCAGAACACTCCAGGGAAGACTTTACATCAGAAGGGAAGCTGGAATGTAGTAGGATAGAGGGGAGACCACCCGAGTCTTTCCCCCCCACAAAGGGAGAGATGAGTGAGATGTTATTGAGACTAGAAAAGTCGATTAAAACAGATATCAGCATGATGAGAGGAGATCTGGGAAGCATCCTGGACAGGGTAGAAGAAACAGAAAAAACAGTAGAAAATCAAAAGAAAGAATTGGAAACCCTTAAACAGCAAATGAAAACAGCAAACAAATCCAGAAGGAAATCCTTTATAAACTGGAAGACCAGGAAAATAGAAATAGAAGACAGAATATAAGGTTACGATCAGTTCCAGAAAAAGAGGGAGAAGACCTGAGGAAAATGTGCTCAATAGTGTTAGGCCCCCTTATAGATAAAAAGGATGAAGAACCCCTAAGAATAGAGAGAATACATAGAGTCGGACACCGGCGAAACCCAGAAGAGAGACCACGGGACATTATTATTAGATTTAGATTCTATGAAGACAAGTCGGAGATTTGGGGAAAACTAAGGGGAAAACCACCCTTGACATATGAAGGAGCGGAGATACAGGTGTACGCCGATCTGTCCCAAGAAACCCTGATAAGAAGAAGTCATCTTAAACCCCTCTTAGAAAAAATGAGGCAACAAAACATCAGATATAGCTGGGGGTTCCCAGCCAGCCTGATAGGATACAAAGAGGGGAGATCAGCGAAATTGCGCTTCCCCGAAGACCTGGAAGGGTTCTGTAGAAAACTAGACTTACAAATACCAGATATACCGGGCTGGATGGGGGGGACTAGGGGGGGGAAGGGGGAGGGGGGGGAAGAATGAAAGAAAGCTTTCTGATTAGGAGAGAGGGGAGGAAAATATAGGGCACGCAGATCACGTGAAATAAAAGATGGCGGGTCAACACCCCTTCGAATTTTCAATCTAAGAAAGGGGTGAGAGGGTGCACTGAGTCCCATACCTTGGGACTAATGGGTATGTTAGACGTCCTGATTTTCGGGGCACCGAACAAACTAGGGGCCCATATGGGGCCAGGTGGGGAGAGAGGGGGGAGGGGGAGGGTAGATGGGTGGGCGTGGGGGGAGGAAGGGGAATGGGGAGGAGGGGGGGTACAATGTGCAAATGCCTGGATAGAAATAGGGATAGCTCGAGGTAGGCTAGAGGTACAAAAGGTAGCAAGTCTAGAAAAATTACAACATTTAAATTCTTATCCTATAATTTAAAAGGGTTCAATTCAAATTTGAAAAGACACAAAATCTTGAAGGAACTACAGACTTATAGGGCAGAGGTGGTGTCCCTACAGGAGACCCATTTAACATATGAATCAAATATTAGACTAAGGTCGAGAGAATTCCCGAATTGATATTACAGAGATGCAATATCAAAAAGAGCAAGGGGAGTGGCGATAGGGTTGGCAAAAGGGTTCATTTTAAACTAGGAGGTATGATGCAGGACCCAGGGGGGAGATTCCTATTCATCAAAGGAATACTTGGGGAAATAGAATGCACCCTAGCCAATATATATGCCCCAAATAAAAACCCAGCAAAATTTCTGAAGGACACATTGGAGAAATTAATGGATTTCAGGAAAGGGGAATTAATAGTAATGGGTGACCTCAATATGTGCTTAGAACCAGAGATCGATAGTACGTCCGGGGCACAGGGGACGAATAACGGTCAGATGAGGAAGATAAAACAGGAACTACATAAAAATCAATTGGTAGACATATGGAGGGTTATGAATGGTAAAACACAAGACTACATGTTCTACTCCCTTGTGCACCGGACGTACTCTAGGATTGATTATATTTTAGTAGACCATAGACTTTTAGACAGGATAGTAGGTTCAAAAATAGGAATCATCACAATATCAGACCATGTCCCCATCGAGATGGAGATGCAGATATCTAGTGCTCAAGGAAGGCAGTCATTATGGAGAATAAATGAAGATCTATTGCAAAACGAAGATATCTTCAAAAAGATAGAGAGAGAGCTAAAATATTACTTTGCAACAAATGAAACAGGAGATATAACGGGGTCGGTGATATGGGAAGCACAGAAAGCTTACATAAGGGGAATAATAATACAAGAGGGAGAAAGAAGGAAAGGAAAAATAAAATGGGAAATCTTATAAAATAAATTTTTAATTTAGAACATAAAAAACACAGAGGACACCACCAAACAATATACCTAGCATTGGTAAACAAATGAGATGAATTAAAAAAGTTGATGGAACAAGAAACAAAGGAAAAATTCAACCAAATAGCTAAAGAAAGGTATTTGTGGGGAAATAAGGCAGGAAAACATCTAGCTAGAATGCTTAGGGAAAAAAAAGCCCTAAACTTTATAGGAAAGATACAGGATAAACAGGGGAAGATGGTATATGAAACCAAAGAGATTGGTGAAGTATTTAAAAACTACTATAGTGAGCTATATACGGGCGAGATGAACGGAGGCCAGACAAGTGATGAAATTAAAAACAGGAAGATAAAGGAATTCTTAAAGTTAGCCAAATTAACCAAGATTGCAGAAAATTCTAAAGAGGTCCTAGAGAAACCAATAACAGAGGAGGAGATATATAGAGCAATAGTGGACAGTGCACAGGGGAAAAGCTCAGGTCCGGATGGGTTCACCACATATTATTATAAGAAATTTACTAGTACCGAAAATGTGTAAGTATATGAATGGGTTGGGAAGCGAGTTTGAATTAAGCAGTGAGGCGCTTTTCGCCACAATTACCGTGATCCCAAAAGAGGCTAAAGATGGGACTCTATGCGCTAGCTACAGACCGATATCATTGCTTAACGTAGACACAAAAATATACTCAAAGGTATTAGCTACGAGGATGAAAGAATTAATGAACGGGGTGATCCATCCGGACCTAGTGGGCTTTATAACAGGAAGGGAGGGAAGAGATAATGGGGTGAGAACCCTATTACTGCTCCAGAAGAGAAGGGAGGAGGGACTCCCAGGTCTACTCCTGTCAAGTGATACCGAGAAGGCATTTGACAGGGTAGACTGGGAGTTCCTGTTTCAAACCTTAGAAACAATAGGAGTAGGCCCAAAGATGATAGGACGGATTAAAGCACTTTATAGAAAACCCAAAGCGGCCATTAAGATCAATGGAACCCTGTCATCACCCTTCGAGATGAAGAGAGGGACAAGACAGGAATGCCCCCTGTCCTCCCTTCTCTTCGTGTTGGCCCTAGAACCCCTCCTTGCAACAATTAGAAATAACCCTGACATCGAGGGATTTAAGGTGGGAGAAGAAGAGCACAAATTGGCCGCATTCGCGGACGACGTGCTCTTTTATATAAGCAACCCTGGAAATACAATGCCAAGATTGGTTAAAATATTAAAACAATATGGCGAAATAACAAACTTTAAGATTAATATGGGGAAATCGGAAATTTTGAAGATAAATGTGAGTAAAGTAGAGGAGGAAATACTGAGGAGAGATTTCCAATTCCGCTGGAAAAAAGAGATCAAATACTTGGGAAAAAGGCTCGCGAACTCTCCGGAAAAGATATATAGGAAAAACTATATCCCTCTCTTGGATGAAATAAAGAGGGAAGGGAAAAAGCTCCAGACAAAACCTCTCTCATGGATTATGGATGTATTAACGCCATAAAAATGATCCTCCTCCCAAAGATCACGTACAAATTCCAAATGTTACCTATTAAACTCCCACAGGAATACATTAGAAAATTGAATTGAACAATAATATCTAACATAATATGGAAAAATAAAAGATCAAGAATATCATTAAAGACCTTAAAACAAGATAAAGATAAAGGGGGTCTTGCGGTCCCGGATATCCTAAAATATTATAAAGCAATAATTTTATCAAGCAATAGAATGGGCTACGGATAACCAAGAAAAAAGATGGGTGAACATAGAAAAATTTTATAGTAAAACACGTTTAGGATCGATTATTTGGAATCCTCCGAACCACAGAATGGTAGATGAGAATACGCACTGTTTGACAAAAATAGTCTTAAAGATATGGGAAGTAGTACACAAGCAATTAGATAAGGTTTACAATTCTCCCCTGATAGAATTAAAGGAGAATGAATATTTTGCACCAGGGAAAATAAATATAGGTGGGAATTGGATAAAAAAAGATAAAGTACAACTTAGAGAAATACTTAAAAAGGGAAAATTGTCACATTTATAGAGTTGAAATAAAACACTGACACATGGGTGATAGATGAATGGAGGTACATGCAATTAGACCGCTTCGTGAAAAATCTACTTCAACCGATAAGATCAGGAGAAAATTTGACAGCTTTAGAAAAATTATGTACTTCGGAAAAAACAAAAAATACAATATCTAAGCTATATAAATTACTATTGAAAGAAGAAGAAGCAGAGGTACCCACTTTCATCAAAAAATGGGAAAAGGAATTGGGAACACAAAAAAATATAAGCACGATTAGAAAAATGTTATTCTTGGCCCATAGCTCAGCGGCAGATATAAAACCGGCCAAGATGAATTATAAACGTATGGCAAGGTGGTATGCAACGCCAGATAGGATAAGTAAATTCCAACATGGGAAACCAGCAGACTGTTGGCGGGGCTGTGGAGGGGTTGGTAATATGGCTCACTTATGGTGGAACTGCCCGATAATCAAAAAATTTTGAAAAAAAATCTTGGTCTTGATTAAGGAGATTACAAAAATAGAGGTGAAAGAAGATCCGTGGGTGGTTCTCTTCCACGGCATAGAAGGGAATGTGAAACAATATAGAACATCCCTGGTTCCACATCTACTAAACGCAGCAAAAAGATTAATCCCTAAAAATTGGCGGGGAAAAGAAAGCCCTGAAATGTGGGACTGGATAAATGCCGTGGAGGAGACCTATACCATGGAGCAGTTTTTCTATAACAAAGAGGAAAAGATAGAAGTAGACAAATAGAAATGTTGGAAGGAGTTTAAAAAAACATGGAGTTATGCAGAAAAAAATTAGAATTTAAACTAGCTACCAAGTAGATCATAGGCATTGCACAAGGGTTGGGGAGGGAGAAGGGAGGGAGAAGGGAGGGAGAAGGGAGGGAGAAGGGAGGGAGGGGGGTATATATATATATATATGTGTGTATATATGTATATATATATATATATATATATATATATATGTGTGTATATATATATATATATATATATATATATATGTGTGTGTTTTTTTTTTTTTATACAAATATGTAAAACAGAGAGATTTATAAATAAAGATAAAATTTTAGAGATCAAAAGAGGAAGGGGAACTAAGGGTCGAGCCTTGTTAGGCGGTGTTAGTTTTTATATTATAATTTTCTTGTAAACTCCTGTTGTTTCCCTCTGTTGGAAACGAAATATATGCCACAGTGATGAAGAGATGAGAAGAGACACATATGAGCGAGAAAGCTGAATTAGTCTCTCTAGGAACTTTCTGAGGTGGCAAAAAAAAAAAAAAGAAGATTTGGAGATTTATTATCCAACCTGTACCTGGGGGAATGGGAGCATTCCCTCCAAGATGATGAAGATTTATCTACATTAATGAGCTATAATTATAATTATTATAATTAATTATCTACATCATTGAGCTATATCACAACATGGTATCGCTACATTGATGATATCTTCATCATCTGGGAGGGACGGGTTGACATGTTGGAGGTTCATGTTGGCCATCAACAAGAACATCTTTAACCTATACTTCACTATGTCCTACAGTAAAGAGTTACGTTTTTGGACGTTAAGGTTACAAAGAATCAGGCTGTAACCCTTGCAAGCGGCTTATTTCGTAAGCCTACTGCAGGGAACACCATTCTCCATGCATCAAGCACACATCCAATTCATCTTGTACAGTCGATTCCGTACAGTCAGTACGTAAGACTGAGAAGGAATTGCTCAATAGAGACCACCTTCCTATCAGAAGCTCATCATCTCAAGATGAGAATTCTGGATCGTGGTTATTCTCCTACTTGCCTTAAAAAGGCTTTCAGACGTGCCAGGAATCACAACAGAAATAATCTTCTTTTTCCTAGTCATCCTAAGGCAAATAAAAATAGAGAATCTTCAAATTTGTGTATTATAACGCAATATAATAACCAGCATAAGACGCTCAGGAAAACACTTGAAAAACATTGGCACACATTAACAATCAATCCACATATATTACCATATCCCACAATCACATATCGCAGATCCAAATCTATCAAGGATCAGTTAGTTCAGAGCGAGTTTGTGGGTACCTTTAGAACCAACCCCTGCAAAAATGTAGGGACATTCACCCGTGGTGGATGTGTTATATGTTGCTACATGAACACTCAGGCAGACACTATGTTACCCAATGGATGTCCTTTTAAGGCTCAACATTTTGCCAACTGTAAGACGGACGGAGTGGTTTTATTTACTCACTTGCCAGTGCAGCGGCTTTTATGTTGGCAAAAAAAACTTGAATTTCGCAAACAAGCTAGGCAGCACGCCATTAACATACTGACGGCACACTCTGAACTTCCCCTTGGGAGACACGTTTGCCACCACCATGCCAGAATATGCCCTAGTTTTCATTTTCTGATACTAGATTGCATTCATCCAAATTTGAGAGGAGGAAATTGGACCAAACTTCTCCTACATTGTGAAGCATGCTGGATTATGGAATTGAATGCCACCTCTTTTCCTGGTCTGAATACTCAATTAAGTTACAGACCCTTCTTGAAAGGGTTTGATTCAGGAGCTCATAAGTTTCAGTAGCGATTCATAATATATGTTTATGTAGATGTATAGATATATATATATATATATATATATATATATATATATATATATATATATACCTTATTTATCAGCATATAACACGCACTTTTTTCCCCCTTAAAATCAGGGTGTGTTATACGCCGATCCCCTGCGATCCGGAGCTGTCAGATTTTCAAAATCGCAGACCGCGATTTGAAAATGGCGGCGCCGAAATACACAGTGCCGGTCTCCTCGGCTCTTCTCGGCCACTTTCGCCTTCACTCGAGCGCCGCCCGAACCTAGCCGAGTGTACTCGGCTAGGTTCGGATAGCTCCGCTCGGGACTACGAGTGGAGCCGAAAGTAAACGAGAGCCGCCGAGAAGAGCCGAGGACCGGCTCTGTGTATTTCGGCGCCGGCGGCGCCATTTTCAAATCGCGGTTGGCGATTTTGAAAGACAGGATGGCAGGGATTACAGGATGCAAGGCTGCACTGGGGAAGGCTGCACTGGGGAAGGCTGCACTGACAAGGCTGCACTGGGGAACGCTGCACTGACAATTCTGCACTGGGTAAGGCTGCACTGGGTAAGGCTGCACTGACAAGGCTGCACTGACAAGGCTGCACTGACATGGCTGCACTGACAAGGCTGCACTGACATGGCTGCACTGACAAGGCTGCACTGGGGCAAGGCTGCACTGAGAAGGCTGCAATGATGGGCATTTAAATGTAAGTTTTTTTTCCTTCAACTTCCCTCCTAAAAGTTTTTTTTTTCCTTAAAATTCCCTCCTAAATTGGGGTGCGTGTTATACGCCGGTGCGTGTTATACGCCGATAAATACGGGATATATATATTTCTTTATTGTTATGCTTTGTTTTTTCCGGATGTTTTTATTACTTTTTTTTGTTGGTTATTACTAATTTGTTTCCATTGTTACATCTTAGATTCCACCCTTTCATGTGCCCTTTGGCAGTCTTATAATCCCTTGATGCCCAATAATACAACTACTAGTCACGCCCATTTTTTTGTTTTCCATTTTTGTCCTTGTCTTATGGTGTTTTGTGTGCATTTTCAAATGTGTGTTTTTGTACTGTTTGTTTTGTCCCTGTCTGCCTTTCTGTGATTTTTTTTTCTTTTCTTTTTTTTAATTTCTTTTTTTTCATTTATATTTTTTTATTTATTTATTATGTTTTATTATTATTTTTTCATTTCTTTTCCCTTTTTCACATCCATGTTACCTGTGCCCCTTTGTGGGGGCTATCCAACATTTCCATGGCTGCTAAGTGCGTGTGTGTTTTGTGCACACTGCTGCTGATGTTCTGTTCCACCTGTGCGATGTGGTTTTCATTTTTCGGCTACCTCACTGCCCTGTGCACGGCCCCCTCCCTCTCTGTGGATGTGGGGGGTGTGCTTCTACACATGGGAGGAGTTTGCACGTATTGCAGCTCTGATTGGAGCCATGCATGTGGCTGGCATGGCTCTCCTCGCTTGGCAGTGACGCCGAGTGTCTGTAATACTTTCCCCTGTGTGGCGGCTGCTGCTTCCGCCCACACATGCCCTCACTGCATCCCCTATTGGCCAGCCCTGACGTGAGATGACGTCCTACCCTACATGCGCCATCTACTGTGCATGTGCGGGCATTGTCTCGCAGCTGTTTGAGGAGGAAATGTTCTTCCCCTCATTAGCTGTTATCTCTGCTGTTTGGCCACAGCGTTATTCGGTACACAGCACTGCTTGGTTGTTCGGACTTTTAAGGTTGGTTTACACCTAGACTATTATATATATATATATCTTTTGTTTACCTGCCATGCATTGTTGTACCCTGGATATTAGGGATGGGCCGAACACCCCCCAGTTCAGTTCGTGGCAGAACATGCGAATGGACCGAAAGTTTGCGCGAACATTCGAACACCATTAAAGTCTATGGGACCCAAACGTGAAAACTCGACAGTGCGAATTTTAAAGGCTAATATGCAAGTTATTGTCTAGGGATGAGCCGAACACCCCCTGGTTCGGTTCACACCAGAACCTGCGAACAGACCGAAAATTTGCACGAACGTTACAACCCCATTGATGTCTATGGGACTAGAATGTTCAAAATCAAAAGTGCTAATTTTAAAGGCTAATTTGCATGGTATTGTCCTAAAAAGGGTTTGGGGACCCGGGTCCTGCCCCAGGGGACATGTATCAATGCAAAAAAAAAGGTTTTAAAACAGACGTTTTTTCAGGAGCAGTGTTTTTAATGATGCTTAAAGTAAAAAAAGTGAAATATTCCTTTAAATATCATACCTGAGGGGTGTCTATAGTATGCCTTTAAAGTGGCACGTGTTTCCCGTGCTTAGAACAGTCCCTGCACAAAATGACATTTTTAAAGGAATAAAAGTCATTTAAAACTGCTTGCGGCTTTAATGTAATTTTGGGTCCTGGCAATATGGATGAAAATCAGTGAGACAAACGGCAAGGGTACCCCCCAGTCCATTACCAGGCCCTTTGGGTCTTGTATGGATATTAAGGGGGACCCCGCACCCAAATTAAAAAAAGGAAAGGCGTGGGGCCACAAGGCCCTATATACTCTGAACAGCAGTATACAGGCGGTGCAAACAATACAGGGACTGTAGGTTTGTTGTTAAGTAGAATCTGTTTGTAATTTTGAACTGGTGCATTTTTAATGTGTTTAGCTCCAGACAAAAAATTTATTTTAAGCTTTTTGGAAAACATAGGGAAGGGTTATCACCCCTGTGACATTTGTTTTGCTGTCTGTGCTCCTCTTCAGAAGATTTCACCTCACTTTCTGTCCCAATGACAAATGTTTTTAGAAAATATGGGGTTTTCAGTGAAACAAGGATTGGTGATAAAGCATCAGTGGAAAGGAGAAATGTTTTTTCCCATGTTAACTCTTACAGGAGAGAATTTCCCTTCCTAGGGGTAGATTTCATCTCACTTCCTGTTGTCTTCTTCCGTTTGCAAGTAGGAGTCTTTTGTAAGTTGGATGTTTGAAAGTAGGGGCCTGCCCTATATACTCTGCAGAAATTTGAGCCTTAGGCGTTGGTGTTGCCACAAAACTGTAAGCCCTCACAGGGCCCTGCTGTGAAATATTAGATCAAGAATTGTAATTACGGTACATGCCCCTGTTGAACAGAGGCAGAAAAATTGGGCCTTTGGTGATGGTGGTGGTGCTGGTGCCACAACACTGTAAGTCCTCACAGCTACTCTTGATGGGCGCTGGAACGGGCCCTGCTGTGAAATATTAGATCAAGAATTGTAATTACATGCACCTGTTGAACAGGGGCAGATAATTTGGGCCTTTGGTAGTGGTGGTGGTGGTGCTTTTGCCACAACATTGTAATTCCTCACAGTTACTCTTGGTGGGCGCAGAAACGGGCCCTGCTGTGAAATATTAGATCAAGAATTGTAATTACATTTACCTGTTGAACAGGGGCAGAAAAATTGGGCCTTTGGTGGTGGTGGTGCCGGTGCCACAACACTGTAAGTCCTCACAGTTACTCTTGGTGGACTCTGGAACGGGCCCTGCTGTGAAATATTAGATCAAGAATTGTAATTACATGTCCCTGTTGAACAGGGGCTGAAAAATTGGGCCTTAGCCACTGGTGGCGGCGCCCAGAACCAAAAATGTTCTTACAAGCTATCAGCATAATCATTGAGGAGGAAGAGGATAATCACTCAGCATAACAGGATAGTCACTCAGCATCAGCATAGGCAGTCTTGAAGGGATCTGTTCGGTTACATCAGCATCAGGTGCTTGGTAGCTGGTGGTGATCCAAGACTGATTCATTTTTATGAAGGTCAGTCGATCGACCGAGTCGGTGGACAGACGCACCCTGTGATCGGTTACAAAGCCTCCAGCAGCACTGAATGTGCGTTCCAAAAGAACGCTGGATGCAGGACAGACCAGTAGCACAATTGCATACTGTGCAAGCTCTGGCCAAGATCCTCCCACCTTCGGTGGGAAAGGTGTACAAGTCAGATCTTGCCCCTAGGTATATCTGCACCATGTAAAACAGAAGCTGCGATGGTTGCTGTAACCGACCATACCTTGAGGGCTGCAGACTAAAAAATTGTCTGAACGCATCGGTCAGACGGCCACCTTCTCCACCACTCCTTCTTTGAATGCGTGAAGCCTTAGCAACACGTTGTCCAGGAACAGGAGTTTGTAACCTCCCAGTCTCTGGGAATGCAATGCACAGACCTTTCTGCAAGGCCTCCCAAAGATGTTTCATCCCCTGCTCCCTCTGCGATGGCAAGATAAGGTCTGCAACCTTACCCTTGTAACGTGGATCAGTCAGTCAGTGAGAGCAGTCCGGGTCACAACAGGAGATCAGGTAAGCATAAACAGGAAGCAACAGGAGCTGAAGACAAACCAGCAACCCGTCTGGGTGCTGGAGCTGATTTAAAAAGCCCCGCCAGAGTGTCACGGTGGGTGTGCATGAGTTACCGCGTGCACCCATGTGCTATCACGCACGCGTGTGCACCACTCCATCAGACCGCGCGTGCGCATGCGCCGAAGCGCCAATCTAGCACGCACGTGCCCAGGGACAGGGTGAATGTGGCTGGAGAAGACCCTTCTATGATAGTGCCCCCCCGAGGGGCGGACTCCGGACACCCAGACTGGACATCAATTCAGGATGTTCCTGATGGAAAGCTTGGATTAAACATGGGGCATGGAGATTCCTAGCAGGCTCCCAGGAATTGTCCTCGGGAGGGTACCCCTTCCACTGAATCAGATATTGGAGCTGTCTGCCCCTCTTCCTGCAACTCAAGACAGACTCCACTTCAAATTCATTCTCCCCATCCACTTCAACTGGTGGAGGAGGAAGTTCCTTTCTCCCAGGGAAAAGGCTGGCCACCACAGGCTTAAGCGGGGATGCATGGAAAACTGGGTGTATCCTATAAGATGTTGGTAATGCCAGCTCAAATGCCATGGGGTTGACCATCTTCTTGATTTTAAAAGGCCCGATGAATTTTGGCCCCAGTTTCTGTGAGGGCAGAGGTAATCTGAGATTTGTGGTTGCCAACCAAACTTCCTCACCCACTTTGAAGATTGGATTTTCCTTCCTTCCTCGGTCATACTGTTTCTTATAACTGTCCTGAGCTTTCCGTAGAGTGTCTTGGATCCTTTGGAAGTTAGATTGGATAGGGCCTATCCGGTCTTGTACGGCAGGAACAGACATTTCAGGGAGGATGTTAGGGAGGAAGGGAGGATGGAATCCAAAGTTCTCCAAGAAGGGTGTTTGGTTTGTTACGGAGTGAACGGAGTTGTTATAGGCAAACTCAGCATATGGTAGGAGAGTCGCCCAATCATCCTGAAAACCAGAACAAAAACATTGGAGGTACTGCTCCAAGGTTTGATTTGTTCTCTCCATCTGGCTGTTGCTCTGAGGATGGTACGCAGAGGAGAGGCACAATTTAATTTCCAGGGTCTTGCAGAGCTCCTTCCAAAACTTGGAGGTAAATTGAACACCCCTGTCTGAGACGATGCTCTGTACCATGGAGTCTGATTATTTCCTTGAGGAAGATATTAGCCGTATCAAAAGCAGAGGGGGTGCCCACCATGGGTAGGAAAGGATGGTAGTAAACCCCACCAAAGCAGGTAAGTCCACAATAAAGTCCATTGACACTTCCGCCCATGGTCCTTCCGGAATGGGCAAGGGTTTGAGTAGACCCCAAGATTTAGTGTTTAGACACTTATTGCGTTGGCAAAGTAAACAAAAAGAAAAATAGGGACTGATTTACGAAGCATTTGCGCCATGACTTGCGGTGCAAGCCGATGCGCAAATTACATTTTCATATTTACAAAGCATTTGCGCCGGTAACACAGCACGATCCCCCATTTACTATTCTCTTCCCGGCGCATGGGAAGAGGTGATCTGTACGCCACTATAGACCTGGTGCACGGCATCTTTAACTTCAAATTTAAACAAGCTGGAAGTTCCAATAATATGGGGGTGATGTGGGGTGATGTGGGGAAGTGTAGTACTAACTGTCCAAGTCACAAATATGGCCAAAATAAAATGAGAAATTGACTTTTTCTGAACAAGCCGGCAGCACCGGCAAATACATTTAAACTGCGGGAGGTGAATTTATACACTGTGCATGCTCAAACGGCATTTGCACTTGTTCAAATACTTTAGTTCAGTGCGCCGGCAAAATATTAGTAAATGTCAAGCAACGTAAAAGCATTTGCATAGGTTGAACATGCGCACCTCTAGACTTTTTTTTTTTTTTTTTTTAATGCTGGTTCACTTCGTGCGGCTCTAATGAAATGTTGGTCCAACAATACACATAAAAGTTCATTGATAAAAACAGCATTAAGAAAACAAACAAAATTAAGAAAAAAAAATGTGTGGGGTTCCCCCGAAATTCAATACCAGGCCCTTCAGGTCTGGTATGGATATTAAGGGGAACCCCTAAAAATCCATACCAGACCCTTATCCGAGCACGCAACCTGGCAGGCTGCAGGAAAAGAGGGGGGGACGAGAGAGCGGCACCCCTCCTGAACCGTAGCAGGCCACATGCCCTCAACATTGGGAGGGTGCTTTGGGGTGGCCCCCAAAACACCTTGTCCCCATGTTGATGAGGACAAGGGCCTCATCCCCACAACCCTTGGCCGGTGGTTGTGGGGGTCTGTGGGCCAGGGGGCTTATCGGAATCTGGAAGCACCCTTTAACAAGGGGACCCCCAGATCACGGCCCTCCCCCCTGTGTGAAATGGTAAGGGGGTACAAAAGTACCCCTACCATTTCACAAAAAAACTGGCAAAAATGTTAAAAATGACAAGAGACAGTTTTTGACAATTCCTTTATTTAAATGCTTCTTCTTGCTTCTATCTTCTTTCCTCTATCTTCCTTTGGTTTCTTCCTCCATCTTCTTGTTCTTCTGGTTCTTCCTCCGGTGTTCTCATCCGGCATCTTCCTCCGCGGCGTCTTCTTATCTTCTTCCCTTCTTCTCCTCGGGCTGCTCAGCATCCATGATGGCATGAAGGGAGGCTCCCGCTGTGTGACGCTTCTCCTCTTCTGATGGTTCTTAAATAATGGGGGGAGGCGTGGCCCCCCGGTGACCCCGCCCCCTCTGACATCACGGGGAATGCCACAGGGAAGTCCCCGCCAAGTCCCCGTGCGTCAGAGGGGGATGGGGTCACTGGGTGACTCCGCCCCCCGTTATTTAAGAACCGTCAGAAGAGGAGAAGCGTCACACAGTGGGAGCCTCCCTCCATGCCATCATGGATGCAGAGTGGCCGGAGGAGAAGAAGATAAGAAGACGCCGTGGAGGAAGATGCAGGACGAGAACACAAGAGGAAGAACCAGAAGAAGAAAATGGAGGAAGAAACCAAAGGAAGATAGAAGATAGAAGAAAGAAGCAGCATTTAAATAAAGGAATTGTCAAAAACTGTCTCTTGTCATTTTTGACAGTTTTTTTGTGAAATGGTAGGGGTACTTTTGTACCCCCTTACCATTTCACACAGGGGGGAGGGCCGGGATCTGGGGGTCCCCTTGTTAAAGGGGACTTCCAGATTCCGATAAGCCCCCCGCCCGCAGACCCCCACAACCACAGGGCAAGGGTTGTGGGGATGAGGCCCTTGTCCCCATCAACATGGGGACAAGGTGTTTTGGGGGGCTACCCCAAAGCACCCTCCCAATGTTGAGGGCATGTGGCCTGGTACAGTTCAGGAGGGGGGGCGCTCTCTCATCCCCCCTCTTTTCCTGCGGCCTGCCAGGTTGCGTGTTTGGATAAGGGTCTGGTATGGATTTTTGTGGGGACCCCACACCATTTTTTTTAATTTTGGCGTGGGGTTTCCCTTAGAATCCATACCAGACCTGGAGGGTCTGGTATAGATTTTGAGGGGGACCCCACGCCATTTTAAAAAAAAAATTTGGCCAGGGTTCCCCTTAATATCCATACCAGACCTGAAGGGCCTGGTATGGAATTTAGGGGGACCCACATGTCATTTTTTTTTTTAAATTTTGGTTCGTGGTTCCCCTGTGGGGAATCCCATGCCGTTTTTTATCAATGAACTTTTATGTGTATTGTCGGACCGGCAATTTATTAATAGCCGCGAGTAGTTTTAAATTACTTTTTTTCCTTTGAAATGTCATTTTGCTGTCAGACTGTTCTAAACACGGGAAACATACCCCCCTTTACAGGCATACTAAAGACACCCCCCAGGTACGAAATTTAAAGGGATATTACACTTTTATTGTTTTACTTTAAGCATTATTAAAATCACTGCTCCCGAAAAAACGTCCGTTTTTAAAACTTTTTCCTGAAGCCACCATGACAGCATACTCCCCTCCCTCAGGACCAATGAAATAGCATAAATTAAAGGCCAGTTAGGCCCGCCCCATTCTTCTTTTTGTCCTCATACCTCCACGCACCAGTGAAGAGTAAGCAGTACTATGTTCCCCCCTCTGCCTCCAGGCAGCTGCCGGCTTGGTTAAGCCTCTCCCAGTACAAAGTCCCAGTATCAGGCTCTAAAATCATAGCTTGGGAGCTCCTTCTGTGGGTCTCGATGGAGCTGAGCAGTTTTTCCTATTTAGGAATGAAATCTGCCTTTAACCACTTAAGGACCGCCTCACGCCGATTTACGTCAGCAAGGCGGCACGGGCAGGCAAAATCACGTACATGTACGTGATTTGCCTCCCGCGGGTGGGGGGTCCTATCGGACCCCCCCTGCCGCCCGAGGCGGTTCCGTTTGGTCCCCCGCCGATCGGAGGTGAGGGGGAGGCCATCCGTTCGTGGCCACCTCCTCGCGATCGCCGCCGGCCAATCAGATCACTTCCTTTGCTGCTGTATGCTAAACAGCAGCAAAGGAAATGATGTCATCTCTCCTCGGCTCGGTATTCCGTTGCAGCGCCGAGGAGAGAAGACAGGTATGTGAGTGCACCAACACTACACAACACAGTAGAACATGCCAGGCACACAAAACACCCCGATCCCCCCCCCGATCGCCCCCCGATCCCCCCCCAATCACCTCCCCTCCCTGTCACAAACTGACACCAGCAGTTTTTTTTTTTTTCTGATTACTGCATTGGTGTCAGTTTGTGACAGTTACAGTGTTGGGACAGTGAGTATTACCCCCCTTTAGGTCTAGGATACCCCCTAACCCCCCCTAATAAAGTTTTAACCCCTTGATCATCCCCTGTCGCCAGTGTCACTAAGCGATCATTTTTCTGATCGCTGTATTAGTGTCGCTGGTGACGCTAGTTAGTGAGGTAAATATTTAGGTTTGCCGTCAGCGTTTTATAGCGTCAGGGACCCCCATATACTACCTAATAAATGTTTTAACCCCTTGATTGCCCCCTAGTTAACCCTTTCACCACTGATCACCGTATAACCGTTACGGGTGATGCTGGTTAGTTCGTTTATTTTTTATAGTGTCAGGGAACCCGCCGTTTATTACCGAATAATGGTTTAGCCCCCTGATCGCCCGGCGGTGATATGCGTCACCCCAGGCAGCGTCAAATTAGCGCCAGTACCGCTAACACCCACGCACGCAGCATACGCCTCCCTTAGTGGTATAGTATCTGAACGCATCAATATCTGATCCGATCAGATCTATACTAGCGTCCCCAGCAGTTTAGGGTTCCCAAAAAGCAGTGTTAGCGGGATCAGCCCAGATACCTGCTAGCACCTGCGTTTTGCCCCTCCGCCCAGCCCACCCAAGTGCAGTATCGATCGATCACTGTCACTTACAAAACACTAAACGCATAACTGCAGCGTTCGCAGAGTCAGGCCTGATCCCTGCGATCGCTAACAGTTTTTTTGTAGCGTTTTGGTGAACTGGCAAGCACCAGCCCCAGGCAGCGTCAGGTTAGCGCCAGTAGCACTAACACCCACGCACGCACCATACACCTCCCTTAGTGGTATAGTATCTGAACGGATCAATATCTGATCCGATCAGATCTATACTGGCGTCCCCAGCAGTTTAGGGTTCCCAAAAACACAGTGTTAGCGGGATCAGCCCAGATACCTGCTAGCACCTGCGTTTTGCCCCTCCGCCCAGCCCAGCCCAGCCCACCCAAGTGCAGTATCGATCGATCACTGTCACTTACAAAACACTAAACGCATAACTGCAGCGTTCGCAGAGTCAGGCCTGATCCCTGCGATCGCTAACAGTTTTTTTGTAGCGTTTTGGTGAACTGGCAAGCACCAGCGGCCTAGTACATCCCGGTCATAGTCAAACCAGCACTGCAGTAACACTTGGTGACGTGGTGAGTCCCATAAGTGCAGTTCAAGCTGGTGAGGTGGCAAGCACAAGTAGTGTCCCGCTGCCACCAAAAAGACAAACACAGGCCCATCGTGCCCATAGTGCCCTTCCTGCTGCATTCGCCAATCCTAATTGGGAACCCACCGCTTCTGCAGCGCCCGTACTTCCCCCATTCACATCCCCAACCAAATGCAGTCGGCTGCATGAGAGGCATTTTCATTATGTCCTCCCGAGTACCCCTACCAAACGAACCCCCCCAAAAAGATGTTGTGTCTGCAGCAAGCGCGGATATAGACGTGACACCCACTATTATTGTCCCTCCTGTCCTGACAATCCTGGTCTTTGCATTGGTGAATGTTTTGAACGCTACCATTACTAGTTGAGTATTAGCGTAGGGTACAGCATTGCACAGACTAGGCGCACTTTCACAGGGTCTCCCAAGATGCCATCGCATTTTGAGAGACCCGAACCTGGAACCGGTTACCGTTATAAAAGTTAGTTACAAAAAAAGTGTAAAAAAAAAAAATATATATAAAATAAAAAAAAATTGTTGTCGTTTTATTGTTCTCTCTCTCTATTCTCTCTCTCTATTGTTCTGCTCTTTTTTACTGTATTCTATTCTGCAATGTTTTATTGTTATTATGTTTTATCATGTTTGTTTTTCAGGTATGTAATTATTTATACTTTACCGTTTACTGTGCTTTATTGTTAACCATTTTTTTGTCTTCAGGTACGCCATTCACGACTTTGAGTGGTTATACCAAAATGATGCCTGCAGGTTTAGGTATCATGTTGGTATCATTCTTTTCAGCCAGCGGTCGGCTTCATGTAAAAGCAATCCTAGTGGCTAATTAGCCTGTAGACTGCCTTTACAAGCCGTGGGAGGGAATGCCCCCCCCCACCGTCCTCCGTGTTTTTCTCTGGCTCTCCTGTCTCAACAGGGAACCTGAGAATGCAGCCGGTGATTCAGACAGCTGACCATAGAGCTGATCAGAGACCAGAGTGGCTCCAAACATCTCTATGGCCTAAGAAACCGGAAGCTACAAGCATTTTATGACTTAGATTTCGCCAGATGTAAATAGCGCCATTGGGAAATTGGGGAAGCATTTTATCACACCGATCTTGGTGTGGTCAGATGCTTTGAGGGCAGAGGAGAGATCTAGGGTCTAATAGACCCCAATTTTTTCAAAAAAGAGTACCTGTCACTACCTATTGCTATCATAGGGAATATTTACATTCCCCGAGATAACAATAAAAATGATAAAAAAAAAAAAAATGAAAGGAACAGTTTAAAAATAAGATAAGAAAGCAAAAAAATAATAAAGAAAAAAAAAAAAAAAAAAAAAAAAGCACCCCTGTCGCCCCCTGCTCTTGCGCTAAGGCGAACGCAAGCGGCGGTCTGTCGTCAAACGTAAACAGCAATTGCACCATGCATGTGAGGTATCACCGCGAAGGTCAGATCGAGGGCAGTATTTTTAGCAGTAGACCTCCTCTGTAAATCTAAAGTGGTAACCTGTAAAGGCTTTTAAAGGCTTTTAAAAATGTATTTATTTTGTTGCCACTGCACGTTTGTGCGCAATTGTAAAGCATGTCATGTTTGGTATCCATGTACTCGGCCTAAGATCATCTTTTTTATTTCATCAAACATTTGGGCACTATAGTGTGTTTTAGTGCATTAAAATGTAAAAAAGTGTGTTTTTTCCCAAAAAAATGCGTTTGAAAAATCGCTGCGCAAATACTGTGTGAAAAAAAAAAATGAAACACCCACCATTTTAATCTGTAGGGCATTTGCTTTAAAAAAATATATAATGTTTGGGGGTTCAAAGTAATTTTCTTGCAAAAAAAAATAACTTTTTCATGTAAACAATAAGTGTCAGAAAGGGCTTTGTCTTCAAGTGGTTAGAAGAGTGGGTGATGTGTGACATAAGCTTCTAAATGTTGTGCATAAAATGCCAGGACAGTTCAAACCCCCCCCAAATGACCCCATTTTGGAAAGTAGACACCCCAAGCTATTTGCTGAGAGGCATGTCGAGTCCATGGAATATTTTATATTGCGACACAAGTTGCGGGAAAGAGACAAATTTTTTTTTTTTTGCACAAAGTTGTCACTAAATGATATATTGCTCAAACATGCCATGGGAATATGTGAAATTACACCCCAAAATACATTCTGCTGCTTCTCCTGAGTACGGGGATACCACATGTGTGAGACTTTTTGGGAGCCTAGCCGCGTACGGGACCCCCAAAACCAAGCACCGCCTTCAGGCTTTCTAAGGGCGTGAATTTTTGATTTCACTCTTCACTGCCTATCACAGTTTCGGAGGCCGTGGAATGCCCAGGTGGCACAAAACCCCCCCAAATGACCCCATTTTGGAAAGTAGACACCCCAAGCTATTTGCTGAAAGGTATAGTGAGTATTTTGCAGACCTAACTTTTTGTCACCAAGTTTTGAAATTTGAAAAAAGAATAAAAAATTTTTTTTTTGTCTTTCTTCATTTTCAAAAACAAATGAGAGCTGCAAAATACTCACCATGCCTCTCAGCAAATAGCTTGGGGTGTCTACTTTCCAAAATGGGGTCATTTGGGGGGGTTTTGTGCCACCTGGGCATTCCATGGCCTCTGAAACGGTGATAGGCAGTGAAGAGTAAAATCAAAAATTCACGCCCTTAAAAACGCTGAAGGCGGTGATTGGTTTTCGGGGCCCCGTACGCGGCTAGGCTCCCAAAAAGTCCCACACATGTGGTATCCCCATACTCAGGAGAAGCAGCTAAATGTATTTTGGGGTGCAATTCCACATATGCCCATGGCCTGTGTGAGCAATATATCATTTAGTGACAACTTTGTGAAAAAAAAAAAGTGTCACATTCCCGCAACTTGTGTCAAAATATAAAATATTCCATGGACTCAATATGCCTCTCAGCAAATAGCTTGGGGTTTCTACTTTCCAGAATGGGGTCATTTGGGGGGGGGGTTTATGCCACCTGGGCATTTTATGGCCTCCGAAACTGTGATAGGCAGTGAAGAGTGAAATCAAAAATTTACACCCTTAGAAATCCTGAAGGCGGTGATTGGTTTTCAGGGTCCCGTACGCGGCTAGGCTCCCAAAAAGTCCCACACATGTGGTATCCCCATACTCAGGAGAAGCAGCTGAATGTATTTTGGGGTGCAATTCCACATAGGCCCATGGCCTGTGTGAGCAATATATCATTTAGTGACAACTTTTTGTAAATATTTTTTTTTTTTGTCATTATTCAATCACTTGGGACAAAAAAAATAAATATTCAATGGGTTCAACATGCCTCTCAGCAATTTCCTTGGGGTGTCTACTTTCCAAAATGGGGTCATTTGTGGGGGTTTTGTACTGCCCTGCCATTTTAGCACCTCAAGAAATGACATAGGCAGTCATAAACTAAAAGCTGTGTAAATTCCAGAAAATGTACCCTAGTTTGTAGACGCTATAACTTTTGCGCAAACCAATAAATATACGCTTATTGACATTTTTTTTACCAAAGACATGTGGCTGAATACATTTTGGCCTAAATGTATGACTAAAATTGAGTTTATTGGATTTTTTTTATAACAAAAAGTAGAAAATATCATTTTTTTTCAAAATTTTCGGTCTTTTTCCGTTTATAGCGCAAAAAATAAAAACTGCAGAGGTGATCAAATACCATCAAAAGAAAGCTCTATTTGTGGGAAGAAAAGGACACAAATTTCGTTTGGGTACAGCATTGCATGACCGCGCAATTAAAAGTTAAAGCGACGCAGTGCCAAATTGGAAAAAGACCTCTGGTCCTTAGGCAGCATAATGGTCCGGGCTCAAGTGGTTAAGGTTGGTGTCTGCAACGCTTGTTGGGTTTGGGGAGGCCAGCTATGCATCCTTCTTACCTTTACCTTTGTTTGTCTCCTGTCATTTTCTGCATCTCCTGTTCTTTCCCTCCTTCAGTGGCACTGGTCTGGGTACATTACTCCCCCCTAGACAGGTTCTCTGTCCTTTGCTGTCCTAGGCCAGCTGTAGGTATAGCTTATGTTTGTAGGTTGTGTATGTATAGGTTTGGGGCAGGTGGGTATGTATGTATATATGTGTGTGTGTATATATATATATATGTATATAGATATAGATATATGGATGTGTGTATTGTAGGGGATCAGAGGGGTGGACAGCTGGCTCAGAGACAGTCCATTAAAACAAAAGTGACTTTATTCACCAAAATGGCAAAATAAACATAAGATAAGACAGACTTGTCTTGTCACACGGTTGTGCACACAGGTACAGCTCACAGTTCAGCAGCACACAGGCTTATAGATAATAGTTCATGGCTGCAATCAGAGCTACAGTCTTTATGTGGTTAAGCTCACCCAGCACACCATCCAGCAATGGACATTTTCACACACCATGCTCCTGTGTCTCTCTCTCCTACTCAAACAGCTCCTCCCTGAGACTTTCAGCCCAGCTGACAATTAGCAGATCTGAAGGGGAAATATCTGCCCTCTTCGATTAACCCTTTCATGACCCTGCCCCAGGCTGACCCTCTGCAGGTTGTATATATGTTCATATATATGTTTGTGTATGCATGTGTGTTTTCTTATGTTGGTTGGTATGTATGTGGGGGGGTGTTATATGGAGCGGTATGTGCATATATTTATATATGCATGCATATTATTTAAAAAAAAAAAAAGAAGAAAGGAGAGAGTGTGTAGATATATATATTTAGATATACATTATTAGAGGGAGACGCGAAGTCGCTGTTGCCTTACCTATTTTTCCTCTTCTCTGTCTTTCTGTGGCTGTCCGTCTCTCAGCTGGTCGTCCCATTTCTCCACGGTTCGAGTATCAGTCACCACCCATACAAAAGACCCTCAACACGGATTGCTTTGATCTGCTTCAGCTCTGCGCGCCCACGCTCTCAAAGGCCAGAGCCAGAGGCCATAGAAAGCGGACGTTCTTCAGAGAAGCATAGCTCGGATTCCGCTCCCACTCAGGAGAAAGGTTCCAAGGAAAATGTCTTAGCTCTTCTTTCCCAAACCCAGCACCCCAACAAGAGTCCTACAGGACCTGTGGCGCAGTGCCTATGCCCAGGAGGCTGGTGAGTGAAGTCGGCCTGGTTGAAGTTTGCAGCTGACAAGTAATACCGAATGTCTTTATTACTTATAAGGTGGCACAAAACTTCTGTTTTAAACTCACTGTAATTACTAGGCATGTGCAATTAGTTTTGTTCCAAATTCGTTTTTTAACTAATTTCGACAAATTCGTTAATTCGGGAATATCCGAATTAACGAAAACTTGTTTAACGAATTTTTTCAGAATATTCGTAAATTCGATAAAATTGGACATTCGGAAATTTGGGCATTCGTACATTCGTACATTCGCAATTTACGAATGTACATTCGTACATTAGTAAATTAGTGAATTCGTAAATTTGTAAATTCGAAAATTCGGAAATCTGAAATAATAGTTAACTAATAATAACTTAACTATTAGTAATTACTAGTAACTTTTAAATTATACGTATTGTAATTTCCTTTAAAATTTGGCTGTTAGTGAACGTAACACATACAAATTTATCCAAAGTTATGAATGATCCGAAAAAATGGAATGGAACATAATGAATTAATAATAATAAATAACAATAATAATAATACCAACGTTTTATTATTATTTATTATTAATTTGTTCCGTTCCATTTGTTTAGATGCAGCATTCGTTTTGGATAATTCGTAACTTCGGATAAATTCGTATTTGTTACATTCACTGACAGTCAAATTTGAAAGGAAATTACAATACCTATAATTTAATAGTTACTATTTCAGATTTTTGAATTTTTGGATTTTCGAATTTACAAATTTCCGAATTTTCTAATT
The DNA here is from genome assembly GCA_037952925.1 of Lithobates clamitans. NCBI lineage: Eukaryota > Metazoa > Chordata > Amphibia > Anura > Ranidae > Lithobates > Lithobates clamitans. The sequence continues at coordinate 283,891 of JBBGZY010000552.1, read as the reverse complement.
TACGAATGAATGAATGAACGAACCCATTTACGAATTTATGAATCGCGATCATAACGAATGACCCGAAAAAAGATAAACTAATGAAACGAAAATGAGCAAATTTTTTGGTTGTGCACATGACTAGTAATTACTCTAGCTAGTCAGCCCCCTTGTTGCGGGTCTAGCCACTAGCAGAACCACCTGCCTTTGGATCACTCATCCTCTCAGTACACCTGATGAGGGGGCGCAGCCTGCAAATGTTTTTAGCTCCCTTGCACCAGAGGAAGATCTGGAGCTACTTGGTGTCAGTTTTTCTTTGGAGAACTGTGTATCCAGGCAGTCATGCAGACCATTACATGGGTTAAAAGACAAAGTCATATTTACCCTTTCAATGAGCAATCACTTTTCCATTAGGAAACTGGTTTAATTCAAGGCAGATATAGCATCGCTGAAATACATGCCTACAGTGGGACCGGCTGTTGTCCAATTGGGAAGGGCCTGCCACTCAACAGTGGCCCTTACCTTGGTGACGGGTACTTTGGGTTTCTGCTCCCAGGATATGGTTGGGGAGGAAATCCTTAGGGCTGATATATTGGGATCCGGCCAAGATGTATCGGCAAATTTCACTGCGGAAGCAGCAATAGTCTCAACCTGGTGCCTGGCCAAGACAATGCTATACTCAGTTACGGCTAGGGGTACCCTATGGTTGAGACCCATAGCTGTGTTTGGCTTCCTAGAAACAAAATTGGAATAGTCACTTTATAGTGCAAGATCTCTGTTTGATATGAAACCAGAGACAGCCATGTCGAAAGTGACAGGAGGAGGGTCCGTTCTTCTCCCATAACAGAAAACAGGAAAGTAAAAAAACAAAAACAAATATATAACTAAAAATAAATAATAGTACATAAAGGGAGAAATATGTTTCTCCCGCTAGGTTCCGCTCATCTAGGGGCAACCTTTCATAAGGTCCATAAATGAAAATCTTTGGGTGTACCCAAGGTACCCACAAAACCCTTTTACCGGGCATATCTCCAGACTTTTAAGGTAAGTCCCAGTGGGCACACATCACGGTTTACTGGACAGTGGATTGTGCAGATCCTTGGAGGATAGGCACTCATGGTCACTTCGGTGGATTCCTCGCTGTTCCTTCTCCGGACCTTTTTCTCCCCCTCAGAGCTGCCATATCCACTGCAACCACGGCGGTTACAATACTTACACTTCAGACTCAGAGGAGAGCTGTCCTGGTCTCATCTCACAGGAGAGATTGTAGGTTTCCTACCCACCCCTGTTTGTAGTTTGCGGGGGTTGGATAGAAGCATTCGCTTGCAGCAGATGGCTGGAGGCTTTTGCTAGATCATCAGGATTCTTAGCCTTACATCCCAAAATTTTTTACTTTCTTTTTTTTTCCAAAGTAAGTAAATTTGGCGATTGGTTGGACACATGTCCCCTTTATCAGCCTACCTTTTAGCCTATGAATATCTCTAAGAATATTCACAGAGGTTGCAGTGCCATGTCAGTTCCTTTTGGAGAACGGGGTCTCCAGATTCGCCACTACCTGGGCGTCATTCCTTTCTACATTAAAAAAAAAAAAAAGGCCAACTTTTGCTTCCCAACAGTTAAAGTGCCTGCGTGGGCTCTACTGGTTCCTCTGGTTTGCTTCCATCAGAAAAGGACGGTGACGGTCATAAGGAGAATTCTGAGATCATATGCCTCTACTTCCTGGAAGACTTCTAGGTGTCTCTTTAAAGGCATTTCTCCTTGTTTTTTGGGTTGTCCAATTGGTGACATTGATATATGTCCCTTAGGGTGGGACCTGGGCCCCATACTCATTTTAAGGCCAATAACTAGAAGATAAGCCAGCCAAGTGGGAACTAGTAAAATTGCGGTGCTTTTTGTGTGTGAACAGCACTTGGATGTTTCTGGGCATGCTCAGGGTGTGTTTTTTGGGTTAGTATTTTTTTTTTTTTACTTTCAATATGTTTTTATTTTAATTGGTACATACAAATTATGCAATAACATATGTATACGCTCAGGAGGGAATGCCTCCTAGGGTAAGACGCTTAAAAGTTACAAACAGAAAAGTATTACGGTAGTCTGCTCGGCCTTGGAAACTTGTAGGGAGGCTCACTGACGAATATCTGGATCCAAATACAAACATAACAAGATCCTGACTCTACCCCTAAAACTTTAGGGATCTCTTCCCTACCCTCGGCACCCCTGATGGGAACTAACTGTGCCGGGCGAGGGAATTCTCCCTTACTACACTGCCCATATGGGCCGAGTACACAGGTAAAATAGGACAGTTGCGTATCCCCCTGAGCGAGGGGGACTACCTAACTGTAGCATCTAATGAATTTATCAACATTTAGCCCTCTGGCATGAGTTAACCAATAGAGATGATAGAAAGAAGAAAGAGAAGAAAGAGTGAGAAGGGGAGAGGTGGGGAAGGGGGTCCTCATGTTAGGTGAGGAGATATGATTCTTGCATCTGCGTGCCTCTTGCATAATTATTGGATAGACGTGCCTAAAGATTGTTTAGGAATGATGTTGTACCTGAGCACCCGGAATGAGGGAAATACCCATATATTGGGCCCAAGGCTCCCATATTTTTTGGAATTTCAAGGAGGAGTCCATCAGGATGCTGGTGAGTTTTTCTTGGGTCATGATCCAAGAGATCTTCCTTTTGACTGTGTGGATTGTAGGTTTTGATTGTTTCCAGGCTTTGGCAATTGTGATTTTTGTACCCAGCAGTATAAAGTAAATCAGCGTTTGTGATGCCTTGGTTATGCCTGGGATGCATGTGTTTAGAAGAGCTACCTCTGTGGTCCTGGGGACCTGGCAAGCCGTCACCTTGAAGATCATGGAAAAAACTTTTCTCCAGAAAGTGCAGATTTTGGGGCATTCCCACCAAATGTGGGCCATGGTGCCTAGGTGTTGGCATCCTCTGAAGCACAGAGGGCTTGTTGTGGGGTATATGGTTGCTAGCCTGGTTGGGGTTAGGTACCATCTGGTTAGCAGTTTGACGCTTGCCTCCATGAGTGAGATATTTTGGATCCCTTTGAAGGATCTGAATAGTGCTGCTTGCCAAGTCTCCAGATCTCTGCTATGTTGGAAGTCAGTCTCCCAAGCCTTCATGTATAGGGTTTTATCCGTGGGACAAGTGAGGGCTGAATATATCACCGAGATTCCCCCCTCTGCTCCATGGCTTGACCGCACCACAACTCGTAGGCTGTAAATTTGGGGGGAAGGGGTTTTTCCTTCCAGATGGTATGTAGGAAATTGGTGATTTGGTAGAAACGGAAGCGTTCCGATTCCGGGAGTTCATGGTGTTTGATGCAAAATTTGAGATCGATTGGTCCAGTGGGGGTGAAGAAATGTCCTATCCGGTATAGCCCTTTGTCAAGCCACCATTTGAAAGCTGAGATGTCTAGTCCAGGTGGGAAATCGGGGGTGGTGAAAGAGATGTGCTAGAGGGCGACCCTTGGAGACCAGAGTCGGGACCAGTCGGAGGGAGTCCCATAAGGCGCAGGAGTGGGATAGAGTGGGTGAGAGGATGGGTGGCCTGGATTTGGTCGGGCACCAGAGTATGTGATCTAGCGTGTGGTTGGGGATGGCCTGTCTTTCTTTATTGACCCAATCAGGTTTTTCATATCTGGAGTAAATCGTGGACAATTGTGCGAGTCTGGCTGCTAAGTAATATTTATGCAAATTCGGGAGACCTAGCCCTCCTTTGCATCTGTGGATGAATAAAGTGTTCTGGGGGATGCGATATCCTTTTTTACCCCAGATATATTTAATTATGTTACTCTGTAGAGATCGAAAGTGGACTTTCCTGACTGGTATAGGAAGGGAGCGAAAAAAGTAGAGAAGTCTGGGTAGGAGGGTCATTTTGATGGAATTGATTCGGCCTAGCCATGATAGCTCATGTTTCGACCATTGGACAAGGTCTGCTTCCAGTTTTTTAAAGAGAGGGGGGTAATTGTGTGTGTAAAGAGTTTCTGTTTTGGCAGTCAATGTGATACCTAGATAGCGAATGGATGTATTGCTCCATTTGAATTTGAAGAATTGTTTGAGAGAGGAGACTGTTTGAGGAGGTAAAGAGACGTTGAGAGCTTGGGATTTAGAGAAGTTAACTTCAAGTCCTGAGATTTTGGCAAATTTCTCTAACAATAAGCAGAGATTGGGTAATGTAGTTAGGGGGGAGGTCAGGAAGAGGAGGATGTCGTCGGTGAAAAGGCCGCATTTGTGCGTTTGGTCCCCGCAGGTCACCCCTTTGATGTCCGAGTTATGTCGCACCGCGATCGCCAGTGTTTCTATAGCTATTGCGAATATGAGAGGAGACAACGGGCACCCTTGCCTGGTGCCTCTCATAATTTCTATAGGTTTGGAATAGTGTCCCTGTAGACGTATCTGGGCCCTCGGTCGGGAGTAAAGGGCATGCAGAAGGCCAAGGAAGCGATCACCGAAGCCCCACCTCTCCAATAGTGAGAAAATGTAGGGCCAGGAGACCGTGTCAAAGGCCTTCTGCAGGTCCAGGGACAACAGGAATCCTGCTTGGGTTGATCCCCCTTCCCAGTTAGTTTGCAAGATCAAGGTAATATCTATTGCCCGCCATATTTGGTCAGGGCCCTGTCTTCCAGGTATGAATCCCACCTGATCCTTATGTATGTACTGACTAATGAAGGAAGATAACCTGTTAGCCATTATTTTTGTGAGTACTTTTAGGTCGTTATTTATGAGGGAGTTCGGCCTGTAGTTGCTAACGTCCTCGAGGTTCTTGTCAGGTTTGGGTATGACTGTAATCAAGGCCGTGTTAAGGTGAGTGTCTAGGGGGTCTCCACTGGTCTTGGAATTAAAGAAGGAGGTCAGGTGAGGTGTTAGAATATGCGCAAAGGATTTATAATAGGGTATGGAGAGACCATCAGGACCTGGGGCGGACCCCTTTCTGAGGTCCTTGATGACTCCCAATACTTCCTCTTCCATTATGGGTGATTCCATCCTTTGTTTTGTGAGCGTCTTTTAGGGAGGGGATAGGAAGGTCCTTCAGGAAGCTGGGAATTAAGTCAGCGGTGGGTGTAGTAGGTCGTCTATACAAGTTAGAGTAAAATGCTTGGAAAGCTTCTAGTATCTTGGACGGATTGGTCGTGGGGGGTTGACCGTTTACCCTGATCTTAGGTAGAGCATGAGTTTTGATGGGGGAGAAAGTTTTGTTGCCAGTAGGGGGCCTATTTTGTCTGCCTGTGTGTAGAATTTATGTTTGTTCCAGCGAATGGCCTTTTCAGCTTTAAATGTGAGTGCTAGGTTAAGATCTAATCTGGCTTTGTCGATAAGCGAGGAGGGAGCCCTGGATGGATCTTTTTTGTGTGAAGCTTTGAGTTTATTGTATTCTGTGTCTAACCGAAGTATTTCAGCTCTTTGTTCTCTTTTTATCTGCGTGGAGATCTGAATGAGTTTACCCCTTATGAAAGCCTTGTGCGCTGCCCAGAGCATTTCCGGGGATGTGTCCGCTGTTTTATTGAGTGTAAAGTACTCCTGCAGTGCTGTTTCAAGTTCCGTGACTCTTATGGGGTCAGATAGTAGCGACTCATTGAGCCTCCAAAGTCCCCTAGATCCACCCAGGGCCCCTGTTTTCAGTGTTATGGAGACAATGGAGTGATCTGATAGGGCCGATTCTCTAATTTGGGCTTTGTGTATTGATGAGAGTATAGAGGATGGGGTCAGGATGTGGTCGATCCGTGCGTAAGTGTTGTGCGGGGAAGAATAATGAGTGAAGTCCCGCTTGTTGGGATTAAGTTCCCTCCAAGTGTCAGATACGCCATGTGCATGTATCGTCTTTGCGATTCTGAGACTTTCTTTGGTGGGACGTGTGAGTTGAGACCGCGGGGGTTTAGACTTATCCATCCCCTGATCGAGCGCTGCGTTCGAGTCACCGCCAAGAATGATCGTCCCCTCCAATTTCTGAGCTAGTGTGTGTAAGAATGAGTCGAAAAATTTAGCTTGTCCTCTATTCGGAGCATAATAGGAGACCAGTGAATACAGATGGTCTCCGACCGTGCCCTTTACCAAGAGGAACCTTCCCTCTGGGTCAGCATGTTCAGAAATTTTCACAAATTTATTGTTTTTGGGAGATTAAGATGGCGACTCCCTTGGTTTTGTTGTTTGCGCTCGCTAGAAAGAACTGTGGGAAGTGTGGGTGAAGAAACTTAGGGCTATACCTGGACGGGAAATGTGTTTCTTGCAGCATAATAACGTCTAGCTTGAGATGTTTATAATAGTGAAGGACGTTTCTCCTTTTAACCGGGGAGTTGAGTCCCTGAACATTGTGTGATGCTATGTGTAGTTGAGTCATGGTGCTATCAGCCATGGAGCAGAAGGATAGAGATGCAACGTAAACAGCCCCCACTTACCCTTAGATGTGTTGACACTTGGGCAAAGGCGTGAGGATCATTGTTCCTTGTCGGTGGGTTATGGGTAGGTACTTCCTCGAGGATGTGAATGTTATCTGAAAAACAGAATGCAGTTATATGCAATGTTGTGATTGGGAGGGAGGGAAGAACAGAAAAGGATAGTAAAGGTCTCCTAGAAGAGAAAGAAAGGATACGGGGGAGGAGAAACCCCACGTGTCTTTCTGAAGAGATTCCGAAAATGTCTGGCCCATCCAGGCTCAGACAACCTAACCCTCAGAAACCAATGGGTATCTAAGGGTTAGATAGCTGCGCAAGTGGTCCGTCACAAAACCGGACGCCCTCTAAATAACATGAACTTCTAATGTAAATAATATCCTCACGTAAGCATATCCTAGTATCTAGCAGCTTAACTGGCTATAGACCCTTCACCTCCCCTGCTAGCACATTTCCCTCCACCCTCACTCCCCAGTCCCCCCCCTAGCACAGCAGAGCGTCCATTGGGGGGAACTACTCAGGTTTTCCCTTAATGAGTGTCCAAAGTACTCTCAGGTGCAGTGTGGGGGGGGGTAAAACTTCTGTCCTTGTGAGAGGTAGTTGCTTTGTGGACAATGTTCACTGCGATAAACAAGGTCAGTGGAAAAAAGAAACAAAAAACTGAAAAATAAGTGAACCGAAGAGTCAGTAACCGGTGCCCGGGTGACCAGCGTGCTCTAGGATTTAGGCACGAGGGACCCCCACAGATGGAGGAATCATTCCTCTGGTCCCTGCTTCACACCCTGGATGTGTTAGGTAATATCAAAGTCACCACCGGCTCCAAGATGGGTTGTTGTCTTTGGCCTTCTTAGCTTTTCCTGTGGACCACAAAGGAGATTGGGGGCTGGGGGGGTCTGTCTTTTGTTGGAGATGGCTCCGGCATTGGTTGTGTCCATATCAGCTTCCTGGGAGATGATTTTCAGGTGTAAAAGGAGCTTTTCTCCTTCTGGGAGGGATGAGAAAGCAAATTGTTTTCCCTTAACATAAAATTGAACCGCGAACGGGAAGGCCCACCTGTACTTTATGTCTCTTTGGGTGAGAGCGAGAAGTAGGGGTTTCAATGATCTCCTCCTCTGGATCATGTAGGATGAGAGATCCGCAAAAATCTGCACTTGGTGACCCATGCACATGACTGTGTGAGCGGTTCTGGTCTGTCTCATCACTTCCTCCTTCACTGTGTAGTGATGGGGTTTGGCAATAACATCTCTTGGGGTACCATCTTTTCTGGGGGGGCCCCAAGGCTCTGTGGGCCCTGTCCAGCTCTAGGCGGTGAGATGGGATGGAGGGGATCAGCTGTTTAATTAGGTCTTGTACTGCTTCAGGTATATTTTGAATCGTTTCAGGTAAGCCACGGATTCTGATATTGTATCGTCTGGACCTATTCTCAAGTTCGGCAATACGTGCCATGGCTATGTCGAGTTGGTCTTGCACAGTACATATGTGCTGGGAGTTTTGGTTAGTGATAGCTATAGTTTCTTCAACTTTGTGTTCGATCGTGTCGATCCGGGCTCCTAGATTGATAAAATCAGTCTTGAGATCTCCTGTAATTTTAGCTGCCGTTTGTGCTAGTCCCTTATCCAGTAGATCAGAGAATCTGAGGAAGAGGGCGTCCATTTGAAGGGCCTGATGACTGGCCTGGAAATCCTGAGGAGAGTAGCCTGTGTGCCCTGTGTGAGAATCCTTGGGAGACAGAGAGTAGTCCTTCAGAGGGCGGTCTATGGGGGATTCAGTGGAGGCTGGTGAGGGGGTGAGGATAGGTGGGTATCCCGTTTGCCTTCCTGGAGTGAGGTGCAGGGGGTAGTGGGGCTGCTCTGACCTGTAGTCCGCCTGACTGGAGAAGCTGTGATCCTGTGTCTGTGGCTTTGCCTGTGTTGCGGTGGCCATCTTGGATGTCCCGGCCGTTTCTGCTTCCAGCAATTGTGGCCACAGGCTGCATTTAACCAGTGCCCCTGTCATATGGGGGTGTAGCCGGGGCCTTGTAGAGTATCTCCCCTTGTTTTGGGGGCCGTCAGTGCGCTGAGGAAGGCGTGATGGGCGCCGTCGTTTTGTGAGGGAGCGGAGCTCTAGACACTCGCGGCCATTTTGCGAGCTCCGCGCATGCGCACTCTTGGGTTAGTAATTTAAGGACATCCTTAACAGGTGAAGTTCAGTCTCTACATTGGTGAACTTGCATTTTGTGTGTTTAATGGACTGTCCATGTGTTTGCAATTGCCTCATTAGCACACAAACCTATGTTATATAAAGCTTGCAAATAGCAATCTTTACTTTGCCCTGAAAAGAGCCAAGATTGTGTGATGGTCTGAATTTTTCTTTGCTGAGCTCAATGGAGCGAAAGGGGATTCAGAACACCCTGCGGTTTCAGGTTATGCCTGGTCATCTGCATAAAGTGAGTTTGGAGTTCCTTGTTCAGGATTTGCTGGAGAAAACAGTTGCAGTGCAACCACGTCACATCTATTGTATCCAGGACCATGCAGCACCAAGGTACTATGATGTTTCTTTTGTGCATAGCAATTTTTGCATGGTAGTTATTGGGAAGTGTAAGGAATTGGAGAAAGCTAACCATGAGTCTATAAGGCCTTTCATAGTGGAACCCTTGTATGCTATGGAGGAGAAACCATTGGTTGTTCACCTGTTGAACTCCTTCACGGACATTGCCTTGGTAGTGGCCTTTTTGAAGAGATACTGCTCTGCAGTGAAGGGAGGCTTCAGGCTGACTAATCGTCTGGGGATCTTTAATGGCAAATTAAAGTTTTTTGTCAAACTGAAGGTGGATTCTGAAGGGATTGGTGGAGTGCGGCATCCACCAGCTAATTTTTCAATAGCAGGAAATAGAGGGTTTCTCTACTACCCTGGTCAACCGACATACTGCAGAAGATGTTATAAGTTTGGGCATACCAGAGATGACTGTAATGCGGAGATGCACTGCCGGAACTGTGGGGAGGAGGGACATGAGGCTGGGGCTTGCTTGATTAAGCGGGCCTGTGATATATGTGGACTACGTGATCATACAGTGAAGAATTGTCCAAAAGTAAGAAGGGCCTATGTCTCTTATGCTGAAGCTGTCAGGCGCACCGCTGAGAGTGGACCACCAGTGTCCACACAGGTGCTGTCTGACTCTCCTGAAAGACAGGAAGAGGAGGAGGAGGAGGTGGTGGTGGAAGAGGAAGAAAGTGGGCACCTGCGTGTGGAGAAGAGAGTGGAGGAAAGAGTAGAAGTGCCACCCACTAGTGTGGAGCCATTAACAGCGGGGAGTGGAGCAGAGGTGGAGAGGGCAGTGGAGGAGGCTATGGAGGAGTTGGCAGCAGCCTTACAGTGGGAGCCGGAAGTGCAGGAAGCCCAAGAAGAGGAAGTGGAAAAGTTGAAGACACTGGGTGCCAAGACCAAGGTGGACGCTTTGGGGAGCCCTAAGAAGAGAAGGGCTAAGAAATTGAAAGTAGAGACAGCTGGGATTGAAACACCTAACCCCTTTGAGGTCCTAGGGGATGTTGGAGTGGGGGTAGAATCACCAGCACTAAGTCCAGGGACTCCAGAAATTTTTCAGCCAGCCACATTGTCGCCTAGTCAGGAGTTTTTGGATGATAAAAGTGTTATGGCCCTATGTCAGTTTTCTGGCTTAAGTGATAGGTCTGGGGGTGAATGATGAACATCTTTATGTGAATGAACATCAAGCTGGTGTCCCTCAATGTGAGGGGTTTTGGGTCTCCTGCTAGACAATGTGCTGTTTTTGAGGACTTGAAGGTCAATGGAGGAGACATCATTTGTCTACAGGAGTGTTTTTTTAATCGACCGCCCAAGCCCCCGGAGTGGGTGGTGGATTATATATGGTCGGCAGTTGGGGACAATAGGAATGCTGGGGTAGGCATTATCATTACAAATAGGAATATTCGCATTATGTCTCATGTTGTGTTAGTGCCAGGAAGATTAATTATGGCAGATTTAATTTTGTTTAACCAGAAGTTTAGGCTTTTTAATTTATATGCTCCTGTGAATAGCCAGAAACGTCTTGAATTTTTTGAAGTTTTGAAGTTACTTGCAGTGGGAAGGAGACCTAGTGTGATCATGGGTGATTTTAATACGATCCGATTTGTGAAAGATCGGATAGGAGTAGCGGAGACTGAGTTAGATGTAGGTAGCACTATGCTGAATGGGGTAATTCAGGACTTGCATCTCAATGATGCTCATACTGTTCTGGGTTTGGTCGATCCATATTTCACTTTTTTTTCGAAGTGTGGGCGCACCAAATCCAGAATTGGTTTATGTTTGTTTTCTGATGCGTTCAAATGTGCTAATGTTAAACACAGGCCAGTAATTTTTTCAGACCATGTGGCGGTGTATGTTGATTTGAGTATGGGAGATAGTATTAAGTTTGGTTTAGGGGTATGGAGGTTAAATAGTTTATTGTTGCAGGACGAGCAAGTCAAAGCCCATTTTAGTAAGGTATATAGTAGATGGGTTAATAGGAAAAAAGATTTTAGTAATATTTTGGGGTGGTGGGATTGGGTCAAAAGGAAAATTAAATTATTTTTTCAAAAAAAGAGTAGGGATAAAAGTAGCAGTGAGAAAAGGAGATATTCTCGGTTACAAGTCAGGTTGGCTACATTATATTCATTTAGAAATATGGGCTATGACATGGCCGATGAAATAGACCATGTTAGGAAGAGGATTAAAGAGGTATTAACTGAAAGAGGAAAACAAATTATTTTTCAAGTGAGAGTTAAACACCTGGAGCAGGATGAAAAATGTTCTAGATTTTTTTTCAAGAAGGTTTGTAAGGAAAAAGGAGTGTTTGAGGGTGTGTATGATGAAGAAGGTAGGGAATGTAAGGGAGAGAATGTGCTGGAATGCGTGACAAAATTTTAGGAACGATTGAATGAGAGAGTGTGTGTTGATGAGTCAGATACTAGAATGTTTGATATGGTAGAGGATAATTTAGATGAGGATGATAAGGTTTTTTTGCAGAAAGCAGTGAATGAGGAGGAGGTGTGGGAAGCTGTGGCAAGCATGGGGGCGAATAAAACCCCGGGATGGGATGGCTTACCAAGTGAGTTTTTTTAATTGTTTTGGGATATTATTAAGCGGGATGTGGTTGAGATATTTATTTACATGATGAGGGAAGGCATTATATCAGAATCTATGAGAGAGGGGGTAGTGGTATTAATTTATAAGAAGGGGGATAAGATGGATATTAGAAATTGGAGGCCTATCTCCTTACTAAATTCAGACTACAAGGTCTTTGCAAAGTTGGTGGCGAGGAGATTATCTAAGGTCATTAGTAGGATGGTTAGCGAGATGCAGGCCTGTGCAGTGCCTGGTCGAATGATCTCGGAGAATTTAATTTTAGTTAGGGATATAATTAATTTTTGTAAAGATAGGAATAGTTCGATTATCCTGACATCATTTGACCTTGAGAAGGCATAAGATAAAGCAAATCATGGGTTTTTGTGGGAGGTTTTGAAGCAGATGGGTATACCACAGCTGCTCATTAATGTAATAATAGGGTTGTATTGGGGGATCAGTAGTCGGGTTCTGGTTAATGGGAGTTTGGGGCGGGCTTTTTTGGTTAAATCTGGGGTGAGACAGGGGTGCCCCCTGTCCCCTATTCTCTTTATTTGTTTTATTGATCCACTCTTAAGGATGATACAGAGGGATAAGGTGGTGAGGGGCTTTTTGGTGCCTGGGAGTGGGGGGAAAATTGTGAAATGTTTAGGTTATATGGATGACGTGGTGGCAGTGTGTCAGTCGGTGGTGGGCGTAAGAAGGGTGAAGTTACTTTTGTCAATTTTTTGTGTATGTGCGGGAATGAGTGTGAATTGGAATAAGTATAGTTTGGGTGTATATGGAAGACAAGTGGAATGTGTGGATGATCAGATTGGGAAGGTTGAGGGTGGAGTGAGGATTTTGAGTATTGTGTTTGACTATGGAATGAAAGGGGAAGTGTGCTGGAATGAAGTGGGAGAAAAGATAGCCAAGAAGTTGAGGTTTTGGTGTCTAAGAAAATTGTCACTTTATGGGAAAGTTTTAGTAGTCAAGGCAGTAATCTTACCTTTAATTTTGTATGCAAGTAATATCTTCCCTCCTGGGGAGATAAGATTGAGGAAAATTAATAAGTTATTGTTTACCTTTTTATGGGGGTCGAAAATGGAAAGAGTTAAGAGAGAATATGTGTGTAGACGTGAATGTAATGGTGGGTTGAGCTTTCCAAATGTGAGAGTGTTTTTGTTAATGCATTATTGGTTCTGTGTGGGGAAAGTTTTGAGGAATGGTGGAGTGTGTGCTAGGATGATAGCTTTTTCAGGTGGGTGGTTGTTTAGGAGATGGGGGTGGTTGGGAAGGGATTCAAGGATACCGGTGGCTTACGTGGTGGCACGCGACTACTGGGTATTGGAAAAGTTTAGGGTAGAGTTTAAGTTGGCAGATTTAGGAGAAGGGGAGAGGGATAAAGTGAAGGTGAGAAAGTGGTTGATAGAGAAGGAGTATGTGTGTAACCTTAGGGGAGTTAATGCGTCAGTGGCTCGGGAAGTATGGAAGAAAATGAGTATATATGGGGTGACAAATGTGCAGAGACAGATAGTATGGATGAGTTTGCATGACTGTCTAGCTACAAGGCTATTCATGAAAAGGAGGGATTCGCGTGTGTCTGATATTTGTCAGAGAATTAATTGTGGGGGTGTAGAAGACAGTGAGCATGTGTTCTGGGGGTGTGGTGTAGCGAAAGATGTGATCAATAAGAGTCAAGATCTGGTGAAAGAAATAACAGGAGTGAAGGTGAGTAAGTGGAAAATGATGATGTATGGCTTGGGGAAACTGGAAAAAGATAAACAGAGTATTGTGGTTAGTGCTATGTGCATTAAAGGAAGTGTTGTGGGATGCACGCAACTTGTATGTATATAAAAATGTTTCGTTAGACAGTAAACAATGTATAGGATTATGGCTAAGCAAGCTATACTTTTTTTTCATGTTGGATAAAAAGAAGGGTGTGGATGCCGAAGGCATCTGGAAATTTAAAAAATGGAGAATGTTGATTAAAAATTAAGTCTCTTCCACGATGATGCAAGACCTTGTTGGAGACAGTTTTCTGACGTGGAAAAAAAAAAGACATTTGGGTGTCCTTATTGAGTTTCTAACACATGTATTTTCTATTTGTATTTTGTGTGTTATGTTGTTGCAAAACAGATGTGTTTTTATACAATTTATTTGTTACTTTGGTTTGCTTTTTTTTTGGATGGTGGTTATTTTACCATGAAATCTTTATGTTGGCAATTTTTGTTTTTTACGTTCACTTTGATTTAACTGTCTGTGCTGCCTTATTTTTATAATTCTTTCTCAAGATGTTGTGACTAATGTTATTTAATCCTTAATAGATGTCCATTTGTGGGTGTACTCCTTTTAACTCCTGTTAATTTACACTGCAAACGGGTCAAACCTCAAACCTATTCTGTTAGTGTCTCAAATTAACATACATGTGTGTATTTTGCTTTCCTTGCTTCTTTTCCAAGCCCTGTGTTTTTTTTGTTTTGTTTTTTTTGGACCAATAAATTTGTTTCAAATTCTTTGTTTTGTGTGTTCTTTTCATGCAACGGATTTCCCAGCTACAGCTTAACTAGGCTGATTGGCATGTCTTGGACAAATCCCTTTTTCATTATTATTATTATTTTTTGTTACTTCTTCTGGTGCCTTCATGGTAGTACATGCATGGATTGTGCGTATGCTGCCATGGATAGTGACCAGGAAAGTAACATTTCAGAGTGGTAATAAGTATTCAATTTTCTTTTTGAGCAGTGGTTTTTAGCCTCAGTCCTCAAGTACTCCCCCTGACAGGACATGTTTAGGAAATTTTATCTTCTCTAAGGCTCCATTCACACTAGCGCGTTTCTTGATGCATTTTGCATTTTGCAGAAATGCACGGGAATTTTTTAACATGGGTTCCTATGTAACATGTTCACATCAATGCCTTTTTGTTTCTCTGCATTTTTGGAAAGGGTCAGGGACTTTTTTTCATGCAAAATACAGCATTTTGCATGTAATAGAATTCAATGGACAAGCATCAAAAACGCAAGTGTACCGTTTTTGCAGCATTTTTGCAGCGTTTTTGGTGCGTTTTTGATGCGTTTTTGCCGTTTTTTTTTTATTTTATTTTTTTTTAAGACTGTAAAAAAAAACTGTAAAAAAAAAAAAACGCAAAACGCTGCTCTCAAAAACGTGGCAAGCATGAAAAAAAAACCTCCAAAAACGCTCAAAAGCAACATGCATAGGTGTGAATCGAGCCTTAAATAGCTGTCCAAAATACAAAACCATTGACTTTGATTTAAAGCACCTGTGCAAGATGAAGGAAAACCTGGCCTGTTGGGGGGTACTTGAGGACAGGGTTGAGAAGCACTGAACTAAATTCAAGCTGAAGCCAATCCTATTTAATTGTGGACATTTGAGGGAAATCAAGATTTTTATTTTTTATTTATTATATTTTTTTTTTAAGGTTGGGCTTTGTGTCCCTTTTCTTAAAATTGGTTTCACTTCATGTCACATAGTCAAACAGGAAGTGAGAGTAAAACCCTAATATTTTTCCTTGGGGACACACAGGTCAATCTAACTGGTGCCCCCGTTATGCAAATTGCACTCTAGCACTTTGTTGTGTACACCCAAAATTATTAGGTATTTTGGGGTTTATTAAAGGCAAATCCTTTCTGCAATACAAGTGTAGTTGATGAAAATCAGAGGGGTAGCATTGGTGATTTTATCATCCAATCATGTACAGGCAAAGATGCTGTTTTTTTCTTTTCCTTGCATGTCCCCCCTCGGATCTCCACCAACTGCACTTCTAAGTGCACTTGTAGTGCAAAGTGGATTTACCTTATAGTAAATAAACCCCAAGATACATAATAATTTGGGATGCACATGGCAAAATGCTAGAGTGCAATTTCCAGAATGGGGAAACTATTTGGATTGACCTGTGTGTCCCCAAGGACATACATTGGTAGGGTTTTACCCTCACTTCCTGTTTGGCTATGTGACAAGAAGTGAATAATTTTGAATGTGAAATTGGCAAAATTTGGGAGGTGTCTTTACCCTATCAGGGTTGTAGACATCCCCCAAAACTTATAATCCCTCTGCAGTCTATCCCCAAGCAAAAATAAGAAAGGATTTTAATGAGTTTAACTTTGCAAAGACACATTCCTAAGTTCAATTGTGATGCATGTTAATGGCCCATTTGGACCTTTAATAGAAAGTCATCAGTTGCCTTTGACTCTAAACATTATTTTTGGCCAGTCCTAGCAATCTGCATCTGTTTTTCTATTAACCACTTAAGGTCTGTGCTATAGCCATACGATGGCCACAGCGTGGACCTTGAATTTTTGGGAGGCTGTCATAGGACGGGCTCCCCGTGTGCTCCCTGCAGGTCACTGAGACTCGGGTGATGGCAGATCGAAGTAAGGGCCGATCCCGGCCCCTTACTATGCGATTAGATGGCAGCCAATAGAAGCTGATCACATGATGTAAACTAAAGCTCTGTAATTGTTTATTGTTTCTCCTCATGCTGACAGCATGAGGATAAAAATAAAAGCTGATCACCAGCTTAGGTGCAAGCGACATTGGTCCCGAAGAGGCAATTCTGCCTCATCTGTGCCCACCAGTACCACCTTCCAGTGCCACCTATCAATGCTCACCAGTGATCCCAAGCAGTGCTGCCTATCAGTGTAACCAATCAGTGCTGCCTCATCAGCGTACATCAATGAAGGAGAAAAATTACCTGTTTGCAAAATTTAATATCAAAATATCCAAAAATATACAAATATATTTTTAAAAATCTGTCTTTTCTTTTGTTTGAACAAAAGAAAAAAAACACACAGGTGATTAAATACCACCAAAAAAATGCTCTATTTGTGGGAACTTAAAAAACGAAAAACAAAAAACATTTGGCTAAGTATGACCACGCAATTGTCATTCAAAATGGATCAGTGCTGAAAATTGGTCAGGAGGGGGGTTTAAGTGCCCAGTAAGCAAGTGGTTAATTTCCATGCCAAATATGGATTTCTGTAGTAAAGATGTGTGCCCGCTGTGTATACGGCATGTGCGTAAGTAAGTCGCACACATATGAACGGTACTCATTGTAAATCATGGGGTACAACTTGTGATGCAACTTTTCAGTCCCAAGTGGCCTTATCTTTACTACAGAAATCCATATTTGGCATGGAAATTAACCACTTGCTTACTGGGCACTTAAACCCCCCTCCTGACCAATTTTCAGCACTGATCCATTTTGAATGACAATTGCGTGGTCATACTTAGCCAAATGTTTTTTGTTTTTCGTTTTTTAAGTTCCCACAAATAGAGCATTTTTTTGGTGGTATTTAATCACCTGTGTGTTTTTTTTCTTTTGTTCAAACAAAAGAAAAGACAGATTTTTAAAAATATATTTGTATATTTTTGGATATTTTGATATTAAATTTTGCAAACAGGTAATTTTTCTCCTTCATTGATGTACGCTGATGAGGCAGCACTGATACTCACTACTGTGAGTTGTTGTGCGACTTGACACATGTGAAGTCACAGAACAAGTCAAAACACATGTATTTCAATAGAAGTATTTAGAGATAATAGGGTGAAACGGCGCTACCTAAGAAACCTGTTTGGCTCAGCCTATACAGGAAACATTATGCAAACGTTATTTTTATATATATCACAGATCTTCAAACTAATATAAGAAAAAAATTCAGTGTTGTAACACCTGAAAACAAATACTAAAAATTGCTAAAAGATGGCTGGAATGCATATGTGTGGGTCAGCATATAGTTGCATGCATCCTACATGGGTAGTAGTGTATAAGGCATGTCAGAAAAAAACTTTTTTACAAGTCCCAAAAAATATTTATTTAAAAAAATTTGTTTAAAATCCAAAACCATAAAGTAAAAAATACGAATTAAAAGTTGCAGTCATCCAAGAAATAAGCTTTCGTTTTTTGGGACTTTATCACACTATGGAAGCCTTTTCTTTCCCTGATATATGAGGGTTTAACTGCAGCATGACCTACTGGGATACCATTGGAATCATCTGAAGCATAACAGCAGTAGCAGCAAAGTCCTTGTGTAGCACTACAGGCCTGATACCCCTGCAGGGGTTCCGACATTCGGTGAGTGAGCAATTTAAGGGGGGATCACAGAAGTCACCATTCAACCCTGTACACATGAAAGTCACTCTGGGGAATACCGTGCCTGGTTGTCGTATGAAGTGCATGGGACTATTATATATCGCTATAACCGCCACAACATATGAACTGTATGAATATTGAGATACATATATATACCTATGGTGTATGCAATTTTTTTCCCCTTACAGGAATTATTATAATTGGATCTATATATGTTTTGTATATGTTTTCTGCTACACATAATATGCTTTCATTTTGCAAACAGTGGTGAATATAGTTCGTGGTTTGGAGAAAGAATACTGATCTATCAGGAATATATGGGATGTAAAAAAGTTTTTTTCTGACATGCCTTATACACTATTACCCATGTAGGATGCATGCAACTATATGCTGACCCACACATATGCATTCCAGCCATCTTTTAGCAATTTTTAGTATTTTTTTTCAGGTGTTACAACACTGAATTTTTTTCTTATATCAGTTTGAAGATCTGTGATATATATAAAAATAACGTTTGCATAATGTTTCCTGTATAGGCTGAGCCAAACAGGTTTCTTAGGTAGCGCCGTTTCACCCCATTATCTCTAAATACTTCTATTCGGCAGGACACCCCTAGTGAGTGTCTTTGTTTAAGGGAGGCAGCAACCTGTATAGATTTGCTTGTATACCTGTCCTAAGCGCGGTTTTCCAGGACTACTATTACATGTATTTCAATGTTCCCCCGTTCTAATTGGTGAAACTCCAAAAAAAGTTCTTGCACTACTTTGTTACAACTTCTGTGCGACTTTTTCTCAAATGTTTTGAATTAGTCGCATGACACGGCATTAAGGCTCAGTTTCCACTATTGCAAGTCCAAAGTTACGTGTTTTTTGCTGCGAGTTTCCTGCAACTTTTTGCCAAAACTTGAAGCAATGCCTGTGTATTTTTGAGGCCTATGGACCTCAAATGGATGGACCTCATCAAAGTGGGACTAAAGTAGTGCAGGGAGTACTTTGAAGTTGCTGCGACTTGAAGTCACACACATATGAATGGTATTCATTGTAAATCATGGGGTAGAACTTGTGATGCAACTTTTCAGTCCCTAGTGGCATGACAAGTTGCAATAGTGGAAAACAAGCCGAAAAAGCACATAGTAAATCACGCAACTTTGGGGTTGAAATAGTGGAAAAAGAGCCTTAGGCTAAAGCGGTAATAGGAAGATGGATTGTAAGAATTACTTCTAATTGTAGAAAAGCAAACAGGCTCTTGCACTGAATCAAATTCATGGAAGATCTAACTGCTTGGCCAGTGTATGGTGACCTTTAAAGATATGAAAACTTGAATTTCTGGTGTTTAAGCCTCATACACACGATGGGACTTTGTACACCATGTACGGAGCCCGCTCTGCTCAGCGTGGATCGCTCCGTCGATCCCCGCTGGGCAGGCAGATGACAGGTCTGTCTCTGCACACTGTGCAGGGACAGACCTGTAAGAGTGCCGCTCTCCTCTATGGGGGATCGGATGATGACGGACCGTAGAGTCCGTTGTCACCCGATCCGATGTTGGATGGAAAAATAGGTTTTTCCTCTGTTACACTTTTTAGGATTGGAGTGAGTCGGATGTCAGCGGACATGTCACCACTGACATCCGACCCTCCATAGAGGTCTATGGAGTATCCGTTCAGGTCCGAGGCGGACCTGAAAGGTCCGTCCGTGTGAGGAAAGCCTTAGGCCCCTTTCAAACTGCGCTATTTTTTTGTGCTGCTTTACCCCCGCTAGTGGCCGAAAAGGGGTTAAATCTGCCCGCAAAACACCACCGCAGCGGCGTTTTGCCGGCAGTATAGCCACGTTGTCCCAGCTCCAAAGATGCTGCTAGCAGGACTTTTTTTAGGCCCCTTTCACACGGGCGTTTTTAGGCACTACGGCACTAAAAATAGCGCCTGAAAAACGCCCTAAAGAAGTGGCTCCATTCACTCCAGTGAGGGCTTTCACACTGGAGCGGTGCGCTGGCAGGGCATCACAAAAAGTCCTGCCAGCAGCTTCTTGCAGTGAACTCACTACTCCTCCCCATTAAAATCAATGGGGCAGCGCTGTGATACCGCCGGCAAAATGCCGATCCAGTGGCGTTTTGCGGGCGGATTTAACCCCTTTTCGGCTGCTAGCAGAGGGGTTAAAACTGCCCCGTGGGGGTTTAAAACTGAATAACGCTGCTAAAACGACAGTAAAGTGGCACTAAAAATAGCGCCACTTTACCGCAGACGCCCCCACCGCCCCAGTGTGAAAGGGGCCTTAGGCTCTATTCACACTAATGCATTTTTTGATGCATTTTGCAGAAATGCATGGGAATTTTTTAACATGGGCTCCTATGGAACATGTTCACAGCAATGCATTTTTGTGCCTCTGCCTTTTTGGAAAGGGTCGGGGACTTTTTTACCGCCAAAATGCAGCATTTTGCTTGTTTTTTTAATTTCTTTTTTTTACACTGTATATAGCTGGTTGCTAAGAAGGGGGCCGGGAAGCCGGCCGCTGTGTCCTTAACAACCTATGAGTCATCAGCTGTCAGCTGACTTCCCAATCAATGTAAAAGAAAAAAATGCTGGCTAAAAAAAAATTGTGAAAAAAAACAGCGTGGGGTCCCCCCCAGGTCCATACCAGGCCCTTGGGTCTAGTATGGATTCAGAGGGGACCCTCATGCCAAAATTTTAACAAAAAAATGGCGTGGGGGTCCCCCAAAATCCATACCAGACCCTTAACCGAGCACGCAGCCAGGTAGGTCAGGAACGAGCGAACACCCCCCCTCCTGAACCATACCAGGCAGCATGCCCTCAACATGTTGGGATGGGTGCTTGGGGCGGGGGGGCTCTGCGCCCCCCACCCCAAAGCACCTTGCCCCCATGTTGATGGGGACAAGGGCCTCTTCCCAACAACTCTTGCCCAGTGGTTGTCGGGGTCTGCGGGCAGGGGGCTTATCGGAATCTGGAAGCCCCCTTTAACAAGGGGGCCCCCAGATCCCACCCCCCCATGTGAATGAGTATGGGGTACATTGTACCCCTACCCATTCACCTGTAAAAAAAGAAGTGTAGTGTTAACAAAATACAGTAGACAGTTTTTGACAAGTCTTTTAATATGCAGCTCCGGGGGTCTCTTCTGACTTCTCCACTCTCTTCTCCATGCTCTCCAGTTCTTCTCCTGTTGTCCTGTGCCTTCTTCCGGGTTCTTCTGCTCTTTTGCCCACTCTTTTGCTAGCTCTTGCCCGGTCTTCGTCGTCTTCTCCCCTCTTCTCTTCTTTCAATGTTGACTCGTCGCTGTCTCCCACTGTAATGCCGTGTGCGCCGTGCCCAATGACTTATATAGGCATGGGGTGGGGTCACTGGGTGATGTCATCCGGTGGCCCCACCCCCTATGACGCTACAGCCCGTGGCATGATGGGTCTGTGACGTCACAAGGGGGCGTGGCATTCTGATGACGTAATCCGATTGCCATGCCCCCATCGTTATTTAAGAAATGCAGGACATCGGCGCCGACAGATCAGAGGGATGCAGCATCAGAGGAAGGTTGTCCGCGGGAGTGGAGAAAGAAGAACACCGGACAAAGAAGACAGAAGAGTGGAAGAAGAAGCAAGGGGAGAAGGAGAAGAGCGGAGGATGAAGATGCGGGAGAAGATGGAGGAAGTCCGGAGGAAAAAGCGGAGAAGAAGATTTGTAATAAAAGACTTGTCAAAAACAGTCTACTGTATTTCTTAACACTACACTACTTTTTTTACAGGTGAATGGGTAGGGGTACAATGTACCTCATATTCATTCACATGGGAGGGCAGGATCTGGGGGCCCCCTTGTTAAAGGGGGCTTACAGATTTCGATAAGCCCCCCACCTGCAGACCCCAACAACCACCGGGCAAGGGTTGTCGGGAAGAGGCCCTTGTCCCCATCAACATGATGACAGATGACGTCTTGATGACGAAACGCGTAAGGTGTGGCCACTTGGTACGCATACGTCCCTTTACTTTCTGTTTATGCTATTGACTTCCGGTTTCTGTAGACGGCCGTTGAACGCACACCGCTATCACTGCACTGTCTGCGGCTTCTGGCGTGGAGCCAGCCGGCAGAGAGCTGTCAGTTTTTATTTTTTATTTTTTTATTTTCAGTTTTAATGTAAGCTTTGTTAAGCTAAATAAAGTTATCTTTGGATTCATACTATGAGGCTCTTCTCTTCTCCCTGTATATGGAATTTTATCCTGGTGGATGCCATTGAGAGCACTCTGGTGACACAAGTAGAGAGAAGGTGGTGAAGGGGACACCGACCGCTTGGACCATCGGACTTACGTCTACATGCCTATTACCCCTGCAGGGGTTGGGTGTTCCGGTGAGTGGGGACAATTGAGGGGGCTCCATACAGGACGGTACATTTTTATCTGAACGGACATACCCGGAATTATTTGAAGCTATACAAGATTTCTGCACAAGAATTTTTTATACACATTGGACATTTTTTAATATACACAGCATTTTTTTGGCACTTTTGGAACTGTTGTATGCAATGACACTTTTTTTTTAAATATAGACTATTATGCTAGGTTTTATTAATTTTAATTTTTTCAAAAAATTTTTACTTATTAATTTTTGATCACAACATTTTTAATGCACACGAAATATACAAGGATTTTTTGTCTGTTTCACTTCCATTTGATCACCATCCAGTTTGCCATTTCACATAACTGGTAGAACACCACTTTGGAGTGGTTAGCACTGTGTTTTTTTCAGGGCACAATTCACCTACATGTCTTATTAATAATTATTCTTGAATTTGTGTTATTTTTTACACCTGATCGATTATCAACTTTATCTATTGTTTGGAGATATTTTTATTTTTTTATGTATTCCTTCACTTTAAGCAGTTTGCACACTTATTGGTAGTTTTAGTGTGGATATTTATTTATACACACTGAAGCATATCGTGTTTCACCGCTTTTAATTCATTCACTCAGATCTGTAGTGTAGTTTTTCCCATGTGGTGAGAGTTTGTTAATAGTTTATTATTTTACCAGTGAACAGCGCCAATCCCCTATTTTCTCAGAGTTCCCAACAACCAACGGCCAGGGTTGTCGGGAAGAGGCCCTTGTCCTCATCAAGGTGCTTTTGGGTGGGGGGAGCCCACAGCGCGCCCCCCTTCCCCAAAGCACCCATCCCCCATGTTGAGGGCATACGGCCTGGCATGGTTCAGGAGGGGGGGGGGCGCTCGCTCATCCCCACCCCCTTTCCTGACCGGCCGGGCTGCGTGCTTGGATAAGGGTCTGGTATGGATTTGGGGGGACCCCCCACACCATTTTTTTCGGAGTAGGGGTTCCCCTTAATATCCATACCAGACCGAAGGGCCTGGCATGCACCCGAACGGGAAACCCATGCCGGCTTTTCTCGCGCTGCTTTAAAAGGAAGATGTATTTTTCCTATTGCAGCGAGCGCGAGATGTACCTCGCCGAGAACCAGCGTGATCCTATCGCGCTGGAAACATTCTCAAGTGCAGGTACTCCTGTGTGTGCGCTGATTCAAACGCTGGATTAAGGATCTATCCAGCGCACCAATTATGGTCTGAACCAGAGCAGTGCAATTATCTTAGTAAATGACCCCCAGTGTCTTTACAATCCAGTCTCCACCCTGGCCACCAGAAAGAATGGGAGATCAGTTCAGTAGTCTTCCTTGTTCCGAAATGGCCTGCGAATCTGTGATCATGGAAGGTTTTGAGGGCTAGAGGCCTTACATCCTGTGGAACAAAAATTTTCTCTTTGGCCCAGAGCAGCTCATCATGTTTTTTAAAAGCATGTGTTTCAGGACCGGAAAGGCAGCTAGACGAGGATTTAATGGAAGTCATTAGATCAGATTGGGTGACTCCAAGGAAGTTTTGCGGAGAGAGGATGGTACTAGGTACAGTGATCTGAGGGGTCTCAGAGAACATCCGAGAGAGCGCATCTGCTTTTCCGTTCTTAGAGCCCGGTCTGTGGGATATATGGAAGTTAAATCTAGAGAAGAAGAGAGCCCAGCGGGCTTGTCTGGGCCTCAACTGTTTTGCTGTCCTGAGATACTCTAGATTCTTATGATCGGTGAAGATCATAACAGGATGAGACGCCCCTTCCAACAGATACCTCCACTCTTCTAAGGCGAACTTGGTGGCCAGCAGCTCCCTGTCACCTACATCATAGTTTAATTCTGGTGGACTCAGTTTCCAGGATGCAAAGGCTACAGGGTGAAGAATGGCCTTGGGTCCATGTCTCTGGGAGAGAATGGCTCCTGTAGCAATTTCTGAAGCATCCACTTCTAAGACAAATGGTAAGGCCGGATCAGGATGCCGTAAGATTAGTGCAGAAACAAACAAGGTTTTGAGCTTGGTAAAGGCTTCCTGTGCTTGCTGTGACCATTGGAAACGGTCGTCTCGACGTGTGAGTTGAGTGATAGGTGCCACAATGGACGAAAAGCCAATAATGAACCTTCTATAGAAGTTAGCAAACCCGATGAACCGTTGTACCCCTTTTTTGTCTGATGGAGCCAGCCATTCTTGAATTGCCTTGACCTTTTGTGGGTCCATTGCGACCACATTGGTGGAGATGATGAATCCCAATAACTGCACCACAGTCTTCTCAAATTCACATTTCTTGGCCTTGAGGTATAATTTATGATTCCTGAGTATGGTAAGGACTTTTTTAACATGGAGCCGGTGAAGCTCAATGGTAGCAGAGAAAATGAGGATATCGTCTAGGTAGACGACTAAGAAATTGTCAAGGTATTCTCGGAAGATGTCATTGACTAGATGTTGGAAAGTGGCCGGGGCGTTGCATAACCCAAAAGGCATCACCAGGTACTCATAATGCCCAAACCTGGATCTAAAGGCGGTCTTCCACTCATCCCCAGCCCGAATCCTGATGAGATTATAAGCACCCCGAAGATCCAGTTTAGAGAAGATCTGGGCCGACCGAAATCATTGGAACAATTCGGGAATGAGTGGTAGTGGATAACGGTTCTTTACCGTTATGTTATTTAATTGCTTGTAATCCACACACGGCCTTAAGGACCCACCTTTCTTCTCTACAAAAAAGATACCAGCCATGGCTGGCGAAGAGGAAGGGCGGATGAAGCGTTTTTCTAAGTTTTCATCAATATAATCCTTCAGGACTTTCAGCTCGGTTTCTGTCAGTGGAAAGATGCGGCCAAACGGGACTTCTGAGCCAGGAAGGAGGTCAATGGGGCAATCGTAAGGCCGGTGAGGTGGTAAGCAATCCGCCTTCTGTTTGTCAAATACATCCTGGAATTCAAGATATTCTGAAGGGACGTGTTGGAGATTGTCGGGCACGGGTGAAATGGCTGAGCAAATACCAGGAGCTGGGGTGAAGCAGTGCTGGGAGCAGTATTGAGAGGAGAAGGATACTTTCCAGTTAATTTGAGGTTCATGCGCCTGGAGCCAGGGCAGGCCTAAGATTACAGGAAAGATAGGTGAATGGATAAGATCAAAACGTAGAAACTCTTGATGGCCTGAGTCGGTGGAGGTAAGGATGGGCTTGGTTTCTCGGGTGATGGGACCAGAATGGGGAAAGGACCCATCAGCCAAATGTACCAGGAGGCTTTTGGCCTTAGCCTGAAGAGTAATATGTAGATTTTGGGCCAGCGAGATGTCTAGGATGCAGCTACAAGCTCCGGAATCAATTATTGCTGGCAGACCGGTTTCCTCTTCTGGTAGCTGTAGAGAGATAAGGAGAGAAACATAAGTCTTGGGTATACCAATGGCTCGGTAATTCACAGTGTCTTGCAGGTATGACTTACTAGGCCTCACTGGGCAGCTGCGGAGGAAATGACCGTAACCTCCACAGTACAGGCACAGATTGGATTGGCATCTGCGTTGCCTTTCTTCAGGAGTCAGAGGAGCACGGACCAGTCCAAGTTGCATGGGCTCGGCTTCAGGAGCCGAGGACGTAGCAGCAGTAGGAGGTGGAAAATGGATAGGCATTGGCCTGAAGGGTGTCCAACTAGGTTGCGGCCCTTGAAAACGTTCTGCGAGCCGCTCACGTAGACACCTATCCAGCTTGGTGGCTGACTGGATTAGCTCCTCTAGAGAGGCTGGGGTTTCTATCCTAGCCAATTCATCATTAAGGACCTCAGACAGACCTTGACGGACCTTGACCTTGACAGACCCAACAATGACCAACTGAGAAATGCATCCCAGCTTCGTCTCTCTATAAATTAATGGCAGCTTATGGGGTGGCGCAGACAGGGGCAAGGCGCAGACATCATGGCTCTGTCCTGAGTGGCTCTGTCACGAGTGATGCGCAGTTTCACCGACGCAGTTTAACGAAAGCAGGATAACTAAAGCTACATGCACAACAGGAACTCTGCTCTACTCTGCAAGACGTCAAGCAAACCACCTTTGAAATTTATTTTATATTAGGTTAGTTTCCCACTCTCTATCCACTAACATGCTCCTTATTCTCTTCCTTCTCATATTGGTGTCTTCTATCCTCAAATTATCTTTACTCTATTCCTCCTCTCTTCCCTCCAGCATGCACATATCACCCTCACTCCTACCCTCTCCCTACTATGGCACCCATCATCCCCTGCAGTTGCTGCACCCACATGCTGACATAAACACCAGAGCCACTAGACACGTGCGCTCATGCACATCCCACTCCCACCTTGCCTTCCTCACCTTCCTCCTTCTCCTAGTCTCAGGTGACATTTCTCCTAATCCTGGTCCACCATTTTCCAAATGCAAGCCACATATCCAATACCCCTCCCCCTCTGGCAACCACCGCAATCCACTCAGTCTAATTTCTATCCCCCTGCTTCCTCAAAGCAGCCCACCAATCTCATGTGCCCTTTGGAATGCCCGCTCCATCTGTAACAAGCTAACATCTGTACATGACCTCTTCATCTCTCATGGCTTGAACATACTCGCCATAACAGAAACCTGGCTTCAAAATTTTGACTCTGCTTCTCCTGCTGCCCTCTCCCATGGTGGTCTCCATTGGACTTATTCCTCCAGACCCAACAGACAGAAAGGAGGTGGAGTTGGCTTCCTTCTGTCCCCACAAAGCACCTTCCAAGTCCTTCCTGTCCCTCCCTCTCTATCCCTCTCTTCTTTCGAGATGCACTGTATTCGTCTGTTTTCTCCCATTTCTCTGAGGATTGCAGCAATTTATAGGCCTCCAGGACCGGTATCGCGCTTTCTTGATGACTTTGCTGCCTGGCTACCCTACTTTCTCTCCTCTGAAATACCCACCATTATTCTTGGTGACTTTAACATTCCCATCAATGTTAACAGCCCAACTACAGCTAAACTTCTCGAGGTAACCTCATCTTTTGACCTAACCCAATGGACACATACTTCAACTCACTCCAATGGTAATACCCTTGACCTTGTATTCTCCCATCTCTGCAACCCTGGCAACCTCACCAACACCCCCTTTCCTCTATCTGATCACAACCTCATTACTTTCACTGTATCCTTGCCTCCAACCACCCATCCCTCCAAGCAGCAAACAATTACTTGTAGAAACCTTCGCCACTTTAACCCTTCTCTTCTCTATTCTGCTACTGACCACCTATATGACATAATCTCTCCTGTGTCCTGTCCTGACCTGGCCACTTCTGTCTACAACAGTTCACTCTCATCATCACTAGATGCAATTGCTCCTCTAACCACACGCAGAATTAGGCCCCGACCGTTACAACCCTGGCAAGCTGACAACACTAGAAATCTCAAGAGACATTGCCATGCTCTTGAATGACTGTGGCGTAAAACCAAATGCCTGCAAGACTTCACCCTATATTATTCTGCCCTTCTAAAATACAATTCATGGCTCCATGCTGCCAAACAAGCCTACTTTGTCTCTCTTATTAATTCCTTGTCATCCAGTCCCCGTCGGCTCTTCTCAACCTTTAACTCTCTGCTTCGTCCACCACCCCCTCTACCCACTAACTCACTCACTGCCCAAGAGATTGCCAATCACTTCAAAGACAAGATCGATGCAATTCGTGAGGACATCGCCACTATGCGTACGTCTTCCCCACCCATCATACCTTGCCCAGCAGCACATTCAACACTTTCCTCTTTTGAATTGGCTACTACGGAAGAGGTTACAAAAATTTTCTTGGATGCCCACCTAACCAATTGCCCCTTGGATCCTGTTCCCTCACAACTACTACGGTCACCCTCTTCTTCTATCCTATGCTCCCTCACCCACATCTTCAATCTCTCCCTTTCTAGTGGCATTTTCCCCTCCCCTCTAAAACATGCGCAGATAACTCCAATTCTTAAAAAGCCTTCACTGGACCCTACCGACCTGAACAACTTAAGACCCATCTCATTACTTCCATTCACCTCTAAACTTATAGAACGCTTAGTCTACAACCGTCTTAGCTCCTACCTTAATGAAAATAACCTTCTTGACCCCTTACAGTCTGGCTTTCGCTCGCAGCACTCCACGGAAACTACCTTACTAAAACTCACTAACGATTTACTAACTGCTAAAACCAACAGCCAGTACTCCATACTCCTACTACTTGACCTCTCTGTGGCCTTTGATACTGTTGACCACCCGCTCCTTCTCAATAAACTACATTCCCTTGGCCTCCGAGATTCTGCTCTATCCTGGTTCTCTGGCTATTTATCACAGCGCTCCTTCAGTGTCACCTACAACTCTGTCTCCTCCTCTCCATTGCCCCTTGCTGTGGGGGTCCCCCAAGGCTCGGTTCTTGGACCCCTTCTCTTCTCTATCTACACCTCCTCCCTTGGTCACTTAATAACTGCCCACGGCTTTCAATACCACTTATACGCTGATGACACCCAAATCTATCTGTCTACTCCTCACCTCATTCCTTCAGTCTCCTCTCACATTACTAACTTACTAATTGACATATCAGCATGGATGTCGCACCACTTCCTTAAACTAAATCTCGCTAAAACTGAGCTATTAATATTCCCCCCCGCCCGTGCCCCCCTCCATGACTTTTCCATCAAAATCAACAATGCAACCATGAGTCCCTCCCCTTACGCCAGGGTACTAGGTGTAATTCTAGACTCTGACTTGTCATTTTAGCCTCAAATCCAATCGCTGTCAAAAGTTTGTAGAATTCACCTCCGTAACATCTCTAAAATTCGCCCTTTTTTAACAAATGAAACCACCAAGCTCCTCATTCACTCCCTCGTTATCTCTCGCCTTGACTATTGCAACTCCCTTCTCATTGGCCTACCTCTCCATAGGCTATCCCCTCTTCAGTCTATCATGAATGCTGCTGCCAGACTTATCCACCTTACCAACCACTCAGTTTCTGCCAACCCTCTACTTCAATCCCTACACTGGCTCCCAATCACCCAGTGAATTAAATTCAAAATTCTAACCACAACATACAAAGCCATTCACAACTCTGTCCCAAGCTACATCACTAATCTTGTCTCCAAATATCACCCAAATCGACCTCTCCGCTCTTCTCAAGACCTCCTGCTTTCAAGCTCTCTCATCTCCTCCTCCCATGCTCGTCTCCAGGATTTCTCCAGCCTCTCCCATCCTCTGGAACTTGCTACCTCCATCTATCCGGCTATCCCCTACTCTTGCTACCTTCAGGCAATCCCTGAAAACTCATCTCTTCAGGAAAGCCTATCACGTTTTCAACTAATCTCCTACCACTTCCACCAGCTCATTCCCCACAGTTACAACCTTTAGTACCACCTGCCCCACCCTATTAGATTGTAAGCTCTTCTGAGCAGGGCCCTCTTAATCCTATTGTATTGTATTGTATTATAACTGAATTGTCTCCCTTTTATATTGTAAAGCGCTGCGTAAACTGTTGGCGCTATATAAATCCTGAATAATAATAATAATAATAATAAATAATAATTGGTACCTCAAAGCAGGCTCATTCTAACCCGTGTCAGCTGCCCACTTGCAGAATTCTACTGTGTAATCCTCTATGGGCCTTTTTCCTTGGGAAAGGTTATTCAGGGTTGCTTCAGCTGTGGCAGTGCGTTGCGGATCATCATAAAGTTAAGCCATGCTCTCAAAGAAAGTATCAATAGAATTTAAGACAGGGCTCCTTTGTTCCATAAGACTGTGAGCCCAAGCTTGTAGCTCCTCAGCTAGAGGGGAGATAGCAAACCCCACTTTTACTGCATAAGAAGAAAAAGTCCTGGGCTGGAGGGCCAGATAGAGAGAGCAGGCATTCTTGAAGGCTCTGTATTTTTTATGATCCCCTGAGAAGCGCTCAGGTGTAGGGACCCTGGGCTCAGGGAGCGCCATAACTACTGTTGAGCTTGCAGTGGGCTGAGGGGCAGAGGCCCCACTAGTAGGTGCGGGAGCTGCAGGTAGAGGTGGACTGGATAGTTGCTGAAGAGGGTTGTCAATTTGGGTATAGCCTTCTTGTAGTTTCTGGACTGCATCGCCTAGAGCTGAGACCTTCTGGCACATGATCTCTAAAGGGGAACGCGCTCTGTCGGCCTCAGACATCTGGCTGGTTTGTACTGTCAGGTGAGTACTTACCGAGGCCGAGATGCCCAGAGCGGTCCGCCCTTGCAACTACACGCCCCCCGTCCTCTGGAGATGATACAGGGAATGGGTGGCACTAAGGTGCACGGGCCACCAGCAGGTATAGATTCCTTGTGGGAAACTGCAGAGCCGGGTTTGGGGATGCAGGAGTCCTGGAACTGGTGAAAGTCCTGTTGCTGGGTGGAGCAGACAAACTGTACGCAAGCATAGGGTCAAACACAAGCAATAGGCAAGACAAGTCCATATAGACAGGCCGGGGGTCAAACACTGGTGGCAAGCAGAGGAAGTCCGTTTAAACAGGCCAAGGGTCAAACACTGGTAGCAAGCAGAGGAAGTTAGTTAAGCAGGCCGGGGGTCAAACACTGGTAGCAAGCAGAGGAAGTCCGTTAAGCAGGCCGGGGGTCAAACACTGGTAGCAAGCAGAGGAAGTCTATTAAGCAGGCCGGGGGTCAATCCAGGTGAGAAACAGCATGGTGAGAGCAGTCCGGGTCACAACAGGAGATCATGTAAGCATAAACAGGAAACAGGAAGCAACAGGAGCTGAAGACAAACCAGCAACCCGTCTGGGTACTGGAGCTGATTTAAATAGCCCCACCAGAGTGTCACGGTGGGAGTGCAGGAGTTACCGCGCGCACCCGTGTGCTATCGCGCATGTGTGTGCGCCGCTCCAACGGACCGTGCGCACGCATGCGCCGAAGCGCCAATCCAGCGCGCATGCACCCAGGGACAGGGTGAATGTGGCTGGAGAAGACCCTTCTCTGACAGTTGCGGCTCAACACGGTCAGCTGCTGAAAAAAAGGCCAAGCGTGTCCCACGGCCACGTGCTGATGAGGATGCATCGTCTCCACGACCAGCACTGTTGCATCTAGACACAGAGCCTGCTTGCCCTCTTTTATTGGCTTGTGACTGTCTGCCTCTCCTTGTTGGCCTTCCAGACATACTAATGGCCTGCAGTGAGATGTAGATACACTAAGCTGGGATATATATATATATATATATATATATATATATATATATATATATATATATATATGCTGATACTGCAGCTAGCAAAATCAACTGCCTGCCTGTAGTATGAGAACACCACCAATCTTCTACAGGTAGCTTTAGATGAACACTGTGCAGAGGTCACACTACACTAACTTGTAGCTTTAGCTGACCACTGTGCAGAGGACGCACTACACCAATGTTAAAATAATGTAGCTGCCTGCGGTAGTGATAGGATCAGGAAAACACCACCAACCTTCTACAGGTAGCTTTAGCTGAACACTGTGCAGAGGTCGCACTAGACTAACGTGTAAATAATGTAGCTGCCTGCGGTAGTGATATGATCAGGAAAACACCACCAACCTTCTACAGGTAGCTTTAGCTGAACACTGTGCAGAGGACGCACTACACTAACGTTAAAATAATGTAGCTGCCTGCGGTAGTGATAGGATCAGGAAAACACCACCAACCTTCTACAGGTAGCTTTAGCTGAACACTGTGCAGAGGTCGCATTACACTAACTTGTAGCTTTAGCTGAACACTGTTCAGAGGACGCACTACACTAACTTGTAGCTTTATCTGAACACTGTGCAGAGGTCGCACTACACTAACTTGTATCTTTAGCTGAACACTGTTCAGAGGACGCACTACACTAACTTGTAGCTTTAGCTGAACACTGTTCAGAGGACGCACTACACAAACTTGTAGCTTTAGCTGAACACTGTGAGGAGGACGCACTACACTAACTTGTAGCTTTAGCTGAACACTGTGCACTACACTAACTTGTAGCTTTAGCTGAACACTGTTCAGAGGACGTGTAGCTTTAGTTGAACACTGTGAGGAGGACGCACTACACTATCTTGTAGCTTTAGCTGAACACTGTGCACCACACTAACTTGTAGCTTTAGATGAACACTGTTCAGAGGACGCACTACACTAACTTGTAGCTTTAGCTGAACACTGTGCAGAGGTCGCACTACACTAACTTGTAGCTTTAGCTGAACACTGTTCAGAGGACGCACTACACTAACTTGTAGCTTTAGCTGAACACTGTGCACTACACTAACTTGTAGCTTTAGCTGAACACTGTTCAGAGGACGCACTATACTAACTTGTAGCTTTAGCTGAACACTGTGCAGAGGTCGCACTACACTAACTTGTAGCTTTAGCTAAACACTGTGAGGAGGATACACTACACTAACTTGTAGCTTTAGCTGAACACTGTTCAGAGGACGCACTACACTAACTTGTAGCTTTAGCTGAACACTATGCACTACACTAACTTGTAGCTTTAGCTGAACACTGTTCAGAGGACGCACTACACTAACTTGTAGCTTTAGCTGAACACTGAAAAGGTCGCACTACAATAACTTGTAGCTTTGTAGCCACGTGCTGATGAGGATGCATCGTCTCCACGACCAGCACTGTTGCATCTAGTAGCTTTAGCTGAACACTGTTCAGAGGACGCACTACACTAACTTGTAGCTTTAGCTGAACACTGAAAAGGTCGCACTACAATAACTTGTAGCTTTAGCTGAACACTGTGCAGAGGTCACACTAAACTAACTTGTAGCTTTAGGTGAACACTGTGAGGAGGACGCACTACACTAACTGTAAATAGTCTAGCTGCCTGACTGTGGTACTAATAGGATCAGAAGTACACCAGCAATTTTCTTCAGGTAGCTGTAAATACTATAACAACACAAGCCTGCCTGTCAGTAGGAAGATAATAACAGGAACGGAGCTAGCTAAACTGAATACAGTGTATATTTATATATACCACACCTGGGATGCATATATATACACAATACACTGTAAGTGCAGCTAACTGACTGACTGTCCTGCCTAATCTATCTAACTTAAATCAAATGACACTGTCTCTCTGTCTCTGTCTCTCAAGGCTGGAACACACACTACACAGGGCCGCCGTGCAGGCGGCCTTACATAGTGTGGGGCGTGTACTAAACCCCCTGAGCCATAATTGGCCAAAGCCACCCTAGCTTTGGCCAATTACAGCTCTCTCTACAGATGGCGCTGTGATTGGCCAAGCATGCGGGTCATAGTGTATGCTTGGCCAATCATCATCCAGCAATGCACTGCGATGCCACAGTGAATTATGGGCCGTGATGCGCCACACGAATTTGGCGCGAACAGCCCATATCGTTCGCAGTTCGATGAACGGGCAAACAGACGATGGGTTCGACTCGAACATGAAGCTCATCCCTACTAGTGAGCAGCCATCCTCGACGTCAGCAGGTAACGCCCCCACCTGGGCATATGCTTAAGAAACTGTAATTTTGCTATATATGAAGCAAACTAGCCAAACCTTTTTAAACAACTCCAAGATCTACGCAACGTGCTATTTTTGTAATGTCTACTTTATATTTGTTACATGTCCCCATTCATATAGCATAACTTTAAAAATATTGCAGCCTACATTTTTTTTTGCAAATTCCAAGACTGTAAAATTATTTTAGTTCTTTTTGCTTATGGGATGGCCAGGGAGCTATGTTTCGCATAAAATAAAACCCTATCTGTAGTGTGCTGGCAGATACCAATGAGATGAAAATACCTGGGTTTTGACGAATGTTATTGAACTTCAGATCCGGTATCCAAACCCATTAGAAATTTACATTAATTGTCAGTAATGACCAAGTTACAAGTCAAGGGATTGACTAGGAAAGAAAGAAAGAGCAATTACTTTAACATATTGCTTGGCTTACATACAATATCAGCAATGTGATATGATTGATTTCCACCTCAAAGGAAATTTGCAGTAGGTAGTTTTTGCTAACTATCTTAAGGTATACACTTTATACACTTTAAAACAAAAAAGCTAAATCTGTTGACGTTGCATACATTGCCCAACGGGCAAAACAGGTCATAGAGCATATCTTGTTATGTTCTTCTATTCAGTAGCACACTGTATTGTGTACCAACCATAAGCCACGATCCACAAACCCACATTCCAGAGATGTGGCAGTTGTTTTGCTAAACAAGAAAAACAATAACAATGTCATGTTTCAGGGAGACAAAAGCAAAAATTTTCACACGCTAGCTGGGGAGCAGGCAAGAAGTTTGATTTGGGTCCAATGTTACAATGTAAGAGAAAGAGAGAGATGACTCGATTTTATCCAAGAAAAAAACATCTGAGGTATGATATTTAGGGATGGATGAGCGGTTCAGTGCAAGCATAAGTTTGACCCGAACATCGCCTGCTGAGCACACAGTCAATAGGTTTTTGGCCGTCACGTCCTTAACCACCTCAATACTGGTCACTCTCAGTCCCTTCCTACCCAGGCCAATTTTCAGCTTACAGCGCTCTCACACTTTGAATGAGAATTACTCATTCATGCAACACTGTACCCAAATAAAATTTTTATATTTTTTTTCACACAAATGGAGCTTTCTTTTGGTGGTATTTATTCACCACTGGGGTTTTTATTTTTAGTGCTACAAATGAAAAAAGACCAAAAATATAAATTTGGAAAAAAATGTATCTTTCTTAGTTTGTTATAAAAATTTGCAAAATAAGTAATTTGTATTCATAAATTTTGACCAAAATTTATACTGCTACATTTCTTTGGTAAAAATAACCCAAATCAGTGTATATTATTTGGTCTGAGTCTACAAGCTATGGTACCAATCATTGAAAAATGATCACATGTGATGTACTGACAGCCTATCTAATTTCTTGAGGCCCTAACATGTCAAGACAGTACAAAAATTCCCCAAATTACCCCTTTTTGGAAAGTAAACAGTCCAAGGTGGTTAGTAAGAGGCATGGAAAGTTTTTTGAAGTTGTCATTTTTCCCATAATTCATTGGAAAATTAAGAATTTTTTTATTTTTATTTTTTTTCATAAAAATGTCCTATTAACTTATTTCTTACACACGGCATAGGCATACTTGCAACTATACCCCAAAACACATACTGCTACTCGTCCTAAGTATGGCTATACCACATGTGTGAGACTTTTTCACAGCCTGGTCAAATAGAGAAGCTCAACATCTAAGGAGTACTTCGGGCATTATCCACTTTAAGACCAGGCTTTCTTCTGATGCTTTTTTTTTATAACTAAAAATCTGTATTTTTGCTAGAAAATGACTTAAAACCCCTAAACATTATATATTTTTATAGCAGAGGCCTTAGCAAATAAAATGGTGGGTTTTGCAAAGAGCTGGAAGCAGCGTCAGACGATCTGGGTCGGTAACGGGCGGCAGATCAGGCATAAACGGCAAACAGCAGTGTAGTCAGGTCACAGGCAGAGTTGGCAATGTATGCAGGATCAAACAGAAGCAGCAGGCATAGGCAGAATCCGGGGTGAAGCCAAGGGTCAGAAAATGTAGCAGACAGGAATGGTTGAGAGCAAGCCGGGTCAAGATCAGAGGTCAAACACAGGAAGCAGGAACATACACAGAACGCTGTAGACCAAACAGCAATTACCCAGTGCTGAAGCTCCATTCAAATAGGCTATTTGGCACCAGTCTTGGTGACCGATGTGCGTTTGCACATGCGGGGTCGCGTGTTTGCTCACATCTGTTCTGCTCGGTCTTTTCTGGCACATGCGCTTATGTGTGCACCTGTACTATGCTGAAGCCTTTCCTGACAGGATTAAGCGTTCTAAGCAAATATATGAAAAGCACAGGTAAGGCCTTCTTCTCTCAATTAAAGAAATTGTGTATTTTTTTGCAACAGAGGTGCATTAACAATATGTTGGTACACATAGAAGCTGGAATTTAGCAAAAAAAGGTGAACTTAAGCCTCGTACACACGATCTGAAAAGAGTACGAAAAATACTGCATTCAAATTGATCGTAAGATAATCGGATCGTTAGTACAGAGCTTTCGAGAATCGATCAGGACAATTCATCCGATGTTATTCTATCGGACATGCACGGAATTTTTTTTCGTACGATGCCAGATCATACGATTTTCGTTTAAGCAGTACAGCTGTCGTTCGAAAATGCAATACAAGTGCATTAAAAAACATGACATCACTTCCAAATTTTCATCCTGTCCTACAGGAATTTTCGTGACTTTAGTAAACTCATCAGATTTGACGTGAGATTAGCATTAAAAAAAACCAGAGATCATTCGTCCAATAATCGGATCGTGTGTACGGGGCATTAGCCTTTAAGTGTGGCATATGCAGACACACTCAGCTGTCAGGGAAAATTGTTAAAATGTGACCACAGATGACTCGTCTGTGGAATTTTCTATGAATGGTGAACTTTTGATGGGGTGACATGTGAACAACACCAGGATGAGGCAACCAAAAACTAGACAAGTATGTGTGGGGTAGTAAAAATTACTAGCTAAGTTACATGTGCTTAGAGTTCATTATGACTATACAGGATTTGATTTTAGCCAACAGCTTGTGGAGCACTTGCTTAAATGCATACACATACACACATTCCACACTGTATTTACATGAACATGTTCAAATGCTGGAAGTCTACTGTACATACAATCAGGAAGTGATGTGTGTTCTCAGGATCACTAAACATAACATTCCAAACACCAAACACTACAATCCCCCCCAAACTCTGGAAACACTAAGACATCTCCCACACCTACCTTGCAAATCGGCAACATCTCCTCATGAGAAAAAAAAGTGATCCTGCCATGTTAACTTTCTGACAATTCAGAGCAGCACTAACACTTGCAAGTGCATCCGAACATCCTTCCATACATGTGATAATGAAAGGTCACAGCAATATGCGGGGCCACCATGGGATAGCTCAAAGGGGGTCTGCAGATCCCTTCTCCCTGCTTTCTGTATTCACAGGTTGTCATTGGTTGCAGCGGTATCCCTGGGCAGCAACAGCCTTGGGATTGGTCAGCGGTATCAAGCAGTGGATTGGACAGAATGGGCGGGTGTAAAGCCCACACGGAGGGAGCAGAGAATAGGAGCCGAGGGCTGTCAGTCACTGGCCATCGGACTGGACCGTAACTCCAGTCCTCTGCAGCTATGAAGTGCCATTCTCCAGGCAGAAGGGAAAGCCTCCTACACCGCCTTTTGGAGAAAGCCGAAGGTGAGGGGGTGAATAATGGCTGCTGCGGTGTCTGGAGGAGGGATAAGGCTCAGCTCCACCTGTGAGGGTTACACCCCCTAATGAAGAGGTGGAGACTGCCGTGGTCAGCAGTGGGACGCGTCAGCAGCCTATCAGGAAAAAGAAATGCCTAAAGACTAATGCTTTTCTTCAGCTGAGAGGCGGGGAGGGGGCCGGCAGTTCTGTAAGGAAGAGTGCACCCCACAAGTGGCACAGAGCAGCATTACTCAGCCTGTCCCTGTGGCAGCCAGCAGTGGGCATCCAGCATCTAATATTGGTTGTGAGACCTGTTCTGATTTTAATGTCTCTGAACTGTCAATGTTGGTTACATCTTTATCTAATGTATTACAGCAATTTAAATGAGCACAGTCTATTGGCGCTAATGTTTTTTTTTTCCAATAAATCTTTATTTTTAATAAATAGAGAGAACGTAGAGTGTCTATATTATATATCAGAGCATATAAAATATTTTGTAAGCATTGTGATCTTTGGAGTGTATGCTACCCATACGAAGGATATGTGTAAACCGAGATAAAATCATAGAATGGAACTGCTGATACCTATCATATGAAAATGAAGAGTAGATCTGGACCAAAGCACAGAAAAAAAAATGTGGTAAGATAGGGAAGAGATCTTTCCCGCCCCTGGCTCAGCCATGGGTCTACCGGGAAGTATCTTTTCAGGAGAACTGTGTCCCAGTTATGTAAGTGTAATCTATTATGCAAGTAATATCTGTAGGAATAGTGATACTATCACATCCTGTACTTTTTGTTATATGAAAGATCATGGCGGGGGGGTCAGTTGGGATATATGATGAGTCTTATGATTAGTTGAGCGAGGGCCCTGAACTGAGTAATTGGGCATATTCAGAAGTTGTGTGGAATTGTTGCCAACTGGCCCATATGTTCCTGTATGTGGTGGAAGAGTCGTGTGCTTGATGCACAAGTTCTTCCAGTTCGGCTATTTTGTTTACTCTTTTGATCCAGTCTGCGATTGTGGGTGTGTTAGATGATCTCCAAAGTACTGGGATACATAGTTTAGCGGCATTGAGGAGATGTAGAGCTAAAGATTTATGATATGTTTTCATCGGTAGGGATGAGTGGTGTAGCAGAGCTAGAGCTGGAGAGAAATCTAGAAGAAGTGATGTAATTTGGGAGGTGAGGTGAAAAACTTTAGTCCAGAAGGTAGATATCGCAGGACAATCCCACCATATGTGAAGGAGTGATCAGTTTTTGTCGTTGCATCTCCAACAATTGGGTGAAATCTCTGGGTTAATTTTGTGTAACTTGAGAGGTGTTTTGTACCATCTGGAGAAAAGTTTATATCCGTTTTCCTGTGTTGTAACATTAATCAAGCCTTTGTGAATATTAGAATATATCTTTCCCCAATCTGCATCAGAGAGTTTGATGGAAAGATCTTTTTCCCACTATGTACTGGCAATATTCAATTTAGGGGTGTGATCATGAAAAAGGTTCAAATAAAGGATGGAAATCAGGTGACGTCGTGGTTCAGCAGCAGAACAAAAGGATTCAAAGTGTATTTGATTTCTTGAGAAAGCAGTACTTATTAGGGGATCAAGGAGAAAATGTCTGAGTTGCATATATGACCAGAAAGGGATTTGGCAGTTCGTTCCTTGAGAGTTCAATGTGGATAGCAGTATGATTTTCCCCTTAGAGAAGAAATCTCCCGTTTTCAGATTTGTTTGGGATCCCATTTCACGAAGGAAAGAATCGTCAGTTCCCGGTATGAAGTCAGGGTTATGTTTGATTGGCGTGAGAGAGGATGAAATGTGAAATTGTTTAGATGTCGTATTAAAAGAAGTCAGCGTGTTACCGATGAGGGGATGCTTGCATTTTGGTGAGATGTGATAAGGGTGGGTCCAGGGTAGATTGTGAAGTGGTAAGTGTGAGAAGGCTTGTTCAATGGCGATCCAAGCTTTGGTATCAGCGTGGACATTCCAATCAACAATTCTGGAAAGTTGACAGGCCCAATAGTATTTTCGAATATCAGGTAAACCTAGACCGCCTTTCATTTTGTGATAAGGGTGGGTCCAGGGTAGATTGTGAAGTGGTAAGTGTGAGAAGGCTTGTTCAATGGCGATCCAAGCTTTGGTATCAGCGTGGACATTCCAATCAACAATTCTGGAAAGTTCACAGGCCCAATAGTATTTTCGAATATCAGGTAAACCTAGACCGCCTTTCATTTTGGGTATGGTCATTCTGTGGAAACTTATTCTAGCTCACCTACCATTCCAAATGAATTCCATACAAGATTTGCGGAATAAGTTGAAAAAAGTACGTGGTAATGACACGGGAACTGTTTGAGGCAAGTATAGAAATTTTGGCAGTATGGTCATTTTTATAATAGAAATTCTGCCAAACCAGGAGAACACTCCTGTCGACCAAGCTTTGAGATCTTTTTGTATATTTTGGAGAATGGGAGTGTAGTTTTTGTTGTATAAATCCGATAGTGAGGTCAGAATATAAATCCCAAGGTATTTATTGGCATTTGGTTTCCATTTGAATGGGAAGTTATGTTGACATTGGACTATTATGTCTGGTGGTAGAGTTATATTTAAGGCCTCCGACTTAGCAAAGTTGATTTTAAGATTGGTGAGATTTTCAAACAGGGTGAGTTCTTTGAGGAGGTTAGGCAACGTAATATGCGGCTCTTTTAGAAATAATAGGATGTCATCTGCAAACGCCGCTAATTTGTAAGTAGATTTTGCAATGGTTATACCTTTAATGTCTTGATTATCTTTTAAACGTGTAAGGCATGGTTCTAGTGATAAGACTAAAATAAGTGGAGAGAGTGGGCATCCTTGCCGTGTACCGTTGGATATGGAGAAGGCATCCGACAGGTGTCCATTAATCCTGACTTTGGCTGTTGGGGTAGAGTACAAAGCTAGTATAAATTGTAGCATACAATCCCGTATGCCTATGTGTTTTAGGACCTCCGTTAGGTAGTCCCAAGCCACCCTGTCGAATGCCTTCTCTGCATCAATGGAAAGAAGGAATCCCGGTTGCTTCGTTGAAGTCAGCCATTTATGAATACTGATTGCCTTTAGGGTATTGTCCCTTGCCTCTCTACCCGGGACAAAACCCACTTGATCCAAAGAGATAAGGCCAGGGAGGAGGGGTAAAAGTCTATTAGCTAAAATTTTTGCATAGATTTTTAGGTCAACATTTAATAATGATATTGGTCTATAGTTGGGAATTAAGTTTGGATCTTTATCAGGTTTTGGGATAACCACGACGTGAGCCATGAGAAGATCTCTGGGAGGAGGGTTATCGGAGGAGAGGGAGTTGAATGCATTTAAGAAGTGAGGATGAAGTGTGTCGATGAACTCCTTATAGTACCCTACTCTTAGACCATCCGGTCCTGGACTTTTGCCTGTTTTCAATTGTTTGAGCACAGTATCTAATTCATCTTTAGAGATGGGACGTTCTAGGTGTGATGCTTCTGCGTCAAAAATGGGTTTCGGACCATGTTGGGCTAAGAAGTCTTTAATCAAGTGTGCTCTATGATCAGCGTTTATCACGGGTTTGTGTGGTTTTATATTATATAGTTGCGAATAATAGTTTACAAATTGGTCTGCTATCTGTGTATTTG
The DNA here is from genome assembly GCA_037952925.1 of Lithobates clamitans. Classification (NCBI taxonomy): domain Eukaryota; kingdom Metazoa; phylum Chordata; class Amphibia; order Anura; family Ranidae; genus Lithobates; species Lithobates clamitans. The sequence continues at coordinate 243,178 of JBBGZY010000552.1, read as the reverse complement.
AAGTTACTTTAGACCCCATAGAGTCATTGATAGAGTGAATTGTTGTGCATGATTTTTTTGCACGAAGGGCTCTGGCGAGAATGTTACCAGATTTGTTGCCATGTTCATAAAATAGTTTTTGTGATAATATATAATTGCATTTTTTTGTTTGTGCAACACATCTATCAACTCTGTCCTCACCCGAGTGAGTTCTTGGAGTGTGGAGATAGCTTGTGTCTTTTTATGTGTTTTTTCTAAATCGTGTATGCGCTTGGAGAGGTTGGAAATATGTGTTTTTCTTTCACGCCTTCTTTTAGAGGCTACAGCTATTAGTTTCCCCCTTATGGTACATTTGTGAGCTTCCCATTTTATCATTGGGGATATTTCAGGAGATTTGTTATCTTGGAAATAAAGTTTGAGACTGTCGTGTATAGTGGACACTATTAAAGTGTCTGTAAGTAGTGACGGATCAAGGTGCCATATTTGTGAGTGGGTTTGATTGGACCAGAATTCCATGGACATGGTTATCGGGTGGTGGTCCGATATGTACATGGGTTTGATGGAGGTGTTTTTGAGCATGGTGAGGTCTCTTTGTGTGATAAAAAAAAAAAATAGTCAAGTCTGGAGTAGCTTCCATGGGGATTGGAGATAAAAGTATAATCTTTAGTTGTGGGGTTTAAGGTTGCCATGCATCATGTAATGTCAATTCCTGAAAACATTTCTTGATTGCTCATAGTGCAGAAAAGGGTAAATTGGACCATCCCGAAGAGGTATCTTGTAAGGGATTAAGGGGAACATTAAAATATCCCCCATTACTAAAATACCCTCTTGAAACGATGCGAGTAATTGCAGTGTGTGGCGCAAAAAGGGGACTTTTTTTAATATTGGGGGCATATATGTTTGCTAAGGTTAATCGTTTGCCGAAGACCGAACTTTGATAAATAGATATCTTCCGTCGACATCCGCTAAAGTGTCTGTGATTATGAATGGACAATGTTTTGAGATAAGGGTAGAAACCCCTTTTGTTTTTGCTTGCTTGTTGGTAGCATGAAATGCTGTTGGGTACTGTAAGTTGGAGAATTTGGGGGCAGAATCTGTTTTGAAATGAGGACAACTCTTGGGAACCCGCAAAGAATCTGCATGCACCACGCTTAATTCAAGCTTTCCATCGAGACCATCCGGAATTGATGTCCAGCCTGGGCGTCCAGTGTCCGCCCTTAGGAGGGGGGCACTGTCAGGAGGCACTGCGCAGGAAGTGTCCAGCTCCCCCGCAATAAAGACACAAGTTGGACTGCCGTCTGCGTTGCCTCTCTTCTGCAGTTAGTGGGGCCCGGACCAGGCCAAGCTGCATGGGCTCAGCTTCGGGAGGTGTTGTAGGAGATGGTGACAGCATGGGTCAGGCTCTGAATGGCGTCCACGTAGGGCGTGGACCCTGGAACCGCTCTGAGCGACGTTCCCGCAGGCGCCTGTCCAGTTTTGTAGCTGCCTGAATTAACTCTTCCAAGGAATCGGGAGTCTCCATTCTGGCTAGTTCATCTTTGAGGAGTTCGGACAAGCCTTGACGGTACTGGTAGCGCAGAGCCGGCTCGTTCCAATTTGTGTCGGCCGCACATTTACGGAATTCTACCGTATAGTCTTCAATTGGTCTCCTCCCTTGGGACAGGTGGTGTAAGATGGCTTCAGCTGAAGCCTTCCGCTGGGGGTCGTCATAGAGTTTGGACATACTCTCGAAGAAGGTATCTATGGAGTTTAACACAGGACTTCCCTGTTCCATTAAGCCGTGGGCCCAAGCCTGAGGTTCTTCTGACAGCAGTGAGATTGCGAATCCTACTTTGACGATCTCCAATGCGAACGTCCGGGGCTGAAGGGCAAAGTAAAGAGAGCATGCGTTCTTAAAAGCCCTGAATTTTTTACGGTCCCCTGAGAACCGTTCAGGTGTAGGGACCCTAGGTTCAGGAAGCGCCATGACAACTGTAGGGTTGGTGGTGGATTGGGGAAGCGGACCTTCATTGCTGGGTGCGGGAGCTGCAGCGGCAGGAGGGAGTACCCCAGTAATTTGTTGGAGGCGGTTGTCAATCTGAGTATACCCCTCCTGTAGTTTCTGAACTGAGTCGGCCAGAGTGGAAACCTGCTGACACAGGATCTCCAAAGGAGAGCGCGCTCTGTCGGCCTCGGACATCTGGCTGGTTTGTACTGTCAAGACTATACTCACCGAGGCCAAGATGCCGAGAACGGCTCGCCCTTACGACCACGCGCACCCGACCCCTGGAAGTGATACAGGGAGTTGGGGGCACGCGGAGGCAGGGGCTTCCGGTAGTGGCAGGATTCCCGAAGGGCCGGAGGGAGGTCCGGGTAGCCGTTGGGTACTGAGGAACTGCAAAGACAAGTGGTTAGATCCGAACCGGGGTATCAGGCAGAGCAAAGTCCGTAATTCAGGCAGAGGTCAGAACTGGGGTATCAGGCAGAGCAAAGTCCGTAATTCAGGCAGAGGTCAGAACCGGGGTATCAGGCAGAGCAGAGTCCGTTTAATCAAGCAGAGGTCAGGGGTATCAGGCAGGCAGAGTATCCGGTAATCAGGCAGAGGTCAGGGGTATCAGGCAAGCAGAGAGTATCCGGTAATCAGGCAGAGGTCAGGGGTATCAGGCAAGCAGAGAGTAATCCGTTAATCAGGCAGAGGTCAGGGGTATCAGGCAAGCAGAGAGTAATCCGTTGATCAGGCAAGGTTCAGCACAGAGTCACTAGGTAACACAGGGAATAGTAGCAGGTACAGGGAACAGGGCACAGCTGACGACAAACCAGCAACCCGACTGGGTGCTGGAGCCGTCAGATGTAGCCCTCTGGCGAGCGCGTCAGCGTGACGCGCTGCCGGGCACCCGCACGGCCACGGCACGCACACGGGGACCGCCGTGCACGCGCGCGCGCCGCACCATCGGGCCGTGAACGGGTGTACGGCGTAGCGTGAGTCCTCCGTGCATGCGCCCTGGAGCCCGGCGGACGGAGGCGGCCTGTGCCTCCTGACAGTGCCCCCCTCCTAAAGGCGGACACTGAACGCCCAGGCTGGACATCAATTCCGGATGGTCTCGATGGAAAGCTTGAATTAAGCGTGGTGCATGCAGATTCTTTGCGGGTTCCCAAGAGTTGTCCTCAGGTGGGTATCCCTTCCACTGGATCAAATACTGCAGTTGTCTGCCCTTCTTCCTACAGTTAAGGATGGACTCCACCTCAAACTCATTCTCCCCATCCACCCTAACTGGTGGAGGAGGAAGTTCTCCTCTTTCCGGAAAAGTGCTGTCCACCACGGGCTTCAGCAAGGACACATGGAAGACAGGATGGATCCTGTATGTTTTTGGTAACGCTAGCTCCATAGCCACAGGGTTGATAATCCTTTTGATGGGAAAAGGACCAATGAACTTGGGCCCCAGTTTCCGAGAAGGCACGGATAGTTTAAGGTTGGTGGTGGACAACCAGACCTCCTCTCCTATATTAAAGGTTGGATTCTCCCTCCTGCCCCGGTCATACTGTTCCTTGTAATCCGCTTGAGCTTTTTGCAACATGTCTTGAATCCTCTGGAAATTAACTTGTAAAGAGGTTATTCTGTCATGCACTGCAGGGACTGCTATCTCAGGAACATCGTTGGACAGAAACGTGGGGTGGAATCCGCAATTTGCCCAGAAAGGCGTTTGGTTGGTAGCAGCGTGGACGGAATTGTTATAAGCGAACTCCGCGTATGGGAGAAGACTTGCCCAATCATCCTGGGATTCTGAGCAGAAACACTGCAGGTATTGCTCTAGGGTCTGGTTCGTCCTCTCCGTTTGGCCGTTGCTCTGAGGGTGGTAAGCTGATGAGAGGCAGACCTTGATATCTAGGGCTTTGCAGAGCTCCCTCCAGAATTTGGACGTAAATTGTACACCCCTGTCTGACACAATACTCTTTGGTACACCATGGAACCTGATGATTTCTTTCAGAAAAATATTGGCCGTCTCCAAGGCCGAAGGAGTGCCCTTCGTGGGCAAAAAATGGGCCATCTTGGAGAGACGGTCAACCACGACAAAAATAGTGGTAAAACCCCCCGAGGCTGGCAAGTTCACTATGAAATCCATGGAGACGTCAGACCATGGCCGTTCTGGAATGGGCAGGGGTTTTAGTAAACCCCAAGACTTGGCGTTTTGACCTTTGTTCCGCTGGCATAGAGGACAAGAAGCCACATATTCCTTGCAATCCCGTCTCCACCCAGGCCACCAAAAAGAGCGAGAGACCAGCTCGGACGACTTCCTTATTCCAAAGTGCCCTGCGAGTTTATGATCATGGCACATTTTAAGGGTTAGCGACCGTGTCTCCCAAGGTACAAAAATTTTCCCACGGATCCAAAAAAAATTCCCATTTCTTTTCAAGGATTGTACCTCTGGTTCCATACAAGAGTTAGACGATGATTTAATGGATGACATCAAGTCCACTTGTGCCATCCCAAGGAAGTTTTGAAAAGAGAGGATTGTACTATGTTCTGGAGTTTGGGAATCTGCTGAGAACATCCGTGAGAGTGCGTCTGCCTTTCCATTCTTTGTGCCAGGTCTGTAGGATATGTGAAAGTTGAAGCGAGAGAAAAAGAGAGCCCAACGGGCTTGTCTAGGTTTTAGTCGCTTTGCTGTCCGTCAGTACTCGAGGTTCTTATGATCTGTAAAGATCATCACTGGGTGTAATGCGCCTTCGAGCAGATACCTCCATTCTTCTAGAGCGAATCTTATGGCCAGCAGCTCCCTGTCACCCACATCGTAGTTTAATTCCGGCGGGCTGAGTCTCCGGGATGCGAATGCAACGGGGTGAAGGATGGCTTTGGGCCCTTGTCTTTGGGAAAGAATTGCTCCTGCTGCAATTTCCGAGGCGTCCACCTCCAGTACAAATGGCTGAGAAGGATCGGGGTGGCGAAGAATTGGAGCAGAACTAAACAGGTTTTTCAATTTCAGAAAGGCCTCTTGTGCGGCTTCAGACCACCGGAAGGAACCGTGCTGGCGGGTTAGCTGGGTGATGGGTGCCACAATGGCCGAGAATCCGATAATGAATTTCCGGTAAAAGTTGGCGAATCCTATGAACCATTGGACCCCTTTTTTATCGGACGGAGCTAGCCACTCCTGAATGGCTTGTATCTTTTGGGGATCCATTGCGATCCCATCTGCTGATATGATGTACCCCAGGAATTGTACCACTGATCTCTCGAATTCGCACTTCTCCACTTTCAAATAAAGCTTGTGCTGCTTCAATATGGTAAGGACCCTTTTGAGGTGCCCCTTGTGTAGCTCAATCATGGAGGAGAAAATGAGTATATCATCTAGATAGACAACAAGGAAGTCATCCAGGTATTCTCGGAATATATCATTGACTAGGTGCTGAAAAGTGGCTGGAGCATTACACTGCCCGAATGGCATCACCAAGTACTCGAAGTGTCCAAACATGGACCTGAATGCTGTCTTCCATTCATCCCCAGCTCTGATTCTAACAAGGTTATAGGCACCCCGGAGGTCTAATTTGGAAAAGACCTTGGCGGATCGGAATCGTTGGAACAGCTCCGGGATAAGCGGCAGTGGATACCTGTTCTTGATGGTGATATTATTAAGCTGCCGGTAGTCCACACAAGGTCTAAGGGATCCATCCTTCTTCCCAACAAAGAATATCCCGGCTACGGCAGGTGAGGACGAGGGACGTATAAAACCTTTTTCCAGGTTCTCATTGATGTATTGTTTGAGAGCCTCCAGTTCAGTCTCTGAGAGGGGAAATATACGACCGAACGGAATCACTGATCCCGGCAGCAGATCGATCGGACAGTCATAAGGCCGATGAGGTGGTAGGCGGTCGGCCATTTGTTTATTAAAGACCTATATTGGAATATCTTGGAACTCAAGATATTCGGAGGGAATCTGCTGGAGTTTATCTGACGGAACAGTAACCGTAGCACAAACCTTTGGAATCAAAGGGAGGCAATGCTCAGAGCAATATGGAGAGGAGAAGGATACCGCCTTAGTGCTCCATTGGATCTGTGGATCATGAGCCTGTAACCAGGGCAGGCCTAGGATGACTGGAAAAATGGGAGAATGGATGAGGTCAAGCCATAGGAGCTCTTGATGCTCGGAGTCGGTGGTTACTAGAATAGGCCGAGTCTCCTGGGTGATTGGACCCGAACTAGGAAGAGACCCATCAGCCAGATGCACCTGTAGACCTTGAGCTTTCGTTTGCAAGGGAATACGGAGGCTGCGGGCCAGGGCTGCATCCATGAAGCAGCTACAAGCTCCCGAATCAATGATGGCGGGTAGGCGAGACTCCCCTTCCGGTAGCTGCAGGGAAACAAACAACATCACGTAAGACTTTGGAGCATTATTGTCTTGGTAATTCATCAATTTTGGCTGAAGAGACTTACTGGGCCTTATTGGACAGCTGCGCAGGAAGTGTCCAGCTCCCCCGCAATAAAGACACAAGTTGGACTGCCGTCTGCGTTGCCTCTCTTCTGAAGTTAGTGGAGCCCGGACCAGGCCAAGCTGCATGGGCTCAGCTTCGGGAGGTGTTGTAGGAGATGGTGATGGCATGGGTGAGGCTCTGAATGGCGTCCACGTAGGGCGTGGACCCTGGAACCGCTCTGAGCGACGTTCCCGCAGGCGCCTGTCCAGTTTCGTAGCTGCCTGAATTAACTCTTCCAAGGAATCGGGAGTCTCCATTCTGGCTAGTTCATCTTTGAGGAGTTCGGACAAGCCTTGACGGTACTGGTAGCGCAGAGCCGGCTCGTTCCAATTTGTGTCGGCCGCCCATTTACGGAATTCTACCGTATAGTCTTCAATTGGTCCCCTCCCTTGGGACAGGTGGTGTAAGATGGCTTCAGCTGTAGCCTTCCGCTGGGGGTCGTCATAGAGTTTGGACATACTCTCGAAGAAGGTATCTATGGAGTTTAACACAGGACTTCCCTGTTCCATTAAGCCGTGGGCCCAAGCCTGAGGTTCTTCTGACAGCAGTGAGATTGCAAATCCTACTTTAACCATCTCCAATGCGAACGTCTGGGGCTGAAAGGGAAAATTAAAGAGAGCATGCGTTCTTAAAAGCCCTGAATTTTTTACGGTCCCCTGAGAACCGTTCAGGTGTAGGGACCCTAGGTTCAGGAAGCACCATGACAACTGTAGGGTTGGTGGTGGCCTGGGGAAGCGGACCTTCATTGCTGGGTGCGGGAGCTGCAGCGGCAGGAGGGAGTACCCCCAGTAATTTGTTGGAGGCGGTTGTCAAGTGAGTATACCCCTCCTGTAGTTTCTGAACTGAGTCGGCCAGAGTGGAAACCTGCTACCACAGGATCTCCAAAGGAGAGCGCGCTCTGTCGGCCTCGGACATCTGGCTGGTTTGTACTGTCAAGACTATACTCACCGAGGCCAAGATGCCGAGAGCGGCTCGCCCTTACGACCACGCGCACCCAACCCCTGGAAGTGATACAGGGAGTTGGGGGCACGCGGAGGCACGGGCTTCCGGTAGTGGCAGGATTCCCGAAGGGCCGGAGGGAGGTCCGGGTAGCCGTTGGGTACTGAGGAATTGCAAAGACAAGTGGTTAGATCCGAACCGGGGTATCAGACAGAGCAAAGTCAGTAATTCAGGCAGAGGTCAGAACCGGGGTATCAGGCAGAGCAAAGTCCGTAATTCAGGCAGAGGTCAGAACCGGGGTATCAGGCAGAGCAGAGTCCGTTTAATCAAGCAGAGGTCAGGGGTATCAGGCAGGCAGAGTATCCGGTAATCAGGCAGAGGTCAAGGGTATCAGGCAAGCAGAGAGTATCCGGTAATCAGGCAGAGGTCAGGGGTATCAGGCAAGCAGAGAGTAATCCGTTAATCAGGCAGAGGTCAGGGGTATCAGGCAAGCAGAGAGTAATCCGTTGATCAGGCAAGGTTCAGCACAGAGTCACTAGGTAACACAGGGAATAGTAGCAGGTACAGGGAACAAGGCACAGCTGACGACAAACCAGCAACCCGACTGGGTGCTGGAGCCGTCAGATTTAGCCCTCCGGCGAGCGCATCAGCGTGACGCGCTTCCGGGCACCCGCACGGCCACGGCGGGCACACGGGGACCGCCGCGCACCCGCGTGCGCCCCACTTTTGGGCCGCAAACGGGTGTACGGTGTAGCGCGAGTCCTCCGCGCATGCGCCCTGGAGCCCGGCGGTCGGAGGCGGCCTGTGCCTCCTGACACACTCCCTTTGTTTGCAAATAAAATTGATCCTCATACCAAAAGTAATTGGTGCTCGTGGCAAATTTTAATAACTCCATAATAAATCTTTTCTGTGTTCGGGGGATAATCCTGTCTCTCGATAGAAATAAGCCCAGATGTTGAGGTATACACGTGTATAGGGACGTAACGTCCGTGGTAGCTAGTATTAAGTTGTTGCTATCCGTAATGTGTTGCAGTTTTATTATTGTGTCCCTCGTATCCTTCAGAAAAGAAGGAGTGGCTTGGACTATAGGTTGAAGGAAGAAGTCATTATATTTCCCTACCCGGGAAGTTATGGAATTAATGCCACTGATGATCGGGCGTCCTGGTGGGTGTGTCGCATTTTTGTGTACCTTTGGCAGGTAATACATTATGGGGATTCGTGGTGCGACAGGCACCAAAAAATGTTTTTCTTTTTTGTCAAGGATACCCAATTGGGAACCAGTATCTACAAGATCTATTAATATCTTTTTATATTCCAAAGTGGGTTTTTTTTGGAAGCAGCGATATGTCTCAGAGTCACTGAGGATTCTGGTCATCTCATTGTGGTAGTCATTCTTGTCTAGAATGAGCACCCCACCCCCTTTATCCGCAGGGCGGATGATAAGATCTTTCTGCTCACATAAGGATTTTAATCCTAAACGTAACCTCGGATCATTATATACCTTTTTGCCTGGAAGATCCTCAAGATCTTTTAGTACTAAGTCTCTAAATACCTTGATTGGAGGTGCTGTAGGGACTGGGGGATTAAATAGTGAAGGGTTACTCAACCCTGAATGCACAGTGTGGGTAATTGTTTGTGGATGAACAGATCTACTCGAATTTGATATTATATATCTTTGGATATTCAATTTGCGCACATATTTCTGTACGTCGATGTATGTGGAAAACTTGTTTAGTTTTTTTGGGGGAGCGAATTTTAGACCTTTATCCAGGACAACTTTTTCAGCTTCTGTAAAGGTCGCCTTACTTAAATTAAAAATACCTTTGTTTTCTATGGCCTTTTTCTTTTTGTCGCGCCACCCCCCTCTGGTGCCCCGTTTTTGTTCTCCATTGTGTAGGGGGTTTTCGGTCTCCTTGTGAAAACCCTCCACTCTCGGGGGCCTGGGTAACTGTTGATTGTAATTAAACGGGGCACCAGACGATCCATGTGTGGTATGGAGTTCATGGGAGTACTGGAATTGTTGCCCTTTAACGTTCTAGGTGGGTATTGAAAAGAGCATAGATCAATTTGCGAAGAGTAGTTGAAGAACCAGGTGTGCATTAAAATAAATCAATAAAGAAATGTAATATTGTTGAATTCGTTCCCAGGGAGGTCGCAAAAAATAACCATGAGTAACAATCATATCTGTCCGCCGGGAAAGGTCTGATTCCTGAGTTGCTGATGTCCAGATAGTGGAACAATTAAACATTTATAAAGAAAACTTGAACAGTATGAATAACAGATTATTCATCATAAGTAGAAAGAAGTACCTCTTAATAAAGTTAAACCAGGCAGAAGCCACTAATTAATTAACTACCCCTGATGGTGATTAAGAAGCTTGTCATAAAGACATTAGAACTAAACATCTGTGTAGATCACTAAGCTGGTAGGGAGCATATCGCAATGGATATGAGGAGGTCTTATAAGTGAATGGTAGACGTTTTTGAGCTTCTCTTATTATACTCTTGTATGGAGAACCTGTCAGTTCCGTTTTGGCAGTATGTCAGTTCTCCAGTCAGTGTAAGGTATTCGTGAGGGGTAGGAATAGTTAAACAGAAAAGATGTCAAATACCCTAATCATTTTATTTTTCTGTATAGAGTGTGTTATCAGAACAGCTGAGATCCCTATTCATGTACCTAGCTATATGGGGGTGGAAGGTCTCATACATCTTCATCTGAGAGATGCGTGTGTTAGTACAGGAGAAGGGAGGGCAGCGGTATATCGCTAAGGTGACAAGTCTGATCCCGCTTTGTGTAAGGAATAATGAACTGCTTCGTGAATCATGTTGAGGGGGATCTTGTTACAACAGACTTTGGGTCCTCCTAGTTATTCGTGCCTAAAGAAGGCAACCAATTGTGTAATGTAGATCTGGTTGTCATGGGAGCAAGTTTCGTTTTAACTTAAGCTGTTCACTTTCAAGATACATGTCAACCAGAACATACAGTGAACTTAAACAGGATCATTATGTGGAGAACAAATAATGTTATCAGCTACCTTTTATGTCTAGATGTGAGGTCCCGGGTATATTTTTAGTTAGAATCACCAGGTAGTGTACTAGGAGCAGGGTGTAACAGTGTCAAGCTGACAACGTTATGTACATCTAAAGGAGAGCTTTCTTTTTTTTTTTTTTTCTTTTTTTTGAGTGGACTTCCCTGATGATCCGGTACCCCAGTAGATTTAAAAGTAAAACATCATACGAATTTAGGTGTAGCACAGCTCTAGTGGAAACTGCATACTGATATTGTGAAGCCGTATCCGTTACGGTGTCATGAGATAGTCAAGCCGTGAAGGCAGGATTCTGCGTTGGTCAGGTAGCGCTTAGATACATAAAGATAAGAATATGTGTAGAAAGTGTGACTTACACTAAACAAGCTTTAAAGATTGAAGACTAAAGGAAAACAATACCAGTCAGGGGCATGAACTTACAGTGTTAGGAAAAACGATAATTGAACAGAGGATAGCTTTCAATATGTGTTGTAGAAGCCATCTGTATTCACCGATCCCTTCTGGCTCTTCTGGAGCGTGGGGGTTTCATCGGACTGTAGATCGAAGGAGATTGTGGATCGGGTTGTAGAAATCTTGGTTCCGATGGTGAACGATGTCTTCGGTATCTTACGTTCTGGGCCTCCATTGATTCACTTCTGGAAGGTGCCGAAGGTGATGTAGAGGTACGAAATTCCGCATACCAATCTGGTACTTCCGTGAGAGGGATGCCTAGAGTGTCACAGAAGTAGTGTAGATCCTCAGGGACTCTGAGGAGAGCTGAGCATCCTTGTACTGTTGCCGCCAAACCAAATTTCCAGCGGTATATTATACCCTTAGCCCGAAGTACTGCCAGAAGGAGTTGCAGCTCCCTTCTGCGCTGTAAGGTTATATTCGATAAATCTTGAAATAGGCGAAGTTCTGTGCCGTTATGTAATAAAGGAATCAGGGTTCGTGCTCTCCTCAGAATTTCTTCTTTCAGGCGGTAATCAATAATGCAGCATACCACATCCCTAGGAGGGTCAGAGTCTTTTCCTTTCGGTCTCAGAGCACGATAGATTCTTTCCATCGCAATGGGAACATCTCTGGGTCTGCTGAGTAGATTATTAAAAATATGGGTAACTTCACTTTGAAGGTGATCCGCATCCACGGCTTCAGGCAAACCTCTCAGCCGGAGATTATGGCGTCTGCCACGGTTATCCAAGTCTTCCAAGTGGCGATTGATATCTCTGAGTTGCCGTGTGTGTGTGTCGATCACCAGATGTTGGTGACAGATCTTTGAAGAATGGAGGGCAGTTGTTTGTTCCACTGCCTGGACTCTTCCAGTAATAGCCTGGATTTCAATTTTTAAATCTGAGATAGCTGCCGTCAGGGTATCCTAATGTCTTTAGCCACGGATCTAAGATCTCTCAAGCTAGGTTGTTGATGTGGGGTGAGAAGAATCCCCCCATCATTGTGTCCATTGTGAGATGGAGAAGCAGATCCATTAGGGTTAGGAGGATGCTGCTGATGGATCTGTGAGGTGGGAGCCGGTGCCAAACTTCCCGTCTGTGCCCGAAACATCTCCGGGATGCTGTGACTGGATTCTGCCGGTAATTCGCAGGGAGAACGTGAACGGGAGGTCGACGATGTTCTAGAGGCAGTACCCATCGTTTTTCAGGTTTGTGAGATGTCGGTGACCGTCCGTAGAAGGCAGATTTCTATCCCTGTCAGCGGAGCTCTGAAATCAAGCGGCCATTCTCTACGAGGTCAAGCCACGTCCCCCGTTTTTTTTTATTGTATTTTTATTGAAAGATTATTCAGAGAAAACAGGTACATATCCAACAGTATGAATACGCTATGGCATAAAGATTGTACAAGCAGATGTAGAGGCAAGTAACAAAAAGAGGTATCTATAATTTTAACAGATAATAATCAAAATAAAAAAAAAGGAAATAAAAATTAAACAGGAAACAAGGCAGTATCACATAAAACATATGGGTAATCATAGCATATAATTTAGAGTGCAGACTTAATGGGGTGGGAGCGGGATATCAAATGAGAGCAGGTCTATATGGGGAGCATAGTGTTGATCGACTTTTGGCCTGTTAAAGGCCTCGTAAAGACTAAAGAGGTGAGCTGAAGGAAGAACTATCCCAGGGGGCCAAAATCCTATCAAACCTATCTGTCGTATCCTCCACCATAGCCGTCAGATGTTCCATTCTACGTATATCCTTGATACCCTGCAATAGCTGCTCTTGGGTTGGGGGAACTGTAGACAGCCAGCAAGCAGGTATGGCCCTTTTGGCTGCCAGCAAGATAAAGGAGGTGAGCTTGTTCGGGACCTTCCCCAGGGCAGGAAATGGGAGGCCCAGAAGGAAGTTTACTGGGTCCAAAGGGAGTTGGACATCAAGTATCTGCTGAAGCATTGAAAGTACCATGGACCAAAAATAAGCAATCAGTTCACATTGCCAAAAGATATGATATTGATTCCCCCTACCTCTCCCACATCTCCAACAGAGAGGGGAGAGAGAGGGGTCGTAACGGTGTGTAACCTCCGGGTTCTGAGTATAAGACTTTATATGCTGTCTCCTTCTGTGCCACACATCAAGAAACCTTAGAGGTCAAGGACCAGATTTTAGCCCACTGTATGTCAGAAATATGTTGTTGGGTGTATTGCACCCATTTGTTCATGTAGGAGTGGGGGACCTTTGAGAGTGGGGCATTCTCCTGGAGAATTTGGTATATACTGGAAATGAGTCGTGTTTGGTATGGAGCTTGGGAGCACAAAAGTTCAAAGGATGTTGGCTTGGTGAGGGCAAGCGAGGGGGAAAGTTTAGAAAGAAAGTGAGTAATTTGGAGGTGTGAGTGTAGCAAGTGGTTAGGAATTTTTATATTGAAGGTCTTTGAAAGATCAGAGTTTGCGGGTGACCAGATTAACAAAGTGCCAGGGTTGAAACATACCCTCTCTAGCCCAAGGGAACATTCGGGAATGTGAAAGGCTGTCAGGGATTAAGGGGTTGAACAGTACATTAGAGAGGGGGGGGGCATATGGAAGAGAGCGAGAATTTGGGGAGGCAAGAACGCCAAATCTTGAGTGAAAATAGCATGGGGTTTAGACAGAGATTCCATAGCTTGAGGTCCGAGATTAACTCAGGGGACCAGATCAGAGAGCATGGATGGGTTGGAAACAGAGATCCCATCTCAATCTCCGCCCAGCTCGGGGGTCTCAGACTAGACCAAGCCACTACTGCTCGGAGATGAGAGGCTAAGTAATACTTATAAATGTCTGGGGCCCCCATACCTCCCTGATCTCTAGGGGAAAAAATCACCGAGCTGGCCACTCTGTGGGCTCCCCCTTTCCAGATAAAGTTAAGAAACCACCTTTTAAGTACTTTCAACTGTGTCATTGGGATGGAAACTGGAAGTGTTTCAAAGAAATATAGCAATTTAGGCATAATGGACATCTTCAACACGTTAATTCTACCTATCCATGATATCGGAAGGAGGTTCCAACGAGTTAGCATAGCATTTATATTCCTAAAAAAGGGGGAGATAGTTGGTCGAATAAAGGGAGGAATATTCAGGCGTGAGTTGAACCCCTAGATATTTGAGAGGCGTTGTGCACCAACGATATGAGTATGAACTTTTAAGCAAAAGAAGGTCATCAGGAGGTATGTGGAGAGGCATGGCTTTAGTTTAGATGTATTACCTTGTAGCCAGAAAGGGAACTAAATTGGGAAAGTAAGGCCTGGAGTGATGGTAGGGAGATGTGAGGGTTAGTTAGGGTAAGGAGTACATCATCGGCAAATAAAGATAGTTTGTACTCCCTTTGATGCATGGGAACCCCTCTTATATCAGGATGGGATCTAATAGCCTCTGCCAAGGTCTCCGGGCACAAGATGAAGAGAAGGGGGGATAAGGGATAGCCTTGTCTAGTTCAGTTGGACATGGGGAATGAACATGACGTGAAAGAAGACAGCTGGACCTGCGAAGTGGGGTTGGAGTATAGGGATTTTAGGGCTTGCATAAAGGGACCTTGGAAGCCAAATCTAGTGAGAGTCGCAAACATATAGGGCCAGCTCAGTCTGTCGAATGCCTTTTGGGCATCAAGGCTTAAGATCAGGGCAGGACGGCGGACCCTGTTCAACATATTGATAAGGTCAATGGTTCATCCGGTATTGTCTCTTGCATGTCTGGTGGGGACAAATCCCACCTGGTCTCTGTCAATGAGTTTTGTCAAAAATTGCGAAAGGTGTTTGGCTAGAATTTTCATGAATAGTTTATAATCTGAATTCAGAAGGGCTATTGGCCTATAGATTTCTGGGAGCGCATGGTCTTTATCAGGTTCCGGTATGACTGTGATATACGAGTGGAGAAATTGTTGGTGGGGGAGTTTTCCCTGGAGGAGAAAGTTTTAAAGGGATACCAGGTGTGGAGATAGGATAGGAAGGAATGACTTATAGAATGAATATGAGAGACCATCTGGGCCTGGGGCTTTATGATTTAGTAAGGACTTGACAGTGTTAGACAGTTCCTCTTCTGTGACAGGGGCGTTTAGTATTTGTACGTCAGAGTCTGATAACTTGGGAAGCCGCATGTCGGACATAAACTCTTCAAAAGGTGTCATTTCAAATGGGGGGTGTTGGTTGAGTGTGAGGCAGTTGTAGTTGTAGAGAGAACTCACCAAACACCTGAGTCATAGTCTGCGGGCAGTAAGCGGGAGTCCCATCAGGGTGCTTGATGTGGTCTGGGAAGGGAAGAAAGGGTCTTGGGTTGAGTCTATAAACCAACATCCTGTGTGGTTTATTTGAAAACTCATAGAACTTTTGTTTAGCCCATAAAAGTGATTTGTGTACTGTTGAAATGTCTAAGGATTTTATTTAGTAGCGTAAAAAGGTTACCGCACGCAGCCGCCCCACCGTGGGAGCCCGGAGCAGGGATCTTTCAGCAGTTGAAAATTTAGACAGCAAAGATGATTTCAAGAGGGTTTTGTCTTTCTTCCTTTGTGAGCCAACAGCTATATAATAAGGGACTTTATGCTGTTGGAGATGGGCAGTGATGGGCCGTAGAGAGCATCGTTTGGCCAATGTTATGGGAGACAGGTCACTGAACAGTTGGAGCCTGTATCCCTTGTATTCAATGCTGGATCTGTTATGAGTAGCTCTTGTCAGGGCCTCTTTGCTCTCATAAAAGTGAAAGCACACCACTATGTCGCGGGGTCTGGCTCCCGCAGGGGGTTTAGAGGCTAAGGACCGATGAGCGCGGTCCATACGCCAATCAATGTCCACTATTTCAGGTGCCAGGGCTTTGGAAAGGCCAAGAAGATAAGATCGTATGTTGTTGTCAGCAACCTTTTCAGGGACACCGCGGATCTTAAGGTTTTGGCGTCTCTCTCTGTTCTCAAGATCCTCTTGCTGTAATTGTAACTGGGATACAGAGTTTTTAAGAAGAGCATTCTCCTCTTCAAGAGCCTGTATATACTGCAGAGTCTCATCAAATTTTGTCTCCAGTGTTGCTGTGCGTTCACCAAGGGCATCTATTTCCCCTCTAAGCTCTCTGGAGATCCTCCCCATCTCCTGGGCAATGTCCCTGGTAACTTGCTGGGCCAAAGCCTGGAGCTTGAGATCCATCAGCTCCGGGATCAGCGTTAGCTGAGGTGTGGAGGGTATGTGAGGAGGGGGGATCTGCTGAGAAGGAGCTTCCGCCATCAGCGTGCTGACATAGTCCTCCGGATCCCGTTGTGAAATCGAGACCGGGGACTGAGGCGTAGTTAGGAAGCGATCCATAGTGGAGGAAGGCTGCGGGGGTGTGGGGGACGGTAGACTGACTGTTAATCCCCGATTTTGCCCATGTAGTGCCGGGGAAGCCTGAGGAGGTGTTGAGGCTTACCCCTGGATCGATCGGTGGCTAATGTAGCTTGTCAGGGGCCTCGGATCTCGGGACGGGACCGGAGCTCACGAGTCACGCGTCTGCCATCTTGGAAAGCCGTGCATGCCGGTGCTAATGTTAAAGAGTTGGAAGGAGCACAGGTTACTGGTGCATGGAGCATTAATAATAAAGATTCTAATGATACAGGGGCACATTTTCATGGTGCAAAGGAAAATTTTCATTCTGCTGATTATATGGTAGACATTGGTTCTGTGTGGCAAGGTTTGAGTGAATCTGCTTTACAGGAAGAAGTAGTGGATAATGGAGTTTTACCCCATTCTAGAGTACCTCTTAATGCCCCAGTGTTAATGCCCTTCTTGCCTTTGAGACCCTCTGCTGCAATGATTGGCGAATCCTCTTTTAAAGAGGCCATGCCATGTGAAATTTTGCCTTTGGAATTTTCATTTAGCTAAAACGGTTAAAGAAAAATTTTGGAGAGGTAAATTCATTGACCTATTGTCATTACTACCTGCTTCAAAAGAACTTCTGTCTAAATCTGACAAGCAGGCAGGGGAACATACAGAAGAGGATAGGAGAGCCATTCAAAAAAACCTTCCAGAACTGGTTATAGGCTTTTTGCATTTATGAGGCTGTCATGGGAGAATGCCTCCCTAGTAAATGCTCGGGTTTATTCCAGCATTCAGATATCATTGCTGGAGCCTTTCGTCATTTTGGTAGTTATCTTGGTACACGTATGATGAGAATTTTCTGCAGAAATTGGCAGTTCACCCCTCTTTACATTGGGGGGGGTCTAAAGATGTAGGCTTATGGTTAAATCTAATGTTGCCTCCAAAACCTCAATTCACCAGAGGGTAAGGTCTACTCCACAAATTACATTTCGCAAGGGATTTTGTTTTGCCTTCAATAAAGGGCAATGCAACTTCCTATCTAACTGCAGGTATAGGCACGAGTGCTCCCACTGTAATGGGAACCATTCTGCCAGCAGGTGCTTTCGTAGATCTGCCTCAACCTCTTTTCAATCACTTCTCAAGGACGCTAGTGGAAAAAGCCTCGACCCCGGTGAGCCTAATAAGAATGCTTCCCTGGTTAGAGCACTATCCAGATCGCAGGATGGCAACTCTGCTAATCAATGGTTTCTGGGATGGTTTTCTGGTTCCTAATTTTAATAGGTCAGGCTGTAATACGGTAAGGAATTGAAAATCTGCTTTATATACAATAACCCATGCATTCCCAGGTTAGGAGCTGGCTCGGACAACCATCTGTGAGCCATTGCGTTCACTAACATCTTTTTGCATTTGTTCAATATGCTTATTTCACTAAATAATTATTTCAAAAATGGTGTGCATGGGGTGGTATTGGTGATTAGAGAAAATGAATACATAGTTTGACATGTTCACCTAGGCCATTGATGGCGAACCTAGGCAACCCAGATGTTTTGAAACTACATTTCCCATGACTCTCAACTCCACTGAAGAGTGCATGAGCATTTCTTTACCCCAGCTTGTGACTGAACAATAAAGAGCAACAGCATACAGCTCTCTCCTCATGTAAGCATATTCAGTGTTAGTCTGAGAAAAGTAGAAAAAGCAAGATCTCTGAGTAAAAAATCAACTTCATTATTTTTAACAAATACACAAATTGATTTATTGACAGGGACTCCATACAGAATTGCTTGATAGAAAATATAACCATTAATGATACCCCAGAAGTGGCTGTGGACATTATATTTTAAACTTTAAAATCTGCCCCCGCTATGTAAATGGGTATCGGGTACATCAATGGGCATCAGGTACCCTTTCTGGCATCAGGTACTATCATGTGACATCAGAAGTGGGCAGTGCCACTGGGTGATGTAACTGGGTGGCCCTGCCCCATCGTGAAGGACATCAAGGGACAGAATTTTTTTATCTTTTAATAAAGGACTTGTCAAAAAAGTTTTCCTGTGTTTCTTACTTTTTGACACTTTTTTTTTTGGTGAATGGGTACAGGTACAATGTACCCAATACCCATTCACATAGGGGGAGTCGGGATCTGGGGGCTCCTTTTTAAAGGGGGCTTCCAGATTCTGAAAAGCCCCCCACCCGCAGACTTCGACAACCACAGCCCAGGATTATCGGGAAGAGGCCCTTGTCCCCATATGCTTTGGGGTGGGGGTGCAGAGTCCCCCCCTGCCCCAGAGCACCCACCCCCCCACATTGAGAGCATGTGGCCTGGTAAGGTTCGGGGGGCTCACTCACCCCCCCTTTTCTGACCTTCCAGGCTGCATGCTCGGATAAGGGTCTGATATGGACTGGGGGGCACCCTACGTCATTTTTTAAAACATTTTTCTATTGTCAGGCAATTGCTGGCATTCTTTATCTTTATATTAATCTGTCAGTGGGGAAGTCTGCTGATAGATGATGGTTGTTAGGAATGCGGGCGGCCGGCTTCCCGGCCCGCTGCTTAACAACCAGTTATTTCTTCACACAGAATTCAAATTGGTTGATCGTTTTTTGACCAATCCAAATTCTAATTGTTCTGAAAAGTTGGAATTTATTAGAAAACAAATAAACAAAACTAAATGTGGTGTTGTCCCTCGCGCTATGTTGAGTACAAGGAATACGTCAATACCAAAATAAAATAACTCGGTGTTGAAAAATAGTGAAAAAATGTAGATAGTGATGATGTCTCTGTGGACTGCAGCAAAATCAAAAGTGTTCACATACAACTAACATAATGATAATAATAAAGGGATTTCGCGCTTAAAATCTATCACATATAAATACATAAACTAACATTAATGTGATCTTGTGCGTGCAGCTATGATAGCTGTAAAAATAGGTGTAGTCAGTAAATATGTACAAACAGTGAGAACAAAATAATCCAAATGTGCTGATGTGCATAGATTATCTCTTCATGAATCAATACAAAGGAAAAGTTCATAATAATGTGTCACATCCACTGGGATCAAATATGAGAGGGAATGATGGTGATGTTCTGTCGGAACTATACTCACCGAGGCCAAGATGCCGAGAGCGGCTCGCCCTTACGACCACGCGCACCCGACCCCTGGAAGTGATACAGGGAATTGGGGGCACGCGGAGGCACGGGCTTCCGGTGGTGGCTGGATTCCCGAAGGGCCAGAAGGAGGTCCGCGTAAGCGGGTGGGCACTGGAGAAACTGCAAAGACAAGTGGTTAACTCTGAACTAGTGTATCAGGCAGGGCAAAGTCCGTTATTCAGGCAGAGGTCAGAACCGGGATATCAAGCAAGAGCAAAGTCCGTTAAATCAGGCAGAGGTCAGAACCGGGGTATCAAGCAAGAGCAAAGTCCGTTAAATCAGGCAGAGGTCAGAACCGGGGTATCAAGCAAGAGCAAAGTCCGTTTAATCAGGCAGAGTTCAAAGGTATCAGGCCAGCAAGAGTAATCCGTTGATCAGGCAGAGGTCAGGGGTATCAGGCAAGCAAGAGTAATCTGTTAACAGGCAGAGATCCGGGGTATCAGGCAAGCAAGGACAATCCGTTGGTCAGGCAGGGTTCAGCACAGAAACACTTTTAGGAAACACAGGGAGTAGCAGGTACAGGGAACAGGGCACAGCTGACGACAAACCAGCAACCCGACTGGGTGCTGGAGCCGTCAGATGTAGCCCTCCGGCGAGCGCGTCAGCGTGACGCGCTGCCGGGCACGCGCACGGCCACGGCGCGCACACGGGGACTGCTGCACCATTGGGCCGCGAACGGGTGTACGGCGTAGCGTGAGTCCTCCGCGCATGCGCCCTGGAGCCCGGCGGACGGAGGCGGCTTGTGCCTCCTGACAGTGCCCCCCTCCACTGGATCAAATACTGCAGTTGTCTGCCCTTCTTCCTACAGTTAAGGATGGACTCCACCTCAAACTCATTCTCCCCATCCACCCTAACTGGTGGAGGAGGAAGTTCCCCTCTTTCCGGAAAAGTGCTGTCCACCACGGGCTTCAGTAAGGACACGTGGAAGGCAGGATGGATTCTGTAAGTCTTTGGTAATGCTAGCTCCATAGCCACAGGGTTGATAATCCTTTTGATGGGGAAAGGACCAATGAACTTGGGCCCCAATTTCCGAGAAGGCACAGATAGTTTAAGGTTGGTAGTAGACAACCAGACCTCCTCTCCTATATTAAAGGTTGGATTCTCCCTCCTGCCCCGGTCATACTGTTCCTTGTAATCCGCTTGAGCTTTTTGCAACATGTCTTGAATCCTCTGGAAATTCGCTTGTAAAGAGGTTAAGAGGTTATTCTGTCATGCACTGCAGGGACTGCTATCTCAGGAACATCGTTGGACAGAAAGGTGGGATGGAATCCGCAATTTTCCCCGAAAGGCGTTTGGTTGGTAGCAGCGTGAACAGAATTGTTATACGCGAACTCCGCGTATGGGAGAAGGCTTGCCCAATCATCTTGAGATCCTGAGCAGAAACCGTTTGGCCGTTACTCTGAGGGTGGTAAGCTGATGAGAGGCAGACCTTGATATTTAAGGCTTTGCAGAGCTCCCTCCAAAATTTGGACGTAAATTGTACACCCCTGTCTGATACAATGCTCTTTGGTACGCCATGGAGCCTGATGATTTCCTTCAGAAAAATATTGGCTGTCTCTAAGGCCGAAGGGGTGCCCTTCATGGGCAAAAAATGGGCCATCTTGGAGAGACGGTCAACCACGACAAAAATAGTGGTAAAACCCCCCGAGGCTGGCAAGTCCACTATGAAATCCATGGAGACGTCAGAGCATGGCCGTTCTGGGATGGGCAGAGGTCTTAGTAAACCCCAAGACTTGGCGTTTTGACCTTTGTTCCGCTGACATAGAGGGCAGGAAGCCACATATTCCTTGCAATCCCGTCTCCACCCAAGCCACCAAAAGGAACGGGAGACCAGCTCGGATGTCTTTCTTATTCCAAAGTGCCCTGTGAGTTTATGGTCATGGCACATTTTAAGGGTTAGCGACCGTGTCTCCCGAGGTACAAAAATGTTTCCACGGATCCAAAAAAAATTACCATTTCTTTTCAAGGATTGCACCTCTGGTTCCATGCAAGAGTTGGATGATGATTTGATGGATGACATCAAATCCACTTGTGCCATCGCAAGGAAGTTTTGAGAGGATTGTACCAGGTTCTGGAGTTTGGGACTCTGCTGAGAACACCCGTGAGAGTGCGTCTGCCTTTCCATTCTTTGAGCCAGGTCTGTAGGATATGTGAAAGTTGAAGCGAGAGAAAAAGAGAGCTCAGCGGGCTTGTCTAGGTTTTAGTCGTTTTGCTGTCCGTAAGTACTCGAGGTTCTTATGATCTGTAAAGATCATCACTGGATGTAATGCGCCTTCGAGCAGATACCTCCATTCTTCTAGAGCGAATTTTATGGCCAGCAGCTCCCTGTCACCCACGTCGTAGTTTAATTCTGGCGGGCTGAGTCTCCGGGATGCGAATGCAACGGGGTGAAGGATGGCTTTGGGCCCTTGTCTTTGGGAGAGAATTGCTCCTGTTGCAATTTCTGAGGCGTCCACCTCCAGAACAAATGGCTGAGAAGGATCGGGGTGGCGAAGAATTGGAGCCGAACTAAACAGGTCTTTTAATTTCAGAAAGGCCTCTTGTGCGGCCTCGGACCACCGGAAGGAACTGTGCTGACGGGTTAGCTGGGTGATGGGTGCCACAATGGTCGAGAATCCGATAATAAATTTCCGATAAAAGTTAGCGAATCCTATGAATCGTTGGACCCCTTTTTTATTGGACGGAGCTGGCCAATCTTGGATGGCTTGTATCTTTTGGGGATCCATTGCGATCCCATCGGCTGATATGATGAACCCCAGGAATTGTACCACTGATCTCTCTAATTCGCACTTCTCCACTTTCAAATAAAGCTTGTGCTGTTTTAATATAGTGAGGACCCTTTTGACATGCCCCTTGTGTAGCTCAATCGTGGAAGAGAAAATGAGTATGTCATCTAGATAGACAACAAGGAAGTCATCCAGGTATTCTCGGAATATATCGTTAACTAGGTGCTGAAAAGTGGCTGGAGCATTGCATAGCCCGAATGGCATCACCAGGTACTCGAAGTGTCCAAACCTGGACCTGAATGCTGTCTTCCATTCATCCCCGGCTCTGATTCTAACAAGGTTATAGGCACCCCGAAGGTCTAATTTGGAAAAGACCTTGGCAGATCCGAATCGTTGGAACAGCTCCGGAATGAGCGGCAGTGGATACCTGTTCTTGATAGTGATATTATTAAGCTGCCGGTAGTCCACGCAAGGTCTAAGGGATCCATCCTTTTTCCCGACAAAGAATATCCCTGCTCCGGCAGGTGAGGATGAGGGACGAATAAAACCCTTTTCCAGGTTCTCATTGATGTATTGTCTGAGCGCCTCCAGTTCAGTCTCGGAGAGAGGGAATATACGACCGAACGGAATCACTGATCCCGGCAACAGGTCGATCGGACAGTCATAAGGCCGATGAGGTGGTAGGCGGTCAGCCATTTGTTTATTAAAGACCTCTTGGAACTCCAGATATTCAGAGGGAATCTGCTGAAGTTTGTCTGACGGAGTAGTAACCGTAGCGCAAACCTTCGGGGTTGAAGGGAGGTAATGCTCAGAGCAATATGGAGAGGAGAAGGACACCACCTTGGTGCTCCATTGGATCTGCGGATCATGAGCCTGTAACCAGGGCAGACCTAGGATGACTGGAAAAATGGGAGAATGGATGAGGTCAAGCCGTAGGAGCTCCTGATGCCCGGAGTCGGTGGTTACTAGAATAGGCCGGGTCTCCTGGGTGATTGGACCCGAATTAGGAAGAGACCCATCAGCTAGATGCACCTGTAGACCTTGAGCTTTTGTTTGCAAGGGAATACGGAGGCTGCGGGCCAAGGCTGCATCCATGAAGCAGCTACAAGCCCCCGAATCAATGATGGCGGGTAGGCGAGACTCCCCTTCCGGTAGCTGCAAGGAAACAAACAACATCACATAAGACTTTGGAGCATTATTATCTTGGTAATTCATCAATTTTGGCTGAAGGAACTTACTGGGCCTTATTGGACAACTGCGCAGGAAGTGTCCAGCTCCCCCGCAATACAGACACAGATTGGACTGCCGTCTGCGTTGCCTCTCTTCCGAAGTTAGCGGGGCCCTGACCAGGCCTAACTGCATGGGCTCAGCTTCAGGAGGTGTAGTAGGAGATGGTGACGGCATAGGTGAGATGGTGACGGCATAGGTGGGGCTCTGAATGGTGTCCACATAGGGCGTGGACCCTAAAACCGCTCCGAGCGGCATTCTCGCAGGCGCCTGTCCAGTTTCGTGGCTGCCTGAATGAGCTCTTCCAAGGAATCAGGAGTCTCCATTCTGGTTAGCTCATCTTTGAGGAGTTCAGACAAGCCTTGACGGTACTGGTAGCGAAGAGCCGGCTCATTCCAATTCGTGTCGGCCGCCCATTTACGGAATTCTACCGTATAGTCTTCAATAGGTCTCCTCCCTTGGGACAAGTGGTGTAAGATGGCTTCAGCTGTAGCTTTCCGTTGAGGGTCGTCATAGAGTTTGGACATACCCTCGAAGAAGGTATCTATGGAATTTAACACAGGACTTCCCTGTTCCATTAAGCCGTGGGCCCAAGCCTGAGGTTCTTCTGACAGCAGTGAGATAGCGAAGCCCACCTTGACGATCTCTGACGCGAATGTCCGGGGCTGGAGGGCAAAGTAAAGAGAACATGCCTTCTTAAAAGCTCTGAATTTTTTACGGTCCCCTGAGAACCGTTCGGGTGTAGGGACCCTAGGTTCAGGAAGCGCCATGACAACTGTAGGGTTGGTGGTGGCCTGGGGAAGCGGACCTTCATTGCTGGGTGCCGGAACTGCAGCAGCAGGAGGAAGTACCCCAGTAATTTGTTGGAGGCGGTTGTCAATCTGAGTATACCCCTCCTGTAGCTTCTGAACTGAGTCGGCCAAAGTGGAGACCTGCTGACACAGGATCTCCAAAGGAGAGCGCGCTCTGTCGGCCTCGGACATCTTGCTGGTTTGTACTGTCGGAACTATACTCACCGAGGCCAAGATGCCGGGAGTGGCTCGCCCTTACGACCACGCACACCCGACCCCTGGAATTGATACAGGGAATTGGGGGCACGCGGAGGCACAGGCTTCCAGTGGTGGCTGGATTCCCGAAGGGCCAGAAGGAGGTCCGCGTAGCCGTTGGGCACTGGAGAAACTGCAAAGACAAGTGGTTTACTCTGAACTAGGGTATCAGGCAGGGCAAAGTCCGTTATTCAGGCAGAGGTCAGAACCGGGATATCAAGCAAGAGCAAAGTCCGTTAAATCAGGCAGAGGTCAGAACCGGGGTATCAAGCAAGAGCAAAGTCCGTTTAATCAGGCAGAGTTCAAAGGTATCAGGCCAGCAAGAGTAATCCGTTGATCAGGCAGAGGTCAGGGGTATCAGGCAAGCAAGAGTAATCCGTTAACAGGCAGAGATCCGGGGTATCAGGCAAGCAAGGACAATCCATTGGTCAGGCAGGGTTCAGCACAGAAACACTTTTAGGAAACACAGGGAGTAGCAGGTACAGGGAACAGGGCACAGCTGACGACAAACCAGCAACCCGACTGGGTGCTGGAGCCGTCAGATGTAGCCCTCCGGCGAGCGCGTCAGCGTGACGCGCTGCCGGGCACCCGCACGGCCACGGCGTGCACACGGGGACCGCCGTGCACCCGCGCGCGCCACACCATTGGGCCGCAAACGGGTGTACGGCGTAGCGTGAGTCCTCCGCGCATGCGCCCTGGAGCCCAGCGGACAGAGGCGGCTTGTGCCTCCTGACATGTTCTTAATATGGAGGGATCCGGTGAAGCCGGGCTCTCTAAACTCTCACCTTAAGAAAAGCAAATGTAGGCATCAAACAGGTTCTTTGGTAGATGCTGTATGGTGTAGCTTATCAGTTGTTCAGGTGGGACTTCTCTGATGGCTAGATCATCCTCCCGGTATACAGATACCTATCAAATTAAAGGAGGGGTTGCCCACCTGGGCTCCACCGATCCGGTGGAATATACGGGGAAGGGAGAGAAAAAGGCCTCCAATGGTGTAGTAATGTTAAATATAGGTAATAGAGTTTATTAAGTGATAAGGTGGTCTCTTACATTAAAATAAGTTAAAAACAGCATGAATAGCAAAAGGATTCACAAGAGTGGCGTCTGAGGCGTGGCAGAGAGCAGACATAACCGTAAGTCAGTAAGGAGGCGCCTCAGACGCCACTCTTGTGAATCCTTTTGCTATTCATGCTGTTTTTAACTTACTTTAATGTAAGAGACCACCTTATAACTTAATAAACTCTATTATATTTAACATTACTACACCATTGGAGGCCTTTTTCTCTCCCTTCCCCGTATATTCCACCGGATCGGTGGAGCCCAGGTGGGCAACCCCAACTTTAATTTGATAGGTATCTGTATACCGGAAGGATGATCTAGCCATCAGAGAAGTCCCACCTGAACAACTGATAAGCTACACCATACAGCATCTACCAAAGAACCTGTTTGATGCCTACATTTGCTTTTCTTAAGGTGAGAGTTTAGAGAGCCCGGCTTCACCGGATCCCTCCATATTAAGAACATCACCATCATTCCCTCTCATATTTGATCCCAGTGGATGTGACACATTATTATGAACTTTTCCTTTGTTTTGATTCATGAAGAGATAATCTATGCACATCAGCACATTTGGATTATTTTGCTCTCACTGTTTGTACATATTCACTGACTACACCTATTTTTACAGCTATCATAGCTGCACGCACAAGATCACATTAATGTTAGTTTATGTATTTATATGTGATAGATTTTAAGCGCGAAATCCCTTTATTATTATCAAATAAACAAAACTAATTTTAATGGATTTCAGCAAAATTTGTTACTATTCGTTACTATTTCATTTAGAGATTGGGATAATCCAAATCTCCAAATAAGCCATAAAATGAGTCCAAATTTGTATTTGGACCACAACTAATTGCACATGTCTACTCCCTCCTCACTTCTGGTTTTGGCGCTGTTAACTAGGTTAAGTATATATAGGAATATTTACATATATAGTACATAGCCTGTTTTGAGGATTCTTGAACAGAAAAGTAGTATTTCGATCTGCAATATACATTTATTGATAACTGACACACTAAACAGTATTTACAAAACAATGTACTGTATAAGTACCTTGGGTTACATGATATGTACAAATTACAAAATTTGCATCTTTACAATACAATGTACAGTACAAGTATGAATTTAGCTTACCTCTCAGCTTTAGGTCTGTTCATAGTGAGTGCTTGTGTGTCCCCAGGACAAAGAATGCACAGCTTGGTAACAATGCATTATATCGCCCTCTCCTTTCTGTACAGTGGCTAACACAATGCACCCTAATTGGTCACTATACCTAGCAAATGTATATTGGGAGCAGCCTGATTAGATGATTAAAATAAGGCTTCTGTTTACAACCCATGTGAGATGTGCTAAGGAAAGACAATGTGACCAGCCTTGCCTCAGCATATTACGCCACGTATCACATGGCTTCATCAGAGGATAAATTACAAATTGGTATGAAAAATGTTGAAGAGATATACAATATGCTAATAAACTGATGCTAAAGGACCCATATCTAACAATCAGTGATGAATGCAATAAAATAGACAAGATAGCCCTGGAACTACTCTGAAATGCACCAAAAGATATCTACACTAATCAAATCAGCGTGATACAGGTAAATTCATGTTTGTTTATCTCACACAATAAAGTGAAAAAAAAAGGTCTAATTAATCACCCTTTATTTTTTGCACCAGTTAGTGTAAACAATGTTATTTATATCGCTTTCTAATTAACATCAGATTATGTACAGTATGTACTTATTTTGTTGTACTTTGTATTATAATTGTTAATGATTTCTATAAGCTTAAGGAATTTAATAAAATGTTAAATATTAGGAAAGCCACAATAAAATTAATAATTACACATTAACAAAACTTAATATTGTTTAACAATTTTTGTATGTAAAGGTTTAGGTGTAACATCACATCTAGTAAGCATTTACTTTTCAGCTAAGCAGAGATAGCATAAGCTATATACAGTGTATTGTAAGTTTTTAGAATATTTTTATTTGAATGTGTATATCATTTTCACTAAACTAATGACATTCAAGGACTTGGAAAAGATTCCTTAGAGATCATTCACTATATAAGCTCTTTAATTAATTTTAGAGATTTTTGTCCTTTACATTAAGGCTGTGAGGTCTGATCTCAGCAGAAAAGTTTCTCAATCGTACACACATTTCAACATTTAACATCTTTTTGTCTCTGAGCGCAAATTATTAAAAAACACTGAAAGCTTTGTGGTGTCTATTTATATAAGGTATGTTTTACAGATTAATTTGAAAAAAGGTTAGAAACTAGGAATAAAATAACCTCAATAAAAATATGTGGTGCTAACATTATGTACTCTTACAATTGCGCCAAATTTATATGATTTATGTAAGCTGACAGAGAATGTATTTCTGTGGATATGAAGTCATTACTGGAATTAATGAGCAGTCAACATCCATTCCTAAAGCAGAGAACTAATGCATTAAATCAGATTCTCACAACAATATTGCAACTTATGTCCACACTTTAAGACAGTGCTTAAATATTTTGCAATAAGACATGTTTTCTTGTTCATGTAATAGTTTTCTAAATAAGATTATGCCCTAGGAATAAAAGTTGAGCAAACCGTCTAATTTTGAAAGAAATAGTCATTTAAATTGTCAATTTAACTATATTAAATCTTTTCAAATACTAAGCCCTGTTGCCATGGTGACTAAATGTATCAAATGGGTCTAGTGTTTCATAAAGAAGGCACATACAATCTGACCTTCTGATTCGTTTAACCTTAAATATAATTGCAGATATTAAACACGATACAAAAAAGCTAGTGGCCACTTTGCTTTTAGACAAATTAATATTAATCAGTGTCAATTCTAAGTGAACATGTTTGGAGAAATACTGTCACAGAGCCTAGATGTCAGTTCTAAGATTAAATAAACATTCCACTGAGCTGTGTGAAACAAGAATAATGTAATGTATCAACAGAATGACATTAGATGTTTGCAATCCTCACTGGAACTAGTGAAGGAAAAGCAATGAAATGTTTCTTATCTGAAAGCTCCTTTTTTCCAGACACAATACACTATATAACATTACAATTATTTAGCAGATTACTTATTTCTTACATAAAATATGTTGGTTTATTAGAGTGTCTGAATTTGATTCACCCTGTAAAACAAATGTAATCTCTGTTTTCTAACCTTTCTGTAACCACACCTCTAGCCATCCTACATCACTCATATCAGTATGCCAGTTTTGCAACAGTACTTCCAATTTCAGATCCTAAAAACAACTAACCAAAACAAACAATGTACCAAAATAAAAAGAGATACAGTGCATTTGTGAAATGCCCTTAATAAATATAAGGTGTTTTCAAATAAACATTCTTGTTCTGTAAAGTGACTAAGAGCAATAAAGTGCTCAATTATACGTCATAAAATCTTGTGCAAGTCTTCACTACCAAATCTCTTCAAGTGTGCCACTTGACCATTGTGCCACCCCCAACACACTGGAAAACTCATTAGACATCCATGACCCTCTATATTTAGTGAGTCAATAAGTGCCTTGTGCCCAAGGGAAACCACATCCAGGATATATGCTGCAGCTCCACTAAATACTATTATCTCAGTTATAAGCATCACAGACCACAGGAGAAAAAATTAATCATAGTGTAAAACCCTTTATTAAAATGACATCATAAAAACAAAGCCAATAAAACACTCACATTAGGAGGTGCATTAGAGCATGCACCCAGGTAAAAGCACTTAATATATGCTGAGGACCTGCTCCACCATCCGTGGTGTGAGCTTGGTCTTCACTCCCGCAACTTCCAATTGTACATGCGTCAATTCCAGGTCCAGTTTGCGTGATGACGTCACTTTCTGTAGCCCCACTGACGCATTTTAGCGTGATGACATCTTCAGATGGGTGGTATTGGTGGATAATCATCGATACCATATTCCTTCAAACTTCAGAGACAAACAATTATGTAGATAAATTGAACTTTTAAGGTGCCAAAAGAAAACTTCCAAATACTGAATAAACTTAAAAATGTATTTTATTCTACACATTGGTAAAAGCAGGATAGTAAACAAAAATTGAATGCAACATAACTTCATATAAGAGTATTTGGACATGCATTGCAACTTCTGATAGCCAGCTCCTAAAGCTTTCTGCTTCATTGGTGTGTGAATGTATACATCATTTTATCACAGCCATCATATGTCCAATGTGCCCAACTCCCATATATGTACAACCAGTTCAAGCAGCTGGCATTTTGTTGATGGGTACAGATAGTAAAGGAGGCTGGGAATTCCTTGTGACATTGGGTTCACTTTCTGTTATATATCACAACAGCTCTCCCAATTATGGTGGATAGTAATGACTGCAGGAGTAGCTGGCAGGGTTTTTTTATGTTTCTCTATGGGGTTCAGGAATTTACATGTGCAGACAGATATTGCTTCCATACACATGCTGAAACATTATGAAATGGTATGTCTCTTGCAATTTTTTTTCATAGGTTAATGATATGTGCATGTTTACATATTTGCTGCCAGTGGCTGCTGATTGATGGCAGTAGGATACCCTCTATGACCATTTACTTCTCCTAGAATGTTAGTGGGATAAAGTGATTTGACTATGCAGGTAAGCTATTGCACTCACCTGTTCCACACTTCAGTACCAGATCTTTCTCTGTATGTCTCGCCACATGCTTCCTGCCTCTGCCAGCATCGCAATCAATAACAAGGGGGCACCATGCTAAAGGGCTAGCATGTGAGTTGTTGCCCACCCATCAAGCTAAGAATGTACATTCTTTCAACCTAACCCCCCCCCCCCTGTTTTCCCAGTGATTGCTCAAGTGTGCTTGGGTGCCTTCGAGTGTGATCTCTGTACCACCAGCTCCTGTGTGCCTCCTGCAGTCCATAGTGTTCTGTGCATTTCTACACCTTGTATTCAGCTGTATTCTGCTGGACAGCTAAAGTGGTTATACCTGTAGTGAGGGGTGAATGTTCACTGAAGTGCTTATAGACCTTGGGAGGTCTTAGTATCTGGTAAGCAGATATAGTTACCATACTTATCTTGTGGGGAGCACCGGGTGTCTGCACCAATTGAAATTGGATTCACACTTCTTTTAAGTTCACTAGTTGGACTCTTGGAATTTTGGACTTATTTTTCCCTTTTCTCACTACATTTCAATAGATCGCTTTTGTGCATACTATATATATTGATCACGTAGTAACAGCGCAACACTTTGAGTGTTATTTTCTGTTATGATGTGTACATACAGTCAGGTCCATAAATATTGGGACATCAACACAATTCTAATCTTTTTTGCTCTATACACCACCACAATGGATTTGAAATGAAACAAACAAGATGTGTTTTAACTGAAGACTTTCAGCTTTAATTTGAGGGTATTTACATCCAAATCATGTGAACGGTGTATGAATTACAACAGTTTGTATATGTGCCTCCCACTTTTTAAGGGACCAAAAGTAATGGGACAATTGGCTGCTCAGCTATTCCATGGCCAGGTGTGTGTTCTTCCCTCATTATTCCATTTACAAGGAGCAGATAAAAGGTCCAGAGTTCATTTCAAGTGTGCTATTTGCATTTGGAATGTGTTGCTGTCAACTCTCAATATAAGATCCAAAGAGCTGTCACTATCTGGTAGGGATGAGCTTCGAGTTCCAGTCGAACTCATGTTCGACTCAAACATCGGCTGTTCGCAAGTTTGCCGAACAGCGAACAATTTGGGGTGTTCGCGGCAAATTCGAATGCCGCGGAACACCCTTTAAAAGTCTATGGGAGAAATCAAAAGTGCTAATTTTAAAGGCTTATATTCATGGTATTGTCATAAAAAGTGTTTGGGGACCTGGGTCCTGCCCCAGGGGACATGGATCAATGCAAAAAAAAGTTTTAAAAACGGCCGTTTTTTCGGGAGCAGTGATTTTAATAATGCTTAAAGTGAAACAATAAAAGTGTCTATAGTATGCCTGCAAAGGGGCGCATGTTTCCCGTGTTTAGAACAGTCTGACAGCAAAATGACATTTCAAAGGAAAAAAAGTCATTTAAACTACTTGTGGCTATTAATGAATTGCCGGTCCGACAATACACATAAAAGTTCATTGATAAAAACGGCATGGGAATTCCCCACAGGGGAGCCCCGAACCAAAAGTAAAAAAAAAATGACGTTGGGGGGTCCCCCTAAATTCCATACCAGGCCCTTCAGGTCTAGTATGGATATTAAGGGGAACCCTGGCCAAAATTTTTTTAAACAATGGCGTGGGGTCCCCCTCAAAATCTATACCAGACCCTTCAGGTCTGGTATGGATTTTAAGGGGAACCCCGTGCCAAAATTAAAAAAAAAACGGGTGGGGTCCCCCCAAAAATCAATACCAGAATCTTATCCGAGCACGCAACCTGGCAGGCTGCAGGAAAAGAGGGGGGGACGAGAGAGCACCCCCCCTCCTGAACCGTACCAGGCCACATGCCCTCAACATTGGAAGGGTGCTTTGGGGTAGCCCCCAAAACAACTTTTCCCATGCTGATGAGGACAGGGGCTTCATCCCCACAACCCTGGCCGGTGGTTGTGGGGGTCTGCGGGCAGGGGGCTTATCGGAATCTGGAAGCCCCCTTTAACAAGGGGACCCCCAGGTCCTGACCCTCCCCCCTGTGTGAAATGGTAAGGGGGTACAAAAGTACCCCTACCATTTCACTAAAAAACTGTCAAAAATGTTAAAAATGACAAGAGACAGTTTTTGACAATTCCTTTATTTAAATGCTTCTTCTTTCTTCTTTGTTCTATCTTCTATCTTCCTTCGATTTCTTCCACTTCTGGTTCTTCTGGTTCTTCCTCCGGTGTTCTCGTCAGGCATTTTCCTCCGTGGCGTCTGCGTCTTCTTCCCTTCTTCTCCTCGGGCCGCTCCGCATCCATGATGGCATGGAGGGAGGCTCCCACTCTTCTCTTCATCTTCTCGTCTTCATCTTCTTCTCTTCATCTTCTTGTCTGCATCTTCTTTTTGGGCTGCTCCGCATCCATGATGGCATAGAATGAGGCTCTCGCTGTGTGACACTTCTCCTCTTCTGACGGTTCTTAAATAACGATGTGGTGGGGCCACCCGGTGACCCCGCCCACTCTGGCGCACGGGGACTTGATGGGACTTCCCTGTGGCATTCCCCGTGATGCCACAGGGAAGTCCCGTCAAGTCACCGCGCGTCAGAGGGGGCAGGGTCACCGGGTGGCCCCGCCCCCCGTTATTTAAAAAGCTGCCATTTTTAAAACTTTTTTTTGCATTGATCCATGTCCCCTGGGGCAGGACCCAGGTCCCCACACACTTTTTATGACAATAACCTGCATATAAGCTTTTAAAATTAGCACTTTTGATTATTCATGTTCATGTCCCATAGACTTTACTGGTGTTCGCGTGTTCAAACAAATTTTTTGCCTGTTCGCATGTTCTGGTGCGAACCAAACAGGAGGGTGTTCGGCTCATCCCTACTATCTGGAAAGCAAGCCATCATTAGGCTAAAAAAAAAAAAACCCCATCAGAGAGATAGCAAAAACATTAGGTGTGGCCAAATCAACTGTTTGGAACATCCTTAAAAAGAAAGAACGCATCGGTGTGCTCAGCAACACCAAAAGTCCCGGAAGACCATGGAAAACAACTGTGGTGGATGACCGAAGAATTCTTTCCCTGTTGAATAAAACACCCTTCACAACAGTTGGCCAGATCTAGAACACTCTCCAAGAGGTAGGTGTATGTGTGTCAAAGTCAACAATCAAGAGAAGACTTCACCAGTGAATACAGAGGGTTCACCACAAGATATAAACCATTGGTGAGCCTCAAAAACAGGAAGGCCAGATTAGAGTTTGCCAAACAACATCTAAAAAAGCCTTCACAGTTCTGGAACAACATCCTATGGACAGATGAGCCAAGATCAACTTGTACCAGAGTGATGGGAAGAGAAGAGTATGAAGAAGGAAAGGAACTGCTCATGATCCAAAGCATACCACCTCATCAGTGAAGCATGGTGGTGGTGGTGTCATGGCATGGGCATGTATGGCTGTCAATGGAACTGGTTCTCACGTATTTATTGATGATGTGACTGCTGACAAAAGCAGCAGTATGAATTCTGAAATGTTTCGGGCAATATAATCTGCTCATATTCAGCAAAATACTTCAGAACTCATTGTAAGGCGCTTCACAGTGCAGATGGACAATGACCCGAAGCATACTGCGAAAGCAACCAAAGAGTTTTTTAAGGGAAAGAAGTGGAATGTTATGTAATGGCCAAGTCAATTACCTGACCTGAATGCGATTGAGCATGCATTTCACTTGCTGAAGACAAAACTGAAGGGAAAATGCCCCAAGAACAAGCAGGAACTGAAGACGGTTGCAGTAGAGGCCTGGCAGAGCATCACCAGGGATGAAACCCAGCATCTGGTGATGTCTATGCATTCCAGACTTCAGGCTGTAATTGACTGCAAAGAATTTGCAACCAAGTATTAAAAAGTGAAAGTTTGATGGATGATTGTTAATCTGTCCCATTACTTGTGGTCCCTTAAAAAGTGGGAGGCACATATACAAACTGTTGTAATTCCTACACCGTTCACCTGATTTGGATGTAAATACCCTCGAATTAAAGCTGAAAGTCTGCAGTTAAAGCACATCTTGTTTGCTTCCTTTCAAATCCATTATGGTGGTGTATAGAGCCAAAAAGATTAGAATTGTGTCGATGTCCCAATATTTATGGACCTGACTGTATGTGTGAGTGTTGTTGTTTTTTCACTTGTTTTTTAACTTGTTTTATTCACTTAGAATCATAATTTATTTACCTATAGCGCAAATTTTTTCTTTTATATTTAATATACTTAATATATAAAGTTAGTTTGTCCTCCTCTAAGCCTCTACAGAATCCTACAATCTCTTCTGTGGATTAAATAGCAATCAGTTATGGTTCAATCACCAGAGTGAAGAGAAGGGGGGACAAAGCAGAACCTTGTCTCCTCCCTAATGCCCAGAGAATTCATTCAGACAGATAATTGTTTGGCCTGATACAGGCCTTGGAGAAGCATACATAAGTTGAACCTATTTTGGGTAATTTGGGCCAAGGTTAAGTTCTGATAACACCAGCCAGAGATATTTCCACTCATTACTATCAAAAGCTTTGGCAGTGTCAAGGAAAAGGACAGCTCAGTCTCCCACCCTATTCATGGGGATCTGAAGGTTCAAAAACATGTCAGTTATTTATACAGGTAGCTCTATTTTGAATGAACCCAGATTGATTCGGGTTAAACGATTTGTTTATTACCATACTGAGTCTGGATGCAAGAACATGACCTAGTAGCTCAATATCAATACAAAGCAGGAAAATAGGTCTATTTGAAGGAGGTTATGAGGGATCTTTCCCTATCATGGGTAGAACTATGATCATTTGTTCACATATAGAGTAAAGTGCCCATTCTAACACTTGTAGCAACTCAGGTAGTAAAACCTCACAATAATGTTTATACATTTCTACCTGAAGGCCATCATGACCCAGAGATTTATGATTGGAGGATAGGCATGGGCCAAATGACCCCCTGTTTGGTTTGCACCAGAACTTTTGAACATTGTGAAAGTTTGGAACAGAATAATGAACCCCATTGAAGTTTATGGGACCCGAACCGGAAAAATCAAAAGTGCCCATTTTGAGGGCTTATATGCAAGTAATTGGGCATACAGTGGTTATGGGGGCCTGGGTACTGTCCTGGGGGACATGTATCAATGAAAAAAGTTTGTACAAAATGTCATTTTTAAATGAGCAATGATTTATTGATGCCTAAAGTGAAAGTATAAAAATGAAAAATTCCTTTGAATATAGTGCTTGGGTGGTCCCCTTAGTCTACCTGTAAAGTGGCACATCTGTAATGCATATAGAAGCTGCTGCAGCAACAATTGCATTTATAAAGCCAAAAAACATACATTTTCCCTGCAAGAGGAAAAGAGTACAGATGTACTCTTGATGAAAGCAAGAATTGGTCTTGCTGTCAAAAACTGAAATAATATGCACCTGTCAAACAGGTGCAAAAAAATTGGTTTTTGGGTGTCGGTAGTGCCTTCACACTCTAACCCTATTGAGGTACTCTTGATGAAAGCAAGAATTGGCCTTGCTGTCAAAAATTGCAATGATATGCACCTGTCAAACAGGTGTGAAAAATTTGTTCTTTGGGTGTTAATTGTGCCCATGAAACCTATACCGAAAACATTCTTCCAGATGAAACCAACACCCAGAGCTTTAGGCAACATAGAAGTCCTTTAAAAGAAAAAATGTGCGCTTGCATTAAATAATGCAGATACTTATCTCCATATTCATGTATAAATTCAACAAACAAAGAAATGAAAATTGAAAAAATTATTCCAAGAAAAAAAAGATTCCAAGAAAAAAATCGCTATGCTTCGCAGCGAATAGCGACAGGTGAATTAAATACTAAATTATAAAATTATTATTAATCCATATATGGATTATATAAGCCATTCAGTACATAACACAGCGGTTTTGCTACTCATGCCGCTTCTTCGAAGTTGTACACAATTTCACATCCTCAATTATGCACTGGGGTGGACTAATTTTTTGTACTTCATTTATTGTTATGTGAAATTGTGAAATGCATCACTTAAGTGGCCGCTTTCTCCACCGAACCTCTCTTGACCAACAGAAGCCTAAAAACTATGTTTTCCACAACACTGTAACCTACCAGAGTCGGGAAAAGCATTAGATAACTTCTCTTTAAGGTGTCCCCAAGAAATTTCATCTTCTGCACTCTCTGTGGGGATGGGATGAGTTCTGAGACTTTCTCCTTGTAACAGTGGTCAAGGAGGGTTTCCAACCAATAGTGATCCTTTTCCTTTACGCCACATATTCTTGGGTCTTTTCGCAGGCTTGGAGGTATGAGAGAGCCAATGCACTGCAAATTTGTGGAAGCATGAGAAGCAGCTCCTCGGGGCCATTGAGGATTATAGCATCAGAAACTGTCTCCTCCCAACCACGTACTACCCCCAAGGGTTCTGGGGATGGAAAACCATCTCTTACTGTTTGACAAATTTTTGCTTTAATGTCTCCAAAACTGCCAGATTCCTCCTCCTCTCTCTCCTCTTGTGTGTTCTGTAGCGTAGGAACAATGGTATCTGCATAAAGTGGGCCTTGAGAGGAAAGGAATCAGGAACACAACAGGGATTGTGTCACTGATGCATGCATTGTCACAGCTCACCATTTGTGGCCTCCTCAAATGGTGACAATACAGTGCATGCATCCTTTACGAGCAGCCATTTGCCTGAGCCTGTCATTGTGCCATACTCACACAGGTACTCATTGATGGCCCTCTGCTGCATGTGCAGCTGCTGCAGAAGTTGAAATTTACCTGGTGGGCATGTCACAAATCAGGCGGTTTATGGGCAGGTGGAATTCCCGCTGAATTTCAGCCAACTGAGCACTGGCTGTGTATGACTGCCTGAAATGGCTACAGACTCTTCTAGCCTGCTTTAGCAGATCTTCCAACCCTGGGTACCTATTTAGGAAATGCTGCACCACCAAACTGAGGACATGTGCCAGGCATGGCACATGTGTCAACTTTACCTGTCTAAGGGCGGACAGGAGGTTTGTGCCATTATCACAGACCACCATTCTTGGCTGACGTGGGGTGAACCACCTCTGGGCCTGCCCCTCTAGAGCTGCAAGAATCTCTGCTCCGGTGTGGTTCCTATCCCCATAGATACACCAGCTAAATCATGAAAAAAGGAAAACTGTGGGACTTTAAAGGTGTAAAATAAATAAAAAAAGTAAAAAAAGTAAAAAAAAAAATAAAATAAAAGGATATAGTATTTTTTAATTATAAAAATATATTTTATTAAAGTCTATAAAAACATTATCATAACAATCCCTTGTTGCATGTTAAGTTAATTTCATATACATATACATACACTACAGCTCTACATATTTCACTTAGAGTGAGCTTCTTCAGGAGCCTCTAGAGTGTTGTATGAAATGATTACTAAAGAAAGTAAATAAAACAACAACAAAGATGGGATTAATTACTATAAAATTACAATTAGTTACAATTTATCAAGAATAAAGATGCATAAAGATACTACTACATATATATATATATATATATATATATATATATATATATATATATATATATATATATATATATATATATATATATATATATATATATATATATATATATAGAATATTGCCAAAGAAGGAATTATTACAATCAAACAATATTGTTGAAGCATAAAAGGACCTACCAGGTATAAAAATTCTTGCAAAATGAGAGGCCTAGGCATTTAATTTCTGAATATTTCCAGCAGACAACTTCATGTACGGGATAAGGTAACCACAGGGGGGGCGATGTATGTATAAACTGACTGAATCCTAGGAAGGAAACATATATGTCTATGTAGGGTATATATATAAAATGGGCACTGGGTATGTCCCCTCATTTCCCACATATTGTTAATCTATTTGGCTCTGTAATTGAACCCAAATTATCCCAAAAAGTAAAATAAGGAAAGAGTGATAAAGAATTATTATTATTATTATTATTATTATTACCTGGATTGATGTTAATAGGATCAAAAAGAGGAAAAATATTGATTCAAGCTGAGTGTTTAAAAAAATAAAATAAAAATAGGAATTACCCCCAGAAGGTAAAGGGGCTTTGGAGGCAGCAGACAACAATGAAGATGTATGGTATAAAAAGTAGCTTTATTAATGCATGAAACATCGGAGTAAAAACATGAACTGTGTACATCGAGCTATAAAAGGGGCACAGAAGTATATATACATAAGTGATGTGTTGGAAAAGCGCTTGTATATTCCCGACGTGTTTCGACCCCATTGGGTCTTCTTCAGAGGAAATGCATGCGCTGTAGGAGAATTTTGTATACATGAAACAATGGTACCAACTTGTAAATAATGAGCACGGTTATATATGATAAAACTTTTTTAGCATAATTACCCAAGGGTGAGCGTATAGCTGTATCTTTTGAGCTTGCGATTTTAGAAGTCGCCTCTACCATCAGGTTTCAACACCAAGGCCCCACGGTCCGCCACCCCCCCAGGGGGGGGTGCTTGAGCAGCAGCTGTGCGACTTACGATGGCTTACACGTTAGGAAGAACCCCCACACCTGGTGAGGGGCATGTGGATCAGCAGCACCTGCGATCTGAACACCAAGCAATGGCATAAGTAGAAGCATGTAGAGGTTTTTTAGAAAATTTGCATCGATCAATGATAGGAGTATCAGGGTATTTTAACATTTCTCTACAGGCTGGTGGGTCTAAATTGTATCAGAGTAAAGATCTTTATATATTTTAGTCAAGGTTTTTGAAGCAGATGTGTGAACATTGTGTTAAAAGAAAAAATAAAGAATATATATACAGACCAGTTGAGGAGATGGAAAGGAGTAAAAAGGAACAAGGAAGAAAAGAAGGAAGGGGGAAGAGAGGGGGGGGGAGGGGGGAAAGGAAAGAGGGGGGGAGGGGGAAAGAGGGAACCCCAGGGTGGGGATGAAAGTGGGGGAGGAAGGGACATGAGGGGCAAGGAAGGGTAAACAATTGGGGGACCAGGGGAAAAGAGAGAAAAAAAAGGGGGGGGGAACAGAGGAGAAACAAAGAAAAAACAGGGAAAAGAAAGAGAAAAGGGAAGAAGGTATCCTAGGCCTAAGGTATAGATGGGGAAAGAAAAAGGAAGAAAAAGGAAAGGAAGAAAGGATAGAGAAAGAAAAGAAAGAAAAGGATGGTCAGAGGTGAACAGGGGGAGAGGAAAGGGTTCAATGGATGAGGGAGGCTAAAGGAAAAAATGTGTGAACAGGTGCGATGGCTGGAAGAAATTGTGATATAATATAAAGAGACTACTAAAAAGGAAACAATTGAGAATATCGTGCAAATGAGTGAGAAATGAAAAAAGGAATATAGTGCAATTAAGTGATAAGAGGGTGATAGAGGAAAATTATAGCGGTGTGTGAGGGTAAAAATATGGTAAGTGAGAAATTGTGAAAGTGTTTAGAATGCGAATCTGAGATTTACCTCTAAGTGCCAAACATACGACAGTGCCCCATGTGCAAAAAACAATCTGGGAAGTTGCACCAAAGAGGATATCGTGGCTGTGTATGAAATTGCAAGATATGTTATAATCAGGCTGACAGTGCAAGAGTTGGTCTAATGTGAGAGTTGATAAATACCTGAGTTTCAGAAGCCTCTTATGGAAGTAGTGTTTCCTGATAGAGCTTTGGATATCAAATGCAGATCCCTTGTGGGGGACTTGCAGTCTTTAAGAGGTAACGGCCTCTAGTTTTGATTGGTTGCTGATGATAGATCGCAGGTGTGTACCGGCCACCCCCACCCTACTCACCTGTGCGGAAGTAGTGCTGACTGTCAGCACTCCATGTATATGTCACCTGGCATTCCGAAGGACTGAGTTCCGGCTCCGCCGCCCCTCCGACTTAATAACGTGGCGTCGTGACATCACGCGCTTGCGCGCACCCCGGAATGCGCGCGCAGGCACGGGAATGGCACCCGGAGAGGTTCGGAATGGCGCTGGTAGGGGGAGTACACGTCCCTGAGGGTCAAGCCCTCTGATGGTCGTGTGTCTAAGCGCAGATAACTACGCTTGTCTCCCCCTGCCAGGAAGAAGCTTAGCACTGCAAGCGCCAACCCCCATATAGAGGGGGGGCGGTCGAACCGGTGAACCAGATGTGGACCTAAATGGAAAGGGCATGCAAGACACACATGTACCCTGTAACAGATTGATTTACAAGGCACTTGGGATATTAAGTATCAGCCCATGACCGATGGAATCATTCTATTTGTTACAGCGATTATAACCACATATTTTGAAGGCATGGAATAAGAATAATTGTTCTAGACACTGAGAGCTTATTGGCTCATAATTCAAGAGTCCCTGCATTTGTTAACACGTCATCTCCTTCTATTGCAAAATTATTAGTGCTAATGTTCCACCTCCTAGGGGGATGCATGCAATCAAAAGACATATTTAAATTGAAACATTATGTAAACAAACCAAAAA
The DNA here is from genome assembly GCA_037952925.1 of Lithobates clamitans. Classification (NCBI taxonomy): domain Eukaryota; kingdom Metazoa; phylum Chordata; class Amphibia; order Anura; family Ranidae; genus Lithobates; species Lithobates clamitans. The sequence goes on along the minus strand of JBBGZY010000552.1, from coordinate 202,772 downwards.
ACGCATTGAGTACAACTCGCATGAAGACAAGAGGGAGAAAAGGAGGATAACAAAGCGATTTCAATATATTATTGGATACAAGACAGTAAGCGCACATAGTGCCTCTTAGTCCAGAAGGGCTAATCTGTGCTTCAGTATGTTCCTTGAGGGTTTTTATATGCCAAAACAAGGCCGATTTCTTATTCAAAATCTTTGTAAGTTTCTGGAACGGGGAGGAAGCAGATAGATTTTTCTGCTCTCCCTGTGCAAAAGTAGCCTCATAATTATGCATCAAAGCATCCCATTTGTCACCTACGAACTGACTCGTTATGTATGACATTTGAACGTTCTTCTAAAAAAGGTATGAACAGACAAATATATAAATTGGATTCTAATCATAAGCCAAATAGCAGCTAACAGTTCATGTCCTGACTCAGGTGTCAAAAATGGGGGAAGGGGTGTTTAACCACCCAGTCATGTACAAAAAGAGGGGAGACACCTGGGAAAAGGAGAGGCTGCCCACCCCAAAATCATAAAATTAGGAATTACCCCCAGAAGGTAAAGGGGCTTTGGAGACAGCAGACAACAATGAAGATGTATGGTATAAAAAGTAGCTTTATCAATGCATGAAACATCGGAGTAAAAACATGAACTGTGTACATCGAGCTATAAAAGGGGCACAGAAGTATATATACATAAGTGATGTGTTGAAAAAGCGCTTGGATAATTCTTTCGCGTTTCGACCCTATCGGGTCACCTTCAGAGGAAATGCATGCGCTGTAGGAGAATTTTGTATACATGAAACAATGGTACCAAGCTGAGTGTTTTAGCCTGAAAAAGAGAAGTTGCCAGGTATAGCTTCTGGGGGAGTAGAGTCCAACTCTATTTGGATATCACTCCACCACAAGATTTCCCAGTATTGGGTTCCCCTAAATGGGGGTACATCAAAGATGGCTTGCCTAAAAGATAAGCTAAATAGTAAATAGTATTATTTGAGATTAATAAAAGTTTATCCATAGTAAAGAATTTCAAAAAGAGCAAATGAACAGCAATCAAGCAGCGTGTGCAGCTTACCTATCAGTGGAGGATATGGCAGATGCAGAGGGAGAGGGGAGATATGCACTCTCTCTCTCATACAGGCCCTCTGACAGATGATGGCGGCCGAAGCCGCGTTTATAACCCCAATGTTCCAGAAGTGTCTGACATTACCTCCAGAACGTGGACGTCAATAAGAATGCCAATGCGCACGCGCGATCCGAGATGCGGAAATGATGTATCGCGCATTCGCGATTACCAGATCCGCCATCTTGAAAATGGGCTGCCAACATATTGCGAATGCTGCTGGATATAAGAATCCAAAACAGTGTAGCAATGGCAACAACCTGTGGAAAAGGGAGACAGGGCCGAAGACCAGCTGGAAAAGAGCTCAACCTAAAAAGAGCAGTAATGGACTTAAACCTGACGGGCTCCGGTTGACATTTTGTACTTGATCAATTAGGACCAGTGCCGGGGCGTCCGCGTGGCCACCAAATGTCCCGACAACCGAAGCTATTCTGCTGGGCTAACTTCCAGAAAAATAGATGAAATGTTATTATTGAAATATAGAAAAAAATATTAATAAGTAAAAAATTAGATACCAGTATTAAAGTCCATCTTAATGCTTCAGTACATAACTGCATACATTAATTATGACAAAAGAGTGTACATAATCACATATTGAAAATACTTCTTTTTATGCATGTAAATATGCAGAGGAGATATACAGAGCAAAAGCAGATATAGAAATAAGGTAGACATTGTTCATCAAAAATGAAGTTTTTCTAAAAGGTCAAAGCATTGTGATGCATTGTATCTTTCTATAAGAAAAGTTTGTAGCTCAGTGCATCATTCAAGCCTGGAGGTTTTAGGGCTGACAGATGATAAATCCAGTGGACTTCACACTGTAAAAGTACTTTGTCATTGTTCCCCCCCTCTTTCATTCAAAGAGATGTGTTCCAGCACATAAAAATGCATCCTGGAACAATCAAAGCTGTGAAACAAGCCCATGTGCTGGCTAATTAGTCTCCCCATTGTTTTTTTGGACACCAGAGAGACATGGTCACAGATTTGATGAAAGAAGGGTCTTTTAGTTTTGCCCACATAGTATGCCCCACAACTACATAGCACAATGTATACCACTTCTACTGACTGGCAGGTCACCAGAAATTGAGTTTTAAAAAGACGCCCATCAGGAAGAGTAATTTCTGCTGTTTTGAAAATATATTTACAAAAATGGAATTTGTTGCAAGAAGTGGTTCCCTTTAATTTGTTCTGAATTCCTACCTTAGGTTCATAATGACTATGGACAAATTTGTCGTTAAGCGATTTGGATTTTCTGAAAGTGATTTCAGGATAAGCTTTTAGATACTTGGAGATAGTGCTATCGGCCATTAGCAGATACCAATATTTTTGCATGATTTGACAAACCTGTTTATGCTGACCCGAGAAGCAGGTAATCATTCTGACTCCTGGATTGGCTTTGGGATCTTTTTAACCATAGGTTAATGAGGCTCTATCTTTACATTTTGCTTTAACATAAGCCCTTTTAAGGCACTTTTTGCTAAAGTCTCATTGTATGAGGTGTCGCTGAAGTGCCTTGTCTTCTATTTCAAAAGTCCACCAGTGCTTTCTAAAGCACTGCATGGCACCTTTTAGCCTGACTCGTTGAATAGCCCCTTGAACACTTAGGGAGTACTTGTGGTTCATAGGACAATTCAGCAGAGGGCATGGAGGTGGAGGAGGGGATAGAGCTGACAAATCTCACATCATCACCACTAGCTGTATGGAGACATGGGGTTTCAACAAGCTGCAGCACTGAGCCCTGTCCTGTATCCTTCCGAGTTACAAGCAGAGTTACCCAGTGTGCTGTGAATAAAATATATTGTCCCTAACTATGCTTGCTGGACCACGTGTCAGCAGCAACGCGGCTGACTTGCCCAACAATGCCACAACATTCCTTCCACGTGATGGTACAGAGCTGGAATGGCCTTACATGAAAAGAAATAGTGACTGGGAACCTGCCATTGTGGTACAGCACATTCTGCAAATTCACGGAAGGGGCAGAATCCACCAGACGGAAAGGCAGGAGGTGTAGCGCCAACAGCTTTGACAAGCTTGCATTTAGACGCTGGGCATGTGGGTGGCAGTGACTGTATTTTTTTTCCACTGCAGTAGATGGGGCAGAGAAATTTGCTGGCTATAGTCTACAGCTACTGGCAGATGTGCTGCAAGGACCCAGGACACCCTGCGCTATACCATCATCCCTGTCCATGAAGGCTGCTGAGGTACAGCAGGGGCAGACTGAGGTGAATAAGGAGGAGGAACAGAATTGCGCCCCTTTTGTGTAGCTTTCAAGTGCTTGTTAAACTTGCAGTAACGCACTGAAATATACGGTGTTAAACTGCGTTAAACGTAAGGTAACACACTGAAATATATGGTGTTAAACTTGCAGTAATGCACTGAAATATACAGAGTTAAAATTGCAGTAACAAACTGAAATATACTACGTTAAACGTGCACTAACGCACAGAAATAAACTTTGTTAAATGGCATGTAATGCACTGAAATATACAGCATTAAACTTGCAGTAATGCACCGAAATATACCAATTTAAAATTGCAGTAACACACTGAAATATACGGCGTTAAACTTGCAGTAATTCACTGAACTGTACTCTGTTAAATGGAAGTTAACACACTGAAATATTTGGCGTTTAAACTTGTTGTAACGCACTGAACTATACTACGTTAAACGAAAGGTAATGCACTGAAACATACGGCGTTAAACTTGCAGTAATACACAGACATATAGTTTGTTAAATGGCACGTAACACACTAAAATATACGGCGTTAAACTTGCAGTAATTCATGAACTGTACTGTGTTAAATGGAAGGTAATATGCTGAAATATTTGACGTTAAACTTGTAGTAATGCACAGAAATATACTTTGTTAAATGGCATGTAATGCACTGAAATATACAGCGTTAAACTTGCACTAATGCACTAAACTATACTTTGTTAAACTTGCAGTAATGCACTTAAATAAACTGTATTTTATTCACTACATTCGCACTGACTGAACTATAACTAGATTCACACTAAAGTAAACATGAATGGTCACTCACTACACTCACACTGACTGAACTATCACTAGATTCACACTAATGTAAAGATGAATGGTAATCACTACACTCACACTGAATGAACTATCACTAGATTCACACTAAACTGATATTGAATCTACACTGACAATAGAAACAGAATAGCACACTATAGCAAACTAACTGTCAAGAAGCACTGAACAGAGCCCTGTTCTATCGCTCTCCACGCTGATTTCAAACTAAAAATGGCTGCTATTAAAAGAATACTTTTATAGTGTGGGGCGGGACTAAGAGCAATGAACCATGATTGGAGTCATCATGACAGCATCCAATCATGGCTCTGATAGTGCTCTGTTCCCTGATTGGGCAAAGCTTTCATTGCTTCAGCCAATCAGGGAATCCAATGCACTGTGCAGCGCAGTGAATTGTGGTCATTCAGGGGGCCGAACAAACAGTCGAAAGACCAGATGTTTGGGGGGTTCATCGAACGGGTGAACAGCCAATGTTCGGCCGGAATTCATGCTCGGGCGGAACCGTTCATTCATCCCTATTGGAGGAATATAAGACTACCAATTGGGAGTTCTTTCTAGCTACAGTACAAGCTAAAGGATGAATATAAATCTTACTGATACATTTCTCCAATATGCTGTCAATATTAGAGGTTTTGGAACTGTACAAGTTTACATAAAAATCCTTAAAAATATCAATCAATTTTGGGTAATGGGTCATCATTCTCCCTAAGGGGATGATGATGGCAACTATATGGGTAGGAGTAGACTATGCTCTAGCAAGGAGTGCAAACATGTGTCCAGTTTTTACATCTTCCTCATAAAAATTTTGTTGTAAAACTTTTCTTATGTTCAGCCTTGGTAAGGGTCAGAGTACTATATGCTACCTGTAGTGCAGACCATTATTTCCTGGATCATAGGAGAAGGGTTTTCTACATATTATTTTCTGACAAAGCAACTTCCTTCGGGATAGAAAACTCCCACACTTTTGTGGATTATTTAACGCTGAGGATGTTCAGAAGCAATAAACCCCCCTCCCCCAGAACACGTCCCAGGTAGCCGAGGGAAAATTCAGGGTTAGGAATTCAGAAAGACATGCTTTTAAAGTATGTGAAAGTGGGAACTCCTGCGCTGTCAGAGAGGGCCTACGCTAAAAGGACACTGCTGCAACACCTGTATACTGATCCAAACAGACAAATAAGGCTAATAAAAGAGGTGGTAGTTGCGCTGTGATAAAGGGAAAAAGGGAGTGGGGGAGGGGCTACATAAAAAAGTATAAAGCAGAGTGACCTGAAAAGTGAGCCAAACGCACCGTTAGGCTTTAGATGCTAGAAAACATAAATGAGTGGAAATACAATACAAAATTGCTGACATCAAAAATATTGAATATTAAATTGCAGGCAAGAAATACGTTATGCATAAATATAACACTGGTGAAACAGTGAATCAAATACAAGTGACTGCCTGAATGAAACAGACCTTATACGCGGATAAATAAAATTGCTGACAAAGTAAAAATAAAAATAAAAAACACCAAAATATAATGGCACAAATGAATGTGAGTGAATGAATAACAAACTAAAATAATACAACATAAAATGAGTCCAGAATAAATATGGGCTAGTGTCACACTAGCACATGAATGACAGCTCTGACGAGCTGCGAGTGACAAGTCCCTAGAAATAACAGTCCCGTCACCAAGTGAAAAACTCGTAGCTAGGAAGACAAAAAACAGTTCCAATATTCAAGGGAGGGGGATCTTCAGTGAGGACACCTCCATTTTTGCAAGCCGCTTTCCTTACAGCTGTAAGGCATACAGCTTGTTTTCCAAATTGTTAGCAGGTATGGAAGTTCAGTTTAGGCAGGTGATAATGATGGTGACAATGCCAGGCGGAATATAAAACGATAAAAAATAAACAGCATGTAATTTGACTCAAAGGAGGGGAAGTTGCACTCACTTTTATAAAGTGAGTGTGGGCATCAATCCACGAGCGTTGAGCTCGTATGCCTCCAGAAGTATCTCCAATCCACAGTCTGTCCCCCTGCCTCACTCCTCAGTGCTCGTCGAGTAGAGTAACGGTATAGGGTATAGGAAGAGAGAAACGCACATAGCGTGATCCCATATCAAAAAGTAAATTTATTAAATGAAAAATGTCCAGTCAACTCACTATTAAAATCAGCTAAAAGTGTATAGTAACCACGAGCACCGAGCTTGTCTCCTGTTGTTGGTCTGTGGCAGCGTCCTGTGCTCCAATCCTGACACGTATCGTCACGTTACGTGACTTCTTCAGAGGTTACACTCTGCTTTATACTTTTTTATGTAGCCCTTCCCTAACCCCCTTTTTCCCTTTATCACAGCGCAACTACCACCTCTTTTATTATGCTTTTAAAGTATGTGAACCCTCACCTTGTAAAACAACCCATGCAGTTAAACATAGAAATAAAAGACAAAACTTTTGTGTATACAGATTAAAAAAAAATATATAAATACCTTTTTTCCACTTTTTAAAAAGTGATTACATACCCTCTGTTCTCAGCTGCATGAAGAGCTCAGAGAGCTAGGGGATGAAAAACTTTGTAATGTAAACACAGGCAGAGGAAGGGATGTCACCTCCTCTCGTGGAGCCCTTTTCGGTTCCAGAGTGAGAGCAGAAGACATCTACTGTGAGTACACCAACACTACACTAACACTAGTACAGATAGGCACACTTTTCACCCCCCCCAGTTAACCCTTTCACTCCCTGTCACAGTGCCACCAAGTGCAGTTTTCAGACTTTTTACTGATCACTGCACTGGTGTCACTTGTGGCACTAATCAGCATTAGGGCAGTTAGTAGTAGGCCAAGGTAGGTTTAGGGTACCCCCCATTAACCGCCTAATAAAGGTTTAACCCTCTAAACACCTCCCCAGTTAACCCTTTCACCCCCTGTCACAGTGTTTCTAGTATAGTGTACAGATTTCTTTTCTGATCACTGTATTTGTGTCACTTGTTAGGGCAGTTAGCAGTAGTCGCAGATAGGTAGTATATGGCGGGTACCCTAAACCTAATAAAGGTTTAACCCCTTCCCTGCCTGTGGCATTAGTATAGTGTACAGATATTTTTTCTGATATCATGGGTTAGCTAGTTAGCATCAGTTAGGTGTCAGCATCAGTTAGCTTCAATCCCAAACAGCATCAGATTTTAAGCCTTTAATTGCCAGTAGCGCTAACACACACCATACACCTCCCTTACTAGAATAGTGTTTGAACAGATCAATATCTTTGATATGATCAGATCTATACTAGCGTCCCCAATAGTTTACTCAAAATGCTGCATTAGCAGGATCAGTCCAGACACCTGCCAGCACCTGCATTTAGCCCCTCCATCCAGCCATGCCCACCCAAGTGCAGTATCAATAGATCACTGTCACTTACAAAACACAGCACACAAAAGTGCAGCGTTAGCAGAGTCAGGCCTGATCCCTGCTAACGCTAACAGTTATTTTTTTTGTAGCAATTCAAGCAGTCGCTGACAACCAGTTGCTCTTTTAACTTGTGAGTCGCACTAGCTGGCTAGCTGTAGCTATAAATTTAGTGGTCAAAATGTCCAAACAGAGGTACATTAGTGAAGAGGCCTACACGTTGCTGAGCATGACAGATGAGAGCAAAGGGGAAGCCTCACTGTCAGATTCAGGCTCAGTATAAAAACCCATAGAACACACATTCCAGTGACTATCATATCTCTTCTATAATAGTAGACAGTCCATAATTAGTTCAGCCAGAGCTATACCAGGAACTTCCAGCTAAGGCCCCCAAATTTTGTTGAATTTTTTCACACTACCCCTGTGCTTTCCAGCCTGATAGTATCTCCCATTTCATTTAGTCATTCTTTCACTGTGGGGGGTTCCGTTGACTTCCAATGTCTCAAAATTAATTAGCCTGGAAAAGGGCCCTAGCTATCACTAGTCTAGATGCGTCCTCTTCAGGGACATCATCAATAATTCCCAACAAACATAGTTTAGGGTTTTCCGTGAGACAGACCTGAAATACTCGGTTAATAGTTTCCATCACATCCTTCCAATAGATATGCAATTTTTGGCACCGCCATAACATATTGATCAGATCACCATGGTCTCTCATGCATCTTGTACAGGAAGGATTGTGTCATGGTTATGCAGTAATCTTCTCTGTCAGCTTACCTTCTCCTCATGTGTTTAGACTAAGAGGCCAGCCACTCACTCCTGGCTGGTGTTATAACCTCTCCTCTAAGCATGGCCCCACCCCAGGTCCTATCAGGGGACCCTATATTAACCTGTGCACTGCCAGCCAGTGGTGCTGATCAACCATTGTGTATTTATTGTGTGTTTGGCTTCCTGGTTCCTGTTTACCGTGTGCTCTTCTTTTGTCTCTGTTACCAACCTTGGCGCGTTCCCGACTAGTCCTGTCTGCTCGCGACCTTGAGCTTTTGGCGTGTCCCCGACTACCCCTGTTTGCCTGTGACTCTGAACCTTTGGCGTGAACTCTGTTCTCCTTGTCTGCTTGTGGCCCTGACCTTGGCTTGTCCCTTACTATCCCTATCTGTTGTCCTACTGTGGGCGTGAGCTGGGGGACCCTGGGGGTCGCGACCTGGAGCCAGTTCCAGCCCAGTCCATCCTCACCACTAGAGGCTCTGGTGAACACCTGCTAGCTCTTAGACTCCGCGCCCTAGGGAATCTTAAGCTCTAACCCCGGTGGGATCCATGTTGGTGTTCCAGCGGCCCTGCCTCCCTTACCACCCTGACTCCTCTCCGCAGCAGTCAGCCATAGGGTCCACTACCTTGTGGTGCATTCCTGATCCCAACGGTGTGCATCTGTCACCTAGCCTCAAGGTGACCTTACAGATTGTCTCACACACCCATTCTCTCCACACACCCATACTCCCATTCTGGGAGTAAATATATATCTGGGACAGCCTTTGAGCCACATTTAGGGAGCACCGGGGAACTGCGGCAAGTGCATCCTCCCATTGGTCCTCCTCAAAAGCCCCAATATAATTTTCCCACTTGGATATGACCCCAGAAGTACTGTCACGGAGGAACTTATTAAGCAGCATGGAGTAGCTGCATGAGATAAAGCCTTTATATGAGGTACTTCCCTCATATAATTGAAAATGGGTGTTGGACTCTGAGTCCACGCATCGATTTCCAGTTGGGCCTTGACAGCATGTTGGATTTGGAAATAATAAAACAGCATGGGGGCAGGGAGTTTATAATCCATCTGTGGAGCATGGAATGAATGTAGTTTGCCATCCCTAAATATTTGGGTCATATGAGTCATCCCGTATTGTTGTCATCTCGTGCCATATTGTAATTTCTCCAACTCCGAGTATCTCTTGTTATCCCATATGGGGCCAAGCCTGGTGAATCCCTCAACTTGTTGTAATGTTCTAACTTTGTTCCACACTTTCTGCATCAAGTTGTATGTTGGAAATTGCTTGTTTGATTTAGAGAACCATAATGCTTCCAGGCCCTCTGCTACACCCCCCCCAGTTGCAACCCAGAGAAGGTGTGACGTAGGGTCCACCAAGTTCAACACCATAGTACCAGCAGGGCACAGAGTCCTGGCTATAAGCTGTAGCTTTGAGGCCAGATAGTACAACCAATGGTTTGGTAGCGCTAACCCACCTGCTTCCTTAGGGTGCTGTAACTGTTCCAATTTTACCCTAGCTGTTGAGTTAAGCCAAATAAGAGACCTAAAAATGGAATTAATAACTCAAAATTGCTTCAAAGCAACAACCATAGGGGATTTGTGGAGTATGTATAAAATTTGCGGCATCAAGATAATTTTGATCAGATTTATCCAGCCTACCGGTTACAGTTTCAATATAGACTACACCTTCACCCAATTCCTGCAGCAATTTAGCTAAGGGGTCAGATTCAAGGTGATATACTCTAGTGGGTTAGGTGTAACCTGTATGCCCAAATATCTAAATTCCGTGGACACAGGGATATCTAGTAGAGTTGACAACTGTGAGTCAGGCTTCTTATCTAATAGCATGATAGAAGATAGCATGAGAGAAGACTTAGTCCAGTTAATCACCAATCCTGAATAATAGCCGAATGTTAGGATAGCAGCTATGAGTAAGCACCCATTATGAGTGCGAAACGCAGATGCACAGGTGTGTGTGCTGAGTAGCGGCATGGTGTGAGAAGGAGAACGCTGTGCGCACCTCTCCCTCACCTACCAATTGCTCCCTTCATGAGCCTGATGCCTAGAGATGTCTAAAGGGCGATATAAGCCTGCCTGCCGCGGAGGAGATTGAGCTGAACTGTGCTGTGTTGTGCGGGGGGTGGAGTGAGGAGTGTTGAGCCGGCGGACAGAGTTTGCTCTCCCTGTTTTTTTTTTTTCTGGATCCGCTCGGTGCATCCTCACACACCCTCTCTCCTTCCTGGTCAGCTGAGAGGGCAAAGAGAGTCGTGGGGGGTTTGAGGGGCAGCTGGGAGTGACGACACACAACACACGCTGCTGAGAGACACCTGGGAAGCGACAGGAGAGAGACAAGTACAGGCTGCTGGCTGCTGACTGAGTCCTCCACTCATCTACTTCCTACTGGGCAGAGAGCTGCAGTCAATCCAGGACTATCCAGGAAGGATAAGTATTGGGTTGCTCTGTAGTTTGGGACTTATATTACTGGGACTGTTGAGAGATACATACTGCTGCTGAGTAGATCCTCTTTTTTTTCTTTTTTTTTTTTTTTCTCTCTCTTTGCAGAATGTTATAACTGGGCTTTTTAAACACAGGCTCTAGGTTGAAGGCTTATTGTTCAGGCTGCCCATTTATTTAATCTTGCCTATGCTGCTGTCATTTTTTTAAGGGCATAAAGGTATAAGCTGCATCTGTATAAATATTTAAAGGCTGCCTTTGAGCCGCATCAGGTGACAACTGGGGAGATACTTTAACCCCCTCAATTAATTTCTCTTAAATACTGCTATTAAGGTGTAACCGTAAAGGTTCTTGTTAAAGTACATAGGATGCAGAACTTACGCTCAGCCAAGGAGGAGAGGGGTATTGGGTTGGGGGAGGGGAGGAGGGAGACACTATACGCATTGTTGAGACACCGATAATAGGAAAGGTTGGTTTAAAAGCACTTACAAGTAGGAATATTAGAACACTGAAGAGGATCATTGGTGTTGGATCTAGGAGTATACACAATCTAAGGATCATAGGAAAATATTTGAAACCCACACTGGTTATGTTGGTTATGTTGGACACACTTTTTAAAATTATTTATGATTTTGGAATGGAGGGGCCAGGGAATGCCCTATTTAAAATATTATATAGAAGAGGGGTATCAAGTTGCCCACATTATTTAAAGTCACTATGATTTTTAGTAGGAGAAGTGATTGGAATACACGGGTCAGTATATTGCATAGTAGAGGGGTGTTAAGGTATTATATTTTTAATGAATGTGGTCTTTTTGTTTTTGGATATACTTTTTGGATTAGTACTTGTTCTCCTCCGGTATTTATATGCAAGCTAAAATGTTAAAAATAGGATCCTGGAATGTCAGGGGATTAGGCACTCCGCGTAAAAAGATGGCAGTTCTGACCACAATGGAGAGCTGTGGCGTGGAACTGATCTGCCTGCAGGAAACTCATTTAACTAAAAACTCACTTCACCAATTAAAGTCAAAGAAATATCACTGTCAATTCCATGCGGTTCACTCCTCCTATAGCAGGGGGGTAAGCATTATGGTGAAAACGAGGGTGAACTTTTCCTGCAGGCAGCTCTGTATTGATGAACTGGGCCGTTATATTTTCCTTCATTGTTCAATTGATAGTAATATGTACATAGTGGCAAATATATATATTCCTCCCCCCTTTAATTTAGATGTAATGTTTAGATTGAACGAATTCCTGCTAGATAAAGAAGGGGTGCCGATTATAGTAGTGGGTGATTTCAACGAGATACTGGATAGAAGGTTGGATAGATTTTACGTTTGGTCTCCTATTGAGCTTAATGTAAAGAGCCGCCTGTGGGAATTTCTGGATGAAGTGGGGCTAGTAGACCTGTGGAGGGTGAGGAACCCGTAAGCCTTGCAATATTCATGCTATTCTGCCTCGCACTCCGTGCTATCCAGAATAGACCTGGTTCTGGGAAATAATAGAGCACTACAGATTACTGATAGAATATCATATCTCCCAAGAGGTATATCAAATCACTCTCCGGTTGTGGTGACACTGAAATTAGGAGGGAACAAACTCCGGAAGGAGTGGAAAATTAACCCGTACTGGTTTGAATAGATCAAAGAAAATCAATGAAGGAACAGTGTCACCTATAGTGCTGTGGGATGCCCTGAAGGCCTTCCTTAGGGGGATACTAATTCAGCAGGTGGCCAAATTTAATAAAGAGGCTATGAACGAGGAAGAAAAAATTCAGAAAGAAGTGTTTGAGGTAGAAAGCAAGTATATAATGGATCCAACTCCTGAGAGGGAAAAAACATGGCTAGACAAACAGCAAGTCTACAAGGTAGTTGTTATGCAGAAAGCAGAGACCAGGTGCCTCCTACAATGACAGGTCTCTTGGGTAGAGGGAGAAAGAGTGGGAAAGCTGCTGGCGCAGTTGGTAAAGTCCAATTCTGCCCCGTCGATGGTTCTTGCTGTCAGGTCCTTAGGTGGAGATATATTAGCAAAGACTTCAAAGATATTGCAAGTATTCAGGGATTATTATAGAAATCTTTATTCCACTCAGAAAAAAGGTATGGACGGGGTGATGGAGAAGTTTTTGGAGGGCCTGGTAATACCGACCATCTCACAAGCAGAAAGGGACTTATTGGAAATTCCAATTACACTTGTAGAACTCCAGCAAGCAATAGCCAGTATGGCAAACCAAAAATCCCCTGGCCCTGATGGGCTCCCAATTGAGGCCTATAAAGAGTATGGCGAAGTATTAATCCCAGAGCTATTAAAAGCCCTGGGAGGGGTGATTAGGGGGGGGCCACTTGCCAGCGTCAATGTTGGAGGCAACTATCATAGTAATTCAGAAAGAGGGAAAAGATCCCCTTGATGTGTCCGCCTATAAGCCAATTTCTCTTTTGTGTTCTGATGCCAAGATCTTAGCTAAGGTTTTAGCATCTAGACTAAATAAAGTTATCTCTAAGCTGGTCCATATAGATCAAGCGGGTTTTATTGCCAGCAGATCCACAAGCTTGAACATTAGAAGGGCCTTCTTAAACTTACAGTCCCCAACGGATAATGAAGGCTCAAGAGCGATATTAACGTTAGATGTGACTAAAGCATTCGACAGTGTGGAATGGGGTTATATCTGGCGAGTGTTGGAGAAATTTGGTTTTGGCCCCATTTTTACTGCATGGATTAAAATGCTTTATGATAGACCCAAGGCAAGACTAAAAGTTAATAACGACCTATCAGACTGGTTTGAACTAGAGAGGGGAACCAGACAGGGGTGCCCATTATCCCCCCTGCTCTTTGCCTTGGTGATGGAACCCCTGGCTATTTCTATAAGAGCGAGTTCTGAGATAGTCGGCTTCCAGAGAGGGACGGGTGAGGATAAAATCGCGCTGTATGCGGACGATATCTTGCTTTTTCTGGGGGATACGAGCAAATCACTGTTAAAGGCAATGAGAATGATGGAGTTGTTCGGCAGCTTTTCAGGACTCGAGATAAATTGGGAAAAGTCCGCGTTATTACCCATAGACCCCATTGATTTGATAACAGTGCAAGAAATGCGCCAGCTGGTAGTAGTGGATGCATTGAAATATCTGGGAATCGTCATGACTAGGGATCCTAACCAAAACATTAGTAAAAACCTTCTCCCACTCCTGTCGAAATTCAAACAAAAGATAGGGATATGGAAACGGTTTCCTTTATCAGTGGCAGGAAGATGCAGTTTGATAAAAATGATTTGGCTGCCACAATTGCTGTATGTCTTGCATAATTTTCCAGTGTGGATTTGCAAGAAGTGGTTCAACAAAATCGAGAGCCTGTGCAGGGAACTGATATGGAGAGGGAAACAAGCTAGAATACGTCTACGGGAACTTCAGCTCCCGCTACGGGAGGGTGGATTTGCTCTCCCTCATCCTCAGCAATATATTTTTTATCTTCCCAACTGCAGCAGTTAATGGGGTGTGGAGCCCCGGAAGGGGGTACCCCAAATGGTAGAATCGTATCAATGGGAGCCTCACATAATACATTAATAGAAGCTCTAGAAGCAAACTCGTTCCACAACACCTATCCAACAATTATAATGTTAACTAAAGTATGGAAAAGAGTCAAGAACCAGATGAGATATAATGGGTGTAATGAATATACTCCCATTTGGAACAACCGAAATTTGCAGGAAATCCATAAGATAGGAAAAGTAAAAGAGTGGGAAGACTGAGGTATTAAAAAGTTGAGACAACTGTATAATGGTAATACTCTGAAGAAACTCTCAGAGTTGGAAATTGAATTCAACCTATCCCCGGGCTCCTACTATACGTACCTTCGGCTAGAACACACTCTTAAAACTCAATTTAGGAACTATAGTTTAGTATGGAATGAAACGCCCCTACTATATAGTATATTGCAGGTAGCCCCAACTAAGGGGTTAATATCCAAGATATACAATCAACTGAGTGAAGAAGCCAACAGTGAAGACTTATTCAACGGTGTAAAAGCCAGGTGGGAAGAGGATGTGGGGGTTATAACACAGGCTCAGTGGAAGAGAATCTTAGAGATGGGATCGTTGATATCAGTCTCCCCCCCACAGAAGATATCACCCTTGATGTTGTTAAACAGAGCTTATTATACACCTAAATGTCTCTTTAAGTTTGGAAGAAGATCTGATGATAGATGTCCTAGATGTCAGGGGACGGGAGACCTCATTCACATGATGTGGAGATGTCCCAAGTTGTTTCGCTATTGGGAGGGGGTGATTGATAGTTTGAGAGATATATTTGGGATCGTACTGTAGAAAGAGGCTAAAGTATGCATCTTGGGGTATAGACAGATACAGGGGGAGAGGAAGAGTACCACACTGGCAATTCTGAGAGGTCTATGCCAAGCAAGGAAAACTATCGCATTAAGATGGAAATCAAAGGAACCCCCCACAGTGAGAGATTGGATGGTTATATTAAAGGAAACCCTTTGTAGGGAAAGAACAGAGTATATTAAGAGAGGCAATCTTAAGGAATTTAATAAAATGTGGAGACCATGGCTGGAGAAGGTAGGAGGCTCTTAATAGGAAGTGAAGAATATAACAGTGTGGGATTTAACAATGAAAGCCCTAGGCAACCAGGGATTGGGTATATCAGCATATAACCTGTTGGATGCTCGTCTATATCTGACAAATAATAGTTAATAGAAGCTGTGTTTGTTAACTAAAGGTGTTGTAAGTCTAACCCTGAGTACTCTGTAGAGGGGAGTGGGACGTGGGAGGGGGAGATGAGAGGGTAAGGGGAAAGAGTGATGGAACTAAGTATATATAGAGGAGCGGACGCGGGAAGCGCCTTAGTCCCTGTTATTATTGGCTTTGGACTGGCTACATGGTACCCGCATTGAGACTCTACAGGTCCATACCAATTGGCAGTAATTTATGTTCCTGTGTAATTTCAGCTTAAGGCTCAAGAAACATGTTGAGGGGAAGGGGGGGGGATGGGGATAATAAAATTTTGCCACTATGATGTGAATTTAAGAGGTCTGTAAATGAACGCCAAGCTGAATAAGTTTCCAGACACTATTCTCTGACGTGGTAAAAAAAAAAAAAAAAATGAGTGCGAAATGTGTCAGGTGATTTCTGTACACCCCTGCTGTAGTGTTTTTTACACTTCTGTGATCCAGCTTTTTACCAATAAAGGCACTTATCATCAGACCGGTGTGCAGCTTCCAGATCTCCCTGCCTACTTCTGCAAATGTTAGGACAACCTCCATAGCCTCCCTTAGGGATGACGACAACGTGTCTCCCAAAAGGAGCATGGTGTCATCGGCATAAAGCATTAATTTTTTATGATGCTCTCCATATTGAAAGCCCCTGATTCTAAAATTAGAGTGGACATGGGCTGTCAATGGCTCTATAGCCAGCACGAACAGTAGAGGGGACAAGGGGAATCCCTGTCTAGTGCCCCTAAATAGACTAAAGTACGGAGATACCTTCCCTGTTTCTCTAATGGCTGCCTTCAGTGATCTATACAGTATTTGGACCCAAGCTATAAAATCCTTTCCGAACCCAAATATATGCAGGATGGCCCATAGATAAGATCATTCAATACTGTCAAAGGCCCTGTGGGCGTCAAGAGAAAGCAACGCCCTGTCCCCCATATTATCGGACTTAGATTAAAAATTGAAAAATAGCCTGTGTAAATTTAAAAGGTAAACAGAGTAAACATAGTCAACACATAGCCAGAGTTTAGGAACTGGAACGGATAGTTAGACAAGTCAAAACGTCAGGGAGCCAGAGATGAGCATAGTAGAACAGCAAACAGGATCTAGAGCCATAAGGAATGTCAGCCAAGCAAGTCTTTAACAGGAACACAGAAAAGCGTCTCTAGAGATGTGACCAAGGTGAAGGCAGAGATCATCTGGACTGGACGGCTTAAGTAGGCAGGACTGACAAGCAGGATATCATCAACAGGTGAGTCACTGTGGAGAGATAGGAGCTGGCAATTAGACAACAGCTGAGCAGCCAGCTTGGAAAAGGAAGGGCTGAGCACAGCCCTGACAATACCCCCTCCTCAATGACCCCTCCCCCTCAGAGGACCACCAGGCTTGATGGGAAAATGTCTATGGAAATCACGAAGGATGACAGGGGCATGTACATCTGAGGATGAGACCCAAGAGCGTTCCTCCGGACAGTACCCTTTCCAATGCACCGGGTACTGTATGCGCCCACAGAACCTACGGGAGTCAACAATTGACTGTACTTCATACTCCTCATGGCTCTGAACCTGTACAGGGTGAGCCACCGAGTTGGTACAGTGGTTGCAGACCAAAGGTTTCAATAAGGAAACATGAAATACATTAGAAAAATATGCATATTAGAAGGAAGGTTTAATGCGTAAGCCACTGGGTTAATCCTGTGAAGAATACGCAAAGGCCCAACAAACCAAGGTACGAACTTCAGAGAGGGAACATGAAGTCAGAGGTTGTGACAGCCAGACCCTGTCCCCAACCTGGTAGGAAGGTTCAGGCAGGCATCTGCGGTCAGCATGGAGTCTGTACCTATCATTAGCATGTTGCAAAGCTTCCTGGACTTGTGCCCAAGTGAAATGAAGACCACGGAGATGCTCCTCTATTGCAGGCATACTCTGCAGAACAAATGAGTCAAGCAACATGAAAGATTGCATGAGAGGCACTTTCCAGAAGTCCTCCATGGTACCTCAATCCAAAGAACACCCCAAAGAAGATGTCACGTCCATAGAAAATGCAGATAAAGGCATGACACCCGCTTTTACTGTCCCTCCTGTCCTGACCAACCTGGTCTCTGCATCGGTGACTGTTTCCATCGCTACCATACACTAGTTGAGTATTAGCATAGTGTACAGCACGGCACAGTCCTAGGGCACACATAGGCCTCATGTACACTGCTGCTGCTAAATGGATGTTTAGGAGCATTTGGGCATTTTTTTCAACTGCTCCTGAACTCTCCTCTCAGTACATGTACACAGGGTCGTTTATAGTAGGTTCTAGGCAGTTGAGTTTAGAGGCCTTTTTTGGAAAGCAAAAAAATGAGTTCAGACGCTGAGTTTCGAGTCATTTCAAGCACCAAATGGTAACTTGCGTTTAGCTGCATTTTACAGGCATTTTTTCATTTTTGGCTATTTTGAAAAAAAAATAATACTTTTTTTTTTAAAACGCTTCTAAACGCAAACGTGGCAAAACGATGCTAAACGCGGCATGTAAATGTGGCAAAATGGACGTTTTAAAGATGGGTTACTATCTGTCAAGTTAAATCGTTCAGGATAGGTTGTAAAAACGTCCCATGTACATTAAGCCTTACACAGGGTCTCGAAAGATGTTAGATTTTGAGAGACCCTAAAATGGAATATTTAAAGGTATAATAAGTGTAAAAAAAAAAAAACACAAATAAATAAATAAATAAAAAAGCCAAAATAGTTGTTGTTTTATTGTTCTTCTCTCTCTAGTGTTCTGCTCTGTTTTACTGTAATGTTTTATTGTTACTGTGTTTTATTGTGTTTGCTTTGCAGGTATGTCCTACTGTTATACTGTAATGTTACTTTGTTTTATTGTTAACCATTATTTGCTTTGCAGGTACGCCAGTTAGCTGCAGCACAGGTTTATTTAATTTGACAGCAACAGGGTTTACTCTCACGATACATAAATCCATGACTCCAGTGCTGTACGAGGTGACTTTACCACCGCAGTTAAAAAAAAGAGCATATCGGGCATGGCTTGGCACGCAATGCAGACGGCAGCACACTGAGGGAGCTCCGCTGATCCACACAGCCGTACACAGCCCTACACCAGACCAACAGCTCCCAGATGCCGGGAAAGAGGTCCAACAACACCCCTCACTCTCGCCCATGCCGCGGATCAGCTGCATACCCGGCCAGGAACATCTCTGAGCTTTTTAAGAACATAACTGCAGCTCACAGCAGTGGCCTAGGATCCAAAATGGCGCCGACACACCACGAGGAGGAGTGCAGTGAAAATTCACAGTCTGCACCTGAGGACTCAGGCAGGGGTAAGACAAGATCAGATCTCGGCTGTCTATGATCGCTGCAGATATCAAATCTACTTTCTCGGCAGCGATCACAGACTTAAAGACAAACCTGCTAGTGCTTAATGAAAAGCTGTTATCTGCAGAGGCTGTGGGGAAACACAGAGATAAGGCCATTGCTAAGCTCGGGAAGATATCAGTTGCACAGGCCCATTATTTCATAGAAATGAACAGGCACATTAAAGATTTGGATAACAGGTGCAGGAGACATAACATAAGAGTGAGAGGGTTCCCAGAATCAGTAAAATAGATTGTACCAGCGCTTCAGAGGGTCTTTAATAGCCTGCTAGAAAGACAAGAGGACACTGAAATAGACTTTGTCAGAGCTCATAGAGCCCTGCGGCCAAAGAGCCCTGAGACTGCCCCACCGAGGGACATAATCTGCTGCCTTCAAAGTTTCACTCTAAAAGAAAATATCATGCGCAAGGCAAGGAGAAACGACCAAATAGTGTTTAATGGAGAAACCATAATGCTTTTCCAGGATCTCTCTCAAATCACCTTAACCGCTTCAGCCCCAGAAGAATTTACACCCTTCCTGACCAGAGCAATTTTTGTGATTCGGCACTGCGTCGCTTTAACTGACAATTGCGCGGTCGTGCAATGCAGCTCCCAAACAAAATTGATATCTTTTTTCCCCACAAATAGAGTTTTCTTTTGGTGGTATTTTATCACCTCTGCGGTTTTTAATTTTGAAAATAATGCATTATTTTATACTTTTTGCTATAATAAATATCCCCAAAAAATGTTTTAAAAAACATTTTTTTTCCTCAGTTTAGACCGTTACGTATTCTTCTACATATTTTTGATAAAAAAAATTGCAGTAAGCATTTATTGATTGGTTTGCGCAAAAGTTATAGCGTTTACAAAATAGGGGATAGTTTTATGGCATTTTATTAATAATTTTTTTTACTAGTAATGGCGGTGATCAGCGATTTTTATCATGACTGTGACATTATGGCGGACACATCGGACATGTTTGACACGTTTTTGGGACCATTGACATTTATACAGCAATCAGTGCTATACAAATGCACTGATTCCTGTGTAAATGGCACTGGCAGTGAAGGGGAAACCACTAGGTGGCAGTGTAGGGGTTAAGTATGTCCTGGGGAATGTTTCTAACTGTGGGGGTGTGTGGCTATGTGTAATACATCACTGATCTCTGCTTCCGATCACAGGGAGCAGAGATCAGTGATACTGTCTCTAGGCAGAATAGGGAGATGCTTGTTTACATTAGCATCTCCCCATTCTTCTCTGTGAGGTGATCGCAGGTATCCCTGCAGTGATCGAGTCCATGGGACCTGCAACCCAACTGACGGAGCTCCCGGCCAGCGCGCACACACGCCGCCGACGGCGTGCACAAATGGCACAGTGGCAAATTTAAAGGGACGTATGGGTACGCCCATTTGCCCAGCCATGCCATTCTGCCGACGTACATCGGCGTGCGCCAGTCGGGAACCTGTTAAAAAACAGGTGAGCCTTGCGCCCCCTTCTTGGTTAATTGAGGGATAGAGATCTGAGATACATGTGGCATTTCCCATTTGCTCTTTCAGTCTCCCATAATGGACAACAATATGTCTTGCGCACTTCTGCTGACCTGCCGGACTTTTGCACTGCTCTGAACCTAGGTCACACGGAATTACCTGACTGGTACACGGACTTTCTTCAGGTCCCTCTGGAAAGAAGCCCCCTCAGGTCCCCATTCTCCACACCTGATAAGAGGCAAGCCAAGAAGCAAAAGCAGTGTTGTGGAGGCGGATCCAGGATAGGGACTCCAAGATCACAAGCTGATCCAGCCAAAGATCAAGAGGATGATTAACCCTCCTGCATTCCCCCCTCTTTACCATTTTAACACCATAAGATGAGCTGAAAGAGACACCACCTATGGGATGCCCAGAACTCAGTGATAAGTTTTTCACACACTGCACACTTTACTTTACGCAAGTTCTGGGGTAGCCCGAATTACCTAGCCAAACCTTTTTCCCCACTAAAAGCCAACTTCCACAACCGCGGAACTCTGCAGAGTATTGCTGACTTTCAAAACTCCATGTTGAAGCACACCACTTATTGAATTGGCTAGAAGCACCATTGATACCCCTTCCCGTTGGAAAGCGTTAAGAACTTAAATAGTGCCTTGTCCTGTGACCTTCTAGATTTAGCGAACTTGGGCAGTAAACAGTACTTAACAGTACTCAGGCTCACAATGACTTTGTGCATTACCCTTTCTTTTCCCCCTATAGGTCGGGTTTGCAAAGTTACAAATCTACGGGTGCACAAGTTTATATGTTTAATAACCAATTGAATACACATTCTATATGTGCACTTTTGGATAAGTTTTAATTTTTCAATCTTAACATTTACGGTTATGGCTGTGTGTACGACAGCCATTCACTCCCCTAGGTCTCTTAGTTTAATCCTTTTCTAGGATACAATCCAGGTGGACTGCCGCCGCGTCATTAGCTGCCTTCCGTCTACCCCGCAAAGTGACCTAGTGCTCCTGATTATGGACACAAGGAACACTAATGCCCCGTACACACGGTCGGACTTTGTTCGGACATTCCGACAACAAAATCCTAGGATTTTTTCTGACGGATGTTGGCTCAAACTTGTCTTGCATACACACGGTCACACAAAGTTGTCGGAAAATCCGATCGTTCTGAACGCGGTGACATAAAACACATACGTCGGGACTATAAACGGGGCAGTGGCCAATAGCTTTCATCGCTTTATTTATTCTGAGCATGCGTGGCACTTTGTCCGTCGGCTTTGTGTACACACGATCGGAATTTCCGACAACGGATTTTGTTGTCGGAAAATTTTATCTACTGCTCTCCAACTTTGTGTGTCGGAAAATCCGATGGAAAATGTCCGATGGAGCCCACACATGGTCGGAATTTCCGACAACACGCTCCGATCGGACATTTTCCATCGGAAAATCCGACCGTGTGTACGGGGCATAAGACATAAACAGGTGCTCTCTCCTGGGCGGATTGACCCGCTGAGGAGAAGGACCACCGACTAACAACTGCTTCTCTTTTCTATATATTTGAACTCTCTCTTATTTCCTTCTTATTTCCTCTCCCCTTACCCACTTTCCCTGCTTATACCTCATGTATGTAGGAATAAACATTGCTAGCTTCAATTTAGCTTTAACACAAGTGTTATTCTGCCTCTGTCAGTTTTGTTTCTCGCAGTGGGATCCTTGGAGTGTCTCCTCCTGTGCCGCCCAGATGGCCTACTGTCAGGGGAATATTGCTTCCAAACATCAAAGCCGTATTCCTGCACGCATGCACAGCGGAACAGCACTCCGGCACATGCGCATTCGTGGGCTGACAATCCGGCGCACGCACATGCGCACTAGCGCGCGTCCCACGTGACCCTTGGGCTGGCCTATAAAAAGGACTCTGGCACACAGAACAATTGCTGGTTTGTCTTCAACTTCCTGTGTATCTCTGCTTCCTGTTGTTACCTGATTACCTGCCTTTGACCCGTATTGACCTCAACTATTCTGCTTGTCTCCTGAACTTGACCCTTGGCTTGTTATACGGATTCCGCTCTTCTCCAGTGTTTGACTCTCTGCCTGTGACCTGGACCTGCCTGCTATCTCCTTGCCCTTGAACCATTGCTTGTATCCTGGACTTCTCTTGTACCTTCCTGTCACACTACCTCAGCCTGTATTTGGATATACTAATCCTGTGTGTTTGACCCTCAGCCTGGTTCTGGACTTTCTCTTGTACCCACTCTGGCTTACTCTCCACCTGCCAGTCGCTGCACAGCTACTCCTCTCTGACAAGGACTTCACGCCAGCAACCTGCTGTCTCCTGGGTAGCCTGTGCCTCTTTGTGCATCCACTCCCTGTCTCACCTCCAGGGGGCGGACTGCGCTTAGTTGCAAGGGTGAACCGCTCTCGGCATTTCAGCCTAGGTAAGTACTTCCCTGACACCTACTCATCATTGGGACACAACTCTTCAGTGATTTCGCACAATATCAGAGGGCTGAACATCCCAGAACGTCACTCTACCTTACTACGTGAGCTCAAAAAAGTTAGGCCCCATTTTGTGTTTCTTCAAGAAACGCATTTCAAAACAAACCAAGAACCCAAACTTACAAATCAATATTTCACAAGGGCCTTTCATGCCACCAATAGGGACTCCAGGTCAAGGGGAGTCTCAATTTTAGTAAGCAAGGATGCACCTTAAATTGTTAGAACAAAATGCTGACCCGGAAGGAAGATTCATATTCCTAAAGGGAACATATGGAGATACACCAGTGACCCTTGCGAACGTTTACTTCCCAAACAAAGCACATGTCACGTTCTGCCAGCACATTACTAGAGAACTTCAGGGGTTCTCCACAGGCTGCTTAATACTAAGCAGTGACTTCAAGTTCCGCTAAATCCACTGACCGACACCTAAAACAGCAAATTTTGTCTCACAGAACACTCAAAAAAATAAAATCCATGCTACAATCTCTACACTTGACAGACACATGGCGCTTTCTTAACCCTGAAGGTCGTGACTTCACACATTATTCCAACCCCCACTCCAGATATGCCCGCCTAGACTACTTATTTATCACACAAAGAGACCTATCTTCAGTTGAAGTAGCTCATATTGGGATTCAGTCAATCTCAGACCATTCTCCGATATCACTAAAAATTGACATAATGACCCCCCCTCCCAGACAACCAACCTGGAGACTTAATGCATCACTATTAACAGACCCAACCATACTGCCCGCAAACACCACAGCCCTGAAGGAATTTTTTAGCCATAATTCAACACCAGATACCGACCCGCTCATGGTATGGGAAGCCCATAAATGTACAATTAGAGGAGAACTGATTAGATGGGGCTCTAAACGTAAAAGAGAGAGGGAGAACAACATCCATAAGCTAGTAAAACAAATAAACACCTTAGAATCCCAACACAAGCAATCACTTTCAGTACTCTCCCGAAAAATTACTTGAACCTAGAAAGGAACTCCAACACATTCTTGACTCTAAAACTAAACGCATGCTTTTTTTCAGGAAGAAATTGTATTATTAGTCAGGTAACAAGCCGGGCAAATTCTTGGCCAGGGCGCTGAAGGATCACACAAGCTCAAACAATATCGCAGGCATAAAAAAAAAGAACGGTGACATAGATGTAACTACAGAAGCGATAGCAGCGCACTTCCACGAGTTCTACACTAAGCTGTATAACCTCCCACCACAACACAAACCACAGGGCTTAGAAAGTGGTAGGACACGTATCATCCAAGACTATTTCGATAAAAGCGGACTACCGAGACTACAGGACCTAGACCCATCTACATTAGAGACACCGATAACCCAGCTAGAAATTAAACAAGTTATCAAACTACTGAAATCCGGGAAAAGTCCAGGCCCTGACGGCTTTTCCGCCTTTTATTACAAAACTTTCTCAAACGTTATTACTGAACCGTTCGCTGCCGCCTTGAACTCCTTGTTGACACCTAGGGAAATAACACCAGATTTCCTTTCCGCTTACATTGCAGTGATTCCTAAAGCTGGCAAGGACCCCACAGACTGCGCCAGCTATCGTCCTATCTCCTTGTTGAATTTAGATGCCAAACTTATTTGCAAAAATTATGGCTCTCTGCTTGGGGCCCGTTCTTCCAGATCTCATTGGTCTGGAACAGGTGGGCTTTGTTCCAGGGAGGGAGGTAAAAGACAATGTTACCAAAACCCTGCTTCTCATTCATGCAACGCGGGACAGAGACATTGAGGGCCTTCTCCTCTCCACAGATGCAGAGAAGGCCTTCGATAGGGTGGCACGGGATTTCATGATGGCGGTATGCAGTCATGTGGGCTTGGGCCCCCGCATGCTATCGTGGATCTCTGCTCTATACCACAACCCCACGGTAAGATTGAAAATCAATGGCTCCCTATCTGAGAAGGTCCACACAAGAAATGGCACCCGGCAGGGATGCCCTTTGTCCCCATTGCTGTTCATCTTGACTTTAAAACCCTTCAGAATAATAAAACTAAACAAAGCGATTAAAAGTTTCACAGTACAGGGCAGGGGGTTCAAGCTGGCAGCGTATGCAGATGACCTCCTGTTTTTCTTAACAAACCCAACAATTAGCATCCCCAACTTACTAAAAGAATTCACTCACTATGGCTACATATCAAACTTAAAGATAAATTACACAAAATCCGAAACATTTATCTTCCAGACAACTTACTAACATTGACCAAATCCAATTCAAACTTTAGATGGGACACCAGATCTATTAAATATCTGGGTACTTGTTTGACCCCACAATTCCAGACCATCTTTGAGCACAATTTTCCACACTTATTAAAAAGTTGTACGGAAGACATCACAAAATGGCAAACGGGATACTTTTCATGGTTTGTGCGGGCAGCAATAGTCAAAATGGCAATCTTACCCAAACTGCTTTACCTAATGAGAACCTTACCCATCAAAATACCGTCACGTTTCTTTAGAACACTCAATTCAGTTCTACTGAAGTTCCTTTGGAATCAGCAAAAACCTAGAATAAAACTGGACAGGCTGACCAATTCTAAAAAGACGGGGTGGTATAGGGTTACCGCACTTCCAACACTATTACTACGCCTCCCATTTATCAAGAATAATTGACTGGCACTGCCATGGTCAGGTGAAGGATTGGATAGCACTGGAGGAATCTTTATACGCAGCCCCACTGAGATTCTCCCCATGGACACCAAGGCCCAAAAATCCCATTAATAGCCATATTAACCCTATTACAGACAACACCCTGGAGATCATACCTCACCAACCACAAACTTATTACCTCCCTCCCTGGCCCTTTGACACCATTGAAGGACAACCCTGATGATCACCAGGCATAAACACCCCACTACTAATGGATGACTGCTACACTGGAGGCAAATTTAAAGACCTACCTACATTAAAATTTGAAGTGACTTACCACAATTGCGCCGGTGGTCATACTTACAACTAAGAAGCTACCTAACTAAGCTGAAACACACGCAAGACTTCTATAGACCCCTAACTGACCTGGAGTCCGCCAGGAACACAGACATGGGCAGGCACAGGAGGAGATGGTCAGAGGAGCTGCAGGAGGAGATCATGGACAAGCAATAGAGGTAAGCTTGCATCCTAGCACATAAAAGCTTGAAAATACAGGAAACAGGCTACAAGCTGCTAACACATTGGTGTAACACACCTGACAAACTCCACAGATGGAATGCCCAAAAGTCAGCATTATGCTGGGGATGCCAGACAAATAGAGGCACACTACTCCACAAATGGTGGCAATGCCCCCTGATTATCCCTTACTGGAACAACATAAAAAACTGACTCAAAAAATTATGGAGACCACATTGAAATTAAATGCAGCGTGTTGCCTGTTACATATTACTCACTTTACTCTCAAAAAGTACAAAAACTCATTGTCCAAACACCTCCTTAATGCGGCCAAAACATTGATACCACTATACTGGAGATCTGCACAGGTGCCCTCCATCTCAGAATGGTTAAATAAAGTCAGAGACATATGTGAAATGGAGGACACTTTAGCACAAGACAATGGCAGAACAGAAAGCTTCCAAAAAACCTGGCAACCTTGGTTTGCATTCCATTACACCCAGGACCATGAAGATGCCAAATCCATACATTTCTCATAAAGATTAACATATAAATACTCTTATAAAAGCATGCAATGATTTATTTTATGATTCACCAGTGATTATTGTAACAAATATTGTTCCAGCTTCACCTACTTTTCCATACTCCCCCCACCCCACCCTACTCGCCACCTTTCTTCTTTTCTTTCAAACAGTACCAATTGCAATATATGACGAGAAATTATGCTGGTTTGTGTTTTTTTCTTTTTTGGCACAAATTGCAATAAAAAAAAAGTTAAAAAAAGAGCATATATGCCGAAGCATAGGGGCAGGGGTGGACATAGGGGCGGATCGCCCCTATGCTTTGGCATACATTTTTAGATTTATTTTATGCCCATCATTCGAAGTTGGCAGATGCAGGGCAGTATTCTAATGGTGGGCATATCACCGATCAATCGATTTGAATGGATAAATCTGTTAGGTTCTCTTTTTTCATGCAGCCCATAGGCTGCATGAAAAAAAGAACATTACAATACAGTATATGCCCAACAAGGACCAGTGACGTAATGGTATGTTGCTGGACAGTGATTAGTTATACCAGAATTATGCCTGCAGGTTTAGGTATCATCATGGCATTGTTATTTTCAGCTGGCAGTCGACTTTCATGTAAAAGCAATCCTAGTGGCTAATTAGCTGCTAGACTGCTTCTACAAGCAGTGGGAGGGAACGCCCCCCCGCCATCTTCCATGGTTTTCTCCTGCTCTCTTGTCCCACCGGGGAACCCGAGAATGCAGCCGGTGGTTCCGCCAGCTGACCATAGAGCTGATCGGAGACTAGAATGGCTGATATCATCTCTATGGACTAAGAAACTGGAAGCTATGTGCATTTCATGATTTCGGTTTCACCGTATATAAACAGCGCCATTGGGAAATTGGGACAACATCTTATCACACCGTTCTTGGTGTGGTCAGATGATTTGAGGGATGAGGAGAGATCTAGATTCTAATAGACCCCACATTTTTCAAAAAAGAGTACCTGTCACTACATATTGCTGTCATAGGGGATATTTACATTACCAAATATAATAAAATAATATTGCGCCAATCCCAAGAAAAATTCGAGTAAAAAGCTGCCAACACAACAATCAGACAAATTGTGAATCAAAAATAAAAAATAAAGTGTGGCGCTAAAATAAACTTGTTCCTCATTCAGGTCAACCCGACTGAATCTCCAATCAGAGGGTCAAAATTCCCCTATGAGGTATTTAATCAGATAAATTCTGTTTAAAGAATTATATGAAAAATGAAAAAAATGAAAAAAAATGAAAAAAAGAAACAATAAGTATTTAAAGTGGGCCCCCTATAGTCCACCTCCAATATTGCACTGTGTCAAATCAAGCGTGCCAGACCAGACTCAGTGTCTATATCTTACAGGGGATGGACATGTGAGAAAAAATATGTGTGTTATCTACAACACAAAAGGGGAAATGTGTGGCATATAAATCACGTGAAGAAAAAAATATGTAATATATAAAAATTACGTGAAGAGGCATAAATACATTATACCGTGAAAACACCGAACATAAACAAGCATCATGAGAGTGCATATATAATGTTATATCTTAATGTGATAACAAAAGTACTTGGTGTTCATAAATATATATATAAATAAATCAAATATAAGTCCCAAATGGTGGACCTATGAAGGTACATCTGGATGTTAGCTGCTTGAGCTCTCTCTGGACTGCCCGGACTTCTCACATGTAGTAGAAATTGTGGATATAAGTATGAATAAAATACTCTTACCAAGAGTGGTGGACTCACCGGCCAGCGGCTTCGGAGTCAAGATAAGCTTGTACTGACCCGAACGGCAGTAAGTGGAGTGCTGCTTCCTTTGTTTGGTAGAGATGCCGGGAGGTAAGCATCACCATCGAGCGATCTCCTCCAGTCAGGTATCAGGTCTCCTTATAGCTCATGCGATGGGAAAATCAAAGGAGAAAACTCCACATAGCGTGAATCCACTAAAAAAGGCTTTATTAAGAAGCTTTACATTACAGAGAAGCGACTGGCTCCAAAGCCAAATCGGAGATCAAGTCTGATAAAAATCAAAAGGCCCATAGACCTTACAAAGGCCGAAAGACAAAAAACAATAAAATCATAAAAAGCGCTTAGATGAGTTGTGGCATAGTAGGCATATCAAACCCGACGCGTTTCGTCCGCTAGGACTTCAACTGGGGTGTATGTAGGATATTTACATTGCCTGTGATAACAATAAAAATGATTAAAAAAATAAAAAATAAAAGGGATGGTGTAAAAATAAAAAAATAAAAGCAAAATGAATAATTAAAAAAAATAAAATAAAAATGAAAGAACCCCTGTCTTCCAGTGCACGCGCGCAAAGGTGAACACAAGCCTCGGTCTCGCGTCGTATGTTAACAGCAATTGCACCATGCATGTGAGGTATCACTGCGAACATCAGATCAAGGGCAGTAATTCTAGCCCTTTGTAAATCTAAAGGCTTTTAGAAATGTATATAGTTTGTTTCTGCTGCATGGGTGTGCATAATTTCAAAGCATGTTGTGTTTGGTATGTATGTACTTGGCATAAGATAGTGTGTTTTTGTGCAATAATATTCAAAAAGTGTTTTTTTCCCTAAAGAACTGCGTTTGAATATCACTGCGCAAATACTTTGGGAAATAAAATTGCAACACACACCATTTTAATCTGGAGGGCCTCTTCTTTAAAAAAAAATATAATGTAAACAAAAAGAATTGTGTGGCATATGCTTCTAATGTTGGGCATAAAATGCCAGGACAGTTCAAAATCCCCCTAAATGACCCCTTTTTGGAAAGTATACACTCCAAGCTATTTGCTAAGAGGCATGTTGAGTCCATGGAATAATTTATATTTTGCAACAAGTCTCTGGATTTTTTTTTTTTTTTTTACACAAAGTTGTCACTAAATGATATATTGCTCAGACATGGCATGCATATATGTGAAATTACACCCCAAAATACATTCTGCTGCTTCTCCTGGGTACGAGGATACCACATGTGTGAGACTTTTTGAGAGCCTAGTCATGTACAGGACCCCAAAAACTAATTACCGCCTTCAGGCTTCTAAGGGTGTAAAATAGTGATTTTACTCCTCACTACCTATCACAGTTTCAGAGGCCCTGAAATGTCAAGATAGCACAAAACTCCCCAAATGACCAAATTTTGGAAAGAAGACACCCCAAGATATTTGCTGAGAGACATGTTGAGTCCATGGAATATTTTATATTTTGCCATTTGGATGGAGGGGGGGTCGTGCTATCTTGACATTTCATGGTCTTTGAAACTGTGATGGTAGTAAGGAGTGAAATCCCCATTTTATGCCCTTAGAAAGCCTGAAGGCAGTGATTGGTTTTAGGGGTCCTGTATGCAGCTAGACTCCCAAAAAGTCTCACACTGTGATATTCTCATACTCAGGAGAAGCAGCAGAGTGTATTTTGGGGTGTAATTGCACATATACCCATGGCATATCTAAGCAATATATCATTTAGTGACACGTTTGTGTAAAAAAACAAAACATTTTTGTCATTTTCCCGAAGCTTGTGGCAAAATATAAAATATTACATGGACTCAACATGCCTCTCAGAAAATAGCTTGTGGTGTGTGCTTTCCAAAATGGGGTAATTTGGGTGGGTTTTGTGCTATTTTGGCATTTCATGGCCTCCGAAACTGATAGGTGGTGAGGAGTGAAATCAAAAATGTATGCCCTTAGAAATGCTGAAGGCAGTGATTAGTTTTCGGGGGCCTTTATGTGGCTAGGCAGGTACACTCCCAAAAAGTTTCACACATGTGGTATCCCCATACTTAGGAGAAGCAGCAGAATGTATTTTGGGTTGTAATTCCACATATACCCATGACATGTGTGAGCAATATATCAATCAAATGACAACTGGGGAAAAAAGGCACAAATTTTATGTGTACAACATTGCATGACCACAAAATTACCAGTTAAAGTAGTGCAGTGCCAAATTGCAAAAAGTGCTCTGGGGTAAACCTTCAGGAGTTGAAGTGGTTAAAGGGTGACATGCGAGGTATCTATCTATGTGACGTAATATCATCTTTTATATTTTACCAAACAATTGAGTATTATATTGTGTTTTTGCATTAAAATTCATGAAAGTGCAAAATTGTGTTTGAAAAAAAAATTGTGTTTGAAAAACTGCTGTGCATATACTGTGTTACATAAAAAATTGCAACACCCACCATTTTGTTCTCTAGGGCCTCTGCTTAAAAGAATATATAATATTTGGGGGTTCTAAGTATTTTTGTAGCTAAAAGCAAAAAAAACTTTTTTAAACTACATTTATGTGAGAAGTATCAGAATAGGCTTGGGATGCAAGTGGTTATATAATTTACATAATTTGTTAAAATGTCATACCTCTCTAGGTTTTCTTAATGTCTACTCTGAAAGCCAACTTCACAGGTGTGCTGCATGTGACAGTTGTAACAGATTCATATGCATCATTCTGACCTGTACATGAATCGGTCACATGATCTGACATTTGTCACATTACTGAGAGATAGACATTTACAGAGTATTTATGACACTCTTTATAAATTTTCCTATATATTTATTTTTATGTAGATCTTTGAAAAGGTGAGTACAGTGGGAATGAAACACACTGTGGGGGTCATTTACTATAGCGCTGATAAATAATCCTGCAGCCCCAGAAAATAGCACCCAATTAAGGCCAATTAAGACTTCAACTCTCAGAAACTGAGCGCTAATGCAAATGGAAAGCACATATGTGGGAAATTAGTGGAAGTCAATGGGGCTCGAACCTGCAAAATCCAAAGTTCTCACTGAAGGCTTATATGCAAGTTCTTTGCCATAAAAAGTATATGGGGACCTGGGTCCTGCGCCAGGGGACATGTATCAATTGAAAAAAAATGTTTTTAAAACGGAGCAGTGATTTTAATAATGCTTAAAGTGAAACAATAAAAATTCCTTTAACCACTTCCCTACCCGCCTATAGTAATATGACGTCCACAGATGGGATCTCCCATCCTGGGTGGACGTCATATGACGGCCTCGGGTTCCCGGCCGCCTAGGGGGCGCGCGCGCGCCCGCCGCATTGCTCGGGACCCGGTGCGTGTGCCCGGTGACCGCGATGTCCGCCGGGCACCCGCGATTGCCCGTTAACCGGGCCGGACCATGGATCTCTCTGTGTAAACACAGAGATCCACGTCCTGTCAGCTCAGAGGAGAGCGATCTATGTTCCCAGAACGGAGGAACACTGATCGGTCTCCTCCCCTTGTGCGTCCCCGCCCCCTACAGTTAGAAGCATTCCCTAGGAAACACATTTAACCCCTCCCCGCCCCCTAGTGGTTAACCCCTTCACTGCCTGTCACATTTACACAGTAATCAATGCAATTTTATAGCATTGATCGCTATATAAATGTGAATGGTCCCAAAAATGTGTCAAAAGTATCCGATGTGTCCGCCATAATGTCGCAGTCACGAAAAAAATCCCGATCGCCGCTATTATTAGTTAAAAAAATAAATAAATATATATTTTTTAAAAATGCCATAAATCTATCCTGTATTTTGTAGACGCTATAACTTTTGCGCAAACCAATCAATATACGCTTATTGCGATTTTTTTTACCAAAAATATGTAGAAGAATACGTATTGGCCGAAACTGAGGAAAAAAATTTTTTTTTTTAAATCGGGATATTTATTATAGCAAAAAGTAAAAAATATTGTGTTTTTTTCAAAATTGTCGCTCTTCTTTTTTTTATAGCACAAAAAATAAAAACCGCAGAGGTGATCAAATACCACCAAAAGAAAGCTCTATTTGTGGGGGGAAAATTATGTCAATTTTGTTTGGGTACAACGTCGCACGACCGCGCAATTGTCGTTTAAAGTGCAACAGTGCTGAAAACTAAAAATTGGTCTGGGAAGGAAGGGGGTGAAAAGGCCCGGTATTGAACCGGTTAAATATCGTGCCTGGGGGGTGTCCTTAGTAAGCCTGTAAAGTAATGCATATTTCCCGTATTTATTACTGTACCGTAGCAAAATGACATTTCTAAAGGAAAAAATGTAATTCAAAATTGCTAATGGCTGTAACGAATTGCTGGTTCCCGGCAATATAGAGTAAAAATCAAAGAAAAAAATGGCGTAGGTTCCCCCCACCAGTCCATACAAGGTCCTTTAAGTCTGGTATGGGTATTAAGGGGTCCCTCCAAAATCCATACCAGACCCTTATCCGAGCACACAACCTGGCAGGTCAGGGGGGGGGGCGAGCGAGTGCCCCCCCTCCTGAACCATAACAGGCCACATGCCCTCAACATGGGAAGGGTGCTTTGAGGCCCCCAAAAACAAATTGTCCCCATGTTAGAATAAGGAGGTTCCAGGTAAGAGGTGATAGCAGGTATGGTTAGTGATCAAAATATTGATCAAAAGAGTGGAGACTGTAAAGGATATTTGTAAGTTCTGTATATAATTGTATTCTATTTTGTATGTATTGCACACTTCCCTCACTGTGCACACTGCACTAATAATGTTTTCAGTACATGTTTGCATTCTTTCGAGTCCTGGTTAGAATTAGTCTGCCTATGTTATGCCCCTTGTTACCATAAGCGTACAATTGTAATATTAATGTGATACCTACGTAATCATGTGTATAAAAACCTTCAATTGCGTCATAATAAAGCAGAACAGTTATTTTTGAATGAAATGAAATCCAGGTTATTGGGGAAATTTGTAAAATGGGATTAGTTTAGATTTAGATAACAATTTTGTAATTTTATATTTATACAATAAACCCTTATTGAAAAAAAAAAGATTAAGATGCGTTTGTTAATTGGAATACAGCTGTCATAATATTTAACAAAGCCAAGATGGATGGGATACAAAATAAGCTTTTCTACAAAAAGGAAATCTAAAGATCTGATAATAACTTGATGTCCATGATGTGAGAGCAATAATACATACAATTTTAATATAACAGACCCATCACATCAAGTCCACACACCCTGTTAGGATAGATGCCACCTGCAGCCAGTTGTTTTATAGTTTTTGATCTGGCTGAGATCTTTCTGTTCTGTCATATACAGATTGTTGGTCCTTTTGTTTTTATTTATTTTTATTTTTGAAATCCAAAGCAGAATGCATGGATTGTGACATGATGTGCCCCTTTTCCTTGTAAGTACAGGGGTATAAGCAGAAGAATACTTTGGATTTATGGACATCTCTGCATGACCGCATGGTATTGTTATCATTTATTATGTTATGACATCAGGAAAATAATGTCAGATGGAAACTAAGGACTTGTGTTATCTAGCTAAAACTAACCCATTGTAATATATTTATGCAAGCTGGACCCAGTAATGAAGGGTTCACTGCAATATATGAGAGCTGTAGCTTTATGCAAAGGTGCTATTAGACAAAGTTACAGACATTATTTTGGTCAAATATTTAATTTTTAATGGTCCCACATTCTGCGCAGCAAATATACAGCTAACCAAATGTTTGTCAAATGAAAGATTCAAAATATGAATTTGTTTGGTTTGTTTTGGTGCAAATCTAACAATCAAAAATGTGTACATTTGAATCCAGTCACCTCATTACCTCTATTGGAGGAGGCTGGAGACAAAGAAAACCACATGTGTTAAATTGATGATGTAGAATTCAGCTGCTGTGAGCCCAGTGCAGGACACACTCCCTGAAGACCCAGATATTTCATTTTTTGTAGATTTGATTCCGGTTTTATACTGAGGATGGCAATACCCATACTGAGTATGCAGTTTATCACCCAGAAGGATACTCTGTATTCAGAGTCATTGGATCCTTTTTCCCCAGCTCAAGAAGCAGAGCTCCATGTTTTAGCAAGCCTGTGAGCTATAAAAAGAGTATATATTTATATAGATAGTAGAAAATTAAAGAGCTTTTGTTTACATTTCAAGGGCCAGAAGTTTGTTTTTACTTTGGCAGGTAAACCAATTAAGTATGGTAAGTTAATTGATTGGCTGTCTTCAGCCTTCCGGCTTCTGGCTGAGGTAGCCATATTAACTTTAAAACTCACACATGGAAGCAGACCAGGCGACTCTAAGGATGCTGTATTTACAGCCCGGACACTTGCTGGGTCTGTGCAACTCACAGGTTCCACCCTAGTTCTGGCCCAGTATAGCTGGGATTAATAATTCAACTTTAAGCACCCCAGAACGAGAAGAACAGATGGTCCACAGGGGGCAACTTCTTATGAAACAGGATTTTGGAAAAATGTGATCTTTTATGTCTGCCAGTCACTCTTTTCCCTCCAGCTTGACAGATGGACCGTGTCATCAGTCACAAGCAGTTTTGGCTGCCTTAGTACATGTAAATGAGCATGGGATAAAGCCAGAGATCACCATAGTTGTTTTTATAACATACCACCTCTTGTTTTACCTGTTACCAAAGGTGTTACCAAAAGCTGAACATTCCTTCCAGAGATTACAAAAAGATATATCCAGATGCCCAAGTCAGGATCCTATGAATATGAATTTTGTCTGTATGGACATGTTTTCTGGACGTGTAGTGGCTAATGCTACTGCAAAGGCCCAGTAAAAAGTGTTATCAGAAGTAGTTTGTAAGTACAGAATCTACAGAGAGTAACAGAGGAAATCATTTTTATAGGTAAGTCCTTACTAGAAGTTTTGCGGTTTTATTTTTACACACCCTACGGTCTACAATTTAGTGGAAAAAGTAGAGTAACAAACTAGAAAATGTTTGCCTGAATGTTTTCTTATATTTTATCAAGCCCCTAAGGGGTTGTTGGACTCTCTCCCTATAGGATTTTGTTTAGGAGTGTGTTACTCACTTGCTTATATTTTGTCTCAGCAGCTGAAGTCCTCCATTCAGGTCTCACAGAGAATGTTGCTGATCTTTTAAGGTTTTTGACAAACTCATATATGTGTTTTCTCCCCAATTCCAGATCCTAAAAGTTTGGAAGGATCCAAAACTAAAGCCAGGTGACTTGTGGATTGTTAAGAGACATTTATATATAAGGAAATGTTTGGAGACTCAATACAGCATCTACTGGTTCATGTACAGTTGTGCAAAACTTGAAGGAAAAGTCACCTGGATCCACACCAGACACTGCAAAAATGACTAAATTAAAGAAATCTCTGTGTTTAATTTGTATCCCTCTTGCGATCACAGTCTAGGGTACTATTTAATCAATTACTTTAATTGTAAGGTATATATATACATATATATATATATATATATATATATATATATATATATATATATATATATATTGAATGTTCAGTGGGAATGGCGGCGGGAGCAGCAGAGCAGAAAGATCAGAAGATGAAACGGGGGAAGAAGCAGCTGGAGGAAGAAGGAGAGAACCGAAGGAAGACCGGAGGAAGATGGAGGAAGAAGAAGCGGGGGAAAGAAGAAGACATTTTTGATAAAGGAATTGTCAAAAACTGGCTATTGTCTTTTTTGTCACATGACATGGAAATTTATAGATAGGCAACTCCTCTCCTCATATTGATTAGTGGTTCCAAATTAATAATAACTACTGCTGTAGGAAACAGACACAAAAGATACACTCTGCATCTCTTCAAATAACTGTTCTGCTTTATTATGACGCGATGAAGGTTTTTATACACATGATTACGTAGGTATCACATTAATATTACAATTGTACGTTTATAGTAACAAGGGGCGTAACATAGGCAGACTAATTCTAATCAGGACTCAAAAGAATGCAAACGTACTGAAAACATTATTAGTGCCATGTGCACAGTGAGGGCAGTGTGAAATACATACAAAATAGAATACAGTTATATACAGAACTTACAAATTTCCTTTACAGTCTCCTCTCTTTTGATCAATATTTTAATCACTAACTATACCTGCTATCACCTTTAACCTGGAACCTCCACACGCTTAGGTGGAGGTAGTCCTGGACAAAGAGGCAACACTCCATTGTGGAGAATATAATAGTTGAGCAGCTTTTTCATTGCAAAATTACTTTTCATTGTGAAAAACAAATTATTGATAAGACATATTTACAGAGTACTGGCTTTACACTCCTGTGGCCAGAATGGCCTTCTAGCTTAATTGTTGGCATGCTGACTTATAAGCATATGTAAAATAAAAGTACATTATTGAGCTTGTTTGTTGTGTGTGTTTTTTTTCTCTCTTTTCTTTCTTCTTTTTAATTAGTTTTGTGGAAGGTGGTTTTGGGGAAGTGCATATCTTTCTTTTATACCTTTTTATCATTTCTATATGTATTTGTGCACCAAAAAAAGAATCTCTTCGGCACAACTGCAAGTTATTATTAATTATTATTATTTAAGGTACTTATATAGCGTGGTCAATTTATGCAGCGCTTTGCATATACATTGTACATTCACATCAGTCCCTACCCTCAAGGAGCTTACAATCTAAGTAAATCCAAGTAAATGATAAAGGTGGAATATTTATATATAACAGCTGTGGAAAATAGCAGGTAATGAATTCAGCTAGTGGATAGGCAGTGTTGTATGTGTCAGCCCTTGTTCATATTGTTGCGATTTGAGATGTCAAATTGACGGCAATTGCACCGTTCTAATTTCCAAAAGTAGTTTCTGTACTACTTTTTGGCAACTTTGGGGTGCGATTTTTATTGACATCAGTGCAGAAACTTGCATAGAAGTCTCTGAAATTCCCCCCTGCAATCGGGACTGACATGCGGGAATGGATTCAGCTGAACTTGCACGATTTCCTCCTGCTGTCAGTGTGAACCAGGGCTCAAACTGGGCCTTTGTCTTTGTAATTCACCCGCTGCTATCCCAGAGACACCATTTCTTATTTAACTCCCTTAAGTTTACCTTCAAATATCATATGTAGAAATACAGATTTGTATATCTGCAAATAAACAAAAAGAAAAAAATTATAATCATGGTTGCGATCAAATATTTGCAGCTGCAATCAAAAGAGCGTGGTTTCACCTTCTGACCCAGAAATGAGTCATTGTAATCACCTGGAAGTTCCTGTGCTGGTCAGGACCTCTATCTGGGTGGATATGGTGAGGTCCCTCTTTAGCAAAGAGGAGGTGCTGCTCATTTGCCGGGTAAGTGTAAGATATGTACTTGTGCTTACTCAATGTGGGGGTGGATGTTTTGGTGTAGGTGGGGTTCATTGATTTGTTTGGCATCACCACACATTTGCTTCTGGCCCATGTGCACACATCACTTCCTGCATTTGTTCTGCTGATGTAAATCGATAAGAACTATGCAAATATAAATTCATCCCCAAGGTGTTCTGTTGTGTTGAGGTCAGGACTCTGTGCAGGCCAGTGAAGTTCCTCCACTCCAAACTCACTCATCTGTGTCTTTATGGACCTTGCTTTGTGCACTGGTCCAAATAATTTGGTGGAGGGGGGATTATGATGTGGGGTTGTTTTTCAGGGGATGGGCTTGGCCTCTTAGTTTCAGTGAAGGGATCTCTTAAGGCATCAGCATACCAAGACATTTTGGACAATTTCATGCTCCCAACTTTGTGGGAACAGTTTGGGGATGGCCCCTTCCTGTTCCAACATGACTGCACACCAGTGCACAAAGCAAGGTCCATAAAGACATGGATAAGTGAGTTTGGGATAGAGGAACTTGACTGGCCTGCACAGAGTCCTTCCTGTCCCTCCCTCTCTATCCCTCTCTTCTTTCGAGATGCACTGTATTCGTCTGTTTTCTCCCATTTCTCTGAGGATTGCAGCAATTTATAGGCCTCCAGGACCGGTATCGCGCTTTCTTGATGACTTTGCTGCCTGGCTACCCTACTTTCTCTTCTCTGAAATACCCACCATTATTCTTGGTGACTTTAACATTCCCAACCCAATAGAACACCTTTTGGTTGAATTAGAGTAGAGAATATGAGCCAAGCCTTCTCATCCAACATCAGTGCCTGGCCTCACAAATGCACTTCTGGAAGAATGGTCAAAAATTTCCATAGACACACTAAACCTTGTGGACAACCTTCCTAGCCTTCTCAGAATCTGTTCTAGCTGCAAAGGGTGGGCCGAGTCAATTTTTTAACCCTACTGACTAAGACTGGGCTGCCATTAAAGTTCATGTGTGTGTAAAGGCAGGCGTCCAAATACTTTTGGCTAGACAGTGTATCTAGACACATAAATAATGCATTTAGACATATTTTTGGGACCGGGGAGATGAGACAACTTCTCTACATGAAGGGGCATGTTTGGGATTTTAACCCAGACACTCAGCAGAAGTTCTAACCTCTAAGCCACAGAGCTGCCACATGTGAAAACCTCCTACACATAAATACACATAAATACTGCATTTTTTTGACATACAGGTGATGGAATTACATTAGACAAGAGTTATTGTTTTAGATTTATTCTGTGATATTTGGTGGTTCTTTGTGGGTCAGTGTAGAATAGTGATGTTACCCTCAAATTTTTGGGAATTACATTTTGATTTCTGATGTTGGTACTGTTGCCTTATGAGGAGTTTATGAGTAATCTCCATTAGCAACTGGGAATATATATATATATATATATATATATATATATATATATATATATATATATATATATATATATATATTCCCAGTCATTTAACAGTTCCTTTTGACTTGCAGGAAAGTTAGGCGTGTGTGTGTTATGGGAGATGCTCTGCTATTTACCTGTCATAAGTTCAAATGCAAGGAAGAGATACCATCTGAGTTGAATACTGTAGTGGAGACTTTACGGGGCCATATTCGTTAGCTAGATAAAGGCTTTGTAGTCCCCTGTGTTAACAAACCCTTTATTCACTTCAAAGGGTGTTTGATATGCGGAGAATGATTCTTTGATCTGTTCAGGAATGAACAATTTGCCCCGGCTATGACCATGCATAGTTAAGTGCCCCATTCAAGAGAAGTTGATGACCTTCTCTTTAATTAATTTCTCTTCAAACTAATTATCTCCCCAAGAGAGGAGGTGTTAGTGAGGGGCTGAGCTATGCTAAATTAAGGGGAAGGGGAAATTGTCCAATCTTGGAGGATATACGCCCGGAGGGAGGAGAGGGGTAACAGAATTACCAATCAGGGGGGCCCTGTTCAAGTCAATGAGAGATGGGCCTATATTAGTAGGGAAGTACACACAGAGGAGTGGAGTCATGAGTCTGATGTGGGCCTAAACACATCACTACCGATAAATATCAGGTCAGCTCCCAGCACTTAAGGTATACCTGCTTGTCATATGTTTGTTTGCTGTTTGTATTTTGATGAATATACTCTGTATTCTTTTATTTTAACCTAATATTTTCTTCCTTGGTGTAGAATATAGATAGATGGTTGTGTATTAGATAGACTTTCAACTCACCGATAAATGCTGTTATTGTGTTAAAGCTTTCACTCTTGGTCAAAGGACTCTTATTTAACCCACATCATATCTTTGAGATATTAAATATAATAAATGGATAACAGTACATATATTACATTTGTTGGGCTCAAATTATGATTATTTGGAGATAATAAAAAGCACAAAAAATTGTAACT
Organism: Lithobates clamitans; assembly: GCA_037952925.1. Classification (NCBI taxonomy): domain Eukaryota; kingdom Metazoa; phylum Chordata; class Amphibia; order Anura; family Ranidae; genus Lithobates; species Lithobates clamitans. The sequence continues at coordinate 162,826 of JBBGZY010000552.1, read as the reverse complement.
CATTTTAAATTTGCATCAGCAATGGTATTGTTTGTGTTTTCTAAAGACATCTGTGTGAGTTATGGTAAAGATTGTTGTGAGATGGAGAGTAACAAGTGAAAGTGACAGAGAAAAATATATTTTACCAAAACATCAAAACATTCCACATTCTAGCATTCTTAAAAACAAAATAGTTGTAGAAGTAGAAGCAACAATGTTGCAAAGGAAATTTTATTTCAGACAAAGATACATTTCATCTCAACATTAAAAGGATTTATTTGGGGAAGTTAGAATTGTACCATTAGATCAATGGCTAAAACTTGCATTGGACTATAATAGCGCAGATTTTCACTCCCAAAAAATGCTATTTAACACAGTGCTCATTCTGGTATTTACTATAGTGCCCTGTAAAAAAGACATTGGAGCTAAAATGAGAGCTATTTGCAGGTCTGAGCATGCTCAGTTGTGTTGGCAGCTAGTTGTACAAAAACGGGAATTTTTTTTTTCACACAGTTTAAAAGCAGATTATCTTTAATATTTCAGTACCATTTAGGCAATTATATCATGCTCCAAACATTATTTCCATGTGCACTACTCCAGGTTTTAACAGAGTAAGGGTTTGGGCGCTATTTGTTTTCAGGGAAATATAGTAAATATGATTTTGGGAATTTTTTTTTACCAGAACTATAGTTAATACCATTGTAGTGCTAATTAGCCTGGTTTGCGCCAATTCACAGTAATTTGCGGTAATTAGCGCCACAACGCTATAGTAAATGACCCCCAGTAGGTTTTATCAGAGTTTAAATTATGTGACTTCCTTAAGTTAGCCTAAAATATACTGTATGTTCAACATTTGATCTGCCATCTTAAAATTTAAATTCTTATCAATATTACATTACCTTATTGCATTAGCATTTTATTCTTACTGCAGCAATCATTGCCCTGGGCGCTTGAGGAGTATTCTAAACCTTTCTTTAACAAAAGTTTAAACCAAGTTCATTTTAAGTTCATTTTATATTATACATTCTTTATATTAGTTCTTGCAAGAATCATGAAGAAATATAAACAGTGGTAGAAAAATTTGAAAGAGACACCCTGACTATTACTGATCCAAGTAACATAAATAAGAGCAGTAGAAACACTGTTGACAATAATATTTTTATGTTTTCTGTTTGACTGATTTTGTGTATATATCATGCCACTTCACAGAGAGAAAATGCCTCGCCAACATTTAGACAAGAGTGTGACATGTACCAGTTTGAAAGAATGCCCAGGTATGTTGTTTTCCCAAGACCTTGATTATAACTATTAAACATAGCAAATGGTATTAACTTCAAAAGGAGTAGTGGTTTAGATCTGGTGAATAGGCTTCACTCCTGCAGACCTAGACAAGGAAGTGGATGGTATGCAGGGACAAAGAAACTGGACATAGTTTGGCAATGATAAAAAGAGAAAAGAAGCCACAAACCAAAAAAAGGAAGGAAGAAAAGACAGAGCAGAAGATAAAGAAGGGAAAATAAGGAGAAACAAGGACAAGGTAGAGAGGGAGGGTATAGGGAAAAAAGATGTGTGAGTGGAGAGTGGATAGTGGATCTTTTCATGCCTAAAGTAATGGGAAAAGCTTGCACACTGATGTACTTGGTGTAAAAATATAGTAAGTGTCACAAATGTCACGTCTACCTCAATGCAGGTGGTCAGACACTATAGCTAGCTACTGTGTGCTTCACCTATAACAGCCCCCTTTCCCTAAAAAAAAGCAAGCCTATCAGTACTTGGTTGCCCCCAGGACTTATACACAATGCTATAGTGACTGGCCACCACACCAGGGCAGACGCAAATAGAGCAAACAACAGACTACTTGCAGTTTAGCAGACAGATAGCGTGGGTCTAACAGGGGCCAGGTAATAAGGCAGGTTGAGTTCAGGGAATAATCCAATAGCCGATCCAATGACAGTCTAGGTGAAAGGCAGGCTGAGTTCAGGGAATAGTCCAATATCCGATCCGGGTCATACACAGGGAAATTCAACAGCAAAGCAAGGCAGACAAATGGAAGGCTTGATCAGGAACAACACAGGTAACTGTCTCTCTCACAAGCAAGGGATAGAGTGTTTGGTTTGCTTATATCAGGTGACTGATTGGATCAATCACCTTGCAGATGAACACAGACAGGGGAAAAGCAACAGCCAACACCTGGGTGCTGGAATGAGGAACAGGAGCACTAAGTGATCCTGACAGTAAGTCACAAAAACTTCACCATCATAATGGGCACTAATGAATTTGCTATAAAGCCACAATAAATGTGAAGTCAAGCTAGTAAAACCACGTTTCATGGAATTTTTCTTCTTTGAGGTACAATATCTCCACAACATCTTCCATGATTTTGTTAAAATTTACTTTATTTGACTATAAAGGTAATTATCAGAGGAGTTGTCCATTTCCAGTAGAATGCAACGCAGAGTTTCAGAAGGTGTATCAAGACTGAGGCTTGGTTCACACCTAAACTGGCCACAGATAGCACAGCAACGCTGTCCGTCCCTGTCACTAGGAGTCACAGCTTGCTTCTTACAGTTAACATGCCATTGCCAGGGACCCGAAGACTGATAAAAAACTGACCCGGGACTGGATCCCTGGACAGGTGAGTGTCTGTTTATTAAAAGTCAGCAGCTACAGTTTTTGTAGCTGATGACTATTATTTTTGGAAACCTGGCTGAAGCTCCTCTTTAATGATATCTTCCGAATCTGGACTAGCTTGCTGAACCAATTACTCAGCTCAATTACTTAGCTGGCAAAGGGATCATGGTTTGATCCACAATATACAAATTTAATTAGGGTTAAAATGGAGGAGAAATATCATTTTAAATGCCCCATGAAATCCATTGCCTACTTTTCCTTCATTAATGATTTTTTTATTATTATTATCAGGACTGCAAGGGAGGAGAATCTTTCCCAATTTCACAGGAACTACAACAAGGCTTAAATGAAAACACCCACAAACAGAAATAAACTTCCTAGATGTACAAAATGTGTTAAAAAAAAAACATTTGAAAATATACATCTACAGAAAAACCCACAGACCATTCCATATACCTCAGACATGACAGTTTTTAGTCCAGATACATAAAATAATATGTCATAAGCAGTGGCGGCTGGTGTTTTTTTTTGGGGGGGTTGGCAAACAATCCCCCCTGGGCCGGCCGTGGAGCCCAAGCCCTCCTGCGACACTAACACACTCCCCCACCACCACCCGCTGTCAATTACCTTGGATGCGCGCGGTGTGAACGTGGCGGGCTCGGGGAAAGCTGCTTCGGTGTCCTCTCCTGGAGCAGCTTCCATGATGTCTCCTCCTCTCCACGCTAAGTGACCAAAAGGATCACCAGATGTTTTGGTCAATCGAGAAACAGGTTTCATACCTGCTTCCCGATTGGCCGGGAGGAGGATCAGTGTTGCAACAGTGAATTTTCATTCTCAAGGGAGAAGTTACTCGCTCAGGCTCAGACATGGCTGTCTTGTACTGTCACATACCTGGTAGAAAGAGCCTGGTTTGCAGAGGAAGGCTCCTCTTACTCCTCTGACTCTGGGCCCCTGATAGAGCAGACAGGTGGTGCAGGAGTGCACGAGGGCCAGTAGTCGTGCTAGCTGCTGGGCTTCCAGGTGAGTGGTGTGTCAGATGACAGCAGATGCAGGTATGCTGTGGATGCAGGACAGCAGATGCAGGTATGCTGTGGATGCAGGACAGCCGATGCAGGCAAGCTATAGCTGCAGGACAGCGGATGCAGGTATGCTGTGGATGCAGGTCAGCAGTACTGGAGCTACACAGGCTGGAAGCAAAAGACTGGAGCAGGGTCGGACAAGCTGAGTCAGACACAGTGCGGTCAGATAAGGTACAGATGTGGAGAATGGAGAGTGGTCAAAGTTCAAGCCGGGTCGATGCAGATGGAGAGCAGGAATAGTCAAAGCGAGCTGGGTAGGAAACTGGAATCAGATGCAGATAAAAAGGATACAGGACACTCACAGGAATGCTGTAGACAAGACAGTACTGGATCTGTGTACTGATCTGGTTTAAATAGCCTATTTGGTGCCCTCATCTATCACACGGTACGCCGCGCGTGCTAATGCATGCATTGCGCATAACCGTTCACATTCTCATGTGCTAACGTACGTTAGCATGCGCTAACACAGCAGCTTCCCCAAGACAAGCTCAGGGAACAGGAGTTACAGTAGCCTGCGGGAAATAATTGTGATTTTGCAGTTTTGTTGTACAAAAAAACCCCTTATAAAGTATGGTCTAATTTACTCTAGTGGGGAAAAAAATTCTTCCTGATCCCCCAATCCAAGGCAATTAAATATTCCCAGAATCAACCATTTCTGGTGTTCTTACCTATAAATGTTAATATCTGGTTATATTTTGTGCATTTAGGAATGCATCCAGCTCTTTTTTAAATCCAATCCACTGAGCTGACCAGAACTAGTTCATGAGGGAGCCTATTTCACATTTTCGCAGTTCTTCATGTGAAGAAACCTTTCCACATGTGGGGATAAATCTTTAATGGCCTTAAAGTGATTGAGTCTAGTTTCTATATTTAAATATCTTGGCATACAAGTTACATCACAAGTAAGTGCATATGTGGAGAGGAATTTAGACCCATTGCTTAACCACTTCAGCTCCGGAAGGATTTACCCCCTTCCTGACCAGAGCACTTTTTACAATTCGGCACTGCGTCGCTTTAACTGCTAATTGCGCGGTCATGCAATGCTGTACCCAAACGAAATTTGCGTCCTTTTCTTCCCACAAATAGAGCTTTCTTTTGATGGTATTTGATCACCTCTGCCGTTTTTATTTTTTGCGCTATACACGGAAAAAGACCGAAAATTTTGAAAAAAAATGATATTTTCTACTTTTTGTTCTAAAAAAAATCCAATAAACTCAATTTTAGTCATACATTTAGGCCAAAATGTATTCGGCCACATGTCTTTGGTAAAAAAAATGTCAATAAGTGTATATTTATTGGTTTGCGCAAAAGTTATAGCGTCTACAAACTAGGGTACATTTTCTGGAATTTACACAGCCTTTAATTTATGACTGCCTATGTCGATTCTTGAGGTGCTAAAATGGCAGGGCAGTACAAAACCCCCACAAATGACCCCATTTTGGAAAGTAGACACCCCAAGGAATTTGCTGAGAGGCATGTTGAGCCCATTGAATATTCATTTTTTTTGTCCCAAGTGATTGAATAATGACAAAAAAAAAAAAAAAAAATTACAAAAAGTTGTCACTAAATGATATATTGCTCACACAGGCCATGGGCATATGTGGAATTGCACCCCAAAATACATTTAGCTGCTTCTCCTGAGTACGGGGATACCACATGTGTGGGACTTTTTGGGAGCCTAGCCGCGTACGGGGCCCCGAAAACCAAGCACCGCCTTCAGGATTTCTAAGGGCGTACATTTTTGATTTTACTCCTCACTACCTATCACGGTTTTGAAGGCCATAAAATGCCCAGATGACATAAACCCCCCCCAAATGACCCCATTTTGGAAAGTAGACACCCCAAGCTATTTGCTTTGAGGCATGTTGAGTCCATGGAATGTTTTATATTTTGACACAAGTTGCGGGAAAGTGACAATTTTTTTTTTTTTTTTTTGCACAAAGTTGTCACTAAATGATATATTGCTCACACAGGCCATGGGCATATGTGGAATTGCACCCCAAAATACATTTAGCTGCTTCTCCTGAGTACGGGGATACCACATGTGTGGGACTTTTTAGGAGCCTAGCCGCGTACGGGACCCCGAAAACCAAGCACCGCCTTCAGGATTTCTAAGGGCGTACATTTTTGATTTTACTCCTCACTGCCTATCACAGTTTCGGAGGCCATGGAATGCCCAGGTGGCACAAACCCCCCCCAAATGACCCCCTTTTGGAAAGTAGACACCCCAAGCTATTTGCTGAGAGGCATGGTGAGTATTTTGCAGCTCTCATTTGTTTTTGAAAATAAAGAAAGACGAGAAAAAAAAATTTTTTTTTTCTTTTTTCAATTTTCAAAACTTTGTGACAAAAAGTGAGGTCTGCAAAATACTCACTATACCTCTCATCAAATAGCTTGGGGTGTCTACTTTCCAAAATGGGGTCATTTGGGTTTTTTTTTTGCCACCTGGGCATTCCATGGCCCCCGAAACTGTGATAGGCGGTGAAGAGTGAAATCAAAAATTTACGGCCTTAGAAAGCCTGAAGGCGGTGCTTGGTTTTCGGGGTCCCGTACGCGGCTAGGCTCCCAAAAAGTCTCACACATGTGGTATCCCCGTACTCAGGAGAAGCAGCAGAATGTATTTTGGGGTGTAATTTCACATATTCCCATGGCATGTTTGAGCAATATATCATTTAGTGACAACTTTGCGCAAAAAAAAATAAAAAAAATAAAAAATTGTCTCTTTCCCGCAACTTGTGTCACAATATAAATTATTCCATGGACTCAACATGACTCTCAGCAAATAGCTTGGGGTGTCTACTTTCCAAAATGGGGTCATTTGGGGGGGTTTGAACTGTCCTGGCATTTTATGCACAACATCTAGAAGCTTATGTCACACATCACCCACTCTTCTAACCACTTGAAGACAAAGCCCTTTCTGACACTTATTGTTTACATAAAAAAATAATTTTTTTTTGCAAGAAAATTACTTTGAACCCCCAAACATTATATATTTTTTTTAAAGCAAATGCCCTACAGATTAAAATGGTGGGTGTTTCATTTTTTTTTTTCACACAGTATTTGCGCAGCGATTTTTCAAACGCATTTTTTGGGGAAAAAACACACTTTTTTACATTTTAATGCACTAAAACACACTATATTGCCCAAATGTTTGATGAGATAAAAAAGATGATCTTAGGCCGAGTACATAGATACCAAACATGACATGCTTTAAAATTGCGCACAAACGTGCAGTGGCGACAAACTAAATACATTTTTAAAAGCCTTTAAAAGCCTTTACAGGTTACCACTTTAGATTTACAGAGGAGGTCTACTGCTAAAATTACTGCCCTCGATCTGACCTTCGCGGCGATACCTCACATGCATGGTGCAATTGCTGTTTACATTTGACGCCAGACCAACGCTTGCGTTCACCTTAGCGCGAGAGCAGGGGGGACAGGGGTGCTTTTTTTTTTTTTTTTTTTTTTTTATTATTATTATTTTTTTATCTTATTTTTAAACTGTTCCTTTCATTTTTTTTTTTTTAAATCATTTTTATTGTTATCTCAGGGAATGTAAATATCCCCTATGATAGCAATAGGTAGTGACAGGTACTCTTTTTTGCAAAAATTGGGGTCTATTAGACCCTAGATTTCTCCTCTGCCCTCAAAGCATCTGATCACACCAAGATCGGTGTGATAAAATGCTTTCCCAATTTCCCAATGGCGCTGTTTACATCCGGCGAAATCTACGTCATAAAATGCTCGTAGCTTCCGGTTTCTTAGGTCATAGAGATGTTTGGAGCCACTCTGGTCTCTGATCAGCTCTATGGTCAGCTGGCTGAATCACCGGCTGCATTCTCAGGTTCCCTGTTGAGACAGGAGAGCCAGAGAAAAACACGGAAGATGTTGGGGGGGGGGGCATTCCCTCCCACTGCTTGTAAAAGCAGTCTAGAAGCTAATTAGCCACTAGGATTGCTTTTACATGAAAGCCGACCGCTGGCTGAAAAGAATGATACCAAGATGATACCTAAACCTGCAGGCATCATTCTGGTATAACCACTCAAAGTCGTGAATGGCATACCTGAAGACAAAAAAATGGTTAACAATAAAGCACAGTAAACGGTAAGGTATAAAAAATTGCATACCTGAAAAGCAAACATGATAAAACATAATAACAATAAAACATTGCAGAATAGAATACAGTAAAAAAGAGCAGAACAATAGAGAGAGAATAGAGAGAGAGAGAACAATAAAACGACAACTATTTTTATTTTATATTTTTGTTTGTGTTTTTTTTTTTTTTACACTTTTTTTTGTAACTAACTATAATAACTGTAACCGGTTCCAGGTTCGGGTCTCTCAAAATGCGATGGCATCTTGGGAGACCCTGTGAAAGTGTGCCTAGTCTGTGCAATGCTGTACCCTACGCTAATACTCAACTAGTGCATGGTAGCGTTCAAAACATTCACCAATGCAAAGACCAGGATTGTCAGGACAGGAGGGACAATAATAGCGGGTGTCACGGCTATATCCGCGCTTGCTGCAGACACAACATATTTTTTGGGGGGTTCGCTGGGTAGGGGTACTCGGGAGGACATAAAGAAAATGCCTCTCATGCAGCCGACTGCATTTGGTTGGGGATGTGAATGGGGGAAGTACGGGCGCTGCAGAAGCGGTGGGTTCCCAATTAGGATTGGCGAATGCAGCAGGAAGGGCACTATGGGCACGACGGGCCTGTGTTTGTCTTTTTGGTGGCAGCGGGACACTACTTGTGCTTGCCACCTCACCAGCTTGAACTGCACTTATGGGACTCGCCACGTCACCAAGTGTTACTGCAGTGCTGGTTTGACTACGACCGGGGTGTACTAGGCCTCTGGTGCTTGCCAGTTCACCAAGACGCTACAAAAAAAACTGTTAGCGATCGCAGGGATCAGGCCTGACTCTGCGAACGCTGCAGTTATGCGTTTAGAGTTTTGTAAGTGACAGTGATCGATCGATACTGCACTTGGGTGGGCTGGGCCGGGCCGGGCGGAGGGGCAAAACGCAGGTGCTAGCAGGTATCTGGGCTGATCCCGCTAACACTGCGTTTTTGGGAACCCTAAACTGCTGGGGACGCTAGTATAGATCTGATCGGATCAGATATTGATCTGTTCAGATACTATACCACTAAGGGAGGTGTACGCTGCGTGCGTGGGTGTTAGCGGTACTGGCGCTAACCTGACGCTGCCTGGGGCTGGTGCTTGCCAGTTCACCAAAATGCTACCAAAAAAACTGTTAGCGATCGCAGGGATCAGGCCTGACTCTGCGAACGCTGCAGTTATGCGTTTAGTGTTTTGTAAGTGACAGTGATCGATCGATACTGCACTTGGGTGGGCTGGGCTGGGCCGGGCGGAGGGGCAAAACGCAGGTGCTAGCAGGTATCTGGGCTGATCCCGCTAACATTGCATTTTTGGGAACCCTAAACTGCTGGGGACGCTAGTATAGATCTGATCGGATCAGATATTGATCCGATCAGATACTATACCACTAAGGGAGGTGTATGGTGCGTGTACGGTGCGTGCGTGGGTGTTCGCGGTACTGGCGCTAATCTGACGCTGCCTGGGGCAACGCATATCACCGCCGGGCGATCAGGGGGCTAAACCTTTATTCGGTAATAAACGGCGGGTGCCCTGACACTATAAAAAATAAACTAACTAACCAGCGTCACCCGTAACAGTTATACGGTGATCAGTGGTGAAAGGGTTAACTAGGGGGCAATCAAGGGGTTAAAACATTTATTAGATAGTATATGGGGGTCCCTGTCGCTATAAAACACTGACGGCGAACCTAAATATTTACGTCCCTAACTAGCGTCACCAGTGACACTAATACAGCGATCAGAAAAATGATCGCTTAGCGACACTGGCGACAGGGGGTGATCAAGGGGTTAAAACTTTATTAGGGGGGGTACTGGCGCTAATCTGACGCTGCCTGGGGCGACGCATATCACCGCCGGGCGATCAGGGGGCTAAACCTTTATTCGGTAATAAACGGCGGGTGCCCTGACACTATAAAAAATAAACTAACTAACCAGCGTCACCCGTAACGGTTATACGGTGATCAGTGGTGAAAGGGTTAACTAGGGGGCAATCAAGGGGTTAAAACATTTATTAGATAGTATATGGGGGTCCCTGTCGCTATAAAACACTGACGGCAAACCTAAATATTTACGTCCCTAACTACCGTCACCAGCGACACTAATACAGCGATCAGAAAAATGATCGCTTAGCGACACTGGTGAGGGGGGGTGATCAAGGGGTTAAAACTTTATTAGGGGGGGTAAGGGGGGTACCCTAGACCTACAGGGGGGTTACAGTAACTGTCCTAACACTGCTAACTGTCACAAACTGACACTATGCAGTAATCAGGAAAAAAAAAAAAAAAAAAAACCTGCTTGGTGTCAGTTTGTGACAGGGGGGGGGGGTGATTGGGGGGGGATCGGGGGGCGATCGGGGGGGGATCGGGGGTGTAATGTATGCCTGGCATGTTCTACTGTGTGTGTTGTGCACTTACTTACATGTCATCTCTCCTCGGCGCTGGAACGGAAACTGACAGCCGAGGAGAGATGACATCACATCCTCTGCCTCTGTGTACTATACAGAGGCAGGGGATGTTTGTCATTGGCTGGGAGCGATCGCGAGGGGGGGGCCACGATCGGATGGTCTCCCCCTCGTCTCTCATCGCTCCCAACCAAATGCCGACCGCAGCTGGCACAGGGGGGGGGTCCGATCGGACCCCCCACCCGCGGGAAGGCAATCACGTTTCAGGTACGTGATTTTGCCTGCCCGTGCCGCTCTGCTCACGTATATAGGCGTGAGGCGGTCGGCAAGTGGTTAAGCTTAAGTTTAAACAAAAGGAGAAAATTTGGAGTAAGTTGCCTATAACGATAATAGTTAGGGCTAATTTGATAAAGATGATCTGGATGCCACAATTGTAAATTTGTTACATAATTGTCCTGTGTGGCTTCCTCCGAAATTCTTTAGATAAAAAGATACCTTGTTTAGAGATCTTATTTCGAAGAATAAACATCCTCGGATTAGATTGGAAATTCTGCAGCTGTCTAAGGATGAGGGAGGCCTGGCAGTTCCTAATGCAAGATTGTATTATCTGGCATCTCAACTTCAGCACTTCACCCTGATGATGACACGTGATCCCTGTGTCGAAGACGCGTAGGGGAGGGGCCAGGACGGAGAGACTGACACGGACTTTACACCAGCGCTGTCTCAGCACAGCATACCACACCAAACATCCAGTGATTTTGCATAGAAAGCCGTTATAGTATGGTGCACTGAAGCACCAGTGCCATGTGAGTACCCCGGTGTGGGAAGTGTTTTCTTTTAATAAAAGTATTTTGACTATATTACACTATATAGTTTCCTTTTCATGTTATGTATGGAGCCACATTGTTTCCAGCTGGAGGAGTGCAGCAGACACTGAGACTGAGCCCAGGGGTGGCTCCAAAGCTTATTTGGACTCAGGGTAGAAGCTGAGTCACACGCTCTGAGGTGAGCACATTAGCTTAAGGGGGTCACGAAGGAGCACAGGAGCATGTTTTGCAGCACTCAGGATATCTTCGGCATGATGTTGGATTGTTGTCACAGCTGAACACCACCTGCACGCATTGTTTTATTATCACTGCTGGACATTATTTGCACGCACTATTTAGAGTACCAAAGAGAACTTTTTTTTTTTTTTCATTATTTATTATGTATTAATTTTTTTATTTAAAAAAGCAGGATACTGTATATTGAGCACTAAGCACTTTTTATGTTGATTAAGACACTATGTATGGTGTAACAAGTACTATTAACCACTTCAGCCCCAGAAGGTTTTACCCCCTTCCTGACCAGAGCACTTTTTACAATTCAGCACTGCGTCGCTTTAACTGCTAATTGCGCGGTCATGCAATGCTCTACCCAAACGAAATTTGCGTCCTTTTCTTCCCACAAATAGAGCTTTCTTTTGATGATATTTGATCACCTCTGCTGTTTTTATTTTTTGCGCTATACACGGAAAAAGACCGAAAATTTAGAAAAATAATGATATTTTCTACTTTTTGTTCTAAAAAAAATCCAATAAACTCAATTTTAGTCATACATTTAGGCCAAAATGTATTCGGCCACATGTCTTTGGTAAAAAAAATGTCAATAAGTGTATATTTATTGGTTTGCGCAAAAGTTATAGCGCCTACAAACTAGAGTACATTTTCTGGAATTTACACAGCCTTTCATTTATGACTGCCTATGTCGTTTCTTGAGGTGCTGAAATGGCAGGGCAGTGCAAAACCCCCACAAATGACCCCATTTTGGAAAGTAGACACCCCAAGGAATTTGCTGAGGGGCATGTTGAGCCCATTAAATATTCATTTTTTTTGTCCCAAGTGATTGAATAATGACAAAAAAAAAAAAAAAAATACAAAAAGTTGTCACTAAATGATATATTGCTCACACAGGCCATGGGCATATGTGGAATTGCACCCCAAAATACATTTAGCTGCTTCTCCTGAGTATGGGGATACCACATGTGTGGGACTTTTTGGGAGCCTAGCCGCGTACGGGGCCCCGAAAACCAATCACTGCCTTCAGGATTTCTAAGGGCGTACATTTTTGATTTTACTCCTCACTACCTATCACAGTTTTGAAGGCCATAAAATGCCCAGATGGCATAAAACCCCCCCAAATGACCCTATTTTGGAAAGTAGACACCCCAATCTATTTGCTTTGAGGCATGTTGAGTCCATGGAATGTTTTATATTTTGACACAAGTTGCGGGAAAGTGACAATTTTTTTTTTTTTTTGCACAAAGTTGTCACTAAATGATATATTGCTCACACAGGCCATGGGCATATGTGGAATTGCACCCCAAAATACATTCTGTTGCTTCTCCTGAGTATGGGGATACCACATGTGTGAGACTTTTTGGGAGCCTAGCCGCGTACGGGGCCCCGAAAACCAATCACTGCATTCAGGATTTCTAAGGGCGTACATTTTTGATTTTACTCCTCACTGCCTATCACAGTTTCGGAGGCCATGGAATGCCCAGGTGGCACAAACCCCCCCCAAATGACCCCATTTTGGAAAGTAGACACCCCAAGCTATTTGCTGAGAGGCATGGTGAGTATTTTGCAGCTCTCATTTGTTTTTGAAAATAAAGAAAGACGAGAAAAAACATTTTTTTTTTTTTTTCAATTTTCAAAACTTTGTGACAAAAACTGAGGTCTGCAAAATACTCACTATACCTCTCATCAAATAGCTTGGGGTGTCTACTTTCCAAAATGGGGTCATTTGGGGGGGGGGGTTTGCCACCTGGGCATTCCATGGCCTCCGAAACTGTGATAGGCAGTGAAGAGTGAAATCAAAAATTTACGGCCTTAGAAAGCCTGAAGGCGGTGCTTGGTTTTTGGGGTCCCGTACGCGGCTAGGCTCCCAAAAAGTCTCACACATGTGGTATCCCCGTACTCAGGAGAAGCAACAGAATGTATTTTGGGGTGTCATTTCACATATTCCCATGGCATGTTTGAGCAAAATATCATTTAGTGACAACTTTGCGCAAAAAAAAAATAAAAAATTGTCTCTTTCCCGCAACTTGTGTCACAATATAAAATATTCCATGGACTCAACATGACTCTCAGCAAATAGCTTGGGGTGTCTACTTTCCAAAATGGGGTCATTTGGGGGGGTTTTGAACTGTCCTGGCATTTTATGCACAACATCTAGAGGCTTATGTCACACATCACCCACTCTTCTAACCACTTGAAGACAAAGCCCTTTCTGACACTTATTGTTTACATAAAAAAATAATTTTTTTTTGCACGAAAATTACTTTGAACCCCCAAACATTATTTTTTTTTTTAAAGCAAATGCCCTACAGATTAAAATGGTGGGTGTTTCATTTTTTTTTTTCACACAGTATTTGCGCAGCGATTTTTCAAACGCATTTTTTGGGGAAAAAACACACTTTTTTACATTTTAATGCACTAAAACACACTATATTGCCCAAATGTTTGGTGAAATAAAAAAGATTATCTTAGGCCGAGTACATGGATACCAAACATGACATGCTTTAAAATTGCGCACAAACGTGCAGTGGCGACAAACTAAATACATTTTTAAAAGCCTTTAAAAGCCTTTACAGGTTACCACTTTAGATTTAGAGAGGATGTCTACTGCTAAAATTACTGCCCTCGATCTGGCCTTCGCGGTGATACCTCACATGCATGGTGCAATTGCTGTTTACATTTGACGCCAGACCGACGCTTGCGTTCGCCTTAGCGCGAGAGCAGGGGGGACAGGGGTGCTTTTTTTTTTTTTTTTTTTTTTTTTTTCATTATTATTATTATTTTTTTATCTTATTTTTAAACTGTTCCTTTCATTTTTTTTTTAAATCATTTTTATTGTTATCTCGGGGAATGTAAATATCCCCTATCATAGCAATAGGTAGTGACAGGTACTCTTTTTTGCAAAAATTGGGGTCTATTAGACCCTAGATTTCTCCTCTGCCCTCAAAGCATCTGACCACGCCAAGATCGATGTGATAAAATGCTTTCCCAATTTCCCAATGGCGCTGTTTACATCCGGCGAAATCTAAGTCATAAAATGCTCGTAGCTTCCGGTTTCTTAGGCCATAGAGATGTTTGGAGCCACTCTGGTCTCTGATCAGCTCTATGGTCAGCTGGCTGAATCACCGGCTGCATTTTCAGGTTCCCTGTTGAGACAGGAGAGCCAGAGAAAAACACGGAAGACGTTGGGGGGGGGCATTCCCTCCCACTGCTTGTAAAAGCAGTCTAGAGGCTAATTAGCCGCTAGGACTGCTTTTACATGAAAGCCGACCGCTGGCTGAAAAGAATGATACCAAGATGATACCTAAACCTGCAGGCATCATTCTGGTATAACCACTCAAAGTCGTGAATGGCGTACCTGAAGACAAAAAAATGGTTAACAATAAAGCACAGTAAACGGTAAAGTATAAAAAATTGCATACCTGAAAAGCAAACATGATAAAACATAATAACAATAAAACATTGCAGAATAGAATACAGTAAAAAAGAGCAGAACAATAGAGAGAATAGAGAGAGAGAGAACAATAAAACGCCAACTATTTTTTTTTTATTTTATATTTTTGTTTGTGTTTTTTTTTTTTTTTTACACTTTTTTTTTGTAACTAACTTTTATAACTGTAACTGGTTCCAGGTTCGGGTCTCTCAAAATGCGATGGCATCTTGGGAGACCCTGTGAAAGTGTGCCTAGTCTGTGCAATGCTGTACCCTACGCTAATACTAAACTAATGAATGGTAGCGTTCAAAACATTCACCAATGCAAAGACCAGGATTGTCAGGACAGGAGGGACAATAATAGCGGGTGTCACGCCTATATCCGCGCTTGCTGCAGACACGACATCTTTTTTGGGGGGGTTCGCTGGGTAGGGGTACTCGGGAGGACATAAAGAAAATGCCTCTCATGCAGCCGACTGCATTTGGTCGGGGATGTGAATGGGGGAAGTACGGGCACTGCAGAAGCGGTGGGTTCCCAATTAGGATTGGCGAATGCAGCAGGAAGGGCACTATGGGCACGACGGGCCTGTGTTTGTCTTTTTGGTGGCAGCGGGACACTACTTGTGCTTGCCACCTCACCAGCTTGAACTGCACTTATGGGACTCGCCACGTCACCAAGTGTTACTGCAGTGCTGTTTGACTACGACCGGGGTGTACTAGGCCGCTGGCGCTTGCCAGTTCACCAAAACGCTACAAAAAAAACTGTTAGCGATCACAGGGATCAGGCCTGACTCTGCGAACGCTGCAGTTATGCGTTTAGTGTTTTGTAAGTGTCAGTGATCGATCGATATTGCACTTGGGTGGGCTGGGCTGGGCCGGGCGGAGGGGCAAAACGCAGGTGCTAGCAGGTATCTGGGCTGATCCCGCTAACACTGCGTTTGTGGGAACCCTAAACTGCTGGGGACGCTAGTATAGATCTGATCGGATCAGATATTGATCCGATCAGATACTATACCACTAAGGGAGGTGTATGCTGCGTGCGTGGGTGTTAGCGGTACTGGCGCTAACCTGACGCTGCCTGGGGCTGGTGCTTGCCAGTTCACCAAAACGCTACCAAAAAAACTGTTAGCGATCGCAGGGATCAGGCCTGACTCTGCGAACGCTGCAGTTATGCGTTTAGTGTTTTGTAAGTGACAGTGATCGATCGATACTGCACTTGGGTGGGCTGGGCTGGGCCGGGCGGAGGGGCAAAACGCAGGTGCTAGCGGGTATCTGGGCTGATCCCGCTAACACTGCGTTTTTGGGAACCCTAAACTGCTGGGGACGCTAGTATAGATCTGATCGGATCAGATATTGATCCGTACAGATACTGTACCACTAAGGGAGGCGTATGCTGCGTGCGTGGGTGTTAGCGGTACTGGCGCTAATCTGACGCTGCCTGGGGCGACGCATATCACCGCCGGGCAATCAGGGGGCTAAACCTTTATTCAGTAATAAACGGCGGGTGCCCTGACACTATAAAAAATAAACGAACTAACCAGCGTCACCCGTAACGGTTATACGGTGATCAGTGGTGAAAGGGTTAACTAGGGGGCAATCAAGGGGTTAAAACATTTATTAGATAGTATATGGGGGTCCCTGTCGCTATAAAATGCTGACGGCGAACCTAAATATTTAACTAGCGTCCCTAACTAGCGTCACCAGCGACACTAATACAGCGATCAGAAAAATGATCGCTTAGCAACACTGGTGACGGGGGGTGATCAAGGGGTTAAAACTTTATTAGGGGGGTTAGGGGGGTATCCTAGACCTAAAGGGGGCCTAACACTCACTGCCCTAACACACTAACTGTCACAAACTGACACCAATACAGTAATCAGAAAAAAAAAAAAAAAACCTGCTTGGTGTCAGTTTGTGACAGGGGGGGGTGATCGGGGGGCGATCGGGGGGCGATCGGGGGGGGGGGATCGGGGTGTAATGTGTGCCTGGCATGTTCTACTGTGTGTGTGTGTGTTGTGCACTCACATTACAGTCTTCTCTCCTCGGCCCGGAACGGAAACTACCGAGCCGAGGAGAGATGACATCATTTCCTCTGCCTCTGTGTACAATACAGAGGCAGGGAAATGATCCCATTGGCTGGGAGCGATCGCGAGGGGGGGGCCACGAATGGATGGCCTCCCCCTGACCACCGATCGCCGGGGGACATTTGCCGACCGCCGCAGGCACCGGGGGGGGTCCGATCGGACCCCCCACCCGCGGGCAGGCAGGGACCTACAGGTAAGCCCTTTTGCCTGCCCGTGCCGCTTTGTCGACGTACATCGTCGTGCGGCGGTCGGCAAGTGGTTAAGCACTAATTTATGGTGTAACAAGCACTTGTTTTTTCACACCTTGTTTATTTATTCAACATTCATATTATTTGTATTTAATATTATCACACTAGTAAGCACAGAGTTGGTTATTATTAATTTTGTTTTTGGGGTCACCCAAGCGCAGCGCATAACTTGTAAATTTCAGCACTTGTACTGTTGGGATATTATAGCTTGTGAGGACCCCATACAACAAATTATATTTTCTCAATTACTGATAAATCCACCAGTACAGTTATTAGTAGCCCACCACTTTTATAGTAAATGTAACTATCCCACATTTTATTTAATTCATAAAATCTGGACTACTATTCAACGAGATACTCATTATGAGGGATATACTCAATATATGCCAATATGGAATAATCCATGATTGTGTGAGGTAGCAAAACTTGAAAACTTTGATTTGTGGAAAAGAGCTGGTATTCTGCTTCTTTGTCAACTTTTCGATAATGAGATTTTGCAACCATTTGACAAATTGGCAGAGTAATATCATTTGCCTAATAAGACATTTTTTCGACATTTACAGATGCGACATGCCATGCAGAGTCAAGCAAATAATTTTTTATTAAAATATAACCCTTCATCAATTCTAGCTATGGCAGTAACTGTAAGATGATCTAAACAGGGACTCATAGGGAACATATATGCTTCTCTACAAGAGAAAACTAGAACAAATCTACTCAAAACTAGACGGTGGCTTAGAGATTTGGAGACACTCAGCAATGAGGAGTGGGAGCAAGCTCTGAAGAACTTATTAGGGGTATCCCTATCCTCCTCACAGTGTTTAACACAGCTGTTTATTATTCATAGAGCTCATTACACTCCTTTGAAGCTGCAATCTTGTGGCAAAGCAACTACTTTAAACTGTCCAAGATGTACTACGATGTAGGTACACTCATACATATGTTGTGGAGCTGCCCCAAATTGTATCATTACTGGGAAAATGTATTTGATACTCCTTGTGCTCCACACAGGTTCATTTTGATCCAAAGATAGCATTGTTAGGGATTATACCGGAAGACACTCCCAGCTGAAATGCATGTGATGTGGCTAAGAACAATGTATATGTCTCGTAAACTTATATTACAAAAATGGATATTAAACCCGCCAACAATAGATCAATGGATTAAAGCAATTAATCTTAATTTACGACAAGAGGAATTGACATATAAACATAGGAAATGCCCCCCAAAAATGTGTGAAAATCTGGTATTGGTGGTTAGTTTCCGATATGTCTGAGAAGTCAATTGAGCATATTAATGATAATGAGGAATACTAATAATGAGATTTGGTGAGAATAGCTGTATATGTATATAAACACAGTTAAAACATAATAATTCACGTGGAATATTTAGGTCAGGCCTATAATACTGCTAATTCTGTCAATTTGAAGGGGGATTAATGGAGGGTTTTGACTGATGATTCAAATATCTGGTGAGCGTAAATATATATATTTTTTTATTTTGTTAAAAATTGGATATTTGCGGGAAATGTTTTATGTTGAGATGTATTTTTGTTGTACATCAGAAAAAAAAACTATTAAAAAATGATGTGATTAAAAACAAAACGTTATCAAGTCTGCACCAAGTTGACTATATGGACCACTTATGTGGTTATACAGTACATGCTGATCATATCCCCTTAATCTCCTCTTCTTAAGAGAGAGAATAAATTCAGTTCAGCTAATCTTTCTATATAGCTGAGGTCTTCCAAACCTCTTATAAGTTTGGTTGCCTTTCTCTGCATTTTCTGCCTTGGATCCAGCTCGATTAAGGTTAAGTGAGCTTCAAAGAAGTTCAAATACTGAACCCTACTGAAATAAATAGGAGCCAAATCTGTCAAATTAAAAATGCAGCTTTCTTTGGTCATGCCCCTTGGACTTTGCAATGCTCCCGCAACTTTTCTTTTTTTTTTTTAGTCCACTTCAGCGAGTTCTTTTGAGAGACTTAATTCACCATTATAGTTCATTTTTGTCCCGTCTCATTGTCACATTATAGTAGCTTTTGTCTTTTCTATCTTGTTTTCCCCATTTAATCCTTATTCAGATTTTCTTTCCCTTCCCCTTCTCTTTCTCCAAGAGTTAACAATTCAGTTAAAGAATAAATACACAAACGTTCTCTTTCACAATAAAATTAATAAATCATCAAGATGTAAAGACACATTGTGCTAAAAGACAGTAAGATGAGTGATAGAGACCAAAAGGATCAAAGAGCTCTTCCATCTCACTCGCTTCACCTATTTCCAGTGTTATAAACCTAATATTGCACCTTAATCCCTCCCCTCTTTCCTACTCCTCCCATTACCACTCAAGTTATCTCATAAATAGATTCATAAATCGAATCTCTCCATTTCCATAATTTCACGTATTTTACAAAAAGATCTTATTGCATCTAATTTATCTAGTAAATCCTTTTCCTTTAAAAAAGTCTAGTTTTTTGTTATTCTCTAATTTATTATTCATTTTTCACTCTATAGGGGGGAACCCATTTTTTCCAACCAACGCCTCCATATCGCGTCAAATTCCTTAAGATTGCCTCTCTTTGTACACACTGCTCTTTCTTTACATATAGTCTCACGTATTTCCCTAATCTAGTCTCTTACTGTAGGGTTTGTTCTGGATTGCCATCTAGTTGCAATACTTTTTCCGGCTTGGAACAAACACCTTAATATTGCAATTGTGGTACTCTTCCTCTCCCCCCTTTCCTTCCTGTACCCCAATATGCATACCACAACATCCATCTTCAGTGTTATTTCAAATATATCACTTATGGTTTTAAGCACTTCCTCCCAATACCGATACAGTTTGGGGCACCTCCACACCATGTGTATGAGATCACCGGTTCCCTGACATCTGGGGAATTTGTTGTCTAATCTTCTGCCAAACTTAAACAACCTCTTAGGGGTATAATAAGCTCTATTTATCAACATCAGGTGGGATATCTTCTGCGGGGGTGAGACCAATACCATCGGACCCATTTCTAAGATTCTTCTCCACTGCTCCTGTGTTATTACCCCTATATCCTCTTCCCATCTATTTTTTTTCGTTGCAGAGTTTCCCCTCAGCATTGGCTTCTTTGCTTATCAGTCCATGTAATTCAGATATAAGTCCCTTAGTGGAGCCTACCTGGAGTATACTATGAAAAAGGGGAATTTTATTCCACACTAGGAGCTGTTTCCTAAAGTGGGCTTCAAGGGCATTCCCAAGCTGTAAGTAGGTATAAAATAAGCGTTGCAATATGTTGTACTCTTGTCTCAAATCTGAGAATTTTTTAAAAATATTACCCACATACAGTTGACTCAGCCTTTTGATGCCATGTATTTCCCATTCCTTGCTTTATTCCTTTATTCCAAAGGGGAGTGTATTCAGTTAGCCCATTATATTCCATCTGTTTTTTAACAGTTTTCCATATTTTAGTTATCATTTTTATTGTTGGAGACCTATAGCCAAAGGGATCCGCGTCTAGTGCTTCAATAATTGTATTATGTAGAGCGCCAGTTAATATTATTCTCCCATTGGGGGTACATCCACCTGGAACATCGCATCCCATTAGGTGCTGCAGCTGTGACGATGGATAGTAATGCTCAAGGCGAGGTAATGCCAGACCTCCTTCCCCTGCCGGTAGCTGTAACGTTCGAAGTCGGATCCTGGCCTGTCCCCCTTTCCATATTAGTTCCCTGAAAAGGGACTCAATTTTGTTGAACCATCTTACACACCCAGACTGGAGAGTTATGCAGCAGGTACAATAATTGGGGCATCCAGATCATCTTTATAAGGCTGCATCTGCCTGCCATCGACAATGGGAACCATTTCCAAATGCCTATTTTTTGTTTAGATTTGGCCAGCAGTGGTATAAGGTTTTTACATATAAATTGATTAGGGTTTTTTGTCAGGGCTATCCCCAAACATTTCAATGTGTCCACTACTACCAACTGAGGCATTCCTGGTATTATTAACTCAGTAATGGGATCCAGTGGTAGGAGTTCAGATTTCTCCCAATTTATCCCTAACCCTGAGAAGCTACCAAATTTCTCGACTAAGCTTATTGCTTTTGTCAGTGATTGCCCCGTGTCTCCCAGGTAGAGAAGGATATCGTCTGCATATAGCACGATTCTTTCATCTCCCGTCTTCCTCTGAAACCCAATTATTTCAGAGCTTGATCTTATAGAAATGGCAAGAGGTTCGATTGCTAGGGCGAAGAGCAGGGGTGGCAAAGGGCATCCCTGTCTCGTCCCCCTCTCAAGCTCAATCTTATCCAAGAGTTTGTTATTAATTCTAAGCCTAGCACTGGGCCTGTGGTAAAGCACCTTTATACACCCAATAAAGGAGGGGCCAAATCCAAATTTCCCCTAAACCCTCCAGATGTATCCCCACTCCACACTGTCAAAAGCTTTAGTCACATCAAGTGACAGCACGGCTCTTGATCCTACATTCTCCATTGGAATCTGTATATTTAGGAATGTCCTTCTGATATTCATACTTGTGGATCTATTAGCTATAAATCCCGCCTGATCTGGGTGGATCAGTTTTGAAATAAATGTGTTCAGCCTAGTTACCAGAACCTTGGCTAGAATTTTAGCATCTGAGCATAAAAGAGAAATCAGTCTATATGCCTCTACGTCTAGAGGGTCCTTCCCTTCTTTTTGTATAAGTATAATGGTTGCTTCTAGCATTGAAGCGGGCAGTCTTCCCTCCCTGGGTGCCCCCCCAATGCTTTTAAAAGCTCCGGGAGTAATATTTCTCTATAATATTTATATACCCCCAGGCGGAAGACCATCTGGACCAGGGGACTTTTGGTTTGCCATACTCGTTACTACCTGTTGAAGTTCTACTAAAGTTATTGGGGATTCCAACTCTTCTCTTTCCTCTTGCATAATGGTCGGGATTTCCAGGTTGACTAGGAAGTCTTCCATTACGCCCTCTGCCCCCACCTTTTGGGCTGTATAAAGATTTTTATAATAAGCCCTAAATGTCTGCAATATTTTTATGGTGTCAGATAAAATCTCTCCTCCTGGGGACCTGATAGTAGAGATAGTGGAAAGTGGAGAGTTGGACTTCACCAGCTGCGCTAACATCTTTCCCACGTTTTCACCCTCTGCAAAGGAAGATTGCAGCAAGAAGAGTCATCTGGTCTCAACCTTCCGCATAATCGCAATCTTATAGTCTTGTTGTTTACCCATCCATATTTTTTCCCTTTCGGATGACGGATCCGTTACATAGTTATTCTCGGCCTCTAGTACCTCTCTTCGGATATTTTCTTCCCATACCCTAGCCTCCTTATTAAATTTGGCTACCTGCTGGATCAGGACAACTCTAAGGTATGCCTTCAGGGTATCCCACAATATCCCTGCTGTACCTTCATTAAATACTATAAATTCTCTCAATTGAGGCAAGACTCCATCTGTTTTTTTAATTAATTCAAACCAATATGGGTTTATTTTCCACTCCCTCTGGGCACTTTTCCCCCCTAATTTTAATGTAAGGACTATTGGGGAGTGATCTGATATTCCTCTTGGCATATATACCATCTTCTCTGTAATCTGGAGTGCTCTATCTTTACCCAATGCCATATCTATACTAGAAAGCATGGAATATGAGGTTGAATAGCAGGAATATTGTTGGACTCCCGGGTTCCGCACCCTCCAAATATCCATCAGCCCCACTTCATCCAAAAATTGACTCAATCGGCCCCTCCCCGCGGGCTCCGAGTGTATCCGTATGGGGAACCTATCCAAATTTTTGTCTAGGATCTCATTGAAGTCCCCTACTACTATAACCGGTACTTCTTTTTTTTTTTTTTTTTTTCATTAAAGAGTTTTATTAGAAGGTTAATAAAGCTTAGCAAACAATGCCATTTATCAAAAGAGATCAACCATACAGTTTCAGTACATCTAATGAACAGTATATACAGTGGTTAACATCTGTATGAAGGTATTGAGCATAAATTTAAAGTTATATCCGCCCATTCGTGTGCTAGAAAGGTGAGTGGTGATCCTGAAAATCGAAACTTTCAACGACAGCTATTATAATGGACTTTATGGATCAGTTACAACATTTCAGGCGGTAAATCTAGCTGACTGTTAACTTTTAAATTTAGTGGAATTAGCATCATTTCAGTGTTTATCAAGACAGAAAATAGAAATAATTGGCAAAGAAAGAGAGAGAAAGAAAAAAGAAAAAAGTAAAGCGTAAAGAGAAGGATAATGAGGAAGAGAAGTAAATAGAGTAGGGCCTTCCAGTAAGGAAGTGGCGTCCCCACCTCCTCGGTCCCCCGTGCGCCTATTTAACGTATGTGGAACTGTGAAGAGTTCCTATATCCAGAGACCAACTAAATATTCAGTAATTGTTCATAAGCTGCGGAATACTTAAAGATTAACCAAGGTGTCCATGTTTTGTGATATCTTTCTATGCTATCTGTGGATTGGGCAAGTAAATCTTCCATATGACAGATCTCGGAGACTTTCTGAAGCCACTCCTTGAACAAAGGAGCCTGTGTGCTTTTCCACCGAAGTGGAATCAGTGCTTTAGCAGCGTTTAAGAGGTGCTTCGTTAAGGATTTTTTATATCTCTTGTAGGGAAAGTTCGAGATGTGTAGTAGGCAGCATGCTGCATCCAGATTAATCTTGGTCTCCGTTATCCGTCGTATGGTATCTCTCACTTTCGTCCAATAGGTCTCCAGGATTGGGCATTGCCACCAGATATGTAAGAGAGTGCCTGGCTCTCTATTGCATCGCCAGCAACTGTCTGAGGCCTCAGGGAACCATTTTTTGATCTTATGTGGAGTGGCATACCATTGAGTCAGAAGTTTATATGCTGTCTCCTGTGTTTTTGTGCTAATGGAGCATTTATGTGCCAACGTACAAGCCGTCAGCCATTGATTATCTGTTATATCCCTCTGCAAGGCCCTAGACCATTCTACTCTAAATCTATCGTCTGTAGGTGATTTAGGGTTTTGTAGCCATGAGTAGACCGCCGAGGTAGTTTTGGAAAAGTCGTCGCCTCTGTGGCACACTGTCTCTAATTGAGTCATAGGTCTCTGAAAGTAAGGTAATTTGGTCTTGTTCATGACGTAGCTATGTATCTGGAAATATGACCACCTGGACAAGTGAAGAACACCAGTCTCTTCCTTCAGCTCTGAGTAGTTTTTGAATTTACCTTTCTTAAAGCAGTCTCCTGCAGTCAGTAGATTTGGTGAGTCTGGGGCTTGGAAGCTCTTGCCTGTCAGACCTGGTGCAAAATCCGGATTGTTCTGGATTGGGGTCAGTGGGCTTAATTGTGTCGTTAGATCATATTTTTTAACCACCATCTGGAAGGCCTTCATGGTAGCCCCCGTCAGTGGGTGTTTCCGTGTGGACTCATGGAGTTTTCCCCAGGGAATCCAAGGGGAAAACCTGAGTCCGCATGAAGTCAACGACCCCTCCAAAAAGACCCAGTCTTTTGAGTTTCCATGACAGTGCCAATCAATCATTCTGGTGAGGTGTGATGCTAAATAGTAGTTGTGGAAGTGGGGTAGGCCCATGCCCCCTCGTTCCTTGGTTCTGGTTAGTAAAGGAAATTTGATTCTCGGCCGTCTATGTCCCCAAAGAAAGCGTGTGAGGGTGGATTGTAACTTCTTAAAAAAGTGTAGTGGGACAACGACTGGCAATGATCTCAGCAAATATAATAGTCTCGGAAGGATGACCATTTTAAGTATAGCCGCCCTTCCGAACCAAGAGAAGAATTTAGAGTTCCAACTCTGCAAGTCCGAGGCAATGTCTGCCAGCAACGGTGGAAAATTCTTTTCAAAAGTTTTCGAGAGTCTTGAGGGTATCCATACTCCCAGATATTTGAGTTCACTTGTTACCCAGCGGAACGAACAGTTCCCCTGTGTTTTAGCTAGTATGTCCTCTGATAGCGAAACATTCATTGCCTCGGACTTAGAATAGTTGATTTTGAGGTTCGATATGTAACCATAGTGCGTGAATTCCGCCATCAAATTCGGTATTGTGATATGTGGTTTAGTTAAAAAAAACAAAAGGTCGTCCGCATATGCGGCTGTTTTGTAGGTTTTGTTGGCTACTTCGAAACCTGAGATGGAATCGTTCTTATTAATTTTTCTAATAAACGGTTCCAGAGAGAGGATAAATAACAACGGTGACAAGGGGCAGCCTTGTCTAGTCCCGTTTGAGATGTTAACCTTATCGGACAATATGCCATTGACCCTTATCCTCGCACTAGGGTTCTGGTATAGGGCTGCAATCCAAGTCATCATGTGCGTTCCCAGTCCCACATGGCGACACACCTCCAGCATGTAATCCCAGGAGACCCGATCGAAGGCCTTCTCCGCGTCCGTGGACAGGAGAAGGCCCTCGATGCCCTGCGTCCCCGCCGCATGTGTTAAAAGTAGAGCCTTTATAATGTTGTCCCTTGCCTCTCTTCCTGGCATAAATCCTACTTGATCTTGTCCAATTATAGACGTGAGGAGCGGTATTAGTCTATTGGCAAGTATCTTGGTTAGTATTTTGAGGTCTAAATTTAGTAACGAGATAGGTCGATAACTCGGGCACTCTGTAGGGTCTTTCCCAACTTTATGTATCACTGTTATGTGGGCTGTCAGGAAGTCAGGGGGTACTTGTCTGGGTGAGGAGAGGGAATTTAGGGCTCTTGCTAAAGGGTTAGTCAAGATGTCGCCAAAGGTTTTATAGTAAACAGATGTGTAGCCATCCGGTCCAGGGCTCTTGCCTGATTTAAGTCCCTTAATGGCACCCTGTATTTCAGTCAGTGTAATCTGTTCTTCCAGGGGGGTCGTCTCTGCGGTCTCTAATCGTGGCAGACCACTCTCAACTAAATATTCTTGTATGGCCTGTATTCTGTCGGTTAGAATTGCGGGGGGTCTGTTTTGTCTCGGTAAGTTATAGAGTTTTGAATAATAGTTATGGAACTGAGATGCTATAGCTTCAGAGGTAACTTCCGTGGTCCCCTCCGGTGACCTAATCCCCGCTATTGTATTGGTTGCGTAAGCTTCTCTCAGGGCTCTAGCTAAAAATCGGCCGGTCTTGTCCCCTGACTCATAGTATACCCTCTTTTTAAAAAATAGGGATCTCCGCGTTTTGGTGAGTAGTATTTCTTGCAACTTTTTCCTGGCTTCGAGTAATTCAGTGGCTGTCTGTATGGCTAAAGATTGTTTGTGTAAAGCTTCTAGGGTATGTATCCTATTAATTAAATCTCTCAATTCTTTTTCCTGCTGTTTCTTGCGTTGGGCCCCTAACCTAATTAGTTCCCCTCTAATCGTGCATTTATGCGCCTCCCAAATCATCATCGGATCCATATCCGGTGTGTTATTATGAGTAAAAAAGTCCGATAAAGCTTCACGAATGCGGGGGAGAAATTCAGGGTCTGTTAGTAATGAGGAGTTTAATCTCCAGGTGTTTGTCTTGGGTGTATTGTGCCTTAGGTCAACTACCAGGGAGGTGGGTGCATGGTCAGAGATCGTCTGAATGCCAATGTGTGCCCCCTTCACCATCTGCAAGTCCCTCTGGGATATGAATATGTGGTCAATGCGGGAGTATCTATCATGAGGAATCGAGTGGAACGTAAAATCTCGTGTGTTTGGGTGGAGAAATCTCCATGTATCCACCAATTGAAGAGAGGTTAGGTGTTTTTTGATATTTTTGAGAGCTCTGTACTTTATGCAAGACTTTCCAGTGGAAGAGTCTATAGTTGGGTTTAGTGGGACATTAAAGTCTCCCCCCAGAATCAGTGTTCCCTCTGCGAAGCCCTTTAATTCATGTGAGATCTTCTGGCAAAAGGTGACCTGGGACACGTTCGGGAAGTACACATTGGCTAGCGTCACAGTTTTGTTTCCATATGCGCCCTTAATAAAAACATAGCGGCCCTCTGGGTCTGTCAGTCGGTCGGTAAGTATAAAGGGATTGTCTTTCCTAAGAAGGATGGTCACCCCTTTAGTTTTTGCTAGGTCATTAGTTGCGTGGTATGCCCTATTGAAGTAAGTATTGGTAAGTCTGGGGATTTGATTGGTGCGAAAGTGGGTTTCCTGTAAAAAAACAAACTGAGGCCTACCTTTCTTCAGCTCCCTGAGAAGCGAGACCCGTTTCTCCGGGATATTCAGACCCTTAACATTATGGGAAATCACCATAGGCCCTTCTCCCAGAGATGAGTACGCCATTATTATAAGGTAAGTGTGAGAGCGGATTATCAGGCTTATTCTGTGGGGACAGAAAAAAAATGGTTATTTACTGTATGCGCACCTAGTCAGAGGACCGAGGAAATGGGGAATACGAAGGTCAGAGAGGAACTGAAAGGTAGAGTATAGTAGAGAAAATTGAAAGAGGTGGATTCAATAAAGAGAAGATAGTGAATCCTTTTTCAATGGAGAAAATTTTTCAAATGAATGTACTTTAGATATGAATCAACTTTTCTAAAGCAATTAGGTAGTACACCTGGGTCTAGAAATTTCCAGCCCACGTGTACTTTGTGGGTTCGTGGGTGGTTCACCACCAAGGTGGGGAAGTCACGGCTAGTAGTATCGTGAACAGGAGCAGGTCCTGATCACCAGACTCTAGCAATCTATGCGGTCAGTGGATTAACTCAGAGCAATATAGCAAAAAATAACAATTTTTGCAAAAGAAAAAAGTATGACTTGTAAAATGTAAACCACTCAATTCGGAACTAAGTGAAAGAGAACGACACAGCCTGTAAAAAATAGGCAATAAAAAAACCTATAAAGACATATGAAATTAATGTCTTGTAGAAACAACCCTTAAAAAAAACAACACAAACAAAAGGAAAAAAAAAACACAAAGAAAAAGAAAAAAAAAAAAAAAAAGGGAAAAAATTTCTTCCTTTTCTTTTCCTTGAGAACCGGTACAGCTTCCCTGGAGTCTGGATGAGGTATCTTGTTTCGGATCCATCTCCTTCTCCCACACCAGTTCCACATGGGAGTCTCTCGTTTGCAGAGGCCTAAATTAGCGAGGTTCTGCTGTTGTCAGTCCTCCTATGACAGAACAGTTTTTAGAAGCATTGTCCAGGCAGGTGTTAGCTGTGCGAAAGGATTTTTCATCGCTGCAACGACTCTGTATCCAGTGGTGTGGGATAGTGGAAGGTGAGGTGCCATCCTCCAGGGTTGAAATTTAGTTGCATCACTCCATAGCTTGAGGACCGTGAGGCATTTGTCTCCTGTTAGGTGTCCCTGAATGGTGGCCGCCTCCTCGTCCATGTTTCATACGCTTAGGGAACTGCTTCTCTGGAGTGGAGGAAGGTGATGGATGAGGGCTTCTAGAGAGTGGTGGGAGAGCAAACTCCTGGTACCAGTCCGGTAATTCCACTCTGTCCATACCAAGGCCTGCACAGAAGTCCGGCAAATCAGCTGGTGAGCATAGGATATGTTGTTTTCCGGCCAGAGTCACCACCAATGCAAAGGGGAAGGGCCATGTGTAGCGTAGATCTAGCTCCCGGAGTTTATCCAGCAGGGGTCGCAGGGCCCTGCGGTTTCTTAGAGTGATTTGGGAGAGGTCATGAAACAACATGATGTGTTCACCATTGAATACAATTTGGTCATTTCTGCGGGCCTTTCTCATGATTTCCTCTTTTAGTGGAAAGCTCTGGAGGCAGCAAACAATGTCCCTTGGAGGGGCTGTATCCGGTCCCCTTGCCCTAAGAGCTCTGTGCGCCCTCACAAACTCTATAGCCATGTCTTCTTGTCTCTCTAAAAGAGAGTTGAATACACGCTGCAGCGCCGGTATTATCTGGTCTGGGTCCACCGTCTCAGGGATCCCTCTCACCCTTATGTTATTCCTCCTCCCACGGTTATCGAGGTCCTCCAAATGCCTGTTCATTTCAATAAACTGTTCAGCATGAGAATCCACCACCCTTTCCAGCTTATGTATGGCCTTGTCCCTGCGCTTGCCTGCAGCCTCCACGTGCTCCATTTTATCAGACAGTGAAAGGAGGTTGGATTTCAGGTCTGTGATAGCGGCCGAAAATGTGGACTTAATGTCCGCTGCAAATCCGGTCATGTCAGCATACGTGAGGGGCTTGTTGGAGCGATTACGTCCCCTACCTGAGTCCTCCTGTGTGGATTGGGAGTCCTCACTGAAGTCCTCCTCATCATTCGGCGCCCGCGCCATTTTGGGGCCTGTACCGCTGCCTCGAGGAGACGGCTGTGCTTTTAGGAGTTCTGCTATGCTTCTAGCAGCGGCAACCGCTGCTGAGTTGCGGCGTGATCTGGAGAGCGGTGTCTGCTGAGTCAGCTTGCCCATCTCCCGTTCTGTGCTCTCGGGTTGTCCGGCTTTAGGCTGTGTCGTTCCCGGAGCTCCTCTAGCACACGTCCATCCTGGTCGCTCGCCAAGCCACGCCCCCCATAACCGGTACTTCTTTATCTAACAAAAATGTGTTTAATCTGAACATAACATCAATTTCAAATGGCAGAGGATTATAGATGTTTGCCAATACATACATTCTGTTTCCAATTGAGCAGTGTAAAAAAATATATCGGCCATTCTCATCTATGCTGGTCTGGCTGCAGGAAAAAGCCACCCCAGATTTCACCATAACACTTACCCCCCTACAGTAAGAGGAATATACAGAATGAAGCTGAAGTTGGTATTTCCTATTCCAAAGTTGCTGGGCCGTATGTTTAGTTAGGTGTGTTTCCTGCAGGCAGACCAACTCAACTCCATATTTCTCCAACATGGAGAACACTGCTGCTTTTTTGGCCAGTGTCCCCAAACCCCTAACTTTCTAGGATCCTATGTTGAGAGTTTTAGCTTGCATATAAAGGTAGGGAATATATAAAAAGCTGTCGTGAGTTCCTGTTCCAAAATAAGTTTATGTTGAGTTCATAACTAATCTCTACGCTAATATCAAGTATTTTGTGATGATATCCCCGTGCGCACAACTCTTTTGCATTACCTTTTATAATTTTAAACAGTGCTTCTAATATAAGTAAATTCACCTTCCAAAATAGTGCATGTGAGTTTCAAACAGTGTTTTTCTGTGCCAAGAATTATTACTTTGTGTATTATCTTGCAAGAACAACAATATTTTCCTATAAAAATTTTTTGTGATATGCCCTTGGCGTTATGACTCTCATTTAATCCACACTTCCCCCGTGCTAATAGTCGATCATTACCTGTCTTACCTCCCTCTCCCCCCACCAGCCCTCCCTCCCTCCTTCCCTCCAACCCCCCCTACCTCCTCCCCCCTTCCCCCCACCACCTATCTAGGTGCACCCTAAGGGGCCTTATAGTGACCATTTCCCACACCACCTGTTCCTCATATACACTACCATCCATCACTCTACATACCTCATCCGTGTGTATCTAACCCCCCCTCCACCCATTTCTTCAAAGAAAAAAAGAAAAAAGGAAAGTGATCATTTCTAACAATACAACCAAACCCCTTCTCCAATTCCCTCCTTCTTTTAGTTTATCTACAGTTTCTCCTTGTTCTCTTCCAGCCACTTCTCCACGCCGGCTGGGAAGTCAAAAATCTGGTTTGCCCCCAAAGCCGTTACACGTAACCTAGCTAGGTAAAGAAGGGCATAAGACAGCTTAAATTTCTGTAAAGTACACTTGATCTGTATAAACTCTGCTCTGCACCTCTGAAGTTCTGGCGAGAAGTCAGAGCATAATGATATCTTGGTGCCATTTAAAAAAATATTTCCCGCCTCCCTTGCTTTCCGCAGCAATGCCACTTTATCCTTATAGTTGAGAAACTTCATCAAAAGTGGCCTGGGATACCCACCTGCTGGCGGGGCCCTAAACGGGACTCTATGTGCTCTTTCAATAGAAAACATTATTGAGAATGTCTCTCTTCCAAAAAGTTCAACAAGCCATTTTTCCAGGAACTCTATGGGGTTAGGACCCTTGCTCTTTTCCGGCAACCCCACCATCCTCACCATATCCCTTCAGTGCCTGCTTTCCAACTCATCCATTTTTGACATGTATCTAGCCATCTGTTCTTTCATACTTTTCACCTCTTTTTTTAAGGGGGTTATATCATCTTCTGATTGACTTGTCCTCCATTCCAGGGCTGTTGTTCTTTCCGCTGTTTTTTGTAGGTCCTGTCTGACCAGTCTCAAATCTTCCTTTACCCCTTTCATTTGGTCACAGAGTTCTTTTAGTGATCCCTTGCAAGCACTCGCTGCCAAAAATACGTCCTTCAATGTTGGCTCTTTCTCTAGGGGTAAGCATGGATCGGTTGTTACTTCTTCATTTTGCTCAATTGGTTCTGAGCTCTTATTACTCAGTATTTTTGTTGTCGTGGCCAGTGGCGCTATAGCCGTTGACTGGCCCTGGCTTTTTCTATCTGTCATAGCCCCTTGTTGTGCTTTAGTCTGGGCCCCCTTTTTTGGTGGTGTCTGAGGAGGGGCATGATCATATTGCTCCAGTTTTGCTGCCGCTGCCATCTGTTGGGAAATGTTCTCCTTTGAGGAGCGTAGAGGTTGCATCCTGTATTCTGCAGTTAATGAGATGCTTTCTCTGAGTATATTATATCTCAAAGAACAACAAAAAAAAAAAAGGAGAAGGAGTATCAGGAATTGCCTGGTATCACAGGGATCAATGGGCCCCTAATTATTGTATCTAACTTTAGCTATTATCCTCCAGCAAGTGAGCCACAGATGGGGAGAGAGCCGCAGGAAATTGATGTCTGCAACTTCCAAACACACCAAAGTCACAGTAGATTGCTAAGGGGCTATGGAAAATTAACCCTTTTTATGTTAGTCCAAAATCAAATGTGTAGAATTAGGTCAGCATAGAGGGGGGGTATTAGATCAGCATGGGGGGGGGGGTATTTCAGGGCATCTATAATGGGCATGTATGACAATCCTCAAGCTAGCTTTATTACATGTACACATTCAGGCTATTGCCACCTTTCCAGCCCAGCCTGTATGGATCTAGTCTTGATCTTCCCAGTATACACAGCCTCTAGCCTCTAGGCTCTAACCCAGCATATAGCACGTCCTGCTGTTCACCCCTTTTCTCATGCACCCTTCAAACAATTTAGAGGGTACCGGGCTCCAGAATAGCCTTTACTCACGTATCCACAGGGGGGGTTCCAGGCTTGCAGCTCTCTCAAGGCACGGGGCTCAGCATTAAGATCACTGCCTTCCCATCCTTCTCCCTCCGTCAGCCGCTTTTGGGTAGTGCAGGCAGCTTCTGGCTCAAAGCTTTCCTCTCAATCCCTGCTATCTGCTGTTGTCATCCCCGCCTCTCCGTTCACAAAACAGCCAACAGGAGCTGCTCTCACTCCACTCCACTGCACAGCTGATCAGCCGGTCAGTCAAACCAGAGGGAGAAAAAGCACGCTGTGTGTTAGACGGTCTCCCCGGCCGAGATTCAGTGCTTATCAATCAGGACCTCCGCGGCCAGCAGTGGCAACTGTCGACAGGCATCGGGTGGATGGGAGGAGATACACACACCTTACTCCTCACTCACACGCCGCTCCATCCGGTCACGCTCCCGCAACTTTTCAAAATTTCATTGATTTCAAGATTTGTTGGACCACTTTGTAATAGTATATTTGGATGATATTCAATTTTTTTTTTCTGTGCAGTTGAAGGAACACCACAAGCATGTCTGTACTGTCTTTGAGAGACTAGGGAAGAATCAACTAGATCAAACTCAGATCAAGTTCTTGGGATACATAATTTCTCCTGAAGGAGTGAGCATGGATTCCGATAAGATCAAAGCAGTGGAGGATTGGTCCATCTCTTGGAATTTTAGGAAATACGTTTGTTGGGTTTGTTAAATTTTACAGAAGATTCATAAGGAATTTCTCTAAGGTAATTGCTCCAATTATGTAGATAACAAAGAAAGGGATGCCCTTTTTTTGGTCACCTGAGGCACAGGCTGCCTTTAATAAACTAAAAACTCTCTTCACTTCTGCACCAATACTATTACATCCAGATCCTGAACTACCATTCAATGTAGAAGTTGATGGTTTAGATTCTGCTGTGGTAGCTGTCCTTTCTCAGTGAACATGGGTAAAGGTGCAGCTTCATCCTTGTGCTTATTTCTCTCGACTAATGTTTTCATCCAAGAAAAATTACAACAATGGAAACAAGGAATTGCTGGCAATTAAGGAAGCATTTTCTGAGTGGAGGCATCTGCTGGAAGGGGCTAAGCATCCTGTAAACATTCCCATGGATCATAAAAATGTATAATTTATTTATTGTTCCAAAAGTTTGTCTTCTAGACAAGCACATTGGACCCTATTCTTATCCAGGTTCACTTGTTATTTCATAGCGCCCTGGGTCAAGGATTGGTAAGGCTGATGCCTAGTCACGGATATGTTATCTGAGGAAACTCTAAATTTACAATCCTGCCTCAACTTTCTATGGGCCATGAGTTCTAAGACATTTTTGAATCTTCTCAAGGAATGGTAATGACTCACTTCTCAATCATCCTCCTAAGGACATTAACCTCTAGTACAAAAATGGATTTTAGACTCAAGTGCATCCCTTCTATATACCTGAATCAGTTCTGGTAGAAGCCTTCAGGTTGGTTCACGACTCTAAACTTGCTGGTCATTTTGGAGTTTCTAGGACAGAAGAACTCTTATCACATTCCTTTTGGTGGCCTGGGTATAAGAAAGATGTCAAGAGTTATGAAACAGGAAAAGGATGATTGAAGCCCTAGGAACTCTGTGGCCAGAGCAAGAGCAGCAATGGCTGGGGTTCTGATGCGAGTAACAAAGTGTATGCAGAGCAATGAACCAGATGTTGGGGGAAAGGGGCAAGTCCTTATGGGATATAATGGTCCATTAGTCCTGGGTAGTACACACAGGGAGGAACAAGTCCCTTGTCGCACACTTGGTTAGGCATCCCACTGGAGAGTGGAAGAGAATCTGTTTATGCAGAAAGAGAAGAAGAGAGGAGTAGCACCAATCTAAGTGTAGCAATGGTACAATTGATTTTATTGAAAAGTAATACATTCACGGGAAGGTGGAGAGTATAGGCATATCAAAGGTTAACAGCCAAGCTGGATGTAGAGATTCGTGATTTCAGCTGTGGATCATGGTGTCATCACTCCCGGCAGCACCAATGGTTTCTGGAGTCCTGGGCTGGATGGAGGAGATGCATGGGGGTAAAACATACTACCTTGATGACTTCTACAACTGCTCTTCGGAGTTTGTCTTATACTGTGTATCCTGCCCTTGGGGCCTACTATATGTGGGTCACACCCTCCGGAGCTGGATTTGAATTAGAATCCCTGGTTGTAACACAAGGTTCTTACCGCTGGTCCCAGGCACTAGGCAAGGTTGTCCTCTTTCTCCCCTCCTCTTTGCCCTTGCAATGGAGCCCCTAACCAAAGCCATCATTATGCACCCTGCTATCTTAGGCTCTCCAAAAGGCCATGTTATTTAAAACTTTGAATGACTTTGTTATTTTTATTCCAATCCTTAATATCCCTCTCTAACCTCCTCCCGGTCTTACAGAAATGCACTTCCCCCTTCGGTCTGAAAATATTTATTTCTAAAACAACCACATTACCTAGTAAACAAAATGATGGGGTAATGGTGCTGCCAGAAAAGTCTGTAATTAAATACTCTAGTCCATCACATTAGTCCTTCTGGTAAAAAGCTGCATATGGGAAGGGGGTAGTCCATATGTTAGGACCAGCCTTGTGAGGGAAGTGGAAGCAGACTCCAGATATGCAAAAAGAGAGAGAAAAACAAGAACCTCTGAGTTAAGACTGTAAGTTTAATTATACAAGGGTGCAATATTAACTCACATTAAGATGTGGGAAATTAGGCACATATCCATCCAGTGGGATGTAGTCATCAATCCCGGCTAATTGAATGTTCCTGCGGCTCTCCCAGTCCAAGAAGATGGCTATCCCGACCTGCAGGATGCTTGGCAAATTAAAGAGAAACGAGACTTGGTTTGTAGCTGAAGCTCGATGATGAGGGCTGGAACGCAGCATTGGGCGCAATGACGTCACTGGTGTGTATACTGCCATCTTGTCAAGAGGATACTAATCTCTCTCCAACATATGAAAAATAATGAATAAAATCTCTTACATCTAAAATGATATAAGCATTGAATATAGAGACATATCAAATGGCATATATATTTAAAAAAATCTAAAAACAGAGTCACGCATTACATTTAAAACAACATACTATTCATGAACATGTCAACATATATATTGGTAAGTGCAATGTTGTGAGTCCTTATTCAAAAGAGGGAAGGTTAAAAGTAGCATGGACATCCAATGTTACACAGTCTTATATGGTGGGAGAAAGACAGGTGCAGGACGAAGGTAGTGAAAAAAGTAGGGGTGTAACACTCCTGAATTTTCAGAGTTCATAGATGCGCTCCAAACATTCCAGATCCCATGTGCTGTTAACAAAGCATGTGACCATCATTAAAGAAAAATGCCTATTGACCTATTTTTATTCATCTATTTAATTGTTTAAAGAGCATTTTTTTCCCCTTACATATGTATAGTAAAAAACGAATTGATATACACATTGTATTAAAAACTAAGCAGAAAAACTGTTGAAACATTTATGGACCACTATTGCATAACGTTTATGAATACATTAAAAATATGAAATAAGAAAGAGGTTTTTGGGAATTTGAGTGAGGCACAAGACACGTGGTAGGAGGAATTATAAAATTTTTTAATTGACATATGAACAAAGCATACCTCATAAACATATGATACATGGTTGAACATGATTATTTTTGTCTATATATAAGGCAATGGCATACTGTATACATATATTCATATATATGTATACAGTATACACACACATGCATCTGAAATCGCATAGTATCCCATGGAAGTAATTAATGTAAAAAGCCAAATGCTTATTAAGTAATGGATACAAATGGGTTATAAGATACAAACGAATCACAGTTGAGGTCAAGCTATGTGTTGGAAACATAATGACATTGATAGGCTCAATGCGTTTCGTGGCCAGGTGCCACTCTTTAGGAACAAACGCATAGCATATCTGAAAAATAATGAAAAAAGGTACCAAATAGGATCTAATATTTTGACCAGATAGTAAAATAGAAGGTAGGGGCAAGGGGAAACAAGATGTATATTTCCCTGGAATACTTACATATAAATTGTTCCAAATAAGCAGTGTTGCAAGTCAGGATCTGCAAGGCAAGTCTGTCCTAGGAGCTGAGAGAATGAACCCAAGGAAGAAGCGAACACACCAACACACCCCAGGAGCACCCTCTAAATGCAATAGGCAAGGGTGAAAAAATTCCAAATACAGTATGTCTGTAGAGTAAATTATATTGGACCAATGCGTGAATGGTACCAGTATATACATACAGTAGAACTAAAGACACCCCTTATTGCCTGAAAGAGTAAAAAGCGTAGTAGGTGCAAAGTGAAGGGAATAATATATCACAAAGAGAAAAGAAAGTAAAAAGTGAAAAATCTCATGAAAATCATGCAATACTCCAAAGGGGAAAGAGTGAAGAAAAACAAAAGTGCGCAGTCTTGATGATAGAGGAAATCACAGTGATGGTTAACTGGTGGTGACATGGCATAGAGACATGCTCTGAGACATGATGTGCATGTGGGAGGAGAGAAGCCAAAGTGTGAACAAGACTCCCAGTGGGGGTATAAGTACCACCAAACACTCCCTGGGCTCCTCCCATATATAATCATGGATAACAAACCAACACCCATTGGTGCCTGGAAAAGTGAAAAATATAGTGGATACAAAGTGAAAGAAAACATATACCACAAAAGAGAAAAGAGAATGGAAAGGTGAAAAATAAAGATCGCATAAAGATCATGCATTTTTTCAGAAAGGGGGAAAAGTAAGGAAAAACAGAAGGTGCAAGATAATGGCAGTAAAGGGGAAATAGCAGGGATAGTTACCCAGTGACATTGCACAGAGCTGTGCTTTGACACATGCTGTGAATGTGTGAGGAGAAAACCAGAGTGTGAACAAGACTCCCAAGGAGGTGAAAGTAATTTATTTTATTTATTTATTTCAGGTACTTATATAGCGCCGTCAATTTACGCAGCGCTTTACATATACATTGTACATTCACATCAGTCCCTACCCTCAAGGAGCTTACAGTCTAAGGTCCCTAACTCACATTCATACATACTAGGGACAATTTAGACAGGATCCAATTAACCTACCAGCATGTCTTTGGAGTGTGAGAGGAATCCGGAGTACCCGGAGGAAACCCACGCAGGCACAGGGAGAACATGCACACTCCAAGCAGGTAGTGTCGTGGTTGGGATTCGAACCAGTGACCCTTCTTACTGCTAGGCGAGAGTGCTACCACTACACCACTGTGCCGCCCATAATGCCCAACACTCCCTGGGCCCCTACCAACGTCACGCTAAACATGTTCGGTTCGCACCAGAACATGCAAACAGGCAAAAAATTTGTTCGAAAATACAAACACCGTTAAAGTCTATGGGACACGAACATGAATAATCAAAAGTGCTAATTTTAAGGGCTTATATGCAAGTTATTGTCATAAAAAGTGTTTGGGGACCTGGGTCCTGCCCCAGGGGACATGGATCAATGCAAAAAAAAGTTTTAAAAACGTCCGTTTTTTCGGGAACAGTGATTTTAATAATGCTTAAAGTGAAAAAATAAAAGTGTAATATTCCTTTAAATTATGTACCTGGGGGGTATCTATAGTATGTCTGTAAAGGGGCGCATGTTTCCCGTGTTTAGAACAGTCTGACAGCA
Organism: Lithobates clamitans; assembly: GCA_037952925.1. NCBI lineage: Eukaryota > Metazoa > Chordata > Amphibia > Anura > Ranidae > Lithobates > Lithobates clamitans. The sequence continues at coordinate 125,069 of JBBGZY010000552.1, read as the reverse complement.
AAATGACATTTCAAAGGAAAAAAAGTCATTTAAAATTACTCGCGGCTAATAATGAATTGCCGGTCCGACAATGCACATAAAAGTTCATTGATAAAAACAGCATGGGAATTCCCCACAGGGGAACCCCGAACCAAAATTTAAAAAAAAATGATGTGGGGGTAATAAATGGAATAAAGGATGTGAGTATTCCAAAAACTGGACTCAGTGGAAATAGTAAAAAACAGACAGCATATGCAGACAAAATGTATAGTATCATCCAAATCATACACCAATATAAATTGATCAAAAAGTAACAAATTAATCCAAACCAACCAGTCAATTGTGCCTCCATCCCTGTTGATACGGAAAGCAAAAGGGGGTTTTGGGACTTTAAATGAGGTGCATGATACCATGCATCTCCATCCCTACTATACTTTCACTCTTTCAGTCAATAACGGATGTTGGTCTTTAGTTCATGACTACTGTATGTATATATTGGTACCATTCACACATTGGTCCAATATCATTTACTCTACAGACATATTTGGATTTCTTTCACCTTTGCCTATTGCGTTTGAAGGGTGCTCCTGGGGTGTGTTGGTGCACTTGCTTCTTCCTTGGTTTCATTCACTCAGCTCCCGGAACAGACTTGCCTTGCAGATCCTGACTTGCAACACTGCTTATTTGGAACAATTTATATATAAGTATTCCAGTGAGATATGCATATTGTTTCCCCTTGCCCCTACCTTCTTCTTTACTATCCGGTATTAGATTCTATTTGGTACCATTTTTATTTTTTTCAGATATGCTATGCGTTTCCTCCTGATGACTGGCACCTGGCCACGAAACGCATCAAGCCTATCAATGTCATCAACACATAGCTTGACCTCAACTGTGATTCATTTGTATCTTATAACCCACTTGTATCCATTACTCAATAAGCATTTGGCTTTTTACATTACCCTGTTTCCCCTAAAATAAGACCTAGTATATTTGGCAGTGAAGGCTGCAATATAAGCCCTACCCCCCAAATAAGCCCTACCCTTTTTCTCCCAAAATAAGCCCTACCCTGAAAATAAGACCTACAAGGACTTTAACTAGGGCTTATTTGGGGGGTAGGGCTTATATTGCAGCCATCACCGACAATCACGCTAGGTCTTATTTTCGGGGAAACAGGGTAATTACTTCCATGGGATACTTTGCTATTTCAGATGTGTACATGTGTATAAACATATTTGTACTCGTCAATCTGTGGATAGTGTAGGAAAGGAACAAAGAGCAACAGAGAACATAGATTCATACCCAAGTATGAATTGAAATAAAAATTGAAAAAGAAAAAACATTCATACCCAAGTATGAATTGAAATAAAAATTGAAAAAGAAAAAAGGGAATGGGTGGGTGGGACACAATATCCTACGACCACAGGAAGGAGGAGAAGGAGGGCAGGCTTTATGCAGCCTGACTCCTCCTACAATTACAGGCTGACCTGCGGTCAGCCTTACACATATATATATATATCCTTCTTTTCTGTATGCCATTGCCTTGTATATAGACAAAAATACTCATGTTCCACCATTGGAAAAAGAAAAAGAAACCCTCTAGGTCGGGCTTTGGAGGCAGATTGGAACAATAGCATGCTTTTTATAAAAAGTTACATTTTATTTAACATAAATATATGAACATATACAATAAAAAAAGTTGTAAAAAAGTATTGTCCACTAGCGGCCACGTAATGGTCAGAAAAGGACGACGTTACATACCCAATGAGAGAAAGAATGACGTTTCAACAGTATGACATCAGAACATGCGTGAACTCCTATGCATCAACGCGTTTCGCTGGATCGCTTTTTCAGGACACACATTGGGGGGTATAGGAACAAATTTTCACTACATGAAATAGAAGAATACATAATTTCACAACACATTTATATAATATATATGAAAAAAATTACATATATCATACTACAAGAAAATATATAAGAAATATATATTATAGTTCTGATTAGGACATATGCCACCGCCTGCACAGGACCTACCCTGGATGAGTGCCACAGCACTAAGATAACCAGAACCAAGGTCCAAATTTGAAATATATAACAAAAATCGCTATAGAACATAGGGGACAGAAGAGAGGACAAAAATGAGGAGGAGTCACATAGCAATCACACCTAGTGAATGCCTGCATCAGCTGCCATCTTGATGTGTATCACACATCGTAATAAGAATATAAGAAGAAAAGGGGGCTGTAGTACTTTCTTCAGCTTCTAGGGGCAAATGAGAACTGATATAGTACACTTGTCATCAGGGATGAATCACGTATTGCCTGCACTGACATCAATGATCACATCCATTACAAACAGTAATTACAGCCTATTTAGGTGTCAATTTATGAAACTGTGAACAGTGGTGATCCTGAGGATCACCACTGATCACAGTCCATAAACAGTTTATGAAACAGAGATGATGGGGAGAACATGTTTGAATATGTTCTCCCGCCGATGATCTCGGCACACTGAGATTCCTCATTGTCTGACACAGAAACGGCCAGTTTATGAAGCTGCAATCTCAGTGCTTCTTTAGCGATCTGTGTCAGAATTCACCCTCCCCCAGGGCCGGATTAACATAGGGGCTGATGGAGCTGCAGGAGAAGCTTTGTGTAAATGTAGGGGTGTTTGGCTGCATCTGTGTTGGCTCACTGTGGTTATTACAGTGTCATAGTGCACAGTTCCCCCCCGACACAAATGGCTCTGCCTTCCCCCTCCCCTCTCTCTTCTCTCTCTGTGTGCAGTGAAGGAGCCGTGTGGGTTGGGAAATTATGAACAGAGCAGCTGGCAGATAGAAGGTGAACTGAACACATATCTGAGTGATAAGCTTCCGACCATCCAAGTGTGAGCTCAGTGACTGGACTCTTATCTCCCTTCTCTCCCCCTCTTTTACCTTTATCTTCAGCAATGGCTGTTATAACTGCAGTCAATATGTAGACTTGGCTCCTTGTGCTTTTAGGTGGGTTCACACTGCTTTGCTGTGTTTTGGCCATTGCTGGTGTATCCGCAGTTTTCCTGCATTTTACCCACAGTCCTATTGATTTCTATTAGGTTGCATGTTTTTTCTGAAAGCGCACCAAAATTCCTGCGTGCTGCATCTTATCTTTGGCGCACTGTCAGAAAATGCGGCAAAAATATGCAACCTGATATAAAGCAATAGGTCTGCAGCTAAAACTGCAGATACACAAGCAGTGCGCCCAAACTGCAGCACACCAGTGTGAGCCCAAAGGCTTGTACACACCCCCCTCTGTGGAACTTGGTCTGATCAATACTGCTGGCATTCATTTTACACACAACCATACCATCCCAGATGAGGAGGGGTGGGGGCTCCAGGGATTTGTTTGACTATGCAGGCCCTGTCCCTTCTTTCCATCCTGGAAGAGTCCTGGAGGGAGTGGCAGGCTGCTGGTGGCAAGTGACACGCTGTATCCGGGGTCAGGCTGCTGGTGGCAAGTGGCACATTGCATCTAATGGCAAGTTGCACACTGTATGTGGTGGCACGCTGCTAGTGGCAGGCTGCTGGTGGCAAGTGACACGCTGTATCTGGTGACAGGCTGTCAGTGGAAAGTGGCACACTGTATCTGGTGAAAGGCTGCTGGTGGCACACTGTATCTGGTGCCAGGCTGCAGGTGACAAGTGGCACACTGTATCTGGTGGCAGGCTGCTAGTGGCAAGTGGCACACTGCATCTGGTGGCAGGATGCTGATTGCAAGTGGCGCACTATCTGGTGGCAGGCTGCTGGTGGCAAGTGGCACACTGTATCTGGTGGCAGGCTGCTGGTGGCAAGTGGCACACTGTATCTGGTGGAAGGCTGCTGGTGGCAAGTGACACTGTATCTAATGGAAGGCTGCTGGTGGCAAATGGCACACTGTATCTGGTGGCAGGGTGCTGGTGGCAAGTGGCACACTGTATCTGGTGGCAAGTGGCACACTGTATCTGGTGGCAGGCTGCTGGTAGCAAGTGGCACACTGTATCTGGTGAAAGGCTGCTGGTGGCAAGTGGCACACTGTATCTGGTGGCAAGTGGCACACTATCTGGTGGCAGGCTGCTGGTAGCAAGTGGCACACTGTATCTGGTGAAAAGCTGCTGGTGGCAAGTGGCACACTGTATCTGGTGGCAGGCTGCAGGTGACAAGTGACACACTGTATCTGGTGGCAGGCTGCTAGTGGCAAGTGGCACACTGTATCTGGTGGAAGGCTGCTGGTGACAAGTGACACTGTATCTGGTGACAGGCTGCTGGTGGCAAGTGGCACACTGTATCTGGTGGCAGGGTGTTGGTTGCAAGTGACACACTGTATCTGGTGGCAGGCTGCTGGTAGCAAGTGACACACTGTATCTGGTGGCAGGCTGCTGGTGGCAAGTGGCACACTGTATCTGGTGGCAGGCTGCTGGTGGCAAGTGGCACACTGTATCTGGTGGAAGGCTGCTGGTGGCAAGTGACACTGTATCTGGTGGCAGGCTGCTGGTGGCAAGTGGCACACTGTATCTGGTGGCACGGTGCTGGTGGCAAGTGACACACTGTATCTGGTGGCAGGCTGCTGGTAGCAAGTGACACACTGTATCTGGTGCAGGCTGCTGGTGGTAAGTGGCACACTGTATCTGGTGGCAAGTGGCACAATGTATATGGTGACAGGCTGGTGGTGGCATGTGAAACACGGTATCTGGTGGCAGGCGGCACACTGTATCTGGTGGCAAGTGGCACAATGTATCTGGTGACAGGCTGCTGGTGGCAAGTGACACACTGTATCTGGTGGCAGGCTGCTGGTGGCAAGTGGCACACTGTATCTGGTGGCAGGCTATTGGTAGCAAGTGGCACACTGTATCTAGTGACATGCTGTGGTTGGCAAGTGGCGCACTGTATCTGGTGAAAGGCTGCTGGCGGCAAGTGGCCCACTGTATCTGGTGGCATGCTGCTGGTGGCAAGTGGCCCACTGTATCTGGTGGCTGGCTGCTAGTAGCAAGTGGCACACTGTATCTGGTGGCAAGTGGCACAGTGTATCTGGTGGCAGGGCAGGCTGCTAGTGGCAAGTAGCACACTGTATCTGTGGAAGGCTGTGGGTAGCAAGTGGCACACTGTATCTGTGGCAGGCTGTGGGTAGCAAGTGGCACACTGTATCTGGTTGCAAGTGGCACACTGTATCTGGTGGCAGGCTGCTGGTGGCAAGTGACATGCTGCATCTAGCGGCAGGCAACTGTGGAAAGTGATACTCCACATCTGGTGGCAGGCTATGGGTGGCAAGTGACAAGCTGCATCTGGTGACAAGTGACAAGCTCAGGTTCCCACCGATTCTGCATGATGGTGAGTTGAACTATTTCACTATATATTACAATGTAGTAACTGAAATAATGGAATTTGATCATCCTGACACCATATCAAGCATGGTGTCAGGATGATTGATTTTAAGTACTAACACCAGCCATTTGCCTGACAAATTACCTCCACTGCCGATTTCCCTGCCAACCCCGAGACTACATCCTCATCCCTCATCTTTTTTTGGGAAGAGGGGGTTGTCCCTAAATGACAGTTTGAAAATGTGGTCTCCCTATGTTGCTGCTGGTGAGAGACCGCATAGTAGGTGGTATTGCTGCTGCTCAGAGGCTGCACGGCTGGTATTACTGGTGAGAGTATATTTAATTTGTTTTAACGAAAAATTGTTTGCATTTTCATTTTGTTTCCATAAAAAGGCCCACCAAAATCCTCAGTACCAGGCCCATGATGCTCTTAATCTGGCCCTGCCCTCCCCAATTCATTAGCTCAGAGGTGGAGAATTGGGGAGTGAAGAGAGAATCTAGGGGGAACTGAGGGGGAAGAATGAAGATTATTAACTTCCTTCTATCTTGATCAGGCCCCCCAAGACAGTAACCATGCCCCCTGTCATATTGATGTGTATATATATATATATATATATATATGGTATTGTCCTAAAAAGGGTTTGGGGACCCGGGTCCTGCACCTGGGGACATGTATCAATGCAAAAAAAACTTTTAAAAACGGCCGTTTTTTCGGGAGCAGTGATTTTAATGATGCTTAACCACTTGCCGACCGCCGCACGACGATGTACGTCGACAGAGCGGCACGGGCAGGCAAAAGGGCTTACCTGTACGTCCCTGCCTGCCCGCGGGTGGGGGGTCCGATCGGACCCCCCCCCGGTGCCTGCGGCGGTCGGATCGAGGTCAGGGTCGATCAAAGGTGAGGGGGAGGCCACTCATTCGTGGCCCCCACCTCGCGATCGCTCCTGGCCAATGACAGACTTCCTCGGCTTCTGTGAATGTAAACAGAAGCAGAGGAAGTGATGTCATCTCTCCTTGTGTCGGTCTTTTCGTCCGGCGCCGAGGAGAGAAGACATCCAAGTAAGTGCACCAACACTACACATACAGTAGAACACGCAGGCACACTTGTCACCCCCCTGTCACCCCCCGATCACCCCCTGATCACCCCCCTGTACCCCCTGTCACTCTGACACCAATAGCAGTTTTTTTTTTTTTCTGATTTTTTGCATTGGTGTCAGTTTGTGACAGTAACAAGTGTTAGGGCAGTTAGGTTAGGCCCCTTTAGGTCAGGGGTACCCCCCTTTAGGTCCAGGGTACCCCCCTAACCCCCCTAATAAAGTTTTAACCCCGTGATCACCCCCCGTCGCCAGTGTCACTAAGCGATCGTTTTTCTGATCGCTGTATTAGTGACACAGGTGACGCTAGTTAGGGAGGTAAGTATATAGGTTCGCTGTCAGTGTTTTATAGCGACAGGGACCCCCATATACTACCTGCTAAAGGTTTTAACCCCTTGATTGCCCCCTAGTTAACCCTTTCACCAGCGATCACCATATAATTGTTACAGGTGACGCTGGTTAGTTGGTTTGTTTTTTGTAGTTTATTGTAGTTTATTACAGTTTTAGGGCACCCGCCGTTTATTACCCTATAAAGGTTTAACCCCCTAATTGCCCGGCGGTGATAGAAGTTAAGTTTTTAGGATCAGATAAGGTCTGCGTCGCCCCAGGCAGCGTCAGGTTAGCGCTAGTACCGCTAAAACCCACGCACGCAGCATACACCTCCCTTAGTGCTATAGTATCTGAGCGGATCGATATCTGATCCGATCAGATCTATACTCCCCAGCAGTTTAGGGTAAGGTGACCAGATTTTCAAAATGAAATCCGGGGACATTTTTTTTTTTGGCAAATGGTAAACGATTTTATAAGCATATATTCCTCAAATTATATATTCAGTGTATGTGGTATATGTTTATGGAAGGATTATATGATATATACGTTATTTCTCACATTTCGTCCATGAGATAAAAAAAAAGAAGATTCTTACAATTTTTTGGAATACGACTACCAAATGTTAAGACGATAAGATGGAGATAAAACTTTTCAATGCATATTTTGTATTTTATTCTTGCCAAAGAATTTTGGTTCAACAATAACAATGAACAATAAATTAACAATTCAGAACAGTAAAAGATTGCATGGTAACAACACGTAGGATACCTTCAAACATAAATAATTAAATATTAATAGCTAACTGTTCTAAGACTACAAATGTTACAGGAACAAAAGCAATATAAAATACTGGAGGAGTTTTACAACATTTTGCGGAGTAACCCTTTAACTTGCATATTTCTCAGTGCAGAGCCCCCCCATTAGTATAGAATCCCCCCAGTGCAGAGCCCCCAATAGTATAGACACCCCCTCAGTGCAGAGCCCCCAATAGTATAGACACCCCCTCACTGCAGAACCCCCATTAGTATAGAATCCCCCCAGTGCAGAGCCCCCCCCATTAGTATAGAATCCCCCCAGTGCAGAGCCCCCATTAGTGTAGAATCCCCCCAGTGCAGAGCCCCCATTAGTATAGAATCCCCCCAGTGCAGAGCCCCCATTAGTATTGAATCCCCCCAGTGCAGAGCCCCCATTTGTATAGAATCCCCCCAGTGCAGAGCCCCCATTAGTATAGAATCCCCCCAGTGCAGAGCCCCCGTTAGTATAGAATCCCCCCAGTGCAGAGCCCCCCCATTAGTATAGAATCCCCCCAGTGCAGAGCCCCCCCCCCATTAGTATAGAATCCCCCCAGTGCAGAGCCCCCATTAGTATAGAATCCCCCCAGTGCAGAGCCCCCATTAGTACAGAATCCCCCCAGTGCAGAGCCCCCCCCATTAGTATAGAACCCCCCAGTGCAGAGCCCCCATTAGTATAGAATCCCCCCAGTGCAGAGCCCCCCCCCATTAGTATAGAATCCCCCAGTGCAGAGCCCCCATTAGTATAGAATCCCCCCAGTGCAGAGCCCCCCATTAGTATAGAATCCCCCCAGTGCAGAGCCCCCATTAGTATAGAATCCCCCCAGTGCAGAGCCCCCCCATTAGTATAGAATCCCCCCAGTGCAGAGCCCCCCCATTAGTATAGAATCCCCCCAGTGCAGAGCCCCCCCCCATTAGTATAGAATCCCCCCAGTGCAGAGCCCCCATTAGTATAGAATCCCCCCAGTGCAGAGCCCCCCCCCCCCATTAGTATAGAATCCCCCCAGTGCAGAGCCCCCATTAGTATAGAATCCCCCCAGTGCAGAGCCCCATTAGTATAGAATCCCCCCAGTGCAGAGCCCCCATTAGTATAGAATCCCCCCAGTGCAGAGCCCCCCCCATTAGTATAGAATCCCCCCAGTGCAGAGCCCCCCCATTAGTATAGAATCCCCCCAGTGCAGAGCCCCCCCCATTAGTATAGAATCCCCCTGGTGCAGAGCCCCCATTAGTACAGAATCCCCCCAGTGCAGAGCCCCCCATTAGTATAGAATCCCCCTAGTGCAGAGCCCCCCCATTAGTATAGAATCCCCCCAGTGCAGAGCCCCCCCATTAGTATAGAATCCCCCCAGTGCAGAGCCCCCCCATTAGTATAGAATCCCCCCAGTGCAGAGCCCCCCCATTAGTATAGAATCCCCCCAGTGCAGAGCCCCCCCCATTAGTATGGAATCCCCCCAGTGCAGAGCCCCCCCCCATTAGTATAGAATCACCCCAGTGCAGAGCCCCCCCCCCATTAGTATAGAATCCCCACAGTGCAGAGCCCCCATTAGTACAGAATCCCCCCAGTGCAGAGCCCCCCCCCCATTAGTATAGAATCCCCCCAGTGCAGAGCCCCCCCCCATTAGTATAGAATCCCCCCAGTGCAGAGCCCCCCCCATTAGTACAGAATCCCCCAATGCAGAGCCCCCCCATTAGTATAGAATCCCCCCAGTGCAGAGCCCCCCCCCATTAGTATAGAATCCCCCCAGTGCAGAGCCCCCATTAGTACAGAATCCCCCCAGTGCAGAGCCCCCATTAGTACAGAATCCCCCCAGTGCAGAGCCCCCCCCAGTGCAGAGCCCCCCCATTAGTATAGAATCCCCCCAGTGCAGAGCCCCCCCCATTAGTATAGAATCCCCCCAGTGCAGAGCCCCCCCCCATTAGTATAGAATCCCCCCAGTGCAGAGCCCCCCCCATTAGTACAGAATCCCCCCAGTGCAGAGCCCCCATTAGTACAGAATCCCCCCAGTGCAGAGCCCCCCCATTAGTATAGAATCCCCCCAGTGCAGAGCCCCCCCCCATTAGTATAGAATCCCCCCAGTGCAGAGCCCCCATTAGTACAGAATCCCCCCAGTGCAGAGCCCCCATTAGTACAGAATCCCCCCAGTGCAGAGCCCCCCCCAGTGCAGAGCCCCCCCATTAGTACAGAATCCCCCCAGTGCAGAGCCCCCATTAGTACAGAATCCCCCCAGTGCAGAGCCCCCCCCAGTGCAGAGCCCCCCCATTAGTATAGAATCCCCCCAGTGCAGAGCCCCCCCCATTAGTATAGAATCCCCCCAGTGCAGAGCCCCCCCCATTAGTATAGAATCCCCCAAGTGCAGAGCCCCCCCCATTAGTACAGAATCCCCCCAGTGCAGAGCCCCCCCCCATTAGTACAGAATCCCCCCAGTGCAGAGCCCCCCATTAGTATAGAATCCCCCCAGTGCAGAGCCCCCCATTAGTATAGAATCCCCCCAGTGCAGAGCCCCCCATTAGTATAGAATCCCCCCAGTGCAGAGCCCCCCCATTAGTATAGAATCCCCCCAGTGCAGAGCCCCCATTAGTACAGAATCCCCCCAGTGCAGAGCCCCCCCCCAGTGCAGAGCCCCCCCCCCATTAGTATAGAATCCCCCCAGTGCAGAGCCCCCCCCCATTAGTATAGAATCCCCCAGTGCAGAGCCCCCATTAGTATAGAATCCCCCCAGTGCAGAGCCCCCCCATTAGTATAGAATCCCCCAGTGCAGAGCCCCCATTAGTATAGAATCCCCCCAGTGCAGAGCCCCCCCATTAGTATAGAATCCCCCCAGTGCAGAGCCCCCCCCCCATTAGTATAGAATCCCCCAGTGCAGAGCCCCCATTAGTACAGAATCCCCCCAGTGCAGAGCCCCCATTAGTATAGAATCCCCCCAGTGCAGAGCCCCCCCCATAAGTATAGAATCCCCCCAGTGCAGAGCCCCCATTAGTATAGAATCCCCCCAGTGCAGAGCCCCCCCCATAAGTATAGAATCCCCCCAGTGCAGAGCCCCCATTAGTATAGAATCCCCCCAGTGCAGAGCCCCCCCCCATTAGTATAGAATCCCCCCAGTGCAGAGCCCCCCCATTAGTATAGAATCCCCCCAGTGCAGAGCCCCCCCATTAGTATAGAATCCCCCCAGTGCAGAGCCCCCCCATTAGTATAGAATCCCCCCAGTGCAGAGCCCCCCCATTAGTATGGAATCCCCCCAGTGCAGAGCCCCCCCATTAGTATAGAATCCCCCCAGTGCAGAGCCCCCCCCATTAGTACAGAATCCCCCCAGTGCAGAGCCCCCCCATTAGTATAGAATCCCCCCAGTGCAGAGCCCCCCCCCATTAGTATAGAATCCCCCCAGTGCAGAGCCCCCATTAGTACAGAATCCCCCCAGTGCAGAGCCCCCATTAGTACAGAATCCCCCCAGTGCAGAGCCCCCCCCAGTGCAGAGCCCCCCCATTAGTATAGAATCCCCCCAGTGCAGAGCCCCCCCCATTAGTATAGAATCCCCCCAGTGCAGAGCCCCCCCCCATTAGTATAGAATCCCCCCAGTGCAGAGCCCCCCCCATTAGTACAGAATCCCCCCAGTGCAGAGCCCCCATTAGTACAGAATCCCCCCAGTGCAGAGCCCCCCCATTAGTATAGAATCCCCCCAGTGCAGAGCCCCCCCCCATTAGTATAGAATCCCCCCAGTGCAGAGCCCCCATTAGTACAGAATCCCCCCAGTGCAGAGCCCCCATTAGTACAGAATCCCCCCAGTGCAGAGCCCCCCCCAGTGCAGAGCCCCCCCATTAGTACAGAATCCCCCCAGTGCAGAGCCCCCATTAGTACAGAATCCCCCCAGTGCAGAGCCCCCCCCAGTGCAGAGCCCCCCCATTAGTATAGAATCCCCCCAGTGCAGAGCCCCCCCCATTAGTATAGAATCCCCCCAGTGCAGAGCCCCCCCCATTAGTATAGAATCCCCCAAGTGCAGAGCCCCCCCCATTAGTACAGAATCCCCCCAGTGCAGAGCCCCCCCCCCATTAGTACAGAATCCCCCCAGTGCAGAGCCCCCCATTAGTATAGAATCCCCCCAGTGCAGAGCCCCCCATTAGTATAGAATCCCCCCAGTGCAGAGCCCCCCATTAGTATAGAATCCCCCCAGTGCAGAGCCCCCCCATTAGTATAGAATCCCCCCAGTGCAGAGCCCCCATTAGTACAGAATCCCCCCAGTGCAGAGCCCCCCCCCAGTGCAGAGCCCCCCCCCCATTAGTATAGAATCCCCCCAGTGCAGAGCCCCCCCCCATTAGTATAGAATCCCCCAGTGCAGAGCCCCCATTAGTATAGAATCCCCCCAGTGCAGAGCCCCCCCATTAGTATAGAATCCCCCAGTGCAGAGCCCCCATTAGTATAGAATCCCCCCAGTGCAGAGCCCCCCCATTAGTATAGAATCCCCCCAGTGCAGAGCCCCCCCCCCATTAGTATAGAATCCCCCAGTGCAGAGCCCCCATTAGTACAGAATCCCCCCAGTGCAGAGCCCCCATTAGTATAGAATCCCCCCAGTGCAGAGCCCCCCCCATAAGTATAGAATCCCCCCAGTGCAGAGCCCCCATTAGTATAGAATCCCCCCAGTGCAGAGCCCCCCCCCCATTAGTATAGAATCCCCCCAGTGCAGAGCCCCCCCATTAGTATAGAATCCCCCCAGTGCAGAGCCCCCCCATTAGTATAGAATCCCCCCAGTGCAGAGCCCCCCCATTAGTATAGAATCCCCCCAGTGCAGAGCCCCCCCATTAGTATGGAATCCCCCCAGTGCAGAGCCCCCCCATTAGTATAGAATCCCCCCAGTGCAGAGCCCCCCCCATTAGTATGGAATCCCCCCAGTGCAGAGCCCCCCCATTAGTATAGAATCCCCCCAGTGCAGAGCCCCCCCATTAGTATAGAATCCCCCCAGTGCAGAGCCCCCCCCATTAGTATGGAATCCCCCCAGTGCAGAGCCCCCCCCATTAGTATGGAATCCCCCCAGTGCAGAGCCCCCCCTATTAGTATGGAATCCCCCCAGTGCAGAGCCCCCCCCCATTAGTATGGAATCCCCCCAGTGCAGAGCCCCCCCTATTAGTATGGAATCCCCCCAGTGCAGAGCCCCCCCTATTAGTATGGAATCCCCCCAGTGCAGAGCCCCCCCTATTAGTATGGAATCCCCTGCACATGTCCACCACATACTGTAAATAAATGAAGTTTACAGACCTCAGAACAGCGCGGATGATACACACAGCCGTGTGTGTCCCTCGGGCTCCTCCTCCTCCTGTGTGAATGTAAACAGAGAGGAGGGGGAGGCGGCTTCAGTCCGCTGTGCTGAGGGACACAGCGCAAGTCCCGTGGCACAGATCAGGGCAACGGCCAGTGTTAGCGGTGCATGCCGCTACGTTTCTGAGTGCCGCCCCTGCAATCCGGGGACAAATCCGGGGACAGACGGGCTCCGGGGAGAGTGTCCTCAATCCGGGGACTGTCCCCGGAAAACGGGGACGTCTGGTCACCCTAGTTTAGGGTCCCCCCAAAAAACGCAGTGTTAGCGGGATCAGCCCAGATACCTGCTAGCACCTGCGTTTTGCTCCTCGGCCCAGCCCAGCCCAGCCCACCCAAGTGCAGTATCGATCGATAACTGACACTTACAAAACACTAAGCACACATAACTGCAGCGGTCGCAGAGTCAGGCCTGATCCCTGCGATCGCTAACAGTTTTTTGGTAGCGTTTTGATACAGTCGCTGACAGTCAGGAGCTTTTTTGCCTGTGAGTCTCACTAGTGTACCCCTAAATTTAGAGCCCAAAATGGCAAATAGAAGGTACACTAGTGAAGAGGCCTACAGGATTCTGAGCATGACAGATAGTGAAGAGGAAGTCACTCATCTGTCAAGTTCAAGCTCAGAATACGAACCTGTAGAGGACAGCGGCTCCATGACAGATAGCTCTGACGACGGAGTTGTGGTCCCTGCTAGGGTCAGGCGTACCAGACCCCGATCTTCTTCTTCTGTCCTTGACGTGCAAGAACCGCAGGGCTCTCGTAGGGAGCAGAGAGGTACTAGCGCCGCTACTCCTTCTGGTGAACTGGCAAGCACCAGCGGCCTAGTACACCCTGGTCGTACATCCAGCACTGCAGTATCACGTGGTGACGTGGCGAGTCCCATAAGTGCAGTTCAAGCTGGCGAGGTGGCAAGCACAACTAGTGTCCCGCTGCCACCAATAAGACAAAGACAGGCCCGTCGTGCCCATAGTGCCCTTCCTGCTGCATTCGCCAATCCGAATTGGGTACCCACCACTTCTGCAGCACCCGTACTTCCCCCTTTCACTGGCCAACCCGGAATTCAGGTGGAAACAGTTGACTTTATGCCACTGGATTTTTATTCACTGTTTTTCACCGAAGATCTCTATAGATCTATTGTGGACCAAAGCAATTTGTACGCTGGTCAACACATCGCCGCTAATCCCCAGTCCTCCCTTGCCAGAGATTGGAGACCAATTACGGTCTCCGAATTTAAGATCTTTCTGGGCCTTTCCCTCAACATGGGCATAACCAAAAAGAGTGAGTTGCGGTCATATTGGTCCACTGACCCAATTCACCATATGCCCGTGTTCTCTGCTTCAATGGCCAGGGCACGATACGAGCAGATTTTGCGGTTCATGCACTTCAACGACAATGAACTCTGTCGTCCTCGTGGAGACCCTGCATACGATCGGCTCTACAAAATTCGGCCCCTCGTAAACCACTTCAACCAACGTTTTGCAGACTTGTTTACCCCCCATCAAGTTGTCTGCGTTGATGAGTCCCTGATTAAGTTTTCTGGCCGCTTGTCCTTCAAACAGTACCTTCCCAGCAAGCGTGCCAGATACGGGGTCAAGATGTATAAGCTCTGTGACAGGGCCACAGGCTATACATGTAGATTTATGGTTTACGAGGGCAAAGATAGTCACGTAGAGCCGATAAACTGCCCTGACTACATAGGAAGCGCTGGCAAGATAGTGTGGGACTTGGTGTCACCCTTATTCGGAAAGGGGTACCACTTGTACGTGGACAATTATTATACGAGCGTGCCACTTTTTAGTCACTTGTTTGATCATCAGATTGGAGCATGTGGCACCGTGCGACCTAATCGCCGGGGCTTTCCCCAGCGGCTTGTAGAGTCCCGTCTTAGGCTGGGGGAGAGAGCCTGCTTGCAGTATAATAATTTGCTCGCTATGAAGTGGAGGGATAAGAAGAATGTTTTCGTTCTCACCTCCCTTCATGCAGACACGATGACCCAAATTACTACGGCGACTGGTGTTGTGGAGAAACCCCTCTGTGTCCACGAATACAACCTTAATATGGGAGGGGTGGACCTCAACGACCAGTTGTTGGCGCCGTACCTAATTGCCCGTAAGGCCAGACGCTGGTACAAAAAAGTGTCTGTTTATTTATTTCAATTGGCTTTGCTGAACGCTCATGTGCTATACAGAGCTTCAGGACGGACTGGATCCTTCCTTAAATTCCAGGAAGAGATCGTCAGAGCCCTTCTGTTTCCAGACGGTGCTCCACCTCACCTTCCCAATCCAAATGCAGTAGGCCGGCTGCATGAGAGGCATTTTCCTTATGTCCTCCAGAGTACCCCTACCCAACGAGCCCCCCAAAGAAAATGTCGTGTCTGCAGAAAGCGCGGATTTAGGCGTGACACCCGGTATTATTGTCCCTCCTGTCCTGGCAATCCTGGTCTTTGCATTGGTGAATGTTTTGAACGCTACCATACACTAGTTGAGTATTAGCGTAGGGTACAGCACTGCACAGACTAGGACACACTTCCACAGGGTCTCCCAAGATGCCATCGCATTTTGAGAGACCCAAACCTGGAACCGTTACAGTTTTAAAAGTTACAGTTATAAAAAAAAAAAGTAAAAAAAAAAAAAAAAGTAAAAAAAAAAAAAAATACACAAAAAAAATATAAAATAAAAAAACCAAAAATAGTTGTCGTTTTATTGTTCTCTCTCTCTCTATTTTCTCTCTATTGTTCTGCTCTTTTTTACTGTATTCTATTCTGCATTGTTTTATTGTTATGTTTTATCATGTTTGCTTTTCAACATTTTTTTGTTTTCAGGTACGCCATTCAGCTGCAGCGCGGATTTATTTATCTTGACAGCAACAGCGTTTGCTCCCACGATACATAAAGCCGCGACTCCAGCGCTGTCGGAGGTGATTTCACCACCACAGTTACATACTTCAGCATATATGCCGAAGCGTGGGGGCAGAAGTGGGTGGAGGAGCGATTTGCTCCTGCCTTTTGCGGGAGGATGCCCCCATGCTTCGGCATATATATATTTTAGGTAGGCACAGGTTGCGTTAAATGTTTTATTTTTTACTATGGTTTTTTTTTGTATTTGCTTTGCAGGTATGGTAAGTATTACTGTTATACTGTAATGTTACTTTGTTTTTTGTTAACCATCATTTGCTTAGCAGGTACGCCATTCAGTTGCAGCGCGGATTTATTTATCTTGACAGCAACAGCGTTTGCTCCCACGATATATAAAGCCGTGACTCCAGCGCTGTCGGAGGTGATTTCACCACCACAGTTACATACTTCAGCATATATGCCGAAGCGTGGGGGCAGAAGTGGGTGGAGGAGCGATTTGCTCCTGCCTTTTGCGGGAGGATGCCCCCATGCTTCGGCATATATATATTTTAGGTAGGCACAGGTTGCGTTAAATGTTTTATTTTTTACTATGGTTTTTTTTTGTATTTGCTTTGCAGGTATGGTAAGTATTACTGTTATACTGTAATGTTACTTTGTTTTTTGTTAACCATCATTTGCTTAGCAGGTACGCCATTCAGTTGCAGCGCGGATTTATTTATCTTGACAGCAACAGCGTTTGCTCCCACGATATATAAAGCCGTGACTCCAGCGCTGTCGGAGGTGATTTCACCACCACAGTTACATACTTCAGCATATATGCCGAAGCGTGGGGGCAGAAGTGGGTGGAGGAGCGATTTGCTCCTGCCTTTTGCGGGAGGATGCCCCCATGCTTCGGCATATATAAATGGTGCATGTATGCCCATCATTAGAAGTGGGTGGATGAAGGGAGGTATTCTAATGGTGGGCATACCCACCGATCAATATCTTTTTTTCGTTCAGCCCACAGGCTGCATGAAAAAAAAGTTTACAATATATGCCCAACAAGGACCAGCAACGTACTGGTATGTTGCTGGACTTTGAGTGGTTATACCAGAATGATGCCTGCAGGTTTAGGTATCATCTTGGTATCATTCTTTTCAGCCAGCGGTCGGCTTTCATGTAAAAGCAATCCTAGCGGCTAATTAGCCTCTAGACTGCTTTTACAAGCAGTGGGAGGAAATGCCCCCCCCCCCCCACCGTCTTCCATGTTTTTCTCTGGCTCTCCTGTCCCAACAGGGAACCTGAGAATGCAGCCAGTGATTCGGCCAGCTGACCATAGAGCTGATCGGAGACCAGAATGGCTCCAAATATCTCTATGGCCTAAGAATCCGGAAGCTACGAGCATTTCAAGACTTAGATTTCGCCGGATGTAAACAGCGCCATTGGGAAATTGGGAAAGCATTTTATCACACCGATCTTGGTGTGGTCAGATGCTTTGAGGGCAGAGGAGAGATCTAGGGTCTAATAGACCCCAATTTTTTCAAAAAAGAGTACCTGTCACTACCTATTGCTATCATAGGGGATATTTACATTCCCTGAGAGAACAATAAAAATGATTTAAAAAAAATAAAAATGAAAGGAACAGTTTAAAAATAAGATAAAAAATCAAAAAAATAATTAAAAAAAAAAAAAAAAAAAAAAAAAAGCACCCCCCTGCTCTCGCGCAAAGGCGAACGCAAGCGTTGGTCTGGCGTCAAATGTAAACAGCAATTGCACCATGCATGTGAGGTATCACCGCGAAGGTTAGATTGAGGGCAGTAATTTTAGCAGTAGACCTCCTCTGTAAATCTAAAGTGGTAACCTGTAAAGGCTTTTAAAGGCTTTTAAAAATGTATTTAGTTTGTCGCCACTGCACGTTTGTGCGCAATTTTAAAACATGTCATGTTTGGTATCCATGTACTCGGCCTAAGATCATCTTTTTTATTACATCAAACATTTGGGCAATATAGTGTGTTTTAGTGCATTAAAATTTTAAAAAGTGTGTTTTTTCCCCAAAAAATGCGTTTGAAAAATCGCTGCGCAAATACTTTGTGAAAAAAAAAAATCAAATACCCACCATTTTAATCTGTAGGGCATTTGCATTAAAAAAATATATAATGTTTGGGGGTTCAAAGTAATTTTCTTGCAAAAAAAAATAATTTTTTCATGTAAACAAAAAGTGTCAGAAAGGGCTTTGTCTTCCAGTGGTTAGAAGAGTGGGTGATGTGTGACATAAGCTTCTAAATGTTGTGCATAAAATGCCAGGACAGTTCAAAACCCCCCCAAATGACCCAATTTTGGAAAGTAGACACCCCAAGCTATTTGCTGAGAGGCATGTCGAGTCCATGGAATATTTTATATTGTGACACAAGTTGCGGGAAAAAGACAAATTATTATTATTTTTTTTTTTTTTTGCACAAAGTTGTCACTAAATGATATATTGCTCAAACATGCCATGGGAATATGTGAAATTACACCCCAAAATACATTCTTTTGCCTCTCCTGAGTACGGGGATACCACATGTGTGAGACTTTTTGGGAGCCTAACCGCATAGGGGACCCCGAAAACCAAGCACCGCCTTCAGGCTTTCTAAGGGCGTAAATTTTTGATTTCACTCTTCACTGCCTATCACAGTTTCGGAGGCCATGTAATGCCCAGATGGCACAAACCCCCCCCAAATGACCCCATTTTGGAAAATAGACACCCAAAGCTATTTGCTGAGAGGTATAGTGAGTATTTTGCAGACCTCACTTTTTGTCACAAACTTTTGAAAATTGAAAAAAGAGAAAAAAAAATACGTTTTTCTTGTCTTTCTTCATTTTCAAAAACAAATGAGAGCTGCAAAATACTCACCATGCCTCTCAGCAAATAGCTTGGGGTGTCTACTTTCCAAAATGGGGTCATTTGGGGGGGTTTTGTGCCATCTTGGCATTTTATGGCCTTCAAAACTGTGATAGGTAGTGGGGAGTAAAATCAAAAATTTATGCCCTTTGAAATCCTGAAGGCGGTGCTTGGTTTTCGGGGCGCCGTACGCGGCTAGGCTCCCAAAAAGTCCCACACATGTGGTATCCCCGTACTCAGGAGAAGCAGCAGAATGTATTTTGGGGTGTAATTCCACATATGCCCATGGCATGTTTGAGCAATATATCATTTAGTGACAACTTTGTGCAAAAAAAAAAAAAAAAAAAAAAAAATTGTCACTTTCCCGCAACTTGTGTCAAAATATAAAATATTCCATGTACTCATCATGCCTCTCAGCAAATAGCTTGGGGTGTCTTCTTTCCAAAATGGGGTCATTTGGGGGGGGTTTGTGCCATCTGGGCATTTTATGGCCTTCAAAAATGTGATAAGTAGTGAGGAGTGAAATCACAACTTTACGCCCTTAGAAATCCTGAAGGCGGTGCTGGGTTTTCGGGGCCCCGTACGCGGCTAGGCTCCCAAAAAGTCCCACACATGTGGTATCCCCATACTCAGGAGAATCAGCAGAATGTATTTTGGGGTGCAATTCCACATAGGCCCATAGCCTGTGTGAGCAATATATCATTTAGTGACAACTTTGTGCAAAAAAAAAAAAAATTGTCACTTTCCCGCAACTTGTGTCAAAAAATAAAATATTCCATGGACTCAACATGCCTCTCAGCAAATAGCTTGGGGTGTCTACTTTCCAAAATGGGGTCATTTGGGGGGGGTTTGTGCCATCTTGGCATTTTATGGCCTTCAAAACTGTGATAGGTAGTGAGGAGTAAAATCAAAAATTTATGCCCTTAGAAATCCTGAAGGCGGTGCTTGGTTTTTGGGGCCCCGTACGTGGCTAGGCTCCCAAAAAGTCCCACACATGTGGTATCCCCGTACTCAGGAGAAGCAGCAGAATGTATTTTGGGGTGTAATTCCACATATGCCCATGGCATGTTTGAGCAGTATATCATTTAGTGACAACTTTGTGCAAAAAAAAAAAAAAATTGTCACTTTCCCGCAACTTGTGTCCAAATATAAAATATTCCATGGACTCAACATGCCTCTCAGCAAATAGCTTGGGGTGTCTACTTTCCAAAATGGGGTCATTTGGGGGGGTTTTGTGCCATCTTGGCATTTTATGGCCTTCAAAACTGTGATAGGTAGTGGGGAGTAAAATCAAAAATTTATGCCCTTTGAAATCCTGAAGGCGGTGCTTGGTTTTCGGGGCCCCGTACGCGGCTAGGCTCCCAAAAAGTCCCACACATGTGGTATCCCCGTACTCAGGAGAAGCAGCAGAATGTATTTTGGGGTGTAATTCCACATATGCCCATGGCATGTTTGAGCAATATATCATTTAGTGACAACTTTGTGCAAAAAAAAAAAAATTTGTCACTTTCCCGCAACTTGTGTCCAAATATAAAATATTCCATGGACTTAACATGCCTCTCAGCAAATAGCTTGGGGTGTCTACTTTCCAAAATGGGGTAATTTGGGGGGGGTTTGTGCCATCCTGGCATTTTATGGCCTTCAAAACTGTGATAGGTAGTGAGGAGTAAAATCAAAAATGTATGCCCTTTGAAATCCTGAAGGCGGTGCTTGGTTTTCGGGGCCCCGTACGCGGCTAGGCTCCCAAAAAGTCCCACACATTTGGTATCCCCGTACTCAGGAGAAGCAGCTGAATGTATTTTGGGGTGCAATTCCACATATGCCCATGGCCTGTGTGAGCAATATATCATTTAGTGACAACTTTTTGTAATTTTTTTTTTTTTTTTTGTCATTATTCAATCACTTGGGACAAAAAAAAAAAATATTCAATGGGTTCAACATGCCTCTCAGCAATTTCCTTGGGGTGTCTACTTTCCAAAATGGGGTCATTTGTGGGGGTTTTGTACTGCCCTGCCATTTTAGCACCTCATGAAATGACATGGACAGTCATAAACTAAAAGCTGTGTAAATTCCAGAAAATGTACCCTAGTTTGTAGGCGCTATAACTTTTGCGCAAACCAATAAATATACGCTTATTGACATTTTTTTTACCAAAGACATGTGGCCGAATACATTTTGGCCTAAATGTATGACTAAAATTGATTTTAATGGATTTTTTTTATAACAAAAAGTAGAAAATATCATTTTTTTTCAAAATTTTCGGTCTTTTTCCGTTTATAGCGCAAAAAATAAAAGCGGCAGAGGTGATCAAATACCATCAAAATAAAGCTCTATTTGTGGGAAGAAAAGGACGCAAATTTCGTTTGGGTACAGCATTGCATGACCGCGCAATTAGCAGTTAAAGCGACGCAGTGCCAAATTGTAAAAAGTGCTCTGGTCAGGAAGGGGGTAAATCCTTCCGGGGCTGAAGTGGTTAAAGTAAAAAAAAAAAGTGAAATATTCCTTTAAATATCGTACCTGGGGTGTGTCTAGAGTATGCCTGTAAAGTGGCACGTGTTTCCCGTGTTTAGAACAGTCCCTGCACAAAATGTCATTTTAAAGGAAAAAAATCTCATTTAAAACTGCTTGCGGGTTTAATGTAATGTCGGGTCCTGGCAATATGGATGAAAATCAGTGAGACAAATGGCATGGGTACCCCCCAGTCCATTACCAGGCCTTTTGGGTCTTGTATGGATATTAAGGGGAACCCCGCACCCAAATTAAAATAAGGAAAGGTGTGGGGCCACCAGGCCCTATATACTCTGAACAGCAGTATACAGGCGGTGCAAACAAGACAGGGACTGTATGTTTGTTGTTAAGTAGAATCTGTTTGTAATTTTGAACAGGTACATTTTTAACGTGTTTAGCTCCAGCCAAAAAATCTTTTTTAAGCTTTTTGGAAAACATAGGGAAGGGTTATCACCCCTGTGACATTTGTTTTGCTGTCTGTCCTCCTCTTCAGAAGATTTCACCTCACTTTTTGTCCCAATGACAAATGTTTTTTGAAAATTTGGGTTTTTTTGTGGAACAAGGTTTGGAAAGCATCAGTGGAAAGGAGAAATGTTTTTCCCATATTAACTCTTACAGGAGAGAATTTCCCTTCCTAGAGGTAGATTTCATCTCACTTCCTGTTGTCTCCTTCCGTTTGCAAGTAGGAGTCGTTTGTAAGTTAGATGTTTGAAAGTAGGGGCCTGCCCTATATACTCAGCAGGAATTTGGGCCTTAGGTGTTGTTGTGGCCACAACACTGTAAGCCCTCACAGGGCCCTGCTGTGAAATATTAGATCAAGAATTGTAATTACATGTCCCTGTTGAACAGGGGCAGAAAAATTGGGCCTTTGGTGGTGGTGCTGGTGCCACAACACTGTAAGTCCTCACTCGCTCTTGGTGGGCACAGAAATGGGCCCTGCTGTGAAATATTAGATCAAGAATTGTAATTACATGCCCCTGTTGAACAAGGGCAGAAAAATTGGGCTTTTGGTGGTGCTGGTGCCACAACACTGTAAGTCCTCACTCACTCTTGGTGGGTGCAGAAATGGGCCCTGCTGTGAAATATTAGATCAAGAATTGTAATTACATGCCCCTGTTGAACAAGGGCAGAAAAATTGGGCCTTTGGTGGTGGTGGTGGTGCTGGTGCCACAACACTGTAAGTCCTCACTCGCTCTTGGTGGGTGCAGAAATGGGCCCTGCTGTGAAATATTAGATCAAGAATTGTAATTACATATCCCTGTTGAACAGGGGCAGAAAAATTTGGCCTTTGGTGGTGGTGGTGGTGGTGCTGGTGCCACAACGCTGTAAGTCCTCACTCGCTCTTGGTGGGCGCAGAAATGGGCCCTGCTGTGAAATATTAGATCAAGAATTGTAATTACATGCCCCTGTTGAACAAGGGCAGAAAAATTGGGCCTTTGGTGGTGGTGGTGCTGGTGCCACAACACTGTAAGTCCTCACTCGCTCTTGGTGGGTGCAGAAATGGGCCCTGCTGTGAAATATTAGATCAAGAATTGTAATTACATGCCCCTGTTGAACAAGGGCAGAAAAATTGGGCCTTTGGTGGTGGTGGTGGTGCTGGTGCCACAACACTGTAAGTCCTCACTCGCTCTTGGTGGGTGCAGAAATGGGCCCTGCTGTGAAATATTAGATCAAGAATTGTAATTACATGCCCCTGTTGAACTGGGGCTGAAAAATTAGGCCTTAGGCACTGGTGCCACAACACTGCAACCCCTCACAGACACTCTAGTTGAAACGCAGGAACGAGCCCTGCTGCAAAGTATTGCATCAAAAATTGTAATTACGGTGTGTGGGCAATGGAGAATATGTTACTGGTTTAATTAGATGGGACATATAGTCTGAATGTTGACAGTTCTAAGCTGCAAAATATAAAACCTTCTTGATGACTATACTGCTATTTAGGGAAAAAGAAATTTTGATTATGGTGCATATATAACTGTAATGTATGTTATTTCTTATGAGCAATAAAACCTTTTATGATTTAAAAAAAAAAATTGTAAATACACGCCCCTGTTAAACAGGGGCTGAAAAATTGGGCCTTAAGCACTGGTGGTGGCGCCCAGAATCAAAAATGTTCTTACAAGCTATCAGCGTGATCATTGAGGAGGAAGAGGATAATTACTCAGGGATAGTCACTCAGCATCAGGCAGTCTTTGAAGGGATCTGAGATTTCAAAAAAGTTATTCGGTTACATCAGCATCAGGTGCTTGGTAGCTGGTGGTGATCCAAGACTGATTCATTTTTATGAAGGTCAGTCGATCGACCGAGTCGGTGGACAGACGCACTCTGTGATCGGTTACAAAGCCTCCAGCAGCACTGAATGTGCGTTCTGAAAGAACGCTGGATGCAGGACAGGCCAGTAGCTCAATTGCATACTGTGCAAGCTCTGGCCAGTGATCCATCCTCAAGACCCAGTAACCCAGAGGATTTTCGGTGGGAAAGGTGTCCAAGTCAGATCTTGCCCCTAGGTATTCCTGCACCATGTAAAACAGACGCTGGAGATGGTTGCTGGAACCGATTATACCTTGGGGCTGCGGACCAAAAAATTGTGTGAATGCATCGGTCAGACGGCCACCTTCTCCACCTTCTTTGACTGACCGAAGCCTCAGCAACATGTTGTCCAGAAACAGGAGTTTTTAACCTCCCAGTCTCTGGGAACGCATTGCACAGACCTTTCTGTAAGGCCTCCCGAAGATGTTTCATCCTCTGCTCCCTCTGCGATGTCAAGATAAGGTCCGCAACCTTACCCTTGTAACGTGGATCAAGTAGGGTTGCCAGCCAGTATTGGTCCTTCTCCTTGATACCACGAGTACGAGGATCCTTACTGCTGCTGATGCTGAGTGCCAGGCTCCACCTCCATACTGACACAATCTTCCTCCTCCTCCTTCTCCTCCTCCTTGTCCTCTTCCTGTGTGATCGGCGGGCACGCAGGAAAACTGTCTGGATAAAGGGGGCCTTGAGAGCTAAGGAAGTCCTCCTCTTCCTGCCTCTGTTCTGCCTCAAGTGCCCTGTCCATTATTCCATGCAGTGTGTGCTCCAACAGGGGGACAAGGGGGACAGTGTCACTGATGCATGCACTGTCACTGCTCACCATCCTCGTGGCCTGCTCAAATGGTGACAAGACAGTGCATGCATCCCTGATCATGGCCCACTGGCGTGGGGAAAAAAAAACAAGCTCCCCTGACCCTGTCCTGGTGCCATAGTCGCACAGGTACTCATTGATGGCCCTCTGCTGCGTGTGCAGCCACTGCAGCATGGCCATTGTTGAGTTCCACCTGGTGGGCATGTCACAGATTAGGCAGTTCTTGGGCAGGTTAAACTCCTTTTGGAGGTCTGCCAGCCGAGCACTGGCATTATATGACCGGTGGAAATGCACACAGACTTTCCTGGCCTGCCTCAGGACATCCTGTAAGCCCGGGTACCTGCCCAAGAACTGCTGCCCCACCAAGTTAAGGACGTGAGCCAAACAGGGCACATGGGTCATTTGTCCCTGTCGGAGGGCAGAGAGGAGGTTGGTGCCATTGTCGCAAACCACCATTCCTGCCTTAAGTTGGCGTGGCGTCAACCACCTCTGAACCTGCCCCTGCAGAGCTGACAGAACCTCTGCCCCAGTGGGACTCCTGTCCCCCAAGCACACCAGCTCAAGCACCGCATGGCATCTTTTGGCCCGCGTACTTGCGTAGCCCCTTGATAGGCTACGGAGCACCGCTGGTTCCGAGGACAAAGCACAGGAAGATGCCATGGAGGAAGAAGAAGAGGAGGGGGTGGAGGAGAGAGGTGCGTCACAATCATTAGCATTTTGGAGGCGTGGTGGTGGAACAACCTCCAACACTACTGCACCTTGTCCTGCATCCTTCCCAGCTGCCAGCAGAGTCACCCAATGCGCCGTGAAACTTAGGTAATGTCCCTGTTCATGCCTGCTGGACCATGAGTCAGCGGTAATATGCACCTTACCACTGACCGCCCTGTCCAGCGAGGCATGGACATTGCCTTCCACATGCCGGTAGAGAGCCGGAATCGCCTTCCGTGAGAAAAAGTGGCGTTTGGGTACCTGCCACTGAGGAACCGCACATTCCACAAACTCACGGAAGGTGGCAGAGTCTACCAACTGAAAAGGCAGCAGTTGAAGTGCTAGCAATTTTGCCAAGCTAGCATTCAACCGCTGGGCATGTGGATGGCTGGGAGCAAACTTCTTTCGGCGGTGTAGCAGCTGGGGCAGGGGAATTTGCCTGGTACAATCTGACGTCGGTGTACCAAAAGCAGATTGCCCACAAGTACTTGGCTGTGACACACCTAATTCTACACCTTCATTCCTCTCAGTGCAGGTCTCAGAGAGGACTGAAGGTATAGTGGGGTTGGAGATCTCAGCAGATGAAGAGCAAGGAGAGGTCCTCTTTGTTCTTTGGTGTGGGTCTTTTAGATACGCTTGCCAACGAACTGCGTGGCAGGTCAACATATGTCTGGTCAAGCATGTGGTACCCAAGCGGGAGATGTTTTGGCCACGCGAGATACGCTTGAGACATATGTTGCAAATAGCAGCGGTGCGATCTGATGCACTTGTCTCAAAAAAGGCCCACACCAAAGAACTTTTTGAATAACGCACAGAGACTGCAGCGCCCTGCACATGTGGAGCTTTGGGGTGTGATACAGTCAATGTGCTGCCCTTAGGCTGGCCCCTGGAGGGCATCCTGCCTCGTTGGTGATGTGCCGCCTCCTCCTCCTCCTCCTCCTCTCTCCTATCAGGCACCCACGTTGAGTCAGTGACCTCATCATCCCCTCCCTCCTCATCACTGGAGCAAACCTGGCAGTATGCTGCAGCAGGGGGAGCATGACTGCCAGATTGCTGTCCTTCTTGGACACCCCCTCTGTCCGTGCTCATGTTACTGACTTCATCGAGCTCAGTATCATCATCAGAGCCTTCCAAACGCTGGGCATCCTCCTGGAGTATGTACCCAACACTATGGTCAAACAGTTCGAGGGACTCCTCAGGAGGACATGGTGGGGCTAGGGAAGGAGTCACTGATGACATTGAGTCGAGGGAAGAGGCCGCTGCTTTGCCAGACAAAGTACCCTGGGCATGGGTGAGAGAGGATGAGGAGGATGAGGACGGCTTGGTCATCCACTCGACCAAGTCTTCCGCATGTTGTGGCTCAACACGGCCAGCTGCCGAAAAAAAGGCCAAGCGTGTCCCACGGCCACGTGCTGATGAGGATGCACCGTCTCCATGACCAGCACTAGACACGGAGCCTGCTTGCCCTCACTTATTGGCTTGTGACTGTCTGCCTCTCCTTCTTGGCCTTCCAGACATACTAATGGCCTGTAGCTGCACTAAGCTGGGATATATATATATATATATATATATATATATATATATATATATATATATATATATATATATCTACTGATACTGCAGCTAGCAAAATCAACTACCTGCCTGTAGTATGAGAACACCACCAACCTTCTACAGGTAGCTTTAGCTGAACACTGTGCAGAGCTCGCAAAAAACTAACTTGTAGCTTTTTTAGCTGCCTGCGGTAGTGATAGGATCAGGAAAACACCACCAACCTTCTACAGGTAGCTTTAGCTGAACACTGTGCAGAGCTCCCAAAAAAATAACTTGTAGGTTTAGCTGAACACTGTGAGGAGGACGCACCACACTAACTTGTAATTTTAGCTGAACACTGTGAGCAGGACGCACTACACTAACTTGTAGCTTTAGATGAACACTGTGCAGAGGTCTCACTACACTAACTTGTAGTTTTAGCTGAATACTGTGAGCAGGACGTACCGCACTAACTTGTAGTTTTAGCTGAACACTGTGAGCAGAACGCACCGCACTAACTTGTAGTTTTAGCTGAACACTGTGAGCAGGACGCACCCCACTAACTTGTAGTTTTAGCTGAACACTGTGAGCAGGACGCACCGCACTAACTTGTAGTTTTAGCTGAACACTGTGAGCAGGACGCACCGCACTAACTTGTAGTTTTAACTGAACACTGTGAGCAGGACGCACCCCCCTAACTTGTAGTTTTAGCTGAACACTGTGAGCAGGACGCACCGCACTAACTTGTAGTTTTAGCTGAACACTGTGAGCAGGACGCACCGCACTAACTTGTAGTTTTAGCTGAACACTGTGAGCAGGACGCACCCCAGTAACTTGTAGTTTTAGCTGAACACTGTGAGCAGGACGCACCGCACTAACTTGTAGTTTTAGCTGAACACTGTGAGCAGAACGCACTGCACTAACTTGTAGCTTTAGATGAACACTGTGCAGAGGTCTCACTACACTAACTTGTAGTTTTAGCTGAACACTGTGAGCAGGACGCACTGCACTAACTTGTAGCTTTAGATGAACACTGTGCAGAGGTCTCACTACACTAACTTGTAGTTTTAGCTGAACACTGTGAGCAGGACGCACCGCACTAACTTGTAGTTTTAGCTGAACACTGTGAGCAGGACGCACCCCACTAACTTGTAGTTTTAGCTGAACACTGTGAGCAAGATGCACCCACTAACTTGTAGTTTTAGCTGAACACTGTGAGCAGGATGCACCGCACTAACTTGTAGTTTTAGCTGAACACTGTGAGCAGGACGCACTGCACTAACTGTAAATAGTCTAGCTGCCTGACTGTGGTACTAATAGGATCAAAAGAACACCAGCAATTTTCTTTAGGTAGCTGTAAATACTGTAACAAGACAAGCCTGCCTGTCAGTAAGAAGATAACAGGAACGGATCTAGCTAAACTGAACACAGTGTATATATATATATGCAACACCTGGGATGCATGTATTTACACAATACACTGTAAGTGCAGCTAACTCACTGATTGCCCTGTCTAATCTAGCTAACTCAAATGAAATGACACTGTCTCTCTGTCTATCTATCTCTCTTTCAACGCTGGAACACACACTACACAGGGCCGCCGTGCAGGCGGCCTTATATAGTGTGGGGTGTGTTCTAAACCCCTGAACCATAATTGGCCAAAGCCACCCAATTACAGCTCTCTCTACTGACGGCGCTGTGATTGGCCAAGCATGCGGGTCATAGTGCATGCTTGGCCAATCATCAGCCAGCAATGCACTGCGATGCCCCAGTGAATTATGGGCCGTGCTTCTTGACCCATGCCTCCCTTAGATCTATATTGGGGCACAGAACATACTGCCCCTCCAGGTCTATAACCTCCCTTCTGATGCGGTCCTCCTGCGTTTTTGTTTTTCGCTTTGCCCTTGCTATTTGCTGAATTAGGAGCCCTCTAAGAAAGGCCTTTAGTGCGTCCCACACCACCCCCCTTGCCGCCGTGCCCAGGTTGCACAAAATGAACTCGTTTAAGCTGGTAGAGATTTCTTCCTGGTTCCCAATTACCTCCAACCATACTGGGTTTACTGACCAAGGCCTATATATTTGTCTGTCCCCGGTGCACAACAGCAATTTTAAGGGTGAGTGGTCTGATAATCCCCTTGGGCCATAGTCTATTTTGTGTACTATAGGGAGCGCTTCCTTATTACCTATGGCTAGGTCTATTCGGGATAGTGTGCAGTGCGTCCCTGAGTAGCAAGAGAACTGTCTGGCGTTTGGATTGCGGATTCTCCATAAGTCGCACCACCCCATTTCCTCTAGGAACTGCTTAAGCCTCCCCGCCGTTACTCTCCCTATCCGGGTACCCGATGAGAATCTATCCTGCCGGTTATCAAGGACAGTGTTAAAATAGCCAATCAGAATCAGTGGAATCCCTGCCTTGTTTTCCATGTATTCTAGTAGATGGTATAGAATTTCCAACTTGCTAGGAGGGGGAATATATATATTTGCTATAACCATTTCTCTCCCATCTAATAAGCAGTGTAAGAAAATATAGCAGCCCAGCGTGTCGATCCGCGCACTCCTGCAGGTAAACGACACCCCTTTTTTAATCAGTATACTTACACCTCTAGAATAGGAGGAGTAAACCGCATGAAATTGCGCTTGAAATTTCCTACCCCCCAGTTTTGTCTTAGTTGCAGGAATATAAAGCGGTAACAATGAGAAGGGCTGAAAATAAAAGGCTTTTTCAGAGGCGGAGATTTTTTGAGGAGGGGGAAAGAGTGGGGCGCACGCTCGCCGTAGTGGCTAGCACCAACTCCCCGTCCTCAACAATCTCTGCGATCAGATCCCCAAAGGGGGAAATAGTTACGGATCCTGGGAAGATAAGGGAGATATTTTTTGATTTCTATAGCTCCCTGTACAAAACGAAACAGCTTGCAGGTAAGGGAGCGCTAGATAAATTAATGGAGGGAATTACACTACCAACTCTAAACACAATAGATAAGACGAACTTAGAGGCCCCCATAACCCTAGAGGAACTTAGGAGCGTGGTGGCGGCTATGCCTAACCGTAAAACCCCAGGCCCAGACGGACTCCCCCTGGAGATCTACAAATACTACGGGGAGACTTTGCTCCCCACCCTTCTGAGGACATTAGAGGAGGCGTTGACGGACGGAGGCCTCCCCTCTTCAATGTCAGAGTCTAATATTATACTTATTCAAAAGGAAGGGAAAGATCAACTAGAGGTGGCCTCATATAGGCCAATTTCCCTGCTTTGTTCGGATATTAAAATCCTTGCAAAGGTTTTGGCAACCAGGTTAAGCAACTGCATTGACAAATTGATCCACCCAGACCAGACGGGATTTATCCCCCATAGGTCTACCAGTGTAAATATCAGAAGAGCATATTTAAACCTGCAGACCCCAGTAGTAGACGGGGATCTTAGAGCAGTTGTTTCACTGGATATTGCTAAAGCCTTTGACAGCCTGGAATGGGGCTACCTCTGGGAAATAATGGATAAATTTGGGTATGGCCCGGTTTTTGTTAAATGGGTAAAAATTTTATACAGCCACCCATCAGCTAATTTAAAGATCAATAATGAGTATACAGACAGTCTGACATTGGAGAGGGGCACAAGGCAGGGGTGTCCGCTGTCCCCCCTCCTGTTCGCCCTGGCGATGGAACCATTGGCGGAGGTCATGAGGAGGGCATCAGATATACAGGGGTTCAGGAGGAGGGGTGGGGAAGAAAGAATTGCACTCTACGCGGACGACGTTCTGGTATTCCTGGGGGACACGGGCCCTTCTCTGGAAGGAATGATGAGATTGGTGGAAAGATTCGGGAAAGTGTCGGGTCTAGTAGTTAATTGGGATAAATCTGCACTGTTACAGATGGACCCAATTAATAGCCCCCCACCCGACGGCCTTCTTGGGCTAAAAATAACTGATAAGATAAAGTACCTGGGAATAGAGCTGGCCAGCGATCCCAATGTTTATGTCCGGGATAACTTGGTCCCCTTACTCGCCAAGCTTAAAAAAAAATGTGATATCTGGTGTCGGCTCCCCCTGTCGTTGGCAGGGCGCGCAAACTTGATCAGAATGATCTGGTTACCACAAATCCTCTATATTCTCCACAACTCCCCGGTGTGGATTGGGAAAAAATGGATTATAAAAATAGACTCCTTATTTAGGGATCTGCTCTGGAAGAAAGGCCAGGCCAGGATCAAACTGCAGGCGCTGCAGCGCCCTACCTGGGAGGGAGGGTTAGCAATTCCCCATCCGTATGGATACTTTTTGGCTGCTCAATTGCAGCACTTGGGGGGCTGCGAATCCAGTAGCGAATTAAGTGCTAGCAATAAAATAATGCTGGAAGACAGCCCACATAGATGTCTGACAGATGCACTCGAGGCAGGCTCTCTTCAGAGAAAATTACCAACACCTAAATTAGTAAGTAAAGTCTGGCAGACAGTCAAGCGGATTATGGGGTACAGGGGCATCACGGAATATTCGCCAATATGGTCTAATGAATCCCTGGGGGAATTAAGGGCCATAGAAAAGCACACCGTCTGGGAAAATCATGGAATCCATAGATTGACGCAGTTATATACTGATAGCAACCTGAAATCCTTCATGGACCTCAGAATGGAATTTGGTATTCCAAGCAACACATTTTATAAATATCTTCAGATAAGGCATGCGTTGAGTACCCAATTTAGGTCTTTCCCTATGGAGCAAAGTAAAACGCCTCTCCTCAATAAAGTTGTCAAAGCAACAAATACTAAGGGACTGATTGGAGCTGCGTATACACAGCTAGTAGACAAAATATTACCTCAAAGTGCGGCAGCCGGGCCCAGAGCAGGATGGGAGGCGGACGTGGGAAAGCTGTCAGATGCCCAGTGGCGAAAAACACTGAAGCTGGGACAGTCGGTGTCCGTCTCCCCCTCGCAGAAGGCCTCACACCTACTCCTTGTACATAGAGCTTACTACACCCCTAGAAGATTATATAGATTCGGGGGCAGGCCAGATGACAAATGCCCTAGGTGTAACAGCACAGGGGATCTTATACATATGGTCTGGAGATGTCCAAAATTGGTAAGATATTGGACGGAAGTGGTCAGGACAATTAATCGCAGATTTAAAATTAAACTAGCGCTAGACCCTAAGGTATGTGTGCTGGGGTTGGTGGGAGATACCACGGGTCATACTAACTCAGTCACAGCAGCGGTCAGATGCTTATACCAGGCTAGAAAGCTGATAGCACAGTCCTGGCTCTCGAGAAAATCTCCAACTACAGAGGACTGGCTTAAAACGGTGGATTCCCTGGTCTGGATAGAGAGGACAGTTTATATTAGAAAAGGGAACTATAGAAAATTTATCGGTCTGTGGAAACCCTGGTTGCAGGAATTGAATGCCCGCCAATTACTTTGAACCAAATACCTTTGAACTTCAACTGCTTAGTGGAGCGTACGCATAACTAGGGCCGTAAAAGCCTAAGCGGTGGGATAGACCCCATCGGGGGCTAGATAGATATAACATGTTGCGACTTCTGGAGGTACTCTTTCCTTTTCTTGTTCTTTCCACTTTTTTCCTTTTGTCCTCTCTCCCTTCCTCCTCCTCCCTCCCCGTCCCTCTCTCGCTGCGACCTTAACATATGTGGTGTTCTTGGGACGGGAGAGAGGAGGGGGACGGCAGGGGGATCAGTGTATAAAGGAGGGTGGGCTAATCAGGGGCTTAGAGGGGAAGGGCAAAAAAGGGGATAAATGTGGCACAACACAAAATATTGATATGTACCTACAAGGGCACACCTGAAAACACCTTAGAGCACAAAAAGCATGCGAAACAGGGGTTTTAATATATATTTATATTGCCTATACTAGGTATTATTACTGGTAACACATGTACTTTAAACGGACCTGGTTATGTAAAATATGTATCTCTGTTGTTATTCTTACTGCCACAAAAGGTAAATAAAAGCAATTTAAAAAAAAAAAGAATTATGGGCCGTGACGCGCCACACGAATTTGGCGCGAACGGCCCATATCGTTCGCAATTCGGCGAACGGGTGAACAGACGATGTTCGAGTCGAACAGGGGTTTGACTCGAACACGAATCTCATCCCTACTAAGGACATGGATTACTGGAAGCATGTCCTGTGGTCTGATGAGACTAAGATAAACTTATTTGATTCAGATGGTGTTAAGCGTGTGTGGCGGCCACCAGGTGAGGAGTACAAATACAAGTGTTTCCTGCCTACAGTCAAGCATGGTGGTGGGAGTGTCTTGGTCTGGGGATGCATGAGTGCTGTCGGCACTGGGGAGCTACCATTTCATTGAAGGAACCATGAATGCCAACATGTACTGTGACATACTGAAGCAGAGCATGATCCCCTCCCTTTGGAGACTGGGCCACAGGGCAGTATTCCAACATGGTAACGACCCCAAGCACACTTTCAAGACCACTGCCTTGCTAATGAAGTTGAGGGTAAAGGTGATGGACTAGCTAAGCATGTCTCCAGACTTAAACGATATTGAGCATCTGTGAGACATCCTCAAATGGAAGGCGGAGGAGCGGAAGGTCTCTAACATCCACCAGCTCTGTGATGTCATCATGGAGGAGTGGAAGAGGACTCCAGTGGCAACCTGTGAAGCTCTGGTGAACTCCATGCCTAAGAGGGTTAAGGCAGTGCTGGAAAATAATGGTGGCCACACAAAATATTGACACTTTGGACCCAATTTTGACATTTTTACTTAGGCGTGTACTCACTTTTGTTGCCAGTGGTTTACACATTAATGGCTGTGTGTTGAGTTATTTTGAGGGAACAGAAATTTTACACTGTTATACAAGCTGTACACTCACTACTTTACATTGCAGCAAAGTGTCATTTCCTCAGTGTTGTCAGATGAAAAGATAAAATAATATATTTACAAAAATGTGAGGGGTGTACTCACTTTTGTGAGATATTGTATATATGTATATACAGTTGTGCTCATAAGTTTACATGCCCTGGCAGAATTTATGATTTCTTGGCCATTTTTCAGAGAATATGAATGATAACACAAAAACATTTATTTCACTCATGGTTATCGTTTGGCTGAAGCCATTTATTGTCAACCAACTGTGTTTACTCTATTTAAATCATAACGGCAACAGAAACTACCCAAGTCACCCTGATCAAAAGTTTACATACATTTTTGGCCTGATAACATGCACACAAGTTGACACAAATGGGTTTGAATGGCTATTAAAGGTAACCATCCTCACCTGTGATCTGTTTGCTTGTAATTAGTGTATGTGAATAAAAGGTCGATGAGTTTTTGGACTCCTGACAGACCCTTGCATCTTTTATCCAGTGCTGCACTGACATTTCTGGATTCTGAGTCATGGGGACAGCAAAGTAATTGTCAAATGATCTGCATGAAAAGGTAGTTGAACTGTATAAAACAGGAAAGGGATATAAAAAGATATCCAAGGAATTGAGAATGCCAATCAGCAGTGTTCAAACTCTATTCAAGAAGTGGAAAATGAAAATGAGGGGTTCTATTGAAACCAAATTGTTTGGGATGCAAAAAAAACCCACAACTAACTTCAGGTGAAATACAGGACTCTCTGAAAACATGTGGTGTGGCTGTTTCAAGATGCGCAATAAGGAGGCACTTGAAGAAAGATTGGCTGCATGGTTGAGTCCCCAGAAAAAATCCATTACTATGCAAATGCCACAAAGTATCCCGCTTACAGTACGCCAAACAGCACAGAGACAAGCCTCAAACCTTCTGGCACAAAGTCATTTGGAGTGATGAGACCAAAATTTAGCTTTTTGGCCACAACCATAAACACTATATTTGGAGAGGAGTCAACAAGGCCTACGATGAAAGGTGGATCGCTGATGTTTTGGGGATGTGTGAGCTACAAATACACAGGAAATTTGGTCAAAATTGATGGCAAGATGAATGCAGTATGTTATTAAAAAATACTGGAGGAACATTTGCATTCATCAGCCAGGAAGCTGCACATGGGACATACTTCTAACATGACAATGATCCAAAACACAAGGCCAATTCGACCTGTCATTGGCTACAGCAGAATAAAGTGAAGGTTCTGGAGTGCCCATCTCAGTCTCCTGACCTCAATATCATTGAGCCACTCTGGGGAGATCTGAAACGTGTAGTTCAGGCAAGACAGCCCAAGAATTTACAGGAACTGGAGGCTTTTTGCCAAGAGGAATGGGCAGCTTTACCATCTGGGAAGATAAAGAGGCTCATTCACAAATACCATAAAAGACTTCAAGCTGTCATTGATGTTAAAGGGGCAATAAACGGTATTAACCGCTTCCCGCTATACTTTGGCAGAGCGGCACAGGCAGGCAAAAACACATACCTGGTACGTGATTTGCCTCCCGCGGGTGGGGGGCGCATCGCACCCCCCCAGTGCCCGAGGCAGTCGTCATTGTTAGGGGAGTGATCCGTGCTGAGGGGGAGGCCACTCATTCGTGGCCACCCCCTCGCGATCGCTCCCAACGAATGACAGTCTTCCTCTGCCTCTGTAATGTAAGCAGCGGCGGAGGAAGTGATGTCATCCCTCCTCATGTCAGTCTTTTTATTCCGGCGCCGAGGAGAGAAGACATCCAAGTAAGTGCACCAACACTATACTAACAGTAGAACACTCTAGGCACACATTTTACCCCCCAGTCACCCCCGATCACCCCCCGATCACCCCCCGATCACCCCCCTGCACCCCCTGTCACAGTGATACCAATAGCAGTTTTTTTTTCTGATTATTGCATTGGTGTCATTTTGTGACAGTTATAAGTGATAGGGCAGTTACTGATAGGCCCCTTTAGGTCTAGGGTACCCCCCTAACCCCCCTAATAAAGTTTTAACCTCTTGATCACCCCCTGTCGCCAGTGTCACTAAGCAATCGTTTTCTGATCACTGTATTGGTGTCACAGGTGACGCTAGTTAGGTAGGTAAGTATTTAGGTTCGCCATCAGTGTTTTATAATGTCAGGGACCCCCATATACTACCTAGTAAAGGTTTTCGCCCCCTAATTGCCCCCTAATTAACCCTTTCACCAGTGATCACCGTATAACTGTTACGGGTAACGCTGGTTAGTTAGATTGTTTTTTATAGTTTCAGGGCACCCGCCGTTTATTACCTAATAAAGGTTTAATCCCCTGATCGCCCAGCGGTGATATAAGTTACCTTTTAGGGTCAGATAGGGTCTGCGTCCTTATCCTTCCAGGGCTGAAGTGGTTAAGAACTGGGGTATGTAAACTTATGATCAGAGTCATTTGGGTAGTTTTTGTTGCCATTATGATTTAAAAATTGTAAACATAGTTGATTGATAATAAATGACTTCAGACAAACAGTAACCATGAGTGAAAGAAAAGTATTTGTGCTATCATTCATATTCTCTGAAAAATGGCCAAGAAATGATAAATTCTGCCAGGGTATGTAAACTTAAGAGCACAACTGTATAACATATATATATATTATGTCGGGGACTCTTTACTTTATTGACATTAACCACACCGTCTGTCCGTGTACTGAGCAGTGATAATTTATCACTGCTTAATAAATGGACACCTAGATGTTTCAGTGAATTTCTGGTACTGTAATCTCATAGTCTCACGAGATTCCAGTATCAGGGGCTATTCTCCACTGTTTGAAGCATTTGTAGATTGCTTCACTCCTCTAAAGGCCTCCTACAAAGCTTCATAAACCGGCACCCAGAATGCCGGAGAATGAAGCAGTGAAATTTTTCAGTGCTTCATAAGTGGACACCTTAAAGCATAGCATGGAGATTATCCATTTCACAGCTCCAACTGCATAAACCCACAGCATGATAGCACCTAAATAAGGCCAAACAAACGCAGAGGAGTATAGCAGACCTTTGGATGCAATTCTATAGCACCAATGCAACTTTTAACAAGCTTAATAAAATTAGCAAAGCCAGTGGAGTAGATAGAAGCAGTGCAGCCTACAACAAGCTTAGCAGAATTAATAAATCACCTTACCTGTATCATGTTCCTGTATTTCCCCTGAGAGTCTCATCAGTTGCTGCCTATAAATACACATATCTATTTATGTTGTAATTGGTGCCATTGCTGGCCACCACTTACGGCCAGCATAGGCAATAACATCACAACGCACATGACGCATATTGTAGATACTTGCCAGTACACCAAGGGTCAGCACAAGGTGGCGTCCAAACAGTTTAGTTTATTGCATGATCACAACACAAAGAGGTGCAACGTTTCGGAGTCACGCAGGACCCCTTCATCAGGCATGTGATAAATGTGAAATAACAGTGGAGAGAATTTAAATAACCGTCAACCAATCAAAAAAAATCAAGAAAAAACAAGAAAAACAAACCCCCCCAGAGAGGTATGACATCACAAATCCCGCCAAATAAAGACTCAAAAATTAGCATAATAAAAGGATAGCATAATTAAAACAGATCACCAAACATATGTAAATTAGGGGTTAAAAAGCTACTGACATTACCTGCATTTGTCATATGAAATAGTGGATCCTGAGCCATTAAAGGGATGAGCCCATTGCTAGGGAACATAACTGATGATAGCATAATTAAGATGTCAATTGGCGCTAGTGCAGGGAAGCATACATTCAATTAGAACGGCAATCACCAACCGCGCATGTGCAATGTGGCGGCAATAACCAGGCAACAGGGACGCTGTAGTGCCAGGGGGCGCCAATGCGGTAGAACAGCATGTGATCGGCGCCCGTGTGGGGGCATAAAGGGGCATATAGCGCCATAATGGGGCATGGTCAGCTGTCTTGCTTACAGGCAAACACATACATCCACCCCCACCGTAACAACAGAGGCAGCCCATAAAGCATCACACCAGGGTGTAGCTACTACCCTCCACACAAGAGCACACAGCCACGACCGAGGGACACATGCCCACCAGATGGCTGTCCCACACGCATGGCTTTCCACATAAAAGGACATCACAGGGAAGAATAGAAGGCCAGCACCACCTACAGGTCAGAGACGGCCATTACATGTGAAACATATAAATCCATCCAATTAATGCAACACACAAAAACCCAAGTTGGAAAGGAAGAAAATATCATCCTAAAAGAGGTCCAATTCTCTTAACCCAGATCTAGATGGAAAATGGGACTCAATGCCAAAAATAGGCCTTAATGCAGGCAGGGACACACTAACCAGCACAGACAAACACGAATGCAAGACAGTGCACTATCATATTATATTACTTCACCTCACTATACATATGAGGTTATTATTCTCAGTAGAGACTCATATACATAGTTCAATCCTACATTATTACTCTTCCTCTATAGATGGAACCTACGCAGAGCAAGGAAGGAAAGAAAACAGCAAAAATACAGAAAACAAAAACAAAAATGGGAAAAAAGACAAGGAAAAATCAGAAAAAAAAATGTCCAGCTCTTAATACATATCTTGACACGCAATGTTTTTTCTTTCGATGGGTCCCACTTCCTCCAGTTACAGGAGGCTGCTATGGACACTTGTTGTGAGCCATCATATGCCAACCTATACCTGGGGGGATGGGAGCATAATTTGTTTGCCACCGAAGAACACAACGATTTACTATCCAACATGTTATGTTGGTATAGATATATCGACAATGTTTTCATGTTGTGGGCGGGAACATCTGATGAACTTGATCAATTTATTTGTGTGATTCATGATAACAAGTATAATCTCAAATTCACTATGGAACATAGTGTTACCAGCATTGCATTCCTTGACATGAATATTAACATTAATCATGATGGCTCTGTTGATACGTCTCTATTTTTTAAGCCCACAGTGGGAAACACAATATTACATGCATCAAGTGCATACCCCTGACCATTGGTTCAAAGTATTCCATACAGCCAACATCTGCGGCTGAAGAAAAACTGCTTGGACGATCAGGTGTTTCAACAAGAAGCGGATCTCGTCCGCAGGAGAGTACTGGATAGGGGCTATAGCCAGACCTGCCTTAAAAAAGGCCTTAGAAAGGCCAAATTGAGATCAAGGAGTGCAATTCTGTATGACCGGTCAACGATAAAAAATGTGGATATGGTTAGGTTTATCACCACATATTCTGATCAACATGGACACATGAGGGATATTATGAACAGACACTGGTACTTACTTACTAGTGATCCGACCCTGTGAAAATATATCAAGGAATACCCAGAGATCACCTTTAAATGGTCAGGGTCCATTATGGATCGTCTTGTTAAAAGCCATTATACTAGACACAAGGATCAACAAGAAGACAGAGTGGAGACCTTCAGATGTGGCTCGTGTGACTATTGTAAGTTGCTGTTGGAAGGCTCTTCCTTCCGGCTTCTGTATTCATTCATTGAAACATTAAAACAAATGTATTCATTCATTGAAACATCATGTTACCTGTCTCATTAAAAGAATTATCTATATCATCCTATGTCAATGTGGTGCCTTATAGACCAGTGGTCATCAACCCTGTCCTCAGGGCCCACTAACAGGCCAGGTTTGCAAGATAACTGAAATACATCACAGGTGATATCATTTGCTGCTCAGTGATTGCAGTATTCTAGTCTGCATCTCCCCAAGGTAATAGATAAAACCTGGCCTGTTAGTGGGCCCTGAGGACAGGGTTTATGACCACTGTTCTAGACCATAAGGCTGTTTTGGAAGCATATGAACGACCACATGTATTATGCCACAGCTGAGATTTTTAACACCCCCATAGGACATCATATAGCATTCAAGCACCTTTATTGTCCCCATGTCATTGAATTTGAAGTACTGGATAGAATCCACAAGGACCCCCCAAGGGAGAATTTTGATCAAAGGATTCTATGTAGAGGGGCAAAATGGATTTTTCATCTGAAAGGTACAGAATCACCTGGCTTAAACAATGTATTAAGTTTTATATCTTTCCTATGAAGTCTGTATCTACAGCTATTTGTATTTTTTAGTATTTTTTACTATATTTATCCTTTTTTTTCCTGATTTTTCCTTGTCTATTTTCCCATTTTTGTTTTCTGTTTTTTGTTTCTATTTTCTTCCCTTTCTTGCTCTGCGTAGGTCCCATCTATAGAGGATGAGTAATATTGTAGGATCTACTAATGTAGGATCTACTGATAATAATAACCTCATATGTATAGTGAGGTGAAGTAATATAATATGATAGTGTACTGTCTTGCATTTATATTTGCCTGTGCTGGTTAGTGTGTGCCTGCCTGCATTGAGTGTGTCCCTGCCTGCATTGAGACCTATTTTGGACATTGAGCCCCAATTTCCATCTAGATCTGAGTTGAGAGAATTTGACCTCTTTTAGGATGATATTTTCTTCCTTTCCAACTTGGGTTTTTGCGTGTTGCATTAATTGGATGGATTTATATGTTTCACATGTAATAGCTGTCTCTGTCCTGTAGGTGGTGATGGCCTTCTATTCTTCCCTGGGATGTCCTATTATGTGGAAAGACATGGGTGTGGGACAGCCATCTGGTGGGGGTGTGTCCCTCGGTCAGGGCTGCATGCTCTTGTGTGGGGGTAGCAGCCACACCCTGGTGTGACGCTTTATGTGCTGCCTCTGTTGTTACATTGAGGGGTGTGTACATTGTGCAGCACCACATCATCGGAGGTGCTGCAGGCTGTATGTGTCTGCCTGTAAGCCAAACGGCTGACCACACCCCAGTATGTTGCTATATGCGCCATGTGATCACTTTGTGATATTTTTGCCTATGCCGGCCGTGAGTGGTGGCCAGCAATGGCACTAATTACAACATAATTACAACATCCGGGTCACGGCACCAATGTAGTGATATAGTATCGTGTATAGATAATTAATTTGTAGTTATTATAATGATGATGTAAGTACTCTTCTGCAGCAACCCAATTCTTCCAGAGAGATACACTTTATTAACTTCAGCGTCCCATTTTTCCTAGATCTGCACCTTCATAGTCGCACACAGACTAAGTGAACAGACTGAACACAAGGTTATATTCAGCTGCAGTCATAAACTCACTGTGTCGATAAAACTAATATAATTGTAGATCTCTGGAGATGGAATAGGAGTAGTAGAGATGCTTGTGGAGATTGTACACGACAAAGGCAAGTCCAATCAAGTATCGCCAGCGTGTAAGGAAAAAACATGAAAGTACATAGCGTAATACTGCATGGATAGTCTTGAGGCAAATGCTAGTATAAACAGTTGTATATACACAAATCCATGAGTAGACCAATAAGGATGGAAGATTTTAAACACTAAGAAGTGTAAATAGCAAAATATTCAAGTGGTAATAGTAGGTCCACCACCATAGGTAAAAGTGGGGGGCTTACCAGAACAAATGGACACGGATGGGTATACACCCACTGTGTCTATTGGGCTTGTATAACTGTAGATCCCTGGAGACAGGATGAGGTTAGCCAAGGTACTTGTGAGAAGTATATATGGTGAAGACAAATCACGTATCCACAGCATAAAAGGAAAAAGAATAAAGGCACATAGCGTAATACTGTATAAAAAAGCTATGAAGCGTATTTATTAAAGTAAAACACTCACATTTGTGAAGATAAAATACAGCGCTGAAAGAGAGTAAAAATGGCAGTGTGGTGGTGTCTGCAAGCGTTCCCGACGCGTTTCGTCCTAGGGGACATCAACACAAAACCCGACTTGAAAAGTCCATCCCTATCTTTGAGCAAACTGTATCTTTCCGATAAAGAAAATCCAATCAGCAAAAATCTTTAAATATGAAGACACTGGGATGAATATAATCTCTTGACCACGGAGATCTCTAAACACTGACACTATCTAACTATATACCTTAAAGTTCTTTTGCATAATCACCAATAAAACCGGGGATCTGACAATGTCAGTTTCCTTCCAAGTTTATCCACCGTAGTGATAAAATACACATTGTCATCTTTTCCGGGTCTGCAAATGACCACCTTGTCAGCATAGATGTGCTGGCCATAGTTCCAGTGTAGCAAACATCCATTGAAACATTCATCCATGGCAACAGACTACCCAGCCTTCCGGAAAGGTTTTGGCACCGACAAATAGTCCCAAAGAGCTTCACGGTACCATTGTTTCCGGTTGGTCTCAATTTCCTGCATAATCTCCTGAGTAACATAGGGACATTCCAGACCATATTCTGTGGCAACTCGTTTGGTGAGCACTCTCTGTAAGCGGGCAAGTTTAGGCAAAGTTCTATTTTTCCCCAAGCCAGGAGGCACACAAGATTCCGGTGATTTACTCACCATAGATCCGATAGGTGTCGGTTCAAACTTCAACAAACTAGCAACTTTATGCAATGTCTCTTTGGTAGTACTGTGCGGCTCCACACAAGGTGATGTCTTCCCAGAATCTAGAGCTATCCATTCTGAGAAAGTCAGGGCAGAAGCAACGTCTTCACCTTGAGCCCACAATAGTTCCTGTGACATTGTTTCAAACAAATCATCATCACCGGAGGGATCTGACATAGAATCTATCTCCGAGTCTCTCAACTCTTCTGCAGGCAAATATTTACAAAGAGTCCCAGATATGTCCCCCTTTGATCTTTCACTCGTTCCTGACGTGGACTTCCCCGGATCCATGTATTTCTCCGACTCCGATTCGGGTAGTCTCTGGGGTAGGCCTCGACCACAGCCGCGGGAAACCTTCACATATCCCACCTTCCTCTGGACAGGTGCAACTGGGATAGGTGTGGTAGAAGTAGAAATAAAGGTGATGTCCACTGAGGAAGCGGTAACAGCGACATCTCCCTCGGAAACACTCTCGGTAACAGACAAGATCACGGCCTGTTGCTCTCCAGCAGCAATAGCAGTAGTTTCCACTGTGGCAATTCCTGTAGCCCAATCCACATGATAAGCACGGGGCGACATGGTAGGTTGCTCCACAGTGAACAAATATTCTCCGCACTGCAAACATCGGACAAATGGACGGACATGTATGGCCAGTCCTTCACACTTATGGCAAAGCATGCCCAGCCCTTCGATATCTCCAACTGTGTATAGTAAGAACCTCCCCTGTGGCTTCAAACGAATGCCGGTATCTGTCAGCAGGGTTCCGGTCAGCATAGTACCCGCAGCGGTACTCATAGGGAACATCTTGGACCCCACAATTGGCGGTACCAACGGGAAAGAAGACATGGCTGCACTCTGATCCTCTCAGCACGATCACGAGGCCTCTCTTCTCCCTTGGCGCCAACACACACACACGTCCTACGCGGCAACAAGTAAATTAGGCTCCTCCCACTTGTTCCTCTGATCACGTAGCTCCCGAGCTTTTACTTCTCACCCACGGGCTACGCAGTGAGAAATAAAGTCCTACAATTTAACCCCTTCTCTTCATGGAAAAAGTGACAAAGTCCAGAAACCTCTTTTAGCATAAACTCCCGGTGAAATACTTCTCAGGGTTGTGGGAGGTTGACGGCTAACAATCCCGGACGACGCCCCTACATGTAGCACTAACTCACGGTGGAGCTGCTGATTTAAAGTGGGTTGTTACCATCACCTTGTTACCTGTAATTTCACCAACACCGGGTCTATGGGTATCCGTTGAGCTTACTGCGAGGCAATGTAGGCACCAGTCACTTAAGTACTTTTTCAATGCTTTAATGGGGATAACTGGAAGAAGTAGCAGGAAAGAGGTAGAAGGAGAGTTGCAGGGATGTTCAAATACCTTTTCTTGGCGTAGCATCAAGGAATTAAAATTTTTAGGATGAATGTATCCTCAGCTTAGGATTAAATCTTTGCCCGCCTGGATAGGTTTCTCTCACTGACCTAGCAGCCGGAACGCAGCACGACCAAAAAGTCTCTGCCACAGACTTTGGTGGGACAAACTCATATGATCCTCTGCCACAGGATGTAGCAGTTTTTAATGAACAGCAAACATAGTACCAGAACCTTTAAGCTGACCCGGCAGTACTTGTGTGGTAGGGCGATCTAGGATGCGTCCTCCAATTGAGTCACCAGGCCCCTCTCCAGACCAGCGCTCCGCATGGTCCCTTCCAAAATGGGTCCTCCCCTGGATTCTTCTCAATTGTCCAGCTTATTCCCGCAGGACAGACAGCACAGGACCATCCCAGCAGTAGCAGGCCCCAGACAGACTTCGGGGCCTACCCGCCTGGCTGCAGTGGCATAACCCTCCAAGCCGGAGGGCTACGAGATACCACTCACTGACACATCCCTATAGGCCAGGAGGGCCACGAGACAAAAAGCTCCCCGAAAAATGGCGTCTGCCCCATAAATATCCTCTCCCAGAATGCAACTCGGAGGACCACCTCCGCCGAGTTATCTCCAGGACAGAAGAGCACTCATACACTTCAGCTTGTTGCTTTTCCAACATTGACCCACTATGACATTGAAACCCACAGGCGCAATGTGGAACTGCACGCAACACAGCCAAGCTGGAACAGAGGCTAAGCTAACCTTAGATTAAACCTGTACAATGTATAGCACAGATGATCCATTAAATTTACCTATAAGCGGTAGATTAGAAATCTACCAGCGCTATATATATATATATATATATATATATATATATATATATATATATATATATATATATATCTATAAAGACACATACAAAGCACACTACAACTATGTGTAGTGTGATGACCCTTAACTGATGACACTTTGGGGGGAGTTATACAGGCACATGATACAGGTATGGTGACTTATTAATTCTGCTAAGCTTGTTGTAGACTGCACTGCTTCTATCTACTCCACTGATTTTGCTAATTTTATTAAGCTTTTTAAAAGTTGCATTGGTCCTATAGAATTCTGAGATCTAGAGATCTGCTATATTCCTCTGCGTTTGTTTGACCTTATTTAGGTGCCGCCCCCATGTAGGTTTATGCAGTTGGAGCTGTGAAATGGATGATCTCCATGCTATGCTTTAAAAAGGCTGTAATCACTGTTTGGAGTGGATGTGATCATTGATGTCAGTGCAAGCAATACAG
The DNA here is from genome assembly GCA_037952925.1 of Lithobates clamitans. Lineage (NCBI taxonomy): Eukaryota > Metazoa > Chordata > Amphibia > Anura > Ranidae > Lithobates > Lithobates clamitans. The sequence goes on along the minus strand of JBBGZY010000552.1, from coordinate 80,723 downwards.
TACGTGATTCATCTCTGATGACAAGTGTACTATACCAGTTCACATTTGCCCCTAGAGGCTGGAGTAAGTACTGCAGCCCCCTTTTCTTCTTATATTCTTATTGAGATGTGTGATACACATTAAGATGGCAGCTGATGCATGCATTCACTAGGTGTGATTGCCATGTGACACGTGTGAAGTTTCTAAATTCACCTCATTTAGAGCAGGCAGTGGGTTTACTATTGATAAATTTATCACGTGTAAATCTACACATGTCACTTACCTTATCATTTGCCCATGCGGGTTTCAATATGTGGGACGTACTAAACGGAACCTATGCACCCGCATAAATGAACATCTTAATATCAGAAAGGGGTTCCCGAAGCACAGCCTCTCTAATCACTTTAGGTTACATCACAATAGGGATCCAAGTTTGGCAAAATTTTTTGGGATAGACAAAATAGATCCCGATTGGAGGGGGAGTAATATGATTCAAAGAATATCGAAAACTGAAATGGAATGAATCTATAAGTTAAACACATTCTCGCCCACTGGTATTAATGTGGACATGGACCTAAATTGTTATTTATCTAATTATTAATTTTGCATGACAATATGTAAAGGGGACATCCAACTCATTTGAATCCATCCTGTTATTCCTTTTTCCTTTTTGTTGTAGGATAGCTTATAATACTTCATTTATTTTACTTTTGTTTATATATTTTTAAATATTATACATTTTTAAATAAATTTTATATAATTTTTACTCAATATATTAAAAAAATAAAAATAAAAATATATCTCCTCATTTACCACAAGATGGCAATATACAAATGTAAATATTTTTTCTTTCATTTTTTTTCTCTATTTCTGGCCACTACATGGTAGTGATATTTTTTCCAAAAATATCCCCCTATTTTGTGTTCCCTGCTATTTGTTGTTTGTCCACAAGATGACAGGATTTTAGAAGATTTTTTTAGATTTTTTCACTTTCAGCCTTCTTAGACACGAAGTGGCTGCAAAGAGGCAGCAGGAGCTCAACAGTGTTGATATGCTTCTGAAATTCTAAATAATTCAGCGAGTATCTCTTTGACTTTAAGGTCTTCTATAGTTTTGGTATATTTCTGCAATATTTTATTGAGTAGTATGGAAGGATTGATCCGGATTGGACATCCCCTAACAGGCGGATTTGTATAAAAGCGAACCTGATGTTCATGATCACATGACCCCTGAAGACATTGGTGTATACCAATGAAACTGGTAGGGTGCTTGATTGTGATACGTCATCTCCGCTGTTTTTGAAGAGCAGCTGGAACACACCACGGCATTTCCATGCACATGGATTTCTAAGCTGCAAGAATTTGCTGTTTTTATCTTGTTTTTATCTGTTTTTAAAAAAAAACAGATAAAAACAGATAAAACTGTGACATACTTCACTATGGAAGCCCTTTCTTTTTAATTTTTCCCACTAACCATTGAACAACTTCCTTCAAATCGTTTTGTTCCTGGGAACGTGCTCAGACTATCTGGATTCACTTTGGTGTGTGTGTCTTTGAGGTCGGTTGCTGGGATCAACATTAGGATCGTGCACAACTCCTGCTGAATATACCCATACGTGCTTTATGACTACCTGTAATAGGGGTCATGGAAGTCTGGTGAGTAGGATGTGTGACAGGTCATGGTGGTGGAAGATATTATAGTTAAATTGACCTACTGTTCAGCAGGGATTTGAAGATTGTGTACACTATCTGAAGAAGTTGATATATTGTCTGAAGACTTTGATACATTGTTTGAATATTCACTATCTGCACTACTGAACTTATTTTGTGCTTTGACTTTTTATACACATATTATTATATTATCATGTTGGTGCTCAGTTGAAATCATTTTTGCATGCTTGCACCTTATTAGGGAAGGAGCACGGTTTAATCAATTTAGTACTGATTTTTACTTATCCATAATGTTTTTTTTACACTGGAACATCCCCTGTAGCGATTTTAGACAAATCTGTGGCGTGGGAGTGCTGTGACGAGATTTTAACTTACTGGGTGCAATTTTGTTCTTTAGATTGGGTGCCTTTCTGTATATGACTCTGGGTAGATTAGGGAGGAGGGGTTTTAGATGTGGATCCTCCAACAGTACAGGCCAGTGTTTTTTGAAGATTGATTCCATCTTTTTGTAACCATAGTGGAACCTGGTGATAAAACTAACAGTTTGATCGAAAACTTCTTTTTCTGTTTTAGTAATTTCATCTTGTGAATAATATATATAAGATCAGTGAAAAATGTAGCGCTAAAAATATAAAACAATAAACATTGAACAATATATCAAGTATTGTGTGTAAATAATAAAAACTTTGATCAATCTCAAATATAATGAATATAAAACATGTATATGAGTAGAAACACAGGTGAGAAAGTCCCTTAGGTGAAACAATCCTATGGTAAACTTATATGGAGTCCACCACGAAAAGTTGTTGCTCAGAAGTGGAGTACAAAGGCCTCAGCAGGCATGTCGAGCATCAGGGATAGTGTGTCCTCCAAGCGAGATAAGGGATATACACTCTTACCGGAAATAGTGGACTTGAATGTCAGTGACAATGAGTCAATCAAGCGACGATAGCCCGAGCAGCAGATTTGCAAAACGATCCAGGGAGTCAAAAGAGCTCCAAGAACGAATCCAGGGAATTGTGCAGGTAACCGTGAGGCTGGAACTCATATGTTAAGCAGCAAGACTGGAAAGCCAAAAACTGATTACAAGATCACATTGTTGAGTCATCAAAAAGTTCACATTCTTCACTTCTCTCAAAAGTGGTAGCGGCTAGTTCCTACAGAGAAGAAGGACCCCGCTGACATCACCAGAGTCTTTCTACTGGGTAGGAACTAGCCACTACCACTTTTGAGAGAAGTAAAGAATGTGAACTTTTTGATGACTCAACACCCATGGCAGTTCCTTTTACCTGCAAATAATATTGCTCAAATTAAAATAATTGTGGGTTAGGCAAAATCGAGTGCATTCTAAAATAAACCCAGCTTGTCCATGGCTCATGTATAGGTCATTGGATAAAAAATGTTCCAAGGCTGCTAATCCAAATTCATGAGGGATGGATGTGTATAATGAATTTACATCTAGAGACATCCAGATGTAATTACTGTCCCATTTATATGATGTCAATTGTTCTGATAGATGGGTACGGTCTCTAATGTAGGACTGCAAGCCTTGGGCTAGGGGCTGTAGATAAAAATCAACGTATTTGGACAGACCAGAGGTGATACTGTCCATGGCTGCTATAATTGGCCTACCCAGAGGATCAGTCTTATGAATTTTTGGGATGTGATAAAAGTAGGGTGTACGATAAAAATCCCTAATTAAAAAAGAAGCTTCAGTTTTATCTATAATGTTGGGTTGTATAGCATGATCAACTAAATTGTTGATATCAACACTATATTCGGGCAATGGGTCTTTACTTAATTTGCGATAAGTGGATTGGTCAGCAAGTAAGCGATTGGCTTCTTGGCACAATCCAGAATGACTATTCTTTGTCAGCAGTTTTGATAATTAGGTCATCGTTTTCCATAAGAAATTCAAGTGCTACATTTTCTTGAGAGGTAAGATGCCCAAGATCTGATAAGTGTGGTGCTGGTTGTAAACATAGTTTTTTCAAACCTGAAAAAAACATGTTGTAAAAGGTTGTAAGGTTTTGATTGATAAGGGTAAAAGACAGATTTGGGTCTAAGTGTAGAGTGTACAGCTGGTGGGGATGTGTATAAATGTTGGATGTACAGTGGGGATGGAAAGTATTCAGACTGGACTAGGGGAGGGGGAACCCACTCTGTTTTTTTTTTTCATTTTTTTTATGTTTATTGCCAGGATCTGGCAATACATTACAGCTGTAAGCAATTTTCAATGACATTTTTTCCTTTAGAAATTTCATTTTGCTGTGGTACTGTTTTAAACATGGGGAAAATGCACTACTTTACAGGCATACTAAGGTCACCCCCCAGGCATGATATTTAAAGGAATATTTCATTTTTTATGTTTCACTTTAAGCATTCTTAAAATCACTGCTCCTGAAAAACTGCAGTTTTTAAAACTTTTTTTTGCATCGATACATGTCTCTTGGGGCAGGACCTGGGTCCGCAAACACTTTTTATGGCAATAACTTGCATATAAGCCTTAAAAATTAGCACTTTTGATTTTTTACGTTCCTGTCCCATAGATTTTAACGGTGTTTGCATGTTCGCACAAATGTTTTGTCTGTTCGCAACTTCTGGTGCGAACTGAACCGGGGGGTGTTTGGCTCATCCCTAATCTAGATTAGTATGGGAATCATCATGATACAGCTCTTCAAGCGTCATAATGATATCGGCTTCAAAATCGTATTCTAAAAGGTCCAATTTTGGATTGGACAATATGGCATCTTGGGAAGTATTATCAATCTTAGTTCATTTGGTGTTTTTGCTCTGGAATAACCTTTTTAGCGTGAGATTTCTGATGAATTTATTTAGGTCTTTAGACATGAAAATTTCGCTATACTCTGCGCATAATCCATGTCACTTTCAGCCCCTGCTTCTTTAATGTGCATAGACATTTGAAGGCAAGAAGCCCAGCGCATTGCGCTTGATACTTACACACCGGCAAACGCCCACACACACACAGAACATGTCTCCAAGCCCATGAGAAGGCTTTCATACTGACGGTTTTACTGCTGGTCCCAATTCAACTCAAGTGCACTCTGCTAGAGCTCTCCTCGGTTAAATCAGACACAAGGAGATAGATGACAATCTATAAAACACACATCCTAGAATAAAATGTCCACATGAGTCCATATAGTAAAATTTCCACAACAGTCCCTCCTCTTTTGTCATATGCTCTCATGTGTCCCTCGATGAATCTTGTTCTTCTTCTTACACCTGGAAATGAATCAGTCCTTACAGTCCATATGAGTCAATAAAAAGGAAAACATGGCTTGACTTGTAGATTCTGTTCTTCAAGAGGGATGACTTAGAGGAGGACATAAAGGCTGGTCGGTCTGGGATCCTCTGTGTCTTGTATGTGGGTTGGGCTTTGGAGCGTCTCATCTTAGTGAGGAAGATGTGGTCATCTGCTTGGGCTCTGTTCACTTGTCCAATCAGGCAACAGTAGCACCTCATCACGGCATATAGAAGGAATAGAAACAAAAACAACATGAGTATATTAGGGCTGTGGAAATTAAAGATTAATTCCTCGATTAATTGTTAATTTTTTTTGGTCAATCAAAATTCTTTTGATCGGTACTCACCTCTCCGCTGGTTTCAGGGTCTTCGGGGAGTTCCGTCGGAGATCCGATGACGTTGCAGACATCAACGTCACCAGACTCCTCCCCCCTTCCCCAAGTGCCTCCATCTCCTAACAAAGGGAAGGGGGAGGAGTCCAGTAACGTTGATGTCCGTGACGTCACCGGACAGCCTGGACAGTGATTCAGTGATTCATTCAGTGAGCTAATTGTAGGCAAATTTGATAACTTCCATTTTTAACATTGTTGTCCTTAGAGGCTGATAAGCTGTGATATTTTTGCTGTGTGGATCGGCTTCTGCTGTTGCCATGATGGCGGTGATTGCTTTTGATTGACGTGTGACATCCTAGCCATGCCCCGCTATGTCCGGCTTCGGCCGTTGCCATAACAAAAGCTAAAAGTAGTTGAATCTGTATGTGCATTATAATTATTCAAAATTGTCGATTAAACAATTTAAAAGAAATCGATTGATCGAACATGAAAATTTTAATCAGTAACAGCCCTAGAGTACATATACCCCTACTTCCTTCAACCATGATCCGCCGAAAAATAAAAAAATCCCCAAAGATTCCCAGACCCTTAAAAGGATTCCAACCTTCACTAGCTATAGCTCTGGCTTTGCCTTGCAGGGATTTAACCTTATCCATATGGACCTAAACTTTGTCACTAGTATTCCCGATCCAGGTGTGACAATCTTTACCTATGAATTCACAGAAACCCCCTGGATGCCAACAGATAATCATGGATCTTCCTTATGGCTTCATCAGTTTCATTGAACATCCCATCCACAATGGATGAGAAATTGTTCAATCGTTTCATAAGCTCAAGCTCCCACTGTGTACAAGCAGGAAGCCATGCCCAGACCTGGTGAACAATTACCTTCTAGCTGTCCCTGTAATTCTTACCCTCTCTCGCACCATCAGATCCTCAAGATCAGCCACGACATAAGATGCTGGGACGAGTTTCACCAGGACCCATGAACCTCTTGCATTAGGGGGATTTACCTTATAAACTGTAGACCCGCATGAATTCTAAAACTAAAGTTGAAGCACACTTGTGGGCTACCTAGTTGTCCTGATACCCAAACTGGCAAGAACCAGAGCTATTGTTAAAACTAAAACCTTTTTTTACCCTCTAGAAATGTATCGTTAAGTTCTATTGATAAGTGTCTGTGTGGAGTTTTTTTACTAGTTTGTCAAAACTCCTCATACCAATATGAACATCATATATAGCATGTACCGCTGTCATCGCTGGGGTACTAAAGCTCAGTTGAGATTTAGAGTAGACCCAGCAATTGGTCCTGTTCCCTTTCTTAGCTAGTTGGAGAATACACCAAGCTAAAAATATATATAAACAAAGATACTCCTCATACTTTGGTGTAGTTGAGCAGCTTCTTGCAGTGCCTGGCATGGATCCAGTTTTCTCACCCCCTCAAGCTTCTTTACAATGACCCAGTCAACTGGTTGGAAAGAATGTAAACCAGTTAGTGTGTCAGGGTCCAGGAGGGACTCATGAACCCTGTGGTGGACCTTTTGAAGTTCATGTTACAGTGACTGCACCTACCCCATCAGCTGAGAATGTAGGCGACAGCTGCTGAGGAAAGTACAACCCTGTTTTCGGTTGACCTCCAAACAAACCTCCATATCGCGATAACCCTGTGTGGGACATGTGAGAACTCTATGACTGTAGTCACTGCATCTTACCACCTGGGGTGTAATACCTGGAACCATTGACAAAAAGGTTCTTCATCTGGGATGGGAGCCTCCTTTACCAGACGGCTGGTTGCTCACTCAAATTCCATCAAAGAAAGACAGTCGTAGAACATGTCATCCTACTAGGTCACAAACTTGGTTAGAATTAGAGCGGTTAGTATTATTAGTTTGAAAACTGTCATTCTCACCTTTATCCCCCCATTTTCTTCCTCAGTACAAATCGGAGGAAGAGATGCAGGGTTTAGAATGGTGCAGAAAAAAAACAATGAAACAGCTCATTATACTTTTACCCTCTTTTGGGCGTGTGCATTTATGCATGTGTTCAGCTATCTACATACACCTTAACCTGCAAAGAAAGGAAACCAATACAATATTCCTGTACATTGGTAAATTGTCATTGACATTCTCCAAAACTGACAACAATGAAACCCTCTGTAACTCTTAGTTTCACGTTCCTACAAAAATACAATGGCCATGATGCGTATGAGGGCTGCCGCGGTAGGTTCTAACATATTCATGTTACAACATACAAACAATGAGAAGACTAAGACATGAGACAAACATTTAGATACAAACATGAGGGAGATATTTCATAGTTTCCAAAACAAAATTAAAAAAAACAAAACAATCAGACGGAATACTGCCTTCACTCTTTTAGCAATAGAAAAAAAATACAATGGGAAAAACAGCTCCAAACCTTGCATGGGCCAGCCACACAAAGTTCAAAAACAGGCATGAGAATTTTAATCACACAAGCGTGTACTACACATCCATCAACCCACTCATTACAGATTTCTGAAGCCACAGCCAATCTACTTCCAAGGTTTTTTTATTATGGGGTCTCATACCTCCAGACATCAAAAGTACCTTCCAAAGGAATACACCTTACTGTACCCTCTGACCATATATCCAAATCTTTAAGGGGTCTCATGTCCGGAGTCCCAAATACAGACCTCATTTGTGGTGCAGCTGTCTGACTGGTGTGGAGCCTCATTTTTTTTCTCCAACGCATGGATGGCAACATTACCCATGACAATTCAAATCGCTTATGATGTGTCCCTACGTGCAGGGAACCCTCGCACTAGCTTTCGAAGCAATACTACCTAATGCCCAATTTTACAGTACTGGCATGCTGCGTTTTCCGATTGTGATACACGGTCTCCCGGTATGCTAGAATCTACTCCTCACATTTACATGCAAGACAATGCTGCTTGCATGCTTGATCTTTTCATCTCAAAACAAAAGAACTCCCCACATGCTCTCCAACCGATTATCAACAGCCCTATAAATGTGTTTGTCAGACAATCTACAAACCACCACTATTCAAAACAATATTATTGCTTCTGTCTGTACTTAGATGTTACGACACTAACATGGATTCCTTATGTTTACTCTCTACCCAAAACTGTATTACAGTATAAAACTTCGCAAAACAACCAGAATTAAATTTAAAAACCAAACTGATTTCTATCGTCCTTCCAAATACAAGTCCTTTTGTGTCCACATGTTTGTTTCAAAAGACCCCAAGCCTCTCCCACCAACTTCCTGTTGCATACATCACATCCTGCAAAGAACTTCCTGTTGCATACATCACATTCTGCAAAGAACTTCCTGTTGTCTGTTCAGCTCTGAAAACCCATCAAACTGGTTTATTTACATATCAATGGACAGGAAGGGGGAGGGGGCGGAGGAGCCTGGCTTCCCTGAACTTCATATTACACAATAAAATAGCTATGGCTAAATAACTATGGCTACCCCCTCTGGACTTTATCAACATTTCTAAAAAAAACTTTTGTCCAGGAAAGGGTGGAATAAACCCCCCATATTGCAAATGGGAGGGAATCCCCCTCAACTCCCATATCCCCTCGGCAGTCAGACCACAAGTTTTGAGACCGAAATACCACACAACAACAATGCAGCTAAAGCCAAAAACTGAAACTCCAAAAACTCACCCTCACTAAATGCTGAAACCTGGCCAAAAAGCAGAGTAATTATACCCAAAACCAAAACACAGCAGACACAAAATGGCAGTTGCATCAAACGAAAATCAGGCCACGACAAACTACAGCAAAATGGCCGATGAAAGCCAGACCACATGGTAGATGAGATCTGGGCTACAGCAAAATGGCTGATGAAAGTCTGACCACGACAAAATGGTGGCATTAACACATGAAATGCAGTCGCTGATCCTGCCAAAACCAGCACAAACCGAGATTTCTTCATTAGAAAATCAACATTTTTGCCCACAAAAACTGATACAAACGTGACACCGAATGAACACTTAACCATAAACAAACACTTTATTCTACATCAACTAGGGCCCATAGGAGGCCTAAAACACAGGCTCTCCAACCAAACAATACATCCGAAAACGCCAAAGTTACATAAAACACAAAATAACATGACTGAAACATACACTTTTGTTCCCAAATACAAAACAATACTTGGGTCTGAAAGTTGGAAGGTCAACAGATACACAGGACTAAGACAATGCTGCTTGCATGCTTGATCTTTTCATCTCAAAACAAAAGAACTCCCCCCATGCAATTGCCTAGAATCCTGTACGACATGTTCCAACAATGCATGGCTGCCCTTCCCCCCTCAGCCACATGACCACTTGAATATGTGGCAGCCATTTTCAAAAGCAACTTCAAACAAAACCTTTTCTAAACGACCATTAAAGTTCACTAAATCATTTGTAGGTGAAAAATATTATTACATTTATGGGGAGATGTGTCTTGCATCAGTTAAACAATATACACAACAGTTTCTTATCAGCCTGTTCAGTCATACACAACATACAGTTACCTACACAAACATTTTAGGTTGTATTAAATGGGTCCTATAGTGGAGGTAAGTATCCCAAACAATACTGACAAACATACAATAAAAATCCCGCTATTGTACCAAAAGATTAAAAATTATTCTTTTGCAAAGCAGAACCTACCTAACACATCGGACAGAGAAAACAAACCCCTTGTCTCAGGACAACAAAGTATTTCAAATGGTTTGATGTCCTGGACTGGGATCTCTGGGATCTCCCCTCCTCCTGATCCAATGCATAGGAGGTTCTGTTCGCTCCCCAAATATCCCGGACTGCCATCACTAACATGGAAATTTCGCTATACAGTGTGCGTAATCCATGTCACTTTCAGCCTTTTGGTATAATGCATCTTAGTACGATGATATGGCAGAGATTCTCCTGGGCACTCGATCCAGCCTATGGAGTAGCAGGCAACCCCAGGGCCAGGGGTAGGATGCTCTCCTGAGGATTCTGTGATTTAAAGTCCTGCTGTTTTGCGGCTATTTGCAGCTTATGGCTTCCTAGACCTCCTAGAAGCCTTCCCCCACTTCCCACCGGCCTGTGAACCTTACCACCTTTAGAACCTAGATCCTCCACGTCCTTCAGGCCCCAGTGCATGTGTCAGCCTGCTGCTGGTCTGAACCTCAGAACCCTTCCTCTACGCTACTTCCTTTATTTACAGAGACCCCTCGCCTTAATTACTCCTCACTTTTTAAAGATTGTTTTTATGCGTTAATGTACTTTCTTAGCCACTATGATACACTGTACTTCCTATGAAAATCCCTGATGAAGGAGACCACAGTCCATCTCTGAAACGTTGTTGGGTTTAGGTTTGTGTATCATGTCTTTCCGCTCAACGTTTGTACTATACGATGCATCCTTCCATATGTGTTTATTCTTTATTTATTATGTGTTTTCTTCATGTACAATAAACTTTATACTTTTTTATATATTTTTTGTCATGGTAGTGCCTTTAAAGTCCCACCCCTAGGGGGTTCCTCCATTTCCAATTTCTCATTAATAAGGTCATCTTCTTGTCTTTTGGTATTTCTCTTCAGACTATCAAACCAAGACGAGGGAACCTTATGGCCCATATCTATTATCTCCCGAGACAATATTTGGACCTGATGGGTCATTTTTAGCACTGTTAGGTTCTACCACTTTTAGATATATGTACTAACTTCGAATATCTCAATAATTGTAATGTATCACTCATACAGCTCCTCCCTTTTGTTAATTTCTCCCCTTTGGTTTAAACATATATACACATATTTTTAATTTATTGATAAATGTTATGAAATAGTGGTCCATGAATGTTTCAACAGTTTTACTGCTTAGTTTTTAATATAATGTTTATATTAATTTGTTTTTTAATATATATGCCATTTGATATGTCTATATTCACCGTTATATCATTTTAGATGTAAGAGGTTTTATTCATTATTTTTCATATGTTGGAGAGAGTTTAGTATCCTCTTACATAGTTACATACAGTAGTTACATAGTAGGTGAGGTTGAAAAAAGACACAAGTCCATCAAGTCCAACCTATGTGTGTGATTATGTGTCAGTATTACATTATATATCCCTGTATGTTGCGGTCATTCAGGTGATTATCTAATAGTTTCTTGAAGCTATGTATTTTGGGCCCTTTTTAAATATTGGTGCTACATTGGCTTTTCTCCAATCAGCTGGTACCATTCCAGTCAATAGACTGTCTGTAAAAATTAGGAACAATGGTCTAGCAATCACTTGCCTGAGTTCCCTAAGTACCCTCGGATGCAAGCCATCTGGTCCCGGTGATTTATTAATGTTAAGTTTCTCAAGTCTAATTTTAATTCTGTCCTCTGTTAACCATGGAGGTACTTCCTGTGTTGTGTCATGAGGATAAACACTGCAGTTTTGGTTACTGAAGCCCCCCGATTCACTCGTGAAGACTGAGGAGAAGAATAAATTCAATACCTTTGCCATCTCCCCATCCTTTGTAACCAGATGTCCTTCCTCATTCTTTATGGGGCCAATATGGTCTGTCCTCCCTTTTTTACTGTTTACATACTTAAAGAATTTCTTAAGATTTTTTTTGCACTCCTCCGCTATGTGTCTTTCATGTTCTATCTTAGCCGTCCTAATTGCACCCTTACATTTCTTGTTGCATTCTTTATAAAGTCTGAATGCTGAGGATGATCCCTCAACCTTGTATTTTTTGAAGGCCTTCTCCTTTGCTTTTATATGCATTTTTACATTGTAGTTAAGCCATCCAGGATTTTTGTTCTCTCTTTTAAATTTATTACCCAATGGGATACATTGGCTAATGCCCTTATTTAGTATGCTCTTAAAGCAAACCCATCTCTCCTCCGTATTCTTTGTTCCTAATATTTTATCCCAATTTATGCCTTTTAGCAAGGTTTGTAGTTTAGGGAAGTTGGCTCTTTTGAAATTCAGTGTCTTTGTGTTCCCTTCATGTTTCCTATTTGTGTGATTTATACTGAAACTAATTGACCTGTGATCACTGTTACCTAAATTGCCCCGTATTTCCACATCCGTGATCAGGTCTGTATTCTTGGTAATCAGTAGATCCAGTAATGTTTAATTTCTAGTTGGTGTGTCTACCATCTGACCCATAAAATTGTCCTGCAAGACATAAGGGAACTGGCGCGGTTCCCTCCGCCCAGTCTATGTCTGGATAATTAAAATCCCCCATTATGATAACACTTCCCATCCTTGCTGCTAATCCAATTTGTGATAGGAGATCCGTCTCCACTTCCTCCCTCAGGTTAGGGGGCCTATAGCATACTCCCAGTATTATTTTCCCCTTAGCTTCATCCCTTTGGAGCTCTACCCATAAGGATTCCACCTCCTCTCTAGCTCCCTCAGTGATGTCATCTCTCACATTCGTTTGTACATTATTCTTGATATACAGGCATACCCCTCCCCCTTTTTTACCCTCTCTATCCTTGCGGTATAGGGTATACCCTTGAATGTTTGCCAGCCAATCATGAGAGCTGTTGAACCAGGTCTCTGAAATTCCCACAAAATCCAAATCCTCCTTGTACAACAGTATCTCTAGTTCACCCATCTTGTCCGCCATGCTCCTGGCACTGGTGAACATGCCACATAGTTTGGACCGGTCGCATATTGTCCTCGTATTGGGTGTTTTGAGATTGCAACTAGGACTTGCTACTATACTCACCTTGTGTTTTTGTGCCTTGGTTAACCTACCACTAATGCCCCCAATACTACCCTCTGGAATATCTTCCGCGCTGGCTATCTCTGTCTCTGGACCCTCCCCCCATCGCCTAGTTTAAAAACCCCTCTAACTTTTTGGCCATCTTCATTCCCAGCAGATCTGCACCCTCCTCATTTAGGTGCAGTCTGTCCCTTCTATAGTACCGGTTACCGACTGAGAAGTCGGCCCAGTCCTCCAGGAACCCAAACCCCTCCTTACTACACCAGCTCTTCAGCCACTTGTTTACTTCCCTAATCTCCCTCTGCCTTTCTGGTGTGGCTCGATGTACCGGTAGTATTCCTGAGAATACTACCTTGAAGGTCCTTTTCCTCAATTTAGCTCCTAAGTCCCTAAAATCGTTCTTTAGGACACTCCATCTGCCTCTGACTTTGTCATTGGTGCCAACGTGCACCATGACGGCCGGGTCTTCCCCAGCCCTCCCTGTAATCTGTTCACAAGATCTGTGATGTGCCGAACAAGATGGCTGTATATTAAGGCACTTATAAGGCTGTCTGTAGTCTACGTAACATCAGTTTGAGAAAGAAGCGTGCTCTGTGTCCTACTGTCCAGTGTGCATGCTCAGAAACATCGTCTAGGGAATACCCTCCCACCCTCTATTCATGATTTATTTCAGTGTAACTATGTCCCTGCTCTATAGAAAATATGAGGTATGCTCAAACTGTGGAAATCCTACCCTATCTCTTTACTGGGGAACGTGTAGGCTGTTAAGATTTCCGATCCACAGTTTCAGCTATACTACTTGGTAGCTAGATTTACTCAGCTAGCTTACTGGAACATTATGGAATCTAAAGTTCCTTGGATTAAATTTGAATCTACTTCCATCCATTCATACTATCTCATGGGTATGCTCTGGTCATCCTCAATTTCTCACTCTATGTTAGCTCCTCTCAATACCTTGGTGATACAATCCGTTTGTATGTGGAGCCTCTATAAACATGAATATCATTTGGTTTCTTCAGTGTCCACTCTGGCTACATTTTTGGGAGACACTCAATGTTCAGCTGCCTTTCCCTCTTCAGACGCCTCTTTATGGTGGAAGCCTAACCACTTGACTACCTTGTCTGCATTGCAAGCTAACTCTGATTTTATCATTTTTGACTGCTTACGAGCCCTTTAAAAAAATCTCCTAATGAGAAAGGCTCCTCTATCTTCAAATGCACCATTTTCACCTCTCATTACTCTCTATCTCTCTATCTTTCCCAGATCATCTGACTCCTTTTGAAAAAATATGTGAATCCTCCCCTAGTGGGAAAGGTCTGATTTTGTCAGTTTATAGTCTTTTGACAGCATCCTCTACATTTGATAAATTACCATATATGCTGCAATAGGAACATGAATGTGGGGAGCAATTCTCTACAGACAACTGGGGTACGATGATTTGTAATCTCTTTAAGGGTACATGTTCTCTTTCTGCTAGTGAAACAGCCCTGATACTATTTACTAGATGGTACTATACCCCCAAACTCAATGTTTTCAAATGCTTGTTTTAGTGGATGTGCCACTTGGGGGTCCTTTTCTCATATTTTTTTGGAGCTGTGGGAAATTACAACCTATATGGCATAAAATTTCATAAATTGCTAAATAGCTGGTAACCCTATTTCCCTCACATGTGTGTGTTTTATTTTCCGCTATTCTGGGGGCTTCACATAGCTCAAAAAAGTTGATCCATACCACATGTGTTGCCACGCTGTGGGTAAATGCTTTGAACTGGATGTTGTTATGCTCATGGAAAAAAATGTTCCATACACTCTCAAGCCTCGTACACACGATCGGATTGTTGGCCAACAAACCGTGGCCTTTTTCCAAAGGGCGTTGGCCCAAACTTGTCTTACATACAAGGAATCGTCAGCCAACAAACACAAATGTTCTGACATATTATGTGGTTTTTCATTTCTTTAGCACCATCCTTTGTACTCCTTCTGCTAATCACGTGTTGGTAGAAGTTTGGCGAGTGTTGATGCACACTTTTCATTCCACACTTTTCATTTAGCGCTTTTCATTTTGCACTTTTCATTTAGCGCTTTTCATTTCGTGCTTTTCATTTAGAGCTTTTCATTTCATGCTTTACATTTAGTGCTTTTCGTTTCGCGCTTTTCATTTCGTGCTTTTCAGTTTGTTTTTGAATGCCCGTTCATCAACCAGACATGTTACGGAATCTGAGGAGATAACGTATTATTTATTATTGGCCTTGGAGTTATTGCTTTGACATTATTTTTTTGGTTGAATAATGAATGGGCCGGGGTTCCCCTTAATATCCATACCAGACCTGAAGGGCCTGGTATGGAATTTAGGGGGACTCCCACGTCATTTTTTTTTTTAAATTTTGGTTCGGGGTTTCCCTGTAGGGAATTCCCATGCCATTTTTATCAATGAACTTCTATGTGTATTGTCGGCAATGCAATAGCCGCGGGTAGTTTTAAATGGAATTTTTCCTTTGAAATGTCATTTTGCTGTCAGACTGTTCTAAACACGGGAAACATGCGCCCCTTTACAGGCATACTATAGACACCCCCCAGGTATGAAATTTAAAGGGATATTACACTTTTATTGTTTGACTTTAAGCATTATTAAAATCACTGCTCCTGAAAAAACTGCCGTTTTTAAAACTTTTTTTGCAATGATCCATGTCCCCTGGGGCAGGACCCGGGTCCCCACACACTTTTCATGACAATAACTTGCATATAAGCCTTTAAAATTAGCACTTTTGATTTCTCCCATAGACTTTTAAAGGGTGTTCTGCGGCATTCGAATTTCCCGCGAACACCCCAAATTGTTCGCTGTTCGGCGAACTTGCGAACAGCCAATGTTCGAGTTGAACATGAGTTCGACTCGAACTCGAAGCTCATCCCTGCTTCATAATAAAGGGTCCAGGCTCTTTGGTAAGAGTCCATTCTCAATTGTGGTGGCGGCTTACCTGGTGGAGGGATTTTGATTTGTTTATCTACAGGAGTGTCACTTATTCAGACACATGTGGAATCTATGGTCCATCTGAGAGACTGCTACTAATTTTGTACATTTTTTTTGTTTTGTTTGATTTTTTTTCAATAAATATATACACACGTTTATTAGTGCAACACTTTTATTGTCATTTGTCATTTACTGTAAAAATATCTCACATCAGTGGTGCCGCTTTTAATTTCACACGTATATGTTTTTTTCACAAGAACAGTATTCTTTTGGAGTTTATGATATCAGTTACCTGTACTTGTACACTGCTATTTAAAGAAATAGTTTGTAAACAAAAAGGGTTCAACACTGAACCTTGGGGTAATAATAATGTTAGACTATTATTATTATTATTATTCTCTGAATACATTATTTTAGACAGTTTTCTGTCCATTTACAAACTAAATTTTCT
Source organism: Lithobates clamitans (assembly GCA_037952925.1). NCBI lineage: Eukaryota > Metazoa > Chordata > Amphibia > Anura > Ranidae > Lithobates > Lithobates clamitans. Next base: position 64,351 of record JBBGZY010000552.1, on the reverse strand, counting down.
AAGCCTATAGACTTTCATTTACACATTAGCCATGTTTGGGGAACTGTGTCAAATACTTTTACAAAGTCTAAGTATACTATAGCCCCAGTTGCTCCTTTGTGTAAGTTTTGTGTTACTTCTCTACTCCACGTAACATCTTTAGTCTTTCATGACTCTGCCGACCTTTGCTTATAATATATTTTTCTAGCAAAAATCTCGTCTGTGTTGTTTTTTTATCAAATTCTTAAATACTTTTGTTTTAATTGTTTGTTTATTAACATTTTTAAAGCATACAAAAACAAATGTACATTTTCAGAGGTAGTAGCCAAAAAGGAAGGTTGCTATAGGTGAAAGGTAATATAAGGAAACATAAAGATAAAACATCATGGTATAAGTAATATGACTGTGAATGTGAAATCAAATAGAAACTTAACAGGAACTATTCAATACAGACCAATTTGATGTGCACATGAGTTATAGTGTTCTGGAGCTGAGGGTAGCACCTCAGTATTATATTCAGAAACATCCCATTTCCCCCAAACTTTGTCAAATCTGGGCAGAGAATCAGCTATCACAGCTGTCAAATACTCAAATCTAGGTATCGAGGCTATGGATAAGCGGAATTGCAAAAGTAGGGTGGGAAGTAGACAACCAGCATTAGGTATGAGGTATGGCTCATTTGGCCGCCAATAAAATAAAAGTCATCAATCTTTTAGTAGCTTTGGGTGTGTCCGGTAGTGGGAGGCCTAAAAGAAAATGTATGGGGTTAAAGGGGATAGGTATATTTAGGACCTTTTCCAGTAGGTTATGAACTTGTGTCCAGAAGGGCACAAGTGGAGAACATTCACAAAATATATGATAGTGAGTACCTAAGGATAAACCACATCTCCAACATTGCCAAGATGATGTCAGTTTTCGAGCAAGTAAAAAGTCTGGGGTCCTATACCAAACATAAGTATTTTGTATGCGGTCTCACTCTGTGCCACACACAGTGAAGCTTTAGAAGTAGAGTCCCAAATTCCCCCCAGTCACCTACGTGTATAGGTCGTTGCAAAATATGGGACCATTTCCTCATTTATGCATGAATATTTTCGGTCAAGGGGGGAGCTGTTTGTAGGATTTTGTATATAAACAAGATCAGGTGGGGTTCATAAGGGCCTCTTGAGCATAACAGTTCAAATTCGGTTGGCATGTCTAAAGTCATATGAGGAATTTTGGTGGTAAAAAAATGTTTAATTTGTAAAAACTTGTAAAAGTGAGATTTTGGGATCTTATGTTTGGATTGTAAGTCAGAGAAGAAGAGGAGTTTACGTGTCACTGGATGTACCAGGTGGCGTAACTGAAATATACCAGTTTGGGTCCATGGTGACATAGGGTTATTGGATAAACTGTCTGGGATTTCTTGGTGGAATATAACGTTCACAAGTGGCAAGCATGGAGAAGAGAGAGAGTATCTACCTGAGCAATGTTTCCAAATCAGAAGTGTGAATAACATTGGGTTCAGACATACACTTTGCAATTGAGAGATGGATTTGTCAGAGGATGGCCATAACATGCAGCAAGGATATGCAGGAGAGGTGATCCCCATTTCAATCTCAGACCATCTGTTGGGGGCGTATCTGGTCGTCCAAGAGGCAGTGGCTCTCAGGTGTAGCATGATAATATTTCAATAGGTCAGGGGCTCCCAAACCTCCCCTGGTTCGTAAAGCCTGTACCACTGAGCTTGCTATCCTATGAAAAGCATTATTCCATATAAAATTTAGAAAATTTCTCTGAAGATCTTTCAGTTGGGGCATAGGGATCAATACTGGTAGTGTCTCAAAGAAATACAGCAGTTTAGGGAGTATTGACAATTTGAGGACATTGATCCTCCCAAGAAGGGAAAGTGGAAGATTAGACAATGTTTTCAACAATCTATTTATTTCCATTAATAAGGGGGGAAAATTGGCCTGAAAGAGCGTGGAGTAAGAGGGAGTCAGGTGAACACCTAGGTATTTAAGTGAGTAGGAACGCCAATGATATTTAAAATTTCCCTGTAAGGAGATGAGAAGGTCTGTCGGGAAGTTTATAAGAAGGGCTTCAGTTTTAGTCAAATTAACTTTAAATCCTGAAAGACTGATGAATGAATGTAGGGTGTCATGGAGTGATGGAAGAGAGATGTGGGGATGTGTTATTGTCAGTAGGATATCATCGGCAAATAAGAACATCTTGTACTCCCTGTGTCTCAGCATAACCCCTCTTATATCAGGGTGGGATCAGATGGCTGCAGCCAGGGGTTCTAGACTGCGTATAAAAAGTAAGGGTGATAAGGGGCATCCCTGTCTAGTGCCGTTACTCAGGGGAAATGACGGAGACAAATGGGAGGCAAGTTGTACTGGAAGCTGGAAGTAGGATTAGAGTATAACGCCTTAAGGGCCTGCAAAAATGGACGTGAGAATCAATATCTGGAAAGTATTGCGAACATGAATGACCAATTTAAGCGGTCAAATGCTTTCTAAGCATCCAAGCTTAGCACTATAGCTGGTCGCTTAGTTTTGGTTAAGAGGTCGATAAAGTCAATAGTACATCTGGTGTTGACTCCCTCTTACTCCACGCTCTTTCAGGCCAATTTTCCCCCCTTATTAATGGAAATAAATAGATTATTGAAAACATTGTCTAATCTTCCACTTTCCCTTCTTGGGAGGATCAATGTCCTCAAATTGTCAATACTCCCTAAACTGCTGTATTTCTTTGAGATGTCTAGTAGAACAAAACCAACCTGGTCTTTATGTATTAGCAAAGGGAGCAGTAAGGACAGTCTATTTGCCAGGATTTTCATGAAAATTTTATAGTCTTAGTTTAGTAAAGCGATGGGACGGTAATTATTAGGAATCGTCGGATATTTATCCGGTTTTGGGATGACAATGATAAAAGCATGCAAAAACTGGGTGTGGGTAGTGTTCCCTGTCATTAGAGAGGCAAATAAATTTACCATGTGGGGAGCTAGAGTTTGAAGGAACGTCTTATAATAGGAGAAGGGAAGTCCGCTAGGGCCTGGAGACTTGTGTGATTGTAAATGTCTAATAACCTCAGTAATTTCCTCAACAGTTATAGGTGCGTTTAGAATAGAGCGATTATCAGGGGTTATTGTGGGGAGCTGTAGGGAAGCAATAAAGGTATTAAATTTCACTTGCGTGAACTGAGAATTCGGGTCTGTATGTAGACAATTATAAAGTTTCTGGTAGAATTCACCAAAGACTTTAGACATGGTCCGAGGGCAATATGTTGGATTTCCATCGGATTGTAGCAGAAAGTCAGGAATAGAGACAAAGGAGCGTAGCTTCAATTTATGGACTAGCATTCTATGAGGTTTGTTAGCATATTCATAACATCTTCGTCTGCCCATAGCAAAGATTTAGAGTTTTTGCTAGTGATTTAATACGATTATGAAGAGAGACTACAGAACGGAGACGATCCACCATGGGATAGTTGAGTAAGCGTTCCTCCACTGCCTGTCAGAGAATCTAATTGACCAGACTGTGTGGAATGCACAGAGGAGACCAGAAACACATGTAAGTGAAATAATGGTGTTTTTTAAACAAGTGATAAGTAAAAGGAATATAAACAGTGCAAAACCAACACAACAACCCACTACAAACAACAATATATACAAGTAAATGGAGATACCGTAATCGAAAACAAAGCCAAGCCAAGGTCATACACAGGGAAGTCAGCAGATGGGTAAGGATGGGAAACCGAACAGGACAGGGAGAGGATGGATGGATGGGGTTCAGGGCAGGGATCCAAGGTAACCAGGAACAGAAGGGACAGGACCAGGAAGGGCTCAGGATAGGGATTGGATCAGATCAGATCAGATCAGGTCAGGACAAGGCAGATGCAGGCTCAAGGTCAAAATAACAGGCAGCAAGGTCAGAATGCAGGGAGAGAGATACCAAGGCAAGCCTATGAGGGCTTGCCGGGTATTTATAAGGCTGTGGTAATTGACCTCATGTCACAGCTGAGCGCAGTGTGTGCTGTTTGCTCCACACTGCCAGAGTGCACCCGCTGGTTGACACCGGTACTACGGCCCAAGGATGCAACAGTGCCACCAGCAGGAAAGACCTCTTACTGCAGGTCCTAGGTGTTGGAAGACACCTGCTGATGGACACTGGTACTGCGATCCAAGAGACCGATAGCGCCACCAACGGGTAAACCCTCTCATGACACTGCCAAAAGTTGGGTCAAAAGAGAAGAGCGTTGGAGGGTAGTTTCACACTTTAGGCGAGATCCAGAGGAAATACATTCACCTCTGAAAAAAAGCCTTGTGGGCTTCCCACAAAGTGGAGTTCTCAGATACTGTGCCCTCAGGGAGTAGGAAAATTTCAGTCACTTTTTGTTGCCAATGAAGATTGATGTCTTGACGTCAGGGATATTAAGAAGGGATTCATTAAGGCGCCAGTGACATTTCCTGGGGGATGGAGCAGATAGGAGAAGGTCAAGTACTATAGGTGCGTGGTCCGACCAAGTAATCGGATTTATGTCAGAATTAACTACATGTGTCAGTAAGGGTGCAGAGACAAAGAAGTTGTCAAGTCTCATATATTGTTTATGAGGGGGAGTAAAACATAAATTGTTTGTCAGTTGGGTGATTCACCTCCACGTGTCAAACATATTGCTCGGATAAGATTTCGGAATGAGGAAGGCATTTTTTGTGCTTGGAGAGATGGAGTAGTTTGAAATAGGGCAAATCTATCTTTGGTCGGAGACATGCACAGATTAAAATCTCCACCCATGATCATGAAGGGTTGTGAGAAAGATTACATCTTCTCAAAAACCTCCTCAAGGAACCCAATCTGCCCCAAATTTGTGCATAAACATTAGCTACGATAAAAGATGTATTCATGTGGTCACAGCTCAGGAGAACATAACGGCCATGAGGGTCTAGATAAGATGATTTGACTTGTATAGAACAGGAGCATCTGAAGAGAATTGCTACACCAGCTTTGCCGGATGGGTCAGACGCCACAAAGGCAGTGGGAAAAAGCTTAGATGCAAACTTGAATGATCCCTCTGCACAGAAATATGTCTCCTGAACCATGACCACATCTGCGTTAGAGGATTTGAACTCCTTCAATGCCAACCAACGTATACAAATTGAGTTCTAACCCTTCACATTACCAGCGAGTCAAGACTTTATAATTAGCTTCTACCGCCAGGATGTTGGGTGAAGAAGATTTAGTTGCAGACCAGATCTTAGATCAATCAGCAATATCCAAGGATCGTTCTAAGTCCTCCTCCCATTTTCGGGCGTAAGGTGGTTTGTCTAGGCCAGGATTAATTGAAATTTGGGTGTAGATGGATGATATCATACCTCTTGAGTGAGGATCTTTCAGACATGTAGATTCAAAGTGAGTAATTTGGGACATGGAGGGATTTGTGTTTACAAGAGGTGAGTAGAAGTTTTTAATTTGGAGATATCTGAACAATTTAGAATGTGGTAGGTTATAAGTATCGCAGAGAGTTGGGAAGGAGAGAATAGATGTGGGGGAGATCAGTTTATTTAGCCTAAGAATGTCCACGGAGGTTCAGGCTTTGAATGATTTGGTAGAAAGCGGGGTTTTTGAGGAAGGATAGAAAGGGGTTGTGTGGAGACTGTAGGTGATGTTTAAATTTGAGCTTGTCCCATAAGAATATATAATGTTTAGATAATGTTTAGTGATGTGGCTACCCTTGCGATCTTTGCTGTGAAGCCATAATTGGTTTGAAATTGAGAGATAAATATATAATAAATTCCGCCCTTAGGATAATAGGTTGCAGCCTCCCCTATTAGGTTCCCAAGGGAACTTAAAAGAGTAGATAAAAAGAAATGGGGCGATGGTGCTACCCTACGTGGCACTAGGTGGTGGTAAGGGGGTATTGTAAGAAATATAAATTATACTCCTTATATCTGACTACAAGGGTATGTATATAAAAAATGCAATGTGCATACTCCCACGGCAATGTGATAGAAAAGAGAACGTATGAAAAATGTGTCAAACGTTATATAAACATTGATATGAAATTAATCAATAAACCAATACATGTGTAAAAAATGCCTATTACGTGAATATGTGTTTGGAATGTGTCTGAACAAGGTTAGGACGCAACTCATAAAATTTGGGGTGTGTACACACCCTCACCCATCCATTCCAGAAATAACTATAAAACCAATCCGTTGTCTGTCAGGTGATAAATAGATATATAGAACGGTGCAAAATTATCCACACTAATCAGTGTCAGCGCTAAATAAATTAGCGCCCCTAGGAAACCTTACACCTGAAGTCCACAGCTAGTATATAATATATATCGTTATAAGTGTTCGGTGAATAGTCCAAGTCCCTGGCCAACCATGAACATATAAATAAAAAGTATATATATATATATATATATATATATATATATATATATATATATATATATATATATATATATATATATATATATATATAATATAATAGAATTAAAGTCAGGAACAGAAAACTTGTGATCCCAAATATCCAGAATTCTAGTGACTTTGGTGCACAGCAGGTATGGTGACTGTAGTGCTCCCCCAATGGGTCCCCACTCACCGAAGGTGGTAACCCCTGCAGGGGTAGTCAGCTTAGAGTGGGTACTGTAAATAGATCTCCAACTTGATAAGCTGTACTATATTTTCTGTGCCTCCATCAGCCCTTTCACCTGTTCAGTGCAATTCCAGAATGTGCTCCGATCAGGACTTCCTTGACCGGAGTCTGGAGCGCGAGTTCGCCTTGTTTTTCCTGAATGTCTCGAGCCCTGCAAACTTCACTCAGCCCTGCTGTGCGCTCACGTGAGGGATATTGAGAAATGATCACATTCTGATGCTTCTATGATCACCCATAAGGGGATTTCCTGTGTTGCATGGTATTTGGAAAGACTGGCAATATGTGCAGCTCTATAATAGTTTGCAAAATTTGGAAAGCCGAGGCCTCCATTTAATTTAGGGAGATGTAGTGTGTGTAAAGGTATGAGTGGTTTGGAGGAACCCTAAATAAATGTTGTTGATCTTTTCTGTACTAGTCTTAAATAGTAGGCAGGGGTTGGGATTGGCAAGACTCTAAATAAGTATAATAGTTTTGGCAGGATTGTCATTCTTATTGTGTTAATCTTGCCAACCCATGATAATAGAAGTTGAGACCATTGTTTTAGGAGGTTTGTAATCTGTTTCAAGATTGGGGGGTAATTTGCTGAGGAAAGATCTGAAAAAAAGGCTAAAGAAGTTGTTAAATGAATTGTTGGGCAAGGGTTCCACTAAGAGGGCGAATAACAGGGGGGAAAGTGGCCATCCCTGATGTGTATCCCTCTCTATATTGAAGGAGTTATATTTATAACCTGCATATTTTATGTATGCTCTAGGATTATTGTATAGTGCTGCAATCCATTTCATGAAGTGGGGGCCAAACCCCCATTTCTGTAAAGTGTAATGTAAATATGGCCAAGATACAGAATCAAAGGCCTTTTTGATATAAAGAGAGAGAAAACAAGAAGGGATATGGCGAGATTTAGCTATATGTGCTAGAAAAACTGCCCGACATACATTGTTGCCAGCTTGGCGAGTCAGCATTAGGCCTACTTGGTCTCTGTGCATTAGATTGCCTATGATTCTGTTAAGTCTTTTTGCTAAAATTTTTGCTAGGATTTTAATATCTAAGTTTAGAAGGGAGATTGGACAATAGTTTGTACAAGAAGTGTCATCAGTAAGGGGTTTGGGCATCATACAGACAATAACCGTTAGTGATTCTTGTCTAAAGGATTGTCCATCTAGTATTACATTAAAAGCTTTGGCTAAAATGGGCGAGAGGGTTTCTGTAAAAGTTTGGTAATATAAGGCAGAATAACCATCTGGGCCTGATGTTTTATTTATCTTTAGTTCTTTAAAGACATTAGCTACATCTTCTGCTATGATAGGTTCTTCGAGTAGATTTTTTTGGTTTAGAGATAGCTCTGGTAGGTTTATACTAGAAAAGAAGGCATCTGCTGCATTTGAGTCAAAGTCATTAGTTGACGCATATAAAGAGGCTAAGTGGGAGTGAAATTTCTGAACAATTTTAACAGGGTTACTTGTATATACATCTTTTGATAGTTTCAAGCGGATTGGCTTAAATTATTTATTTAATGAATTAAGTGTGCATGCTAGGTATGTACCTGATTTCTTTGATTTCACAAAATAATTATGTCTAGAGCGTTTATAGGATTTACCAACAGATTCTGTTAGGAATAAGTCATATGCCAGATGTGCTTTATCTAAATGAAATTTCATTACTAATGAGGGGTTATCTTGAAAGGATATAAAGGCGGTATTGAATTCAGATTCTAGCTTTTGAGCAAGAATTTTTTGTTCATGTTTAAATAAGGCAAATTGTTTCTGAAATATACCACATAACACTGGCTTATGTGCTTCCCAAAGTGTTAATGAGGGCATATCTGGGCTAGTATTAAGTGATAGATATTATTTTAGAGCTTGTTCGATAACTAGACGGTGGGTTGGGTGATTGAGCATAATATCCGGGAGATACCAAATAGGATCATGTGCTTTAGGTATTGTGGATGTAATAGAAGTGAGTACTGCATTATGATCAGACCATAGCATAGGGACTATATCAGCTGTGAGTATTTCTGGAATCATACCAATAGTTAGAAATATATGATCAATCCGAGTAAATGTTTGGTGAGGGTGTGAATAATATGTGTATCTTCGTTTTGTCGGATTGTATTCCCTCCAAGGACAATTTAAATGTGTTCTGGGATGGGGTATATGGAGATTTGTCCAAGAATGGGAGGAGGACATCATTGGAATCATCACACATGATAACTGTTCCTATTTTATGGTTGTTCACAACTTGTAGTAGATGTGATAAAAATGGAGTTGGTTGATTATTGGGCACATAATATGAGATAACAGTAATCGCTGTATCCATTATATGCCCTGTGAGGATTATGTAACGCCCTTCCGGGTCTTTAATTTGAGATTGGGGGGTAAATGGAGTGCCCCGTTGTTTAACTACAGTACTGTCTTTTTAGCTCTCACAGACCAGCGTTGTCTCTGTTTCCCAGGCAGAGAGGCTCTCTCTGCCTGGGTACTGTACAGTACAGTACTGTAGTTCCAGAATTAGAATTAGTTCCTGATGGAACATCTTCCAGTAATATAAATTCAATGACACATGAGGAAAGAACCCGGAAGTGACCCTGCTCCCCGGATTTTACACAGCGCGTTCCAGCGGCAGGACTTAGCAAGCATCCAGCAGCGCAGCCTGTCAGATGAATAGAACGCCACCGCACAATGTGATCTCGTACCTCATCTGGGACACCTGGCATGATTATCTCATTCTTTACACGCCTGTTAACTTGTACCCTTGTGAGTACTTGATTTTAAAGATACATTAAATTCGTTTTTAATACTGCACTTAGAGTGGCGCCATTGTTGTTTTTCTCCTTCAGTAGGAGGGAAGTGGGAGACCCTAAACATATAATTCAAGTTTGAGCTTAACTTCAACCTGAGAATATTAAAGTGAATAAACTAATTAAGTTATAACAGAACAGTAAGACTTTATTAAATTGATTTATAAACAAACTAAATGCTGAGGAATATTCCAGATGAACCCTTTAGCCAGTATTAATATTACATTTGACTGTAGACATTTAACCTATGACCATTGAGGAGCATCAGTGAGATTTAGAGGAATTAAAATTACGATTAGGTCACCGACAATTTGGAATAGCCAGAATAAGTGTATGACCTATGTATTTTAAGTTTGGATCATATGCACTGTATATGCAGTAAATTATAGTCAGGTTTTGAAAATGGATTGTATAATTTGGTTGAGAGGCGTAAAGGATAACATGGAATATAGGGATATTATTAGTAATAAATCAGGGTATAATATAAAGAAAGAAATGGAGTATAGTATTTTATACTAGCAATACTGTAGGCTGTTTTCAATATAGGAGTAGCCAATCAGTCCTTGGCAAAGACTGTTATCAGGGTAGGTGTAGAGCAAAAAGTTCTGCAATGGAGTTTTCTATCAGTCCATAGAGTCTTCCAGTTCCTGAGGAGGGGAGGCAAAATGGCCTATCTTATGGGATTGATGTTTTCCATTTTTCAGAGTGGTTTGAAAGGAGTTACCTGTAGATGAAGAGGATGTTGATCTTCTATGTGTTGAAGTAGTACGTGGTATAGGATCTATTAGGTGTAGATTTAGAAGAGTTTGTTGAAGTTCTTCAGTAGATCTACAAGTGTATTTGGAGTCATTATGAGCAAAACGTATGGGGGATGGGAAACCCCATTGATAAATGATGTTTTGGCGTTGCAGTTCCATGATCTGGGATTTCATTGCTCGCCTTTTATATGTGGTGAGTTGGGATAGGTCAGCGAATAGCTGGTAATTAAAGCCTTGGAAATTTAGAGCTTTTTGTCTCTGGCAGATGTCAAAAGTTATTCTTTTGTCCAATAATAATGAAATTTCACAATTATATCGCGTGGCGGACCGTCTGTTTTTTTGGCTGTAAGGGCTTGGTGTATTATGTCAAATTCCAATTGTTCAATTTGAATAGCTGATTGATGTTCTTGAAACAAAGCTGTTATGGTGTATTGTAAGTCAGTGACTGATTCAGGAATTCCCCTGATACAAAGATTGGAGCATCTGGCCTGGTTCTCATAATCTTCCAATTTAGATTGGAGCATTAGGTTTTCCTCCTTGAGATTTTCCATAGCAGTGATATGTTCTTGTGTGGTATTCTCTATTTCATCCATTTTAAACTCTAATGCCACTGTACGGTTGCCCAGTTCTCTTATTTCTTTAGTGAGGCTATTAGTTATTTGTTCAGAAGTTTGTTTTAATGCTTTATGTAGTATAAGCTCAAATTGTTTTAATATGGCTGGAGCTGCAGAGGAATTCTGTGTATAATCTTGTGAGGGAATTATTTCTCCATCTGAATCAGCTGGGGAGTCAGGCTGTGAAAGCTTGTGCCTGTGAGAGCACACTGAGGCAGTGTATGAGGAGGGGGCTGGCACCATTTTAGCAGCAGCTTTCCCCTGTGAGTCCTTTGTGAGGGTTTTTTTTAGCTTTGAATGGCCGCCTCCAAGAACCATATTTGTGCCTCAAAACGGAGCCCGAGTTCCCGGGAACTAGCTGGAGCCGGTGAGTGTCTCAAATACCTGCGGGTTTGTGTGTGTCTCCGGATCTTCTCCCTTACAGTGCGGAGCTCTAGCTGTGCATGTCCGCACTGCTAGACTCCACGCATGCGCCCTACTCCAGTTAATTTCATGGTAATTAAAATCTCCCACTGTCCCTGCCCTTGTAGCCTTTTCTATCTGTGCAGGGCCCTGAGTCTTCACCTCTTCATTAACACTGGAGTGACTGTGTTGTGGAAAATGTTATTAATGTATATTCTCAGATGCTTCCCCAGTGTCAGTTTTGCTGCAATACTCTCATGTGAGGGTATTCGCACATACAGACGCTGGTGGAAGACCATTGGATGCGGAAACCTTCCTGTGGACACGGCAGATCTGTTGCTCTTTTAGGGATGTTAGATTATGCATTCATCAAGAGCTTGGCCACCTCATGGCGACTGCATTAATGACTCAGAGCATACATATCTGCGTACATGGGAACTATAGCATAACTATATGAAAATTATGGCTCACTGAGCCATGGTTTTGTACGGTTCGCATCACTGGTAACAGTGGGATTATGCACACGGTCATGTTCAAAGCCATGTGCTTGCCACATGGCTTTGCACACCACCGTCTGCACGCGTCACTACTGTATTCCTATTTTGAATGTATACATGTCTTTATTTGGTCATGTCCTTATGTGTTCATTTCCTGTGAGATCACAAGCTTTGTAAGAGGTGTTTGGCTGTTGGAAGCCCAACCCTCGAGTTTTGGGACTTTCTGTTATGCTAATAAAGTGGCTCACTCGCAGCTGAGGGGAGGCTGGCTGGCAGAGCGATGTTGGAGCTGGAAACGTAAGCATATGGTTTGTCTGTTTGTGAGGAAGGGGCACACACCAGAGGATGGCATACGATCAGAAGGTGAGATGGTATTATATCATAAGATGGAAATGGGTGCTTATTAGCACAGGAGATATGGCTGTGTGCATAGCTTACAGCCAAATCTCCATGAATAGATGGTGGGCCAGGTACTTAATGGAGCACACAAAACCCCCCTCCACATCGGCAAGAAAAGTGGGGAGAACGGATCCCAGTCTAGGACATCCCTTTCCGATGTGTTGGGGAGTCTCTGCTCTGCAAAAGAGCTAATTTTTCATCTTTTGAAGTAATGCTGGAAGTTTGATCGTATGTCTGGTGTGTGTCTGTGTGTATGTGTAATTTGTATCTCGAATCTTTGTGTAAGGAAACTGTATGTTGTGTAATAAGTATATGAGAAATAGAAATGTATGATTATTTGCAGCCTGCAATGTGGGTGTGACTGATGCTGTGTAACAAGTTTGTAATGCATGTGAGAAATTGATGAATTGTAATTATTACTTATGTATGGGACAAGTAGATTACATGAGTTTTGTAGAGTGTTTAATTAACTCAAGACACAGATAGTTAGTTAATTTTGATAGTTGTATAGGAAAGCTTTTAGTTTGAAGATGGCTGCTGCATTTTTTAAGTGAGCATGCTGCCTGGGGGAGGGGCGGCCGAGCATTTTACAATAGTGAAAGTTGGCTGCTCCCTGTGGACAATAGAAAGGTTTTGTTTTGAGATGAAAAGAACATGCAAGCATTCACTGTCTGCATCTCTCAATGTTTTGTTCCTGTGAAAGCTGATGTGAACTGAGTTTGAGAAGAGAGGGTATGTTACAGCTGTGTATTGTGGGTCATGTGGCTTGGTTGTTTCATTGGATAGCATGTGTTCCTAAGTTGTACTTTTTCGTAACACTAACATTTTTTTAAAATGTTTGTCTAAGTGTTTATTTAGTATCTCAAATGTGTAATTTTGTGGGGAGAAATTTTTAGTTTTGGTGGGAAAATGCACCATTTTGTTGTGGTCTGGCTTTTGTTGGAGTCACCATGTGAATTGGCGGCCATTTTTAAGACCTGTGGGCCTTCCTACAGGGGAAGTTGCTCCATTTTGTATTCCTTTGTGTGTGCAAAGCCATGTGGTATAAGCTGCCATCTTGTTTCTAGATTCCTTTGTGTGTGCAAAGCCATGTGCTATAAGCTACAATCTTGCTTCTAGGCACCATTTTGTTTCCTTTTTTTAAGTGAATTCAATTTTTGTACTGTTTACATGCTTTTCAAGGAAGCTATTGCGTTTTCTGTATTGAATATTGGTCTTGAGTGAAATCTCTACTTTGCACTGAATTTCAATGGATAACAAGACTAGCTTTACCTGTGAGTTTCTTTTACTTTTAGCGGTGTGTGTTTAATTTTTATTTGTTTTGCGTTTTTGTGTCTTTAGCTGAGGGTTGTATTGTATAGCCTGCAATATATGAAACTAGGCTTACCCTCCCCTCCCTTTTCCTGTACATTGATATGTAAATAAACTAGTTTGAGGGGTTTTAGAGCTGGGCATGCAACAGGAAACTCTTTTCAGCATTTTATGTATCCACAGGAAGTTGGGGGGGGGGGCTTGGGGTATCACACAAGCAAATGAGATCTGTGCTTGGAAGGACAATGGGAAAATACTGGCGTTTGAAAGTGTTTTAAATATCCCCCAGCTGTCTTTTTAGTTTTATACTGTAATACAGTTTTCGGTAGAGAGCAAACAGGAGACATCCAAGTTATTGTTGTAATATCAAGGTACAGAGAGAAGCCGCAGTGTTTGGTAAAAGAAGCAGGCAAAAGTGCTCTGTGTAGATTCATCTGGCGATGCAGTGTACGGTCGTACAGCGCAATGCGCTTGTGTATGCATACACTGTGAGGGGTAGAGACATAATTCGGGGGTTGATCTGTGGTTGTTGGCGAATCATTTGGCATAGTTAATAGTTGGTTGTTAAGAGTGGTACTCTGTAGTTCCGTGCCAAAATTGTTGGGACAACAAGCCATAGAGTTGATGCCTCGTTTTAGTGTTTCAAGTTGAGTGACTAATAGTGGTTGTAGTCCGTCAATCCACCGTGTAAGAAGACACCGGGCGGTGGTCTCTGAAATTGGTGCAAGGGTTTCCCTGGATGCAGGGATAAGACGATAAGCCGATTCGAATCGCCATGGGCAATGGCAGTCCGTGCAAGGGAAGAAATGCAAGGCTTCCCACAGTCAAACGAATGCACAAGAACATGGAGTCTAGTTCTAAGGAAAAGGCCATTAAAGCCCAGAAAGATTGACATAGGTGGTCTAAGGATACTATTTTGGGTATCCCTCTGGAGTTGATGTAGCGCGACTGCGGCTTCAGAAATCTGTAATGTTGAGTGAGTTGATGGATGCGTAGTACACATTTGTGTGATTAAAAATACACAGGCCTGTTTTTGAACTTTGTGTGGCTGGTCCATACAAAGATTTTGAAATGCTCTCATGCTTTTCAAATTGTATTCTTTTTCTATCGCTAAAAGAGTGAAGGCAGCATTCCATCTGGTCGTTTTCATTTTTTTTTCATTTTCGTCTTTGGGAACCATGAAATATTTCCCTTACATTTGCATCTAAATGTTTGTCTCATTGTTTGTATGTGGTAACAAGATGTTTGAACCTACCACGACAGCCCTCTTGCATGTCACGGCTGTTGTATTTTAGAAAAAACATGAAAGTAAGATTTACAGAGGGTTTAGTTATTATCGGTTTTGTGGAATGTCAGTGACAATTTATCAGTGTACACGAATGTTGCATTGTTTACTATTCTTTGAAGGATAGAGTATTAACTTTTGTTTATAAGTATCTTTTCAGGTCCAAAGAGTTTCTGAAAGTGTGTGTACAGGTGTATAAGAAGGTAAAAGTATCATAGGCTATTTCACTGTTTTATTCTGCACCATTCTAAACCCTGCATGTCTTCCTCCAATTTGTAATGAGGAGGGAAGAAAAGGAGGGATGATAGTGGTGAGAATGACAATTTTTCAAACCAATAATACTAACCTTTGTAATTCTAACCAAGTTTGTGCCAAGACTGTTTTTCTTTGATAGAATTTAAATCAGCAAGCAGCAGTCTGGTGAAAGAGTCTCCTATCCCAGATGCTAAGAACCTTTTTGTCACTGGTTCCAGGTATTACACCCCAGATGGTAAGCCACGCACAGGTTATGCAGTAACCACAGTCCTGATGACTGGGTTATTGTCATATGGGGTTTGTTTGGAGGTCAACCAAAACAGAGTTGTACTTTCCTCATTAGCTGTCACCTACATTCTCAGCTGATGGGGTAGGTGCAATCACTGTAACATGAACTTCAAAAGGTCCACCACAGGGTTCACAAGTTCATCCTGGACCCTGACACAATAACCAGTTTACATTCTTTCCAGCCAGGAGACTGGGTCATTGTAAAGAAGCTTGAGGGATGAGACCACGCCAGCCACTGCAAGAAGCGGATCAACCACAAAGAGTAGAGAAGTATCTTCGTTAATTTATATTTTTTGTTTAATAAATTTTGGCAAGGGTAACGATGAAAAGCATCCCAACTAGCTAAGAAAGAGAACAGGACACATGGTTGGGTATTAGTGCCCCAGTGATGACAGTGGTACATGCTATATGTGACGTTCATATTGGTGTGAGGAGTTTTGACAAACTAGTAAAATCTAAACAGACACCTGTCAATAGAACTTAACAACAAAACATTTCTAGAGGGTAAAATTATTTATAATTTTAACAATAGCTCTGGTTCTTGCCAGCTTTGGTATAGGGATAACTAGGTAGCCCACAAGTGTGCTTCAACTGTAGTTTGGTATTAATGCGGATCTACAGCTTATAAGGTAATTCCCCTAAGGCAAGAGGTTCATGTGTGTTGGTGAAACACGTCCCAGCATCTTATGTTGTAAGGGTTTGGGAATCGTTGGGGATTTAATTATTTTATTTTGCAGCGGATCATAGTGAAGGAAGTAGGGGTATATATACTCATGTTGTTTTTGTTTCTATTCCTTCTATATGCCATGATGAGGTGCTCCTGTTCCCTGATTGGACGCGTGACCAGAGCCTGAGCAGATGACCACATCTTCCCTGATGAGATGCCCTGAAGTCTGACCCACGTACAAGACACAGAGGATCCCAAACCGACCGGCGATTACTACAGCTCGTGTCATGTCCTCCCTAGAAGTCATTCCTCATGAAGAGCAGAGTCGCCGTGTTTTCCTTTTTATGGACTTATATGGACTGTAAGGACTGATACATTTCCAGGTGTAAGAAGAAGATCAAGATTCATCGAGGGACACATGGGAGGATATGACAAAGAGGAGGAGCTGTTGTGGAAAATTGTATTAATGTATATTGTCAGATGCCCCCCAGTGTCAGTTTTGCTGCAATACTCTCATGTGAGGGTATTCGCACATACAGACGCTGGTGGAAGACCATTGGACACGGAAACCTTCCTGTGGACATGGCAGATCTGTTGCTCTTTTAGGGATGTTAGATTATGCATTCATGAAGAGCTTGGTCACCTCATGGCGACTGCATTAATGACTCAGAGCATACATGTCTGCGTACATGGGAACTATAGCATAACTATATGAAAATTATGGCTCACTGAGCCATGGTTTTGTACGGTTCGCATCACTGGTAACAGTGTGAGTGTGCACACGGTCGTGTTCAAAGCCATGTGCTTGCCACATTGTTTTGCACACCACCGTCTGCACACGCCACTACTGTATTCCTATTTTGAATGTATACATGTCTTTATTTGGTCATGTCCTTATGTGTTCATTTCCTGTGAAGTCACAAGCTTTGTAAGAGGTGTTTGGCTGTTGGAAGCCCAACCCTCGAGTTTTGGGACTTCCTGTTATGCTAATAAAGTGGCTCACTTGCAGCTGAGGGGAGGCTGGCTGGTAGAGCGATGTTGGAGCTGGAAACGTAAGCATGTGATCTGTCTGTTTGTGAGGAAGGGGCACACACCAGAGGATGGCATACGATCAGAAGGTGAGATGGTATTAAATCATAAGATGGAAATGGGTGCTTATTAGCACAGGAGATATGGCTGCGTGCATAGCTTACAGCCAAATCTCCATGACAACTGTCACAAACTTCAATAATTATCGTTATTTATTTCCACCCATAATGCCTCAGCACCATCATACATTCTAGGAGTAGTACAACTGGGAGATTCAATGATCAAGAAGGATCTGGGAGTTCTGGCAGATATCAAACCTAATAACACTATGCAATGCCAAGCTGCAGGAGTTTAAGGTTATTACAAAGAACAAGGGGGCAGTTTTTAGGTCTAGGGGAAAAAAGATTTAACTTTCACATACAGAAAGTCTTTGTCACACTAAGCTGTGAAAATGTGAAATAGACTCCCCCAAGAACCAGTTCTGGCCAGCTCAGTACATTGTTTAAAAAAAAAAAGAAAAACTGGATGCATTTTAATGCAAAAAATATAGCTGGGCAACAACATTTATAGGTACCGTATATACTCGAGTATAAGTCGATCCGAGTGTGTGTGTGTATATGTGCATGTGTCATGTGTCCTGTGTATATGTGCATGTGTCATGTACCTTTGTCCTGTGTATATGTGTATGTGTCATGTGTATATGTACCTGTGTCATGTGTATATGTGCATGTGTCATGTACCTGTGTATATGTGCACGTGTATATGTACCTGTGTCCTGTGTATGTGTGCATGCATCAACTGTATATCTACCTGTGTGCATGTACCTGTGTGCATGTGTCTGTGTGCATCCTACCTGTGTCCTGTGCATCCTCTGTGTGCCACTCTGCACTGATCAGCGTGTGCGGCGGCCATTCACTGTTCAAAAGCCGCGCCTCCTCCTCGTCCATGATAGGCAGAAAACTCCATTTCCCAGCAGTCAGCGGTCAGCCTATCACGGATGTTCTCTCATCCTCATACCACGGACGAGGATGAGAGAATGTCCGTGATAGGCTGTACACTGACTGCCTATCACAGACGAGGAGGCATGGCTTTTGAACAGTGAGAGCTGCTGCCGAGTGTAATGTAGCACACGCTGGCTGCCGTCTGCCTGCATGACACGCTGATCATGTAGGCAGACGGCGGTAATTTGAGTATAAGTCGAGGGGGGCAATTTCAGCCCCAAATAAGGGGCTGAAAAATTTGACTTATACTCGAGTATATACGGTAATAACATGAGAGACTGTTGATCCAGGGAATAACCAATTGTTTTTTGAGGAATCAGGAAGGAATTCATTTTCTCCCTACTGTAGCATATTGGACCATGCTTTATAGCATTTTTCCCCTGGATAAATTGTGGCTATAAAATTCTGTTTATTGATTTATTCTATTTTTGTATTGTTTGAACTTGATGGACTTGATGTCTTTTTTTAACCTGACTAACTATGTAACTGTCATACTCTCTATCAACAAGGTCCTCATTGACACTCACTTTTAGATCACTCCACACACAAGACTGAAAACACCACCTTTTTGTTTTTTCCTGTCTCTCCAAAAATGAGTATAGTCAAGAATATTATTAGCTCAATCATTTGAAGAATGAAGACATGATTCAACAATACCAATTAAATCATAGTTCTCTTCATGCACTAAAGCTTACAACTCTCCCATTTTGTTTGGCAGCATCTGGCATTGTTACATTTTGCACTTGTATTTTCCATATCATTTTTGTGGTACAAATGTACTGAAATTGTCTCATTATATTCTAATTCGACCTCACCCCTAATCCTAGTTTAAGTACTATCTCTGCCTTCCCGTATAACCTGGTAGTAATATTGACTCTGAAAAGTCATAGGCAAAAAGTGTAGGTGACATTGAATGATTTATTTTAAAAAGGCAAACTAAAGGTAAGTAGGAAAACAGAGCTAAACATAGGCCTGTACTGCTATTACTTATACCTGATCACCCCAATCAACCCACCTCCATGGGCCCTTACGGTGAGTTCTGTTTAGGAATAATATGTAATTGTTTAAAAATTGGAACATTTACATTTGTTAAAGTTTAGACATTAAAAACAAGTTGTGTTAATATTTTTATAAAAATAAAGTATGAGAAAATGTATCTTTTCTTTTGGATTGTAAAATTCTTGTCAAAATGATGTAAGTCAGTACTACTGTTCTTTCTCTATAAAGCTATTTGAAAAGCAACTAAGTGCAATCGTAATGTAATCTATTTGCTAAATATAGATACCGCTGGATGGATAAATGGAAAGTTTTGTGATGCTTATATCAGAACACACGACAATGGTAATTGAGTGACGTATTTATATGTGTTGGTGTTTATACTGTAAGCTGCATCACTTACTGTCTGAAAATAGCTATAAATGTACATGGTACATGAGTCATCATCTATTAATATCACAGCAAGCAACAAAAGAGTTGAATGACTAACATGCACTTAATGTTTTCTTTGGTTGCTGTTTTTACCTCTCATAATAAGGGAATTAAGCTTTTATGAAATAGGTATATTCTTTTTGTACAATGCAGAAAGTGTTCTGTTCCTTAGGGCTCTATATTGCTAATATAACTAGGTCACATTTGAATCTTTTTCTGGTACATTTAAAAAGCACAATATTCCCAACATTATAAAACTGAAAGATGGCTATTGCCAATGTAGCAAAATGTATTATAATTAAGAGTGTCACTGTAAAGCATATAAAGTTAATTGTACACATACATTTTTCATTAACCATGCTTATGAACAAAACATCCAAAAGACTAAACATGTCTAAACTGAATTGTAAAAAGAAAAGTTTAACAGAGCTAACACTCACCAAACATTGCATGCCATATGATCTAGTACACCTCACAGTACTAACCTGTAGTTCTAATCCTAGCTATCTTTCTCTTTGTATAAAGTAATTACTTCTAGGTTAAAATAGAACTCTATTAAAACATTTTTTTGGATAGAACATTAAAGTCTTAAAGCCTTCTTCAGGATTTCCCCATCTATGTTCCCATTGGGGAGATTTTCCTTAACCTTCTGCTGTGTGACTAGGACAGGAAGTGAAGACACTATTAGAGCAATGGTAATTAGACTGGGATAGTAGGTGAGATAAGGAAAGGAGTGGGCTTTAGAATGGGCAGGGGGGGGGCGTCCAAAGGGGCGAGTAGTCAATAAACTGTTGGATAGTGATTTAGAAAACTGTGTTGCAAGTGCACTAATATGGCTATAATCACCTCAAGCATGTTGCTGGGAACACACACAGTAATAAACGTCTGGCAGAGGTTACTCACCCTTACCCACTGTAATTATTTGGGTACTTAGTTCCCCCCCAGGGTTCTTTTTCATAGACTTTGTCCCAGCAAATCTCTGTTGTTTATTACTGTAATATAGCTGCATACATGGTAATGCATATGAAGTTATTTAATGGCTGTAGCAAATAAAACCCCAGAAATGAGAGAACATGTTGGTGTAAGCAAATTGATAATCCAATGAATAAAGTTGAAGAAAGGAACAAGAAACACGTTTTTAAACATGTTTTACATCATTTTTATATCAGTGGAAGAATCTTAGAGCATTGTTTTATCAACCTTTTTTTAGTTGCAGCATCCTTTAAATGAATGCAAAATCTTGAGCATCCTAGTCTAAAATGTAAAAAACAAAACAAAACCATAAATGTTACTTATCAATAGAACTCACACAACTGCCTTGATAAAATTAACTTCACATCAGAAGCTTCTTATCACATCAGAGGTTCTCTTATCACATCTTAGGTCCCCCATCATATCGAGACCCTCTTTCAAGTCAGAGGCCCCAGCACATCAGAATTGCCCTATGATTTTAGAGGCCTCATCACATAAAAGCCCTCCTATAATTCAGAGGCCCCCTATTACATCATAGTCGCCCCTATACATTAATATATTAGTCCCACATCTCAGTCCCTTCAACACAACAGAGCCTTCCGATCACATAGAAGTCCTCCCATAACCACAGAGTCCCCCATCAAAGAGCCCCCTTACAATCATACAATCCTCGCTTCACATCAGAGCCCTATTTTGTGGCTCCGGCAGAGTGACAGAGTGGGAAGGTGAAGGAAGTCTGGAGAAGGAAGACTACTGTCATCTTCTGAATGCTTGAAGAGGCCTTGCATGTTGTCTGCCATAAATCACAGTCACGCTCTACCATGGTGGGGCAGACCATTCATCATCATTGCAAGGAATAACTCCATTGGGGTCATTTAGTAAGAATCCTGGGAAGTACTGGGCTCACTACATGGAATAGTGCCGATTTCAGGCATCTAAGAGCTCAACTAGGCAAATATGCGAATGAAAAATCGCGATATTAGCGGCGAACATGCCTTAGTGAATTTAGAAACAGCGATTATGCGGATCTGCAAGTGCCAATTGCTACCAAGTTGTTATATAGCACTGCACTGCAACCAGGATCCATGTATGTGAAGAAAACATTTTTATGTGAGATGTGTTCTACCATGTGTGCATCTATTGGTGTATATTGCAATTAGTATTCCTAGTTTTTTTCTTCTTTTGCTAACGAATGCAGTTATGAATGAGTATTGCAGAGTAGGGATGAGCAAAACATGCAAACAGGCAAAAAATTTGTTCGAACACACGAACACCATTAAAGTCTATGGGACACGAAGTGAAAAATCAAAAGTGCTAATTTTAAGGGTTAATATGCAAGTTATTTCCATAAAAAGTGTTTGGGGACCTGGGACATGTATCAATGCAAAAAAAAGTTTTAATAACGGCCGTTTTTTCGGGAGCAGTGATTTTAATAATGCTCAAAGTGAAACAATAAAAGTGAAATATTCCTTTAAATTTCGTACCTGGAGGGTGTCTATAGTATGCCTGTAAAGTGGTGCACTTTTCCCATGTTTAGAACAGTCCCTGCACAGAAATGACATTTCTAAAGGAAAAAAAGTCATTTAAACTACTCGCGGCTATAATGAATTGTTGGGTCTCGGCAAAACAGATACAAGTCATTGAAAAAAATGGCATGGGGTCCCCCAAAAAATCCATACCAGGCCCTTTGGGTCTGGTATGAATATTAAGGGGAACCCCTGAACCAAAATTAAAAAAATAAATTGCATGGAGGTCCCCACAAATTTCATACCAGGCCCTTCAAGTCTGGTATGGATATTAACTGGAATCCTGCACTAATTAAAACAAAAAAAGGCATAGGGTCCCCCTCAAAATCCATACCAGACAAGGGGAACCCCGCGCCACCAATTTAAAAAAAAAGGCGTGGGGGTCCCCCAAAAATCCATACCAGTCCCTTATAGGAGCGCGCAACCTAGAAGGCCACAAGAAAAGAGGGAGAACAAGAGAGCGCACCCCTCCTGAACCGTACCAGGCCACATGCCCTCAACATGGGGAAGGTACTTTGGGGTAGACCCCCAAAGCACCTTGTCCCCATGTTGATGGGGACAAGGGCCTCATCCCCACAACCCTTGCCCAGTGGTTGCTTATCAGAATCTGGAAGCCCCCTTTAACAAGGGGTCCCCCAGATCCCGGCCCCCCATATGAAATGGTAACGGGTACATTGTAAAAAAATTAAAACGATCCACCTCCATGGGAGGCACTCGCCTTATGACGCTTCAGCGCGATGACAGTTCTTGATATACCCCGGTGACCCCACCACATCTGACGCACGGGGACTTCCCAATGGCTTCCCCATGGCATCAGAGGGGGCGGGGCCACCCATTTACGTAACCCTGCCCCCTCTGATGCACGGGGACTTCCCAATGGCTACCTGTGGCATCAGAGGGGGCAGGGCCACCCTGGTATTTAAATGAAAGGCCCCGCCCCCCTTTGACACCTCGGGGAAGCCATTGGGAAGTCCCAGTGCATCAGATGGGGAGGGGTCACCCAGGTACGTAACCGATTTGCCCCGCCCTCAGTTATAAAAGAACTGTCATTACACTGAAGCATCATAAGGCGGGTGCCTCCCATGGAGGCGGATCTTTTTTTTTCGGTCCATCGGCAGAGCGAGAGAAGACAATGAATGGACCCCCATACCATTTTTTTCAATGAATTTTATCTGTATTGCCGAGACCCGACAATTCATTATAGCCGCGAGTAGTTTTAAATGACTTTTTTTCCTTTAGAAATGTCATTTTGTAAAGGGACTGTTCTAAACACGGGAAAAATGTGCCACTTTACAGGCATACTATAGACACCCCCCAGGTACGAAATTAAAATTAAAGGAATATTTCACTTTTATTGTTTCACTTTGAGCATTATTAAAATCACTGCTCCCAAAAAAATTGATACATGTCCCCTGGGGCAAGACCCAGGTCCCCAAACACTTTTTTTGACAATACCAAGCATATAAGCCTTTAAAATTAGCACTTTTTATTTCTCCCATAGACTTTTAAAGGGTGTTCTGCGGCTTTCGAATTTGCTGCGAACACCCCAAATTGTTCGCTATTCAGCGAACAGGCGAACACCCGATGTTCGAGTCGAACTTATGTTTGACTCGAACATCGGGCTCATCCCTATTGTAGAGTAATGTCTGCTATTTTGCAAAGTTACATGTATTGAACATTTACACTTACATATCTGTTGTATGTTATTTTTTCATGTTCATTTTTTTATTTAGGTGACTATAAAGCAGTAATTATTAATGTTTATTCTTTAATCATACTACACTATTATGAGGGTCCCAGTGTACTTAGCACAATGGCTTGGTGGTCTACTCAGATGTCTCCAAAGCAATCAAGTTATGAGTAGGGATGAGCTTCGAGTTCGAGTCGAACTCATGTTCGACTCGAACATTGGCTGTTCGCAAGTTCGCCGAACAGCGAACAATTTGGGGTGTTCGCGGCAAATTCGAATGCCGCGGAACACCCTTTAAAAGTCTATAGGAGAAATCAAAAGTGCTAATTTTAAAGGCTTATATGCAAGTTATTGTCATAAAAAGTGTTTGGGGACCCAGGTCCTGCCCCAAGGGACATGGATCAATGCAAAAAAAGTTTTAAAAACGGCCGTTTTTTCAGGAGCAGTGATTTTAATAATGCTTAAAGTCAAACAATAAAAGTGTAATATTTAAAAGACAAAAAAACTGCGCTTGGAAAAAAATATATGGCAAGCTGCGGTTACAAGTGAGGCACACCAAAACAAAATTTATAACAGAGAAACCACGCTATAAACGAACAACATAATAGAAATCAATATTGTGAAGTGTAGTCCCATGTGCATTAAATAGTCCCTTGTATAAATCAAACTTAAATCTTGTCATAAATGAGTGACATGGATTTCATCCAGAAAAAATATGTGGTGAACAGGCATGAATCTGGAACACTTTGTGAGGTAACGTGCTTACCAGAAGTAAGCCAAATTGGGGCAAGTGGCTTAAACCCAGCCTGGGCCTTGAGATGATCAATCCCGGTGAGGCAAGATAAACACGCTCGTCCCGTGTATACAGTCCACAGAGGTTAGTCAAAAATATATGAAGCAAACATAGCGTAATACTGATACGTAAAACACTTCAAAGCAGAAATGTGCAACACTCAATCTTAGCCCAAAAAATCATACGTGATCATAAAAAATCCAGTGCAAGTGACAACAACTGGGGGTGATTGTATGAGTGTCAGGAAAACATGCAAGATATAGATACTAGAGTGAATAAAATAAAAAAATAAAAAACGTGAATAACATCCAGATCTGCTTACCAGATATAGAGGAAAAATTAGGCCTGTAATAGTCACTAGGGATGAGCTTCGAGTTCGAGTCGAACTCATGTTCTACTCGAACATTGGCTGTTCACAAGTTCGCCGAACAGCGAACAATTTGGGGTGTTCGCGGCAAATTCGAATGCCGCGGAACACCCTTTAAAAGTCTATGGGAGAAATCAAAAGTGCTAATTTTAAAGGCTTATATGCAAGTTATTGTCATAAAAAGTGTTTGGGGACCCGGGTCCTGCCCCAGGGGACATGGATCAATGCAAAAAAAAGTTTTAAAAACGGACGTTTTTTCAGGAGCAGTGATTTTATTAATGCTTAAAGTCAAACAATAAAAGTGTAATATCCCTTTAAATTTCATACCTGGGGGGTGTCTATAGTATGCCTGTAAAGGGGCACATGTTTCCTGTGTTTAGAACAGTCTGACAGCAAAATGACATTTGGAAGGAAAAAACTCATTTAAAACTACCCGCGGCTATTGCATTGCCGACAATACACATAGAAGTTCATTGATAAAAACGGCATGGGAATTCCCCACAGGGCAACCCCGAACCAAAATAAAAAAAAAAAATGATGTGGGGGTCCCCCTAAATTCCATACAAGGCCCTTCAGGTCTGGTATGGATATTAAGGGGAACCCCAGCCAAAATTTAAAAAAAAATTGACGTGGGGTTCCCCCTAAATTCCATACCAGACCCTTCAGGTCTGGTATGGATTTTAAGGGGAACCCCGCGCCAAAAAAAAAAAAAAAAACGGCGTGGGGTCCCCCCAAAAATCCATACCAGACCCTTATCCGAGCACGCAACCTGGCAGGCCGCAGGAAAAGAGGGGGGGACGAGAGTGCGCCCCCCCCCCTCCTGAACCGTACCAGGCCACATGCCCTCAACATTGGGAGGGTGCTTTGGGGTAGCCCCCCAAAACACCTTGTCCCCATGTTGATGAAGACAAGGGCCTCATCCCCACAACCCTGGCCGGTGGTTGTGGGGGTCTGCGGGCGGGGGGCTTATCGGAATCTGGAAGCCCCCTTTAACAAGGGGACCCCCAGATCCCGGCCCTCCCCCTGTGTGAAATGGTAAGGGGGTACTTACCCCTACCATTTCACTAAAAAACTGTCAAAAATGTTAAAAATGACAAGAGACAGTTTTTGACAATTCCTTTATTTAAATGCTTCTTCTTTCTCCTTCATCTTCTTCTGGTTCTTCTGGCTCTTTTGGTTCTTCCTCCGGCGTTCTCGTCCAGCATCTCCTCCGCGGCGTCTTCTATCTTCTTCTCCTCGGGCCGCTCCGCACCCATGGCATGGGGGGGAGGCTCCCGCTCTTCTCTTCATCTTCTTCTCTTCTTCATCTTCTTCTTCATCTTCTTCTTCTCTTCTTCCTTCTTCTCTTCTTCATTTCTTCTCCGGGCCGCTCCGCAGCCATGCTGGCATGGAGGGAGGCTCCCGCTGTGTGACGGCGTCTCTTCGTCTGACGGTTCTTAAATAACGGGGGGCGGGGCCATCCGGTGACCCCCCCCCCCTCTGACGCACGGGACATGAGGGGACTTCCCTGTGGCATTCCCAGTGACGTCACAGGGAAGTCCCGTCAAGTCACCGTGCGTCAGAGGGGGCGGGGTCACCGGGTGGCCCCGCCCCCCGGTATTTAAGAACGATCAGACAAGGAGACGCCGTCACACAGCGGGAGCCTCCCTCCATGCCAGCATGGGTGCGGAGCGGCCCGGAGAAAAAAATGAAGAAGAGAAGAAGGAAGAAGATGAAGAAGAGAACAAGAGAAGAACGGGAGCGTCCCCCCATGCCATGGGTGCGGAGCGGCCCGAGGAGAAGAAGATAGAAGATGCCGCGGAGGAGATGCTGGACGAGAACACCGGAGGAAGAACCAGAAGAGCCAGAAGAACCAGAAGAAGAAGATGAAGGAAGATAGAAGAAAGAAGAAGCATTTAAATAAAGGAATTGTCAAAAACTGTCTCTTGTCATTTTTAACATTTTTGACAGTTTTTTAGTGAAATGGTAGGGGTAAGTACCCCCTTACCTTTTCACACAGGGGGGGGGGTGGGATCTGGGGGTCCCCTTGTTAAAGGGGGCTTCCAGATTCCGATAAGCCCCCCGCCCGCAGACCGCCACAACCACGGGCCAGGGTTGTAGGGATGAGGCCCTTGTCCTCATCAACATGGGGACAAGGTGTTTTGGGGGCTACCCCAAAGCACCCTCCCAATGTTGAGGGCATGTGGCCTGGTAGGGTTCAGGAGGGGGGCGCTGCACTCTCCACCCCCCCTTTTTTCCTGCTGCCTGCCAGGTTGCATGCTCGGATAAGTGTCTGGTATGGATTTTTGGGGGGACCCCGCCGCCGTTTTTTTGCGCGGGGTTCCCCTTAAAATCCATACCAGACCTGAAGGGTCTGGTATGGAATTTAAGGGGAACCCCACGTCATTTTTTAAAAAAAATTTTGGTTCGGGGTTGCCCTGTGGGGAATTCCTATTCCGTTTTTATCAATGAACTTCTATGTGTATTGTCGGCAATGCAATAGCCGCGAGTAGTTTTAAATGGGTTTTTTCCTTCGAAATGTCATTTTGCTGACAGACTGTTCTAAACACGGGAAACATGCGCCCCTTTACAGGCATACTATAGACACCCCCCAGCTATGAAATTTAAAGGGATATTACACTTTTATTGTTTGACTTTAAGCATTATTAAAATCACTGCTCCTGAAAAAACGGCCATTTTTAAAACTTTTTTTTGCATTGATCCATGTCCCCAAACACTTTTTATGACAATAACTTGTATATAAGACTTTAAAATTAGTACTTTTGATTATTCATGTTCGTGTCCCATAGACTTTAACGGTGTTCGCGTGTTTGAACGAACTTTTTTCCTGTTCGCATGTTCTGGTGCGAACCGAACAGGGGGGTGTTCGGCTCATCCCTAGTTATGAGTTCAAATCCCAACCAACCTATCACCCACCAGCTGTGTTTATTTTTCCAGTGCACAAGCAAATTAAAATAAATAAACAAAAAAATGTAAACTGCCTGTTAAATAGTGTCTGATGTTTGGAATTCCACTGCATAATATTATTGAATACTTACATACCATTGCATGCATTTGAAGAGTTAATATAATAGAATCAATCAAACTAAAGTGCATTGGCTAATTGGTATTCACCTATTTTCAGCACATGCTACTGAGTCCAAGGAATTTTTAGTATCCCTGAGTCTTTCAAGGTTTGAAGAGTTGACCACTAGCCTATTGGGCTGAGCACAATCATACAAAGAAAATATATTTACTAGTGTTTGATGTTTTCAATTCTATACAATAATGTTTAGCAAATGAGTCATTAATATTATGGAAACAACCATGCTCATGCTGATGTGGCCTTAGCTATTAGGAAAAAGAAATGGAAAAAATGGAGTGGGGTCCCCCCCAGTCCATACCAGGCCCTTCGGGCCTGGTATGCATTTTAAGGGGAACACAAGGCCAAATATTTTTTAAAAATTGGCATAGAGTCTGATGATTGACGATGGATGTACATTGTGGGACTTTTTTTATTTTTATTTTTTTAATAAAGGATTTGTCAAAAACTGTCTCTTGTAGTTTTTGACACTTTTTTGGTAAATGGGTAGGGGTACAATGTACCCTATACCCATTCACAGGGGGGGTGGGATCTGGGGGCTCTCTTGTTAAAGGGGGCTTCCAGATTCCGATAAGCCCCCTGCCCGCAGACCCTGACAACCACCGGCCAGGGTTGTCAGGAAGAGGCCCTTGTCCCCATAAACATGGGGACAAGGTATTTTGGGGGGCATGCCAAAGCACCCTCTCCATGTTGAGGGCATATGGCCTGCTATGGTGCAGGAGAGCGAGTGCTCGCTCGTCCCCCCATCCTTATCAACAGGCTGCATGCTTGGATAAGGGTCTGGTATGGATTTTGGGGGGACCCCATGCCAAATATTTTTTTAATCTTGGCATGGAGTTCCCCTTAAAATCCATGCCAGACCCAAAGAGCCTGGTATGGATTTTGGGAGGGACCCCAAGCCAATTTTTTTTTCAAATTGTGGGATATTTGTTTCTTAATTTGGTGCTTAGAGAGAATTCACATTTAGTTGACATATTTCATGGTTTACCTAGTCCACAAAATAATTAATAAAATTATAGAAGGGGAACCATTATGTAGAATAAAAGAGCTCCATTTTTTGTTGCCAACATCCCAAAAATATTGTCTTTTTTTAAAAAGAGAAGTACCCCCCATACTATGGGACTTTAAGTGCCAACTTTTGAAAACACAATATTTTGAAAACATAGAAAGATGTATTATTTTATAAAACAGTGTAGCGTTGTGGAACAACCTTATACATAAAATAGTACATAGTATACATATAGTATGAGAAAAACACTTCTCCTATAGCCCAGTGCGTTTCGGGAATTTAGAGGTGAATCCCTTCTTCAGGGACTCAGAGGAGATAATGGTTGGAGATACTCTGGAATAGAGAAAACAGAGTCTAGAGTTCAGGAATAAAAAAGAGCAAGTGTTGTGACAAAATGTGGAACATCATAACCAAAAAGCATGTACATACCAGTACTATATTCATGTAATTGAATATTTATAAAAAATTGTTAAGATGGAGCTGAACGGGTAGAAAGACACATATCCAAAAATGGAAAGAGTAACCAAATGAATAGAAAAAATCCTCTGGGCTTAGGAAGTCCCTCACAAGGATCCCCAAAGTAAGTCTCCACAGCCAACTCACGAAATCCAATAGGGACTGGAATTATAGAGAAATCATTCCCACAAAAAAAGGGTAGGTTTCGCATAAAAATAATGAGAAGAAAATCCCATAAGAATGAGTTTTATCTAGATTAGAATATCTAAATTAGAAACTTTAATCTAAATTGGAAAGCAGGGCTACATACATGTGAACATCACCTATGATGATATGATGACTTGGCATGGTAGTTGTTTGCTCTAAACAGTCAATAAAGGGCAGGGTAGAAAAACCCAAAACCAGTCCCTCAGGTAGGTATTGTAAACAAGAAAAAGGGGGTGTGTTGATACTTGTAACTGCATATATAGAATATAAGACAAAGTGTATCTTTACCTTGATAAGAGGTGTCAGCGTTAATCTCCCAGGAGAACCCCAGAACAGCAGCATCCGCATGGAGCAGATGTGCCGTTCAGGGTTATAAGGAGATGCCGGCGCATGCGCAGGGCGGGGCGTGGTAACAATCACGCATCACTGAAGGAACGTCATGACATACCGCGCCAACATCGTCATTGCGTAGCAAGAAGCAGTGTTGTTGTCATTGTAGTGAAGTTAACATGCTGACAACAGTAGCGTATAGACGCCACATGTATAGTGACCGCATTGTAGAAAAAGGCGTGACAAGGACGTGCGTGTAACCTGGAGGAAAAGAATCATCTGTCAGCGCTGATGCAAGTATGTAAATATAATAAAACATAGTTTATCAATAAATGCAGACAAGTGTGAAAAAGGGGAGAGAGGGCTACCGAGAATGAAGAAGGGGGATCCCCAGAGCCGGACCTGCATGCCATGCCCCACACACTGAAAAAAGAAGGAGGTGGGAGGGCCCCATGCAGATCCCACCCACTTGCACAAAAAAGGGCGACGGATGCAGGGGGACAGGGCGGCTAACACCCCCCGCAGTGTCACACATAACATGGGCCCATTCCTCCGCGCGCTGGGTGGGGACAAAGGGAGCCAAGGAGTACGAGGCAGCAGGAGAAAAAACCTGCAGCTCAAAATGGATAAATGTGTCAGGTAACAGATCCATCAACTATTATAAGATAGAAACAGACATGAGTCAGTATGTAATGATAATCCGAATATCGTGGATGTACATGCAAATGAGGCTGAGATGTATCCACACGACAATTACATATGGTAGCCAAAATGACAGACAACAATATAGCAAGGCTTAACAGCATCCCGTAATTGTTGCTAAAAAGGCATCAAAAGTACAAACATACAGGTGAACATTTGGGTAAGGATAACCATTATAGAGCATATACATTATGATTATGTTGGAACATGCAATAGCCAATACATTAGCCATTACAAAGCAAAACCTTCTAGAGAGGAGCGATAGCTCAATTGAGTATTTAAGCCTGGAGGAAGAGTAGCATTTAACTCAGCAATCCAACGTACTTCACATTATAGGAGTTTGTTCCAATCCCCACCTCTATTATCGGGGTGTACCCGATCTAAGATGGTAAAGTGTACATGGGGAGATCTGCCCTGGTGGCAGTCTCTCACTTGTCTCCAAGAGGGAGGTCGGGATTGGCGCAAGTCATACTGGTCACGTGCCTGGCAGCCCTTCTCCAAAATTTAATCTTTGTTTTCCCTACATAGAAACATTGGCACTGGCATGTTAATAAATAAATGCCCCCTGCAGAGGAAAGAATCAAGACCCATCTAGGCCAATTAACTAAAAAAAAATTAGCAAAGATAAAAAGTTCTGGCGAGATAAGAGGGCATTTCAGGCATGCAAAGCCTATAAGTGGCATCAACCACAATGCTATCATATTAGCGAATTGGGACAAATGTCAAGAGACTCAGGGTCGAACTCATCATTAAATTCTTTTGTTTCCTCTTCCTCTCAGAACAGAACCGGAAACCTCAGAAAACTAAACAATGCGATTCTTCATCACATAAGAAATCATCCATTGACTCTACTCAGACGCAACAACCACCCATTCTTTCTTCTCTTGGAGCTATGGGTAAAGGTAACTCACGTGGTGGTAATCATATCCATCCATCTGGTTCTTTGGGTGCTATTTCTGCTATCTCTACACTTTCAGGTGATATCACTACATTGAAAACATCTTCAACAATAGATAAAGATTTTTTATTACACCAGATGGACGACAGTCCTCACAACACTTAGAAGCACAACCTTTGCTAATACCCGACCACTCCTCATATAACACACTTGACATCATTAATCTTTAGACATGTACATTCATTTTCGTCTGAATGCATTTTCGTCCGAATTTCGGATATTTTCGTTATCGTTTTAACAAATGATAACGAACGTGTAGAATCCGAAAACCAAAAGATCCGACATAAACAAATGCTTTATTTTCAGTTTCGTTGTGACAACAGTTCGATATAGATAGGAGATTCAACATGATGCTGACAACAGCGATCTGTGTCCATCGAACCTGTGGTTGAATGTGCCTAACCTTAGCTCTATTAGTCCAAGATTATTCTACATAGACAGAAAAGATTTGACATAGAGAGAAAAGATTCAACATTATAGAGACAATAGCAAAAAAGATCAAATGTGCCTAACCTAACTCTATTAGTCCAAGATTATTCGACATAGAGAGAAAAGATTCGACATGAAGATTCAACAAAGCAGTCACCACGAGCGGACATTTATGGTCAAATGCTCCGCCCTTTGGCTATAGAAGAATTCTAATGTTGGTTGACTAGTAATAATAATTAATAAATATAATTATTACTAGTGTCATACAACATTAGAATTCTACTATAGCTTGTAGGTGGAACAATCGACTGGAAATGTAGGATTGCGGTGTCATACAGTTTAACTGCTCCGTCGAATCTTCTTAGAACATTCGACAGACACCATAAGCCTTCAATGACAGATTCGACCTTAATTATTTCGGATTTTCGGACAAATGCATTTTTTTAACAAAACTAAATAAATAAAAACGAATTTCAGGAGTAACTAAATACATTTTTTTTTTGGACGAAAACAAAATTCCGAAACGAAATAATTCAGTGTGCACATGTCTATTAATCTTTCCAGTTACATTCTTACCCAAGCGGAAATAAATCTCCTAGCAACGGGTCTCAATTTTTGTCCAGATGCTAGCTTAGACACCTTCAAAACAATTAAAGATCTAAACCTCTTTGCGAGAAAACTTTACTATAAGAGTCTGTAATCCAAGGAAGCGGACTCTATTAGAAAAGATACCAAAAAATGAGATGAAGCTTTTGATGCTCTTCTAACTCTATTAGAAGAACAAGACCCTAGTGATCTCATAGACACAATCGATATTAAAACCCTTTTGGAGGAACATATCGATAAAGTCACTCCATCACTATCCCAAACATCTACATTTAAAGAGAAACCAGAAAAGTTTCCTTCCTTCTTAGGCAATCCCAATCTGGCAGCCTTTGTATCATCCAATTCGGCAGAGATCTGGAGACTAAAAGCACACTCCCCTAAGAGTAATCTCACTAACAGTGAACTTGCCACTCCACAGTCCTTAAAAAATTGTCATTATGACCAACGAACAATATAGAACCATGTGCAGAAAGGTCATTTCTAATAAATCCTGGTATAAATCTATTTCCAAAATTGTCGTCAAGAAATTTAATGACAGCTTTTATGACCTCATAGATGGGGCGTTTTCCCATGGAGCGATTGATAAAAATATATAGGAATACACTAGAACACGACACCCTCAAATCCCTACATTTTATTGCCTCCCCAAGGTACATAAGGATTTAAAAAGTCCACCAGGCCACCAGATTATTTTGGGAAATGGGTCTATTACTGAAAAGCAAATTCATCGATGACCACTTAAGACCATTTGTTACCAATCTTCCATCATAAACCAGGAACAACTGCAGGCAGGTAGACTGGAGACTGGATGCTGGACTGGAACCAGGAACACAGCAGGCAAGTAGACAGGAGACTGGATGCAGGACTGGAACCAGGAACACAGTAGACAAGTAGACTGGAGACTGGATGCAGCCCTGGTTCCCTGTCTTTGGGACACTGCTCCCACAGCAATTTTGGATGCGTCTACTTCAAGTACAAATGGCAGAGAGGAATCTGGATGTTTTAATATGGATGCAGAAGTGAATAGACCCTTGAGGGTCTCAAAGGCCTCTTGGGCTTCAGAAGACTAGTGAAAACGTGTTCCCTGTTTGGTTAACTGGGTAATTGGAGTGATAATGGCTGAGAACCCTTTAATAAATTTCAGATAGAAATTGGCGAATCCAACGAATCGTTGGATTCCCTTCTTGTCTGTTGGGACCGGCCAATCCAATATTGCAGCAATTTTTCGAGGGTCCATTTTAATGCCCTTACTAGAGATGATTAACCCCAAAAATGGTATACTTTCCTGCTCAAACTCGCACTTTTCTGCCTTCACATATAAGCCACGCTGTCGAAGCCAAGCCAACACACTCTTGACGTGCCTGCAGTGAGATTCTAGGGTAAAAGAAAATATTAGTATATCGTCCAGGTAGAAAATGACAAACAGATCTAAAAAGTCCCATAAAATGTCATTGATGAAATACTGGACGTGGTGGAAGCATTACACAACCCAAAGGGCATCACCAGGTATTCAAAATGCCCATAGCGGGTACGAAAAGCAGTTTTCAATTAATCTCCATCCCTGATACGGACCAAATTGTAGGCGCCACTGAGGTCAAGTTTAGTGAACACAGTGGCAGTTCCAAGTCTCTGAAACAGTTCTGATACCAGGGGGAGAGGATAGCGGTTTTTACTGTAATTTTATTTAATTCGCGGTAGTCCGCGCATGGTCGAAGGGTATGGTCCTTCTTCTGTCGAAAAAGATGCCCGCGCCTGCTGGGGACGTGGACGGGTGAATGAAACCTTTCTTTAAGTTCTCGTCAATGTATTCCTTTAATGCCCCTTGTTCTACCTCTGTCAGGGGAAAAATCCTTCCGAACGGGATCTCCGCTCCGGGGAGTAGCTCGATAGGGCAGTCATAGGCCCGGTGGGGTGGTAAAGTCTCTGCCCCCTGTTTACTAAATACGTCTAGAAAGTCGTGGCAAGCTTCTGGAATAGACTGACGTATACTGGTTTCTGTGTCCAGACATAGTAAGGTAGTAGCCCCATGAGAGTCTTGGGACCCACAAAACTGTTGACAATAGGGAGAAGAAAAGGTAACCTCTCCCATGGCCCAGTTAACGTCAGGGTTGTGTGCTTGTAACCAAGGTATGCCAAGGATTATAGAGAACAAGGGTGAAGCAATAATGTCCATGCGCAGCAACTCTTGGTGAGAGTTGAAGATGGTAATGGGTATTGGAATGGTCTCTTGAGTGACAGGTCCGGATTTGATGGCGGACCCATCAGCCAGGTGGATGGAAAGTTCATGGGCCTTTGGAAGAAGGGGGATCTGATGTTTTGCAGCAAAAGAGGAATTTGTGAAACAGCTGCAAGCTCTGGAATAAATAATGGCGGGTATTTGCAGAGTCTTTCCTGGTAGCTGTAATGAGACAGAGAGGGCAAGGTGAGAAGTGATCTTGGCCAAAGGAGCAACATAGTCAGTGGACAAGGAGAGACACTTACGGAGCTTAAGAGGGCAGTTCCTAACATAGTGTCCGGGTTCCCCACAGTACAGGCACAAATTATTCATCCAACAGCGTTGCCGTTCTTCCTGGGTGAGGGGAGGCCGAAGGACCCCCAACTGCATGAGTTCAGGTGTGTTGAACGTGGAGGTAGGTGGTGCCGGTGGGGTATGACTAGGAATCCTTGGAAGCATCCAGGTTGGGCGAGAAATTCCTGTAGCCCTCTCCGCCCTACGTTCCCTTAGGCGTTGATCGATCTGGATGGCCAAATCGATCAATGCATTCAGAGACTGTGGTATGCCAACTCTAGCTAACTCATCTTTCAGGGGGTCAGAAAGCCCCATGCGGAACTGGTAGCGGAGAGCGGCATCATTCCAATTTGTGTCTGCGCTCCACCGTCTGAACTCAGCCACATAGTCCTCTGCTGCCCTGTGTCCCTGCTGAAGGGTACGTAGTGCAGTTTCTGCGGTTACTGAGAGCTGGGGGTCTTTGTATAACTGGGCCAAAGCATCAAAGAAGGTAGTGAGGTTGGTCAAGGACACATCCTTTTGTTGCAGAATACGATGGGCCCAGGTTTGGGGATCGCCTGCAAGCAAGGAAACCATAAAGCCCATCTTGGTAACCTTCAGGGAAAAGTTGCATGATTGGAGGGTGAAGAACAGTTCACAGGAATTGCGAAAGGCCCTGAATTTACTTCGATCTCCGGAGAATCTTTCAGGCGTCGGAACGCTAGGCTCTGGGGGAAGCATCACTATCTTTGAAGAAGGCCCAGCTGAAGAAGCGGAAGCAGAAGGGGCTCCCTGGACCCTGGTGGGGTTAGACAGGACTAGTACCCATTCTTCCAGGCGGCTGAAGATTCTTGACTGCTTCAGTCAATCCTGCCAGGTGTACACACAGCTCCTCCATGGGAGAGGTTCTCTGCTCGGGCTCAGACATGGCTGTCTGCTACTGCCACGTACCTGGTGGGTTTTGAACCCGAACTGCAGAGAGAGACCTCCCCTACGGCTCCCACTCACGGCCCTCTGGAATGGGGACAGAGAGCACAGGAGTGAGGAGCGGTATGGGTGCCTTGCAGGATCAACAGCAGGTGAGTCGGCAGAAGGCTGGAGTGCTGGACTGGAACCAGGAACAACTGCAGGCAGGGAGACTGGATGCTGGACTGGAACCATAAACACAGCAGGCAAGTAGACAGGAGACTGGATGAAGGACTGGAACCAGGAACACAGCAGGAAAGTAGACTGGAGACTGGATGCTGGACTGGAACCAGGAACACAGCAGGCAAGTAGACTGGAGACTGGACACTGGACTGGAACCAGGAACAGCAGCAGGTGAGCAGACCGGAGACTGGATGCTGGACTGGAACCAGGAACAAACAGCAGGTAAGCAGACTGAAGGCTGGATGGTTGACTGGACCCAGGAACACAGCAGGCAAGTAGGCAGATATCAGGAATCAGGCAGAAGGATCATCAAACAGGCCAGTGATCGGTATCAGATGGACAGCAAATGTACCAAGGATAACACAGGAGAATAGTCAGGGCAAGCCAGAGGTCAGATGCAGGCAGATAGCTGAGTTGGTCACAAACAGATAGCCGTGTCAATTAACAGGTAGTGTCAGATCAGATCAGGTAACACACACAGAACGCTGTAGAGCAGACAGCAGAGACTGAGTGTGACAGGCAGGTTTAAATAGCCCGCCTGGCGCCAACAGGGATGCGCATGCACGTGCACAATGGCACCCGCAAACATGCACCAGTGAGCCTGGGACACCGATTAATGGCAGGATCTTCCTGACATAAGGACGATTGCAAATCCAATACTTTTATAATAGAAGCGCTCGAATATATTTGAACACACAATGTTTTTTTCTTTTGATGGGTCCCGCTACCTCCAGGTACAGGGGGTGGCAATGGGGACTTATTGTGCCCCATCTTACGCCAACCTGTACCCCTGTACCTGGGGGAGAGGGAACGCTCGCTTTTACTTAGCGATGATCTGGCATATTTCACTATCCATGTTGTGTTATGGTTTAGATATATCAATGAATGACAATGTTTTCAACCTACATTTTACCATGAATTTTAGTGATACATCAATTATCTTTTTAGATGTAACCATCTCCAAATTGCAGGATGGGTCTCTTTCCAGCGGCCTATACCCTAAGCCGACTGGTGGAAACACCATCCTGCATGCATCTAACTCACATCCTCAATCATGGATAGTATCAATTCCCTACAGTCAATACTTGAGGTTAAGGAGGAACTGTTCTACTGATGAAGAATTTTGCCGTGAGGGAAATTCACTCAGAGACAGACTCCTCAAGCGAGGTTACTCCCCGACATGTCTCAAAAAGGCCTTTTCGACGAGCACATGGACAGTTGAATGAATGAATGAATGAATGATTTGTAAAGCGCTGCAAATGCGAACTGAATCACCTCAAGGCGCTGGATGCATTCTCTGATGTCAGCTTCTCAGAAAAGGAAGGTCTTTAGTTTTTTTCTGAAGGCCTGGTGGTTTTCTTCTATGCGGATGTTAGTTGGAAAAGCATTCCATAGTTGAGGTCCTTGGACTGCGAATCTTCGTTCTCCCTTTGCTTTGTAGCGGTATTTGGGAATGGTAAGGAGGTTTTGGTTAGCTGATCGAAGACTGCGATTCGGTGTGTAGTGTTTTATTTTCTCGCGGAGATATGGTGGGGCGTTTCCTTGTACGCATTTGTGGGTGAGGCAGAGGGTCTTGAATGTGATCCGATTCTTCACAGTTAGCCAGTGTAGGCTCTTTAGGGAGGGGAAGATGGATTCCCAGGGTTTTTTTCCTGTTAACAGTCTTGCCGCCGTGTTTTGGATGAGTTGTAAGCGCGCAAGCTGATATTGGGGTAGTCCTACGTAGAGCGAATTTGCGTAGTCGAGTCGGGAATTGATGATTGTTCCCACAACTGCCGCTTTGTCCTCTTCTGGGATGAAGGGGATGAGTCTACGTAGTTGGTGGAGGAGATGGTGGGATCCGCTCACCACTGATCCTATTTGTGCATCCATTGTCATTCCTGAGTCAAAAATGACTCAGAGACTCTTGGCTTTGGTGCTTGGGGAGATGGTCTGTCCAAGGATGGTGGGAGGTGTCCACGGAGTCTTTATTTTGGAATTTTTGGTGGCATGTAGGAGAAGAAGCTCTGTTTTTGATCCGTTAAGTTTGAGGGAGCTAGTGGTCATCCAGTCATCTATTAAGGTGAGGCATTTCTGTAATTGCTGATGAAGGTCTTTTTGTCCGTTGATGCGAAGGTAGAGTTGGGTGTCGTCAGCGTATGAATGGAAGCAAAGATCGGTTTTCCTGATGATATTGAGAAGTGGGCGGATGTATATGTTGAATAGTACTGGTGACAAGGGTGATCCTTGAGGGACTCCGCAGGAGACTGCCCGGGTTTCCAAGGTGAATGTTCCTAGTTTCACTGTCTGGGAGCGATTCTCTAAGAAGGATGTAAACCATTTTAGAGCAGAACCTGTAGCTCCTGCTACTTCAGCGAGGCGGACAAGTAAAGTATTGTGGTCCACTGTATCGAATGCTGCGCTGAGGTCTAACAGTACCAGGAGACTCTGTTCTCCGTCGTCTGCTGCTTCAAGGGCGTCGTCCCATATTTTGAGAAGTGCTGTTTCTGTGCCATGGCCTGGGCGGAAGCCTGATTGCAGAGGTTCCAGGAGGAGGTGTGTGTCCAGGTGGTGTTGTAGCTGCTGTACTACTGCTTTTTCCATGATCTTGGAGATGGCGTTGAGGCTAGTTATTGGTCTGGGGCAGTTAGGGTCCTTAGGGTCGAGATTGGCTTTCTTTAGCAGAAGTTTGATGATGCCTTGCTTGAGGGAGGTTGGCACAGTCCCTTCTTTGAATGATTGATTTATGAGCTGTGTTAGGATAGGGGCCAAGATGTCGGAACATTTTTTAAGCAGTTTAGTGGGGATGATGTCGTTCGGTGATGTGCTGTCTCGAAGGCTTCTGATGATGTTTTTAGTTGTGTCTATGGTGATTGGGGACAAAAAGAAATTCGATGGTTGAGTGATGTTTGTGTCGATATCCTCTTTTTGCTTTGGTTCAGTGAGGGTGATATTTGTTTTCTGATGGATTGATTTCCGAATGTTGTCAATTTTGTCGATGAAGAAATCTGATAACTCATTAACTCATTGCAGAATTCTTGAGTATCGTTTCCTGGGGGCTCTAAGCAGGTCGGGTTCATAGACTGAGCCACTATTTTGAAAAGTTCCCGCGGACGGTTTAAGGCAGATGAGATGGTGTCTGAGAAATGTTCTTTTTTGGCTTTGAAGATTGCCTTGTGGTATTTCCCCACGAGTGCTTTGTAGTTAGCATGGTTTTCCTTGGTAGGATTCTCCATGCTCTTTCAGCTCTTCTACGTTCTTGCTTGAGTAGGGTGAGAGTACCCTTGAACCAACTCGAGTTTTTTTTGCGGATGAGTGTTCTGCGTTTTGGCGCCACAGAGTCTGCTGTTTGTAGTAGTACATTGTTTAGGGAGTTGAGCGTTTGTTCTGTTGAGAGGTTTGAGTTTAGCAAAAGAGTTTTGCTCCATAATGTAGTTTTGAAGAGATCAGAGTGAAGTTTCTTCTGAGATCTATTCCAGTGTGTTGCTGTTACGTGTTTCTGTTTTTGGAGGATGGTGTTAGTGGTGATTTTAAATTTGATAGCATGGTGGTCCATCCATGGTAGTGGAGTGTTGTCAAATACGTTGATGTCCATATTCTGTTTGAAGATGAGATCTAGAGTGTGTCCTGAACCATGCGTGGGAGAGTTTATCAGTTGTTGAAGGCCAAGCTCTTCCATTTGGTTGACGCAGGCGGTTGCGGTGGGGTCTTTGGCAGAGTTTGCCCACAGGTTAAAATCCCCAAGTACCAGCAGGTTTTTGGTTTTCAAGGTGTGTATCGAGAAGAATTCAGTGAGCGGCGTGAGGAGATTGGTCTTTGGTCCTGGTGGTCTGTAGCATAGTAGTATGTGAATGGTGTCTTGAGGTGTTGTTTGGAGGTGCAGTGAGAGTGTTTCCATGAAAGGCACTGAGTTCTGTACGTTTGGTTTGGTGAACCCAAGATGAGATTTGAAGATCACTGCTAGGCCTCCTCCTTTTTTTCCGATTCTATGCTCGGTTAGGATATTGTAGTTCTC
Source organism: Lithobates clamitans (assembly GCA_037952925.1). NCBI lineage: Eukaryota > Metazoa > Chordata > Amphibia > Anura > Ranidae > Lithobates > Lithobates clamitans. The sequence continues at coordinate 24,245 of JBBGZY010000552.1, read as the reverse complement.
GGGCACCAGTTCAGTTAGGATAGTGTTGCAGTCAGGTGTTAGTCAGCTTTCTGTAATGAAGAGGCAATCTAAGTTGTTTTCGATGACGAAAACGACAGGATTTTCTTTTTTCCCACAAAAAACGCAATACCAATACACAAATCACTTGTTTAATTATCACCTATAATAAACAACATAAAGCTTTTAAAAAGATAATAGAACAGCACATTTATTACAAATCGATCCTATTTTGAATTTTACTTATATCTAACACTCCGGCCATTACATATAGAAGAACTCGCTCTCTGAAAGATCAAGTAGTCAGAAGCAAATATGTAGGAACTTTCAGATCTGACCCATGCAAAAGACTGAGCACCTTTACTTGTGGCGGGTGCTCATTTTGTAGATACATGAACACACAACCTAATACAATTTTATCCAATGGAAAACCCTATAAACCCAAACACTACGCAACTGCAAAACTGCAGGGGTCGTTTATTTATTAACATGCCAGTGTCAATGTTTCTATGTAGGGAAAACAAAGCTTGAATTTTGGAGAAGGGCTGCCAGGCACGTTACCAGTATGACTTGCGCCAATCCCGACCTCCCTCTTGGACGACACCTGAGAGACTGCCACCAGGGCAGATCTCCCCGTGTACACTTTACCATCGTAGATCGGGTACACCCCGATAATAGAGGTGGGGATTGGAACAAACTCCTACTACAACGTGAAGTACGTTGGATTGCTGAGTTAAATGCTACTCCTCCTCCAGGCTTAAATACTCAATTGAGCTATCGCTTCTTTCTAGAAGATTTTGCTTCAGGGGGCTCTGAAAAAGAAAAGATTTAACCTTCTGAGTCTATATTCACACATCCCCCTCAATTACTTTGTTCTTTATCTGCATTTGCCACTGTATGTTTCATTATATATATGTTACAATGTATATGTTTTATAATGGCTATAGTATTGGCTATTGCATGTTCCAACATAATCATAATGTATATGCTCTATAATGGTTATCCTTACCCAAATGTTCACCTGTATGTTTGAACTTTTGATATCTTTTTAGCAACAATTATGGGATGCTGTTAAGCCTTGCTATATTGTTGTCTGTCATTTTGGCTACCATATGTAAGTGTTGTGTGGATACATCTCAACCTTATTTCATGTACATCCACGATATTCGGGTTATCATTACATACTGACTCATGTCTGTTTCTATCCTTTTATAGTTGATGGATCTGTTACCTGACACATTTATCCATTTTGAGCTGCAGCCTTTTTCTCCTGCTGCTTTGTATTCCTTGGCACCCCGGAGCACAGGGGCCCATTCCCCCACAGGGGGTGGGCCTATGTTGTATGTGACACTGCTAGGGGTGTTGGCCTTGGTCCCAGTTTTGCGGGGGCCGCCCTGTCCCCTCCGCATCCATCGCCCTTTTTTGTGCCAGTGGGTGGGATCTGCATGGCTCCCTCCCACCCCCCTACTTTTACAGTGTGTGGGGGCATGCCATGCAGGTCCGGCTCTGGGGATCCCCCCTTCTTCGTTCTTGGCAGCCCTCTCTCCCCTTTTTCACACTTGTCTGCATTTATTGATACACTATGTTTTATTATATTTGCATACTTGCATCAGGGCTGACAGAGGATTCTTTTCCTCCATGTCACACACTCGCCCTTGTCACATCTTTTTTTACGATGCGGTCACTATACATGTGCCATCTATACGCTACTGTTGTCAGCACGTTAGCTTCACTACCATGACAACAACAACGCTTCTTACTACACGATGGCGATGTTGAAGCGTTACGTCAAGACGTTCCTGCAGTGACTTGTGATGTTACCACTCTCTGCCCTGCACATGCATCTCCTTATAACCCCGAACGGCGTGTCTGCTCCATGCGGACGCTGCTGTTCTGGGGTTCTCCTGGGAGATTAACGTCAACGCCTATTATCAAGGTAAAGAAACACTTTAGCTTATATTATATATATGCAGTTACAAGCATCAACACACTCCCCTTTTTCTTGTTTACAATACCTACCTGAGGGACTGGTTTTGGGTTTTTGTACCCTGCCCTTTATTGACTGCTTAGAGCAAACAACTACCATACCAAGTCACCATATCATCATAGGTGATGTTAACATGTATGTAGCCCTGCTTTCCGATTTAGAATAGTTTCTAATTTAGATATTCTAATCTAGATAAAATTCATTCTTATGGGATTTTTTCTCATCATTTTTTATGTGAAACCTACCCCTTTTTTGTAGGAATGATTTCTCTACAATTCCAGTCCCTATTGGATTTAGTGAGTTGGCTGTGGAGACTTACTGAGGGACTTCCTGAGCCCAGAGGATTTTTTCCATTAATTTGGTTACTCTTTCTATTTTTGGATATGTGTCTTTCTACCCATTCAGCTCCATCTTAACAATTTTTTATAAATATTACATTTCATGAATATATTCCTGGTATGTACATGCTTTTTGGTCGTGATGTTCTACATTTTGACACAACACTTGCTCTGTTTTATTCCTGAACTCTAGAATCTGTTTTCTCTATACTAGGGTATCTCCAACCATTATCTCCTCCGTACCCCTGAAGAAAGGATTCACCCTGAAATTCCTGAAATGCGTTGGACTATAGGAGAAGTGTTTTTCTCATACTATATGTATACTATGTACTATTTTATGTATGGTGTTGTTCCACAATGCTACACTGTTTTATAAAATAATACATTTTTCTATGTTTTCAAAATATTGTGTTTTCAAAAGTTTTCCCCTAAAGTCCCATAGTACCGGGGGATACTTCTCTTCTTTAAATATACAAAATAATTAATAGAGATGTGAAATTCAGCATTGGATCAGGGATTTTTTTGTTTTTTTTTTCCTCCTCCCCCCATTAAACTTTCTACTCAAGGACTTGCATGTGTACACAACCAAATACTTTTGTATGCAACTATATTTAATACAGAATTGAAGGGGTATGAATAGTTATAATAAAAATCAACTTTTTATTTCAACATTAGTATAAACATTTGGTACATTAACCACTTCCTGCCCGGTCAATAGCATATTGACGTCCGGGAAGTGGTTGCAATATCCTGACTGGGCGTCATATGACGTCCAGCAGGATAACATGCCGGCGCGCGCCCGCGGGGGCACGCAGCGCGGCGATCGGGGACGGCGTGTGTCACTCAGACACAGCGCTTACCCGATCACGGTAAACAGCCAATGAATTTGGCTGTTTACCACATGATCATCTGTCACAACAAACACAAAGGCATGCAGAGCGGGGATCGAGGGAGGCGAGTGTCCCTTGGACACAGCGCTTCCCCGATCAGGGTAAACAGCCAACAATAATAGGAAGTCCAAAAGGTAGTTTTGGATGGAGGATTATCAAGTTCTATGTGTGTTAGACCAGGTATAGGTAGTTGTTCTCAATATTCCTATTGTGGCTCTTTTAGCAGTCAGGTCTCACAGGACAGCCAGAATTGAGGTAAGAGTTCTGTGAGACCTGACTGCTAAAGGAGCCACAATAGGAATATTGAGAACAACTACCTATACCTGGTCTAACACACACAGAACTTGATAATCCTCCATCCAAAACTACCTTTTAGACTTCCTATTATTGTTCCCTAATGTTGTTTTAGTTTTATACCATTTAAAGTGAACCTGTATTGAGCACAGTCACATAAGGTTATTTATACTTCACCCATATATATTATACCTTTACTAAGTTACATTTATTTACTTATCAGTGTCACTAATTTATGAAGAACACTGTGATTTTATATAAGGATATTATTACCGCAATTTTTTCATCTTAATATTGTAGATAGACACTGGATGCATCACTTGTTTTAATTTTTACAGCAACAATTAATTACTCTCCTGAAATACTTAAACGTATAAATTTGACACTATTTATTTATTATTTTTAATATTTGCGTGAAATCACTTTATTAATTTTCACTTCTACTGACTAGTGATTTGTGGTACACTATAGATTTTGCTGCATTTATATTCGTATATATTGATTTAGATATCACTTATTGTATTTACTTATCCATAGTAGCGCAAAAGCATCCTTTTCACTATTATTGAGTAGCTGTTACTATCTGATCCCTGCTCTCTCCTCACACACCGATCATGTGAGGAGAGAGCAGGGATCAGTGAGTGAAATCAGTGTCTGTCTGACATTTTATTGTATTGTACTGTACTGTGCACAACACGCCCCCCCAATAAAGAGGACCTGTCACACAGCCCAGCCAATCAGCCCATCTGTCAATCAGCCCATCTGTCAATCAGTCCATCTGTCACAGGCCCACCGCCCTCAGTACCGCCACACAGGCTACCAGTACCGCCATCGGTTCCACCACCAGTACCGCCACTAGTACCGCCATCAGGCCCACCATCTATACTGCCACACAGGCCCACCATATATACTGCCACACAGGCTGCTAACAGTATCGCCACTAGTGCCGCCATCGGTACCACCACCACCCGTACCACCGTCAGTACCGCCATTGGTACCACCACCACCCATACCGCCACCTGTACCGCCATCACCACCTGTACCGCCACCACCACCCGTACCGCCATTGGTACCAACACCTGTACCACCATAAGTACCACCACCACCTGTACCGCCACCGTTACCGCCACCACCTGTACCGCCATCAGTACCACCACCACCCGTACCGCCATTGGTACCACCATCACCCATACCGCCATCTGTACCACCACACAGGCCCGCCACTAATACCTCAATCGGTACCACTACCACCAGCAGTACCATTACACAGGCCCACCAATAAGCATTGCCATAATGTCCCAAAGGGTTTACACACCTGAGGAGGCATATAAGATTCCTGCCATGTCGGATGATGAGATCAGCGGGGAGCTCCCATTATCCAATTCTGGTTCGGAATACGACCCAGTGGAGGATAGTGGATCAGAGTCCGAATCCGCAGAGGAAACCGTCCCTCCCAAAAGAATGAGATCAGGACCGAGATCAGGACTGAGATCAGGACCAAGATCAGGACCAAGATCAGGACCAAGATCAGGAGATCTGCCCACCACCAGCAGCGCCAGACCCCAGGAAGAGGAGCCCAGTACAAGTACTGGAATTACACGCCCAACCCGAAGAACCCAGCCCCAGTCCTACCTTCCAGATGCCCTGGCAAACCCCTTAATGGTTGCCTGCCAACTCAGGATCCGCTATCATCCCCCTTTCACTGCACAGCCAGGTGTGCAGCCCGACACTACAAATTTTTCTCTATTCAATTATTTTTCTTTATTTTTTCCACAAGATTTTTTGCAAAATATGGTGGATCAAACTAATTTGTATGCATCCCAATTTATTGCTGCCAACCCCAATTCTTCCTATGCCCGCATGTTCCAGTGGCGATGTGTCACACTGGATGAATTTAAATTGTTTTTGAGCCTTACTTTCAATATGGGGCTTACAAAAAAGAACGAAGTCCATGCATATTGGTCCACCAACCCCATCCAACACATGCCCATATATTCCGCAGTCATGTCCAGGACAAGATACAACATAATTATGTGTTTTCTCCGCTTTAATGACAATTCACAGTGCCCTCCCCGAGATCATCCCAACCATGACAAATTGTACAAGATACGCCCCCTAATCAATTCCTTTTCCCAGCGATTTAGAGAAGTTTTTATCCCAGACCAAAAAATTTGTGTGGATGAGTCCCTCATACATTTCACTGGCCGACTGCACTTCAAGCAGTATATACCAAACAAGATAGCCAGGTATGGGCTGAAATTAAATAAATTATGTGATTGAGCCACTGGATACGTCTTCACATTCTGGATCTACGAAGGCAAAGACTCCCAGCTCCAGCCCCGTGACTGCCCCGCATATATTGGAACCAGTGGGAAAATTGACTGGGAGCTGACATACCCCCTGTTTGAAAAAGGATACCATCTATATGTCGACAACTATTATACCAGCCTGCCCCTTTTTCGTCATCTTTACAATAAAAAAACCCCGGCCTGTGGTACCTTCAAAAAAAATGTAAGGGATTCCCACAAAATCTTTTGGCAAAAAAATTGCAAAACGGAGAATCGGCATTCATGAGGAACAAGGAGGTGTTGGCCATGAAGTGGAGGGACAAGAAAGATGTCCACATCCTCTCTACTATCCACAATGACACCGTTGTGGAGATCCAAAGAAGACTCGGCCCCATTGTAAAGCCCGAATGTGTCCACGACTACAATATGTATCTGGGGGGGTGGATTTAAACGATCAGATGCTACAGCCCTATTTATCAACCAGAAAGTCCCATTACTGGTACAAGAAAGTTGCATTTCACCTGTTTCACATGGCCCTTTTTAATTCTTTTGTCTGCTACCAAAAAGCAACTCAAAACCAACAAATCACCTACCTCAAGTATATTGAAGACATTGTCACTGCCCTCATTTACCAACAAGGTCCCGCCCCAGGAAGCATTCGATCTGATAATGTGAGTCAACTTCACGAGCAACACTTTCCCTATAGCATTCCCCCCACAGAATCTGGAAGAAGACGCCAAAAGAAATGCCGTGTATGCAACAGAGGAGGAGTAAGAAGAGATTCCAGCTATTATTGTCCCCAATGTCCCTCCCAACCTGGCCTGTGCATCGGAGATTGCTTCAAAAATTATCATACATCCATCCAATATTAGTTCCCTTTATTATTACCAGATTGCCATTTCCCCATTTGCCTGCTACCATGTTAATTAACTGACTCTGGCCTGTTTACCAACGATGTCTTTGCTTGCCGATTTAAACCACGTTTCTGACTTCCACATGCACCAACCTCAGCCTGTTTACCGACGATGCCTCTGCCTGCCGATTTAAACCACGTTTCTGACTTCCACATGCACAGACCTCAGCCTGTTTACCGACAATGCCTCTGCCTGCCGATTTAAACCACGTCTCTGACTTCCACGTGCACCGACCTTGGCCTGTTAATCGACCATGTTTTTGCCTACCACTTGGACTGATCTTTTGGCCATCTACTTTAGTACACAGGGGTCTCACATATGTGAGGGGCTTCAGAATAGCGTTCTGAGTAGAGAAAACCAGTTTTTCGTTTTCTGTGCTCCCAGAACAGGGTCTGGTTGCCCAGGGGCTTCAAAGTGATTTGGGTGGGAGAAGCCTCTACCCCTATCCCCCTGGCCCTAAGCTTGATGGTCCTTCCTGCTGCCTGGACCAATACTTTGGCTGTGCTGACCATATAGCTGCCAGTAATGACCCATGACATTATGGACCATGTTTCTTCCTGCTGATGGACTAATACTTTGGCTGTGTTGACCATATATCTGCCTGCTGCCTCTACTGACTTTGGACAGTATTTCTGCCGGTACACCTCTGCCTGCTACCTGGACCTGTGCTTTGGCTGTGCTTTGGCTGTGCTCTGGCTGTGCTCTGGCTGTGATGACAGTATCTCTGCCTGTACGATCTATGGACAGTATTCCTGCCTGCTGCCTGGATGATTGCTTTTGCTGTCACTGACCTCATTCCTGCCTGCTGCCTGGACCGATGCTTTCCTCTGTGGACCACTGCACTTCTAAAACCACAGGTAATCTTTTGTTATTTGGTATGTACCTGCTATGTGTTAGAAATATGAAGGGCCTTCAAAAATGTGATCGGTAGTCAGAAAATGATATGTGTAATTAATGCTGCTAGAATGCCTGGAGGTGTTACTTGGATTTTGGGCCTCTGTATGTGGCCAGGCTGTGTAAAAGTCTCAAACATGTGGTATCGCCATACTCAGGAGGAGTAGCAGAATGTAATTTGTAGTGTCATTTTTGCTATGTACATGCTATGTGTTATAAATATCTTATAAAGGGACAACTTTGTGTAAAAAAAATGCATTTTCATTTTTTTTCCACATTTTCCAAAAACTTCTGGAAAAAAATGAACCATTCAAAAGACTCATTATGCCTCATAGATTATACCTTGTGGTGTTTTCTTTCCAAAATGTGGTCATTTTGTGAATAATTCCATTGTCCTGGTGCTCCAGGGCCTTCAAAAGTGTAATAGGTGGTTGAGAAAGGATATGTACAATTTATGCTTGTTGAACGCCTGAAAGTGCTACTTCAATGTTGGGCCTTTGTATGTGGCCAGGCTGTGTAAAAGTCTCACACATGTGGTATCTCCATACTCAGGAGGAGTAGAGGAATGAATTTTGGGGTGTCATTTTTGCTACGTACATGCTATGTGTTAGAAATATCTTATAAATGGACAACTTTGTGTAAAAAAAATGCATTTTCATTTTTTCCACTTTTTCCAAAACCTTCTGGAAAAAAATGAACCATTCAAAAGACTCATTATGTCTCACAGATTATATTTTGGGGTGTGTGCTTTCCAAAATGGGGTCATTTTATGGATAATTCCATTGTTCTGGTGCTCCAGGGCCTTCAAAAATGTAATAGATGGTTGAGAAAGGATATGTGCAATTTATGCTTGTAAAACGCATGAAAGTACTACTTCAATGTTGAGCCTTTGTATGTGGCCAGGCTGTGTAAAAGTCTCACACATGTGGTATCGCCATACTCAGGAGGAGTAGAGGAATGCATTTTGGGGTGTCATTTTTGCTACGTACATGCTATGTGTTAGAAATATCTTATAAATGGACAACTATATTTAAAAAAAATGCATTTTCATTTTTTTTCCACTTTTTTCAAAACCTTCTCGAAAAATAAGAACCATTCAAAAGACTCATTATGCTTCACAGATTATACGTTGGGGTGTGTGCTTTCCAAAATGGGTTCATTTTGTGGATAATTCCATTGTTCTGGTGCTCCAGGGCCTTCAAAAATGTAATAGGTGGTTGAGAAAGGATATGTGCAATTTATGCTTGTAAAACGCATGAAAGTGCTACTTCAATGTTGGCCCCTTGTATGTGGCCAGGCTGTGTCTCACACATGTGGTATCGCTATACTCAGGAGGAGTAGCATAATGTATTTTGGGGTGTAATTGCAATTATGAATATGCTGCGTGAGAGAAATAACCTGTTAATATGACCAGTTTGTGTAAAAAAAAAAAAAAAAATCTTAATTTTCCCAAGAATTGTGGGAAAAAATTACAACTTCAAAAAACTCACCATACCTCTTAGTAAATATGTTGGACTGTCTACTTTCCAAAAAAGGGTCATTTGGGGGGTATTTGTACTTTCCTGGCTTGTTAGTGTCTCAAGAAATGAGATAGGCCTCTTTCACACGGGGCAGATCAGTCATGATCCGCCCCGTGAACATCCGCTGGCTCAGCGGGGATCGCTCCGCCGATCCCCGCTGAGCAGGAAGATGACAGGTCCATCGCTGCACGCTGTGCAGCGACGGACCTGTCAGAGCGCCGCTCTCCCCTATGGGGGATCGGATGATGACGGTCCGTAGTGTCCGTCGTCATCCGATCCGATCCGAAAAACGGATGGAAAAGTAGGTTTTTCCTCCGTTACACTTTTCGGATCGGAGTGGGTCGGATGTCAGCGGACATGTCACCGCTGACATCCGACGCTCCATAGGGATGACTGTATGTCCGTTTTTCATCCGAAAACGGAAGGATGAAAAACGGACATACGGATCGTCCGTGTGAAAGAGGCCATAGGCCTTCAGGTGAGATAGTATATCAGGTGTGATCAATTTTCAGTGATTGGCACCATAGTTTGTAGACTCTATAACTTTCACAAAGACCAAATAATATACACTGATTTGGGTTATTTTTACCAAAGATATGTAGCAGTATAAATTTTGGCACAAATTTATGAAGAAAAATGACTTATTTGCAAAGTTTAACAATAGAAACTAAAAAAAAGGTGTTTTTTCAAAATTTTTGCAGTTTTTTTGCTTATATCGCAAAAAATAAAAAACCCAGTGGTGATTAAATACCACCAAAAGAAAGCTCTATTTGTGAGAAGAAAATGATAAACATTTTGTTTGGATACAGTGTAGCATGACTGAGTAATTGTCATTCAAAGTGTGAGAGCGCTGAAAGCTGAAAATTGGCCTGGGCGGAAAGGTGCATAAGTGCCTGGTATTGAAGTGGTTAATGTACTTGGGCCAAAAAAACATAAAAGGCATGGAAATGATGCTGCAGCATTTGACAATATAATTAGCTGGGCCCTGCTCAAAAGCGCTTACAATATACAAAGGTAGGCCACTAAAAAATAGACACATTACAAAATCACATTAGAAAAGCAGGGATTCAAATCAAGCTAACATTAAGCATGACTAATATTTTTGGTGATCAAAAGTCCTCGCCCCAAACCCCAAAAAAGTTACATGGCAAGGATACAAATCAAGCTAATAACAACCATTACAAACCTTTGTGGTGTTCAGAAGTCCTCACCCCAAACCCCTAAAAAGTTAGATAGCAGGATTATCAAAAACAGCAAAACAGCAAAATTAATACAAAAGCCAAAAATGCAGCGCACAAACTACATTGAAACACACAGCAGAAATGAATTGTCAGGAACTTTCCTTTTCATCTAAACCATTACATAGCAGTTGTAAGTCTAACATGTGAGATTTAGAAGCAATCATCAAACAACAGCCTTAGTGGGGTGTGGGTCAGGAATTATGCACAACCCCCCCAAAAAAACCCACAAAAAACATATCTATTTGTAACCCAATATACACACTGCAAAGAAATATTCAGGCCTGTTCTTAGGCCAAACACCTGCCACAAATGCAGGCCTTTAAATAACCTAGATATGTTTGCTAGCACACCCACCTAGACACACCCAGTAAAGGACACACCCACCAGTGTAATTGATTCTGTCTCTTGATGCATACCTCAAGTGCTCACACCTGTTCATCAGGAATAGGGATGAGCCGAACACCCCCCAGGTTCGGTTCGCACCAGAACTTGCTAACAGATCAAAACTTCACACGAACATTAGAACCCCATTGAAGTCTATGGGACTCGAACGTTCAAAATCAAAAGTGCTAATTTTAAAGGCTAATTTTCATGGTATTGTCCTAAAAAGGGTTTGGGGACCCGGGTCCTGCCCCAGGGCACATGTATCAATGCAAAAAAAAGTTTTAAAAACGAGAGCAGTGATTTTAATAATGCTTAAAGTCAAACAATAAAAATGTAATATTCCTTTAAATTTCGTACCTGGGGGGTGTCTATATTATGCCTGTAAAGGGGCGCATGTTTCCCATGTTTAGAACAGTCTGACAGCAAAATGACATTTCAAAGAAAAAAAAAGTCATTTAAAACTACTCGCGGCTATTAATGAATTGCCGGTCCGACAATACACATAAAAGTTCATTGATAAAAACTGCATGGGAATTCCCCACAGGGGAACCCCAAACCAAAACCCTTCAGGTCTGGTATGGATATTATGGGGAACCCCGCGCCAGAATTTAAAAAAAAATGACGTAGGGGATCCCCCTCAAAATTCATACCAGACCTGAAGGGTCTGGTATGGATTTTAAGGGGAACCCCGCGCCAAATTTTTTAAAAAATTGGCGTGGGGTCCCCCCAAAAATCCATACCAGACCCTTATCCGAGCACGTAACCTGGCAGGCCGCAGGAAAAGAGGGGGGGGACGAGAGAGCGCCCCCCCTTCCTGAACCATACCATGCCACATGCCCTCAACATTGGGAGGGTGCTTTGGGGTAGCCCACCAAAGCACCTTGTCCCCATGTTGATGAGGACAAGGGCCTCATCCCCACAACCTTTGGCCGGTGGTTGTGGGGGTCTGCGGGTGGGGGGCTTATCGGAATCTGGAAGCCCCCTTTAACAAGGGGACCCCCAGATCCCGGCCCCCCTGTGTGAAATGGTAAGGGGGTCCTACCATTTCACAAAAAAACTGTCAAAAATGTTAAAAATGACAAAAGACAGTTTTTGACAATTCCTTTATTTAAAGTCTTCTTTTTTCCATCTTCTATCTTCTTTCTTCTATCTTCTTTCGGTTTCTTCCTCCATCTTCTTCTTCCTCCGATCCTCTGCTTCTTTCTCCGGTGTTCTCGTCCGGCATCTCCCTCCACTGCATCTTCTTCTTTTCATCTTGTTATCTTCATCTTCTTTTTGGGCCGCTCCGCATCCATGATTGGATGGAAGGCTCCCGCTGTGTGATGCTTCTTTCTTCATCCTTTTCTCTTCATCGTCTTCTCTTCATCTTCTTGTCTTCATCTTCTTGTCACCCGCCTCTCTGATGTCATGGGGGATGTCACAGGGAAGTCCCCATCAAGTCCCCGTGCGTCAGAGAGGGCGGGGTCACCGGGTGGCCCTGCCCTCCGCTATTTAAGAACAGTCAGAAGACGAAAAGCGTCACACAGCGGGAGCCTCCCTCCATGTCATCATGGATGCGGAGCGGCCTGAAAAGAACATGAAGACAAGAAGATGAAGACAAGAAGATGAAGAGAAAAAAATGAAGAGAGAAGCGTCACACAGCTCGAGCCTTCCATCCAATCATGGATGCGGAGCGGCCCAAAAAGAAGATGAAGATAAGAAGATAAAGGGAAGAAGATGCCGCAGAGGGAGATGCAGAACGAGAACACCGGAGAAAGAAGCAGAGGATTGGAGAAAGAAGAAGATGGAGGAAAAAACCAAAGGAAGATAGAAGAAAGATGATGGAAAAAAGAAGACTTTAAATAAAGGAATTGTCAAAAACTGTCTCTTGTCATTTTTAACATTTTTGACAGTTTTTTTGTGAAATGATAGGGGTACTTTTGTACCCCTGGGTACGGCCAAGGGTTGTGGGGATGAGGCCCTTGTACTCTTCAACATGTGGACAAGGTGCTTTGGTGGGCTACCCCAAAGCACCCTCCCAATGTTGAGGGCATGTGGCCTGGTACGGTTCAGGAGGGGGGGCGCTCTCTCATCCCCCCCTCTTTTCCTGCAGCCTGCCAGGTTGCATGCTCGGATAAAGGGACCCCACGAGAATTTTTTTTTAAATTTTGGCGCTGGGTTCCCCTTTATATCCATACCAGACCTGAAGGGCCTGGTATGGAATTTAAGGGGACCCCACACCAGTTTTTTTTTAAATTTTGGTTCGGGGTTCCCCTGTGGGGAAATCCCATGCAGTTTTTATCAATGAACTTTCATGTGTATTGTCGGACCGGCAATTCATTAATAGCCGGGAGTAGTTTTAAATTACTTTTTTTCCTTTGAAATGTCATTTTGCTGTCAGACTGTTCTAAACACGGGAAACATGTGCCCCTTTACAGGCATACTATAGATACCCCCCAGGTACGAAATTTAAAGGAATATTACACTTTTATTGTTTGACTTTAAGCATTATTAAAACCACTGCTCCCGAAAAAACAGCCATTTTTAAAACTTTTTTTGCATTGATACATGTCCCCTGGGGCAGGACCCAGGTCCCCAAACACTTTTTATGACAATACCATGCATATAAGCCTTTAAAATTAGCACTTTTGATTTCTCCCATAGACTTTTAAAGGGTGTTCCGTGACTTTCGAATTTGCCGCGAACACCCCAAATCGTTCGCTGTTCGGCGAACTGGCGAACAGCCGATGTTCGAGTCGAACATGAGTTTGACTTGAACTCGAAGCTCATCCCTAATCAGGAATACACACTCTTTACAAATGAAAGAATGCATCAGCATAGATATCTGTGCAGGGTAAACCTCAAAATAACAAATGTCCAAGGCTCTAGCCATGATCAGTGATCCCAAAAATCTCCAAATTAAACTTGTAAATTGTTGTGTATATGGAGGGTACAAAACAGGAAATGACAACTTTGTGAGGGCTGTTTCACACAAATTGGTGACAAAGCGCATTTGTCATTCATCATCAGCATACAACATTAAAATATGTGTGCAGGATCACACCAGACTTATACATCCATATCTGGCCTAATACACACACAATAGATTTGGTGCAAACCCACACTTGCTTGATTTATAATGTTATTTCTTGGGATTCCATTATGTGAAACCCATAAAAAATGTAATCACTGGTGAAAAAGAAACTTTAACACCACAAAAGAGGTAGTAGATACAAACCCCTAGACAGGTAGCGGGATTGGGATTCAAATCAAGAACCTCAGTGCTACTAAACAGAAGTGCTAACCAGTTAGCCACAGTGCTGCCACATGGATGGATGCTGCATCTCTGTGAGAGATAAGCAGCTGTCTTTTTGTGGGTTTAGGCTTGGTAAGAGGCTGAAATTAGTTCTGGTGGGGAAATGTTAAGACTGATTACAGTCCTTACCCATGGAAAACATATGACATGATTTGCAATGGTGCTGGAACCCTCCTACACAAATACTACATTTAGACATAATTTATGTAAGAACCTGAGTCAGAAGCTATGTTTAACAGCATAGAACAGACAGCTTATCTACATGAAGTGGCATGTTTGGGATTCAAACCAAGAACCTCAGTACTGCTAGGCAGAAGTGCTAACCTATTAGCCACTGTGCTGCCACATATGAAACCCTCCTATACAGAAATACAGAAATACAGAAATTCAGAAATACACATAAATACTGCATTTCTTTGGACATATAGGTGGTGGAATTACATTAGTCAGGAGTTATTCTTCTTGATTTATTCTGTGATATTTGGTGGTTTTTGGTGTGTGAGTGTAGAATTGTTATGTTACCCTCTGAATTTTGGAAATGACATTATTATTTCTGATGTTGATACACGTATCACATTTTTTTGGGCTTAAATTATGATCATTTGGAAATACTAAACAACACACAAAATTGTGACACATTTTAAATTTACATCAGCAATGGTATTGTTTGTGGTTTGTAAAGACACCTGTGTGAGTTTGGGTAAAGATTTTTGTGAGATGGACTGCAAGAGAGACAAAGCAAAATGTATTTTACCAAAACATGAAAACATTCCACATTCTAGCATTCCTAAAAACAAAATAGATGAAGAAGAAGCAACATTGTTGCAAGGACAATTTATTTGAGAGAAAGATACAGTTCATCTCAACATTAAAAATATTTATTTAAGGAAGTTACAATTGTACCATTATAATCAATGGCTGAAACTTGCATTGGACTACACCAGTGTTTCTCAACTCCAGCCCTCAAGGCGCCCCAACAGGTCATGTTTTCAGGATTTCCCTCAGATGAAACGGCTGTGGTAATTACTAAGGCAGTGAAACTGATCAAATCACCTGTGCAAAATAATGGCAAGCCTGAAAACATGACCTGTTGGGGCGCCTTGAGGACTGGAGTTGAGAAACACTGGACTACACAACTCTAATTTTCACTCTCAAAAACGCTTTTTAGCCCAGCGCTAATTTTTGGTATTTGCTATAATGCCCTGTACACATGGTCGGATTTTCCAAAGGAAAAAGTGCGATCAGATTGTGTTGTCGGAAATTCCGATCGTGTGTGGGCTCCATCGGACTTTTTCCGTCGGAATTTCCGCCACACAAAGTTTGAGAGCAGGATATAAAATTTTCCGATAACAAAATCCGATCGTTTAAATTCTGATTGTGTGTACACAAATCTGACGCACAAAGTGCCACACATGCTCAGAATAAATTATGAGATGAAAGCTATTGGATACTGCCCAGCTTATAGTCCCGACGTACGTGTTTTACGTCACCACGTTCAGAACGATCAGATTTTCCGACAACTTCGTACGACCGTGTGTATGCAAGACAAGTTTGGCCCAAAATCCATCAGAAAAAATCCGATGGATTTTGTTGTCAGCATGTCCGATGAATGTCCGATCATGTGTACAGGGCATATCTCTTGGTAAAAAAGGCATGGAAGTTGAAATGAGAGTAGTTTGCATATCTGAGCATGCAGATTGTTTCAAAGAGTGGGGGAATTGATTTCTTCCCAGTTTTTTAAAAATATTTCAGTGTATATATCACTTTTTAAAGCAGTTTAAAAGCAGATTATTGCTAAACAACATACCACATATTTAAGTACCATTTAGGCGATCATATCATGATCTAAACATTATTTGCATGTGCAATACTCCGGGTTCTAGCAGAGTAATGCCCCGTACACACGATCGGACATTGATCGGACATTCTGACAACAAAATCCTAGGATTTTTTCCGACGGATGTTGGCTCAAACTTGTTTTGCGTACACACGGTTGCACAAAGTTGTCGGAATTTCTGATTGCCAACCACACGGTCACGTACACCACGTACGACGAGACTAGAAAAGGCCAGTTCAGAACCAAGTGCGGCACCCTTTGGGCTCCTTTTGCTAATCTTGTGTTAGTAAAAGTTTGGTGAGAGACAATTCGTGCTTTTTCAGACTCGTGGCTTTCAGATCGTTTTCTGCGGTTCAGTTTGTGCTTGTGGGTCTGTATCTGCTCTTCAGTGTGTGCAAGCAAGTTCAGCGTGACTTAATCATTGTGTTCTTGTTCGTTCATTACTGTTTTTCAGGTCGCTCTTCACAGGCCTTGCTGTTCTTCAGTGCATTCTGTTACTTCATTCTGAGCAGCCGACCGTTTTCTAGCCATGTTGCGTAGACGTACTCCTCGTAGAGTTCGTGCTGTGCGGGGGCTTGGTGTTGGGGTCCTGACCTTGACACAAGTCCAGTCCATGAACAGGGTGGGGAGGAGTTCATGGACCAAGAATTGGTTGCTTCAGCGTGACCAGTTCTGTCATATGCCTTTGCTCCGTGAGATCCGTGAGAACAATCCTGATGATTTCAGGAACTTTCTCAGGATGACGGACCCCGTATTTCACTGTTTGTTGGCTTCGCTGACCCCCTATATCAGCAGGCAGGATACCTGCATGAGGCAAGCCATCACTCTGGAGCAGAGGCTTATCGCTACCCTGCGGTGCTTGGCGACAGGGAGAAGCCTGCAGGACTTGAAGTTCTCGACAGGCATCTCCTCCCAGGCTCTGGGGATCATTATCCCAGAGACCTGTTCTGCCATCATCCAGGTCCTGCAGAAGGAGTATATGAAGGCAAGATTTTTACCCTTTAATATCACATTTTCTTGTATTTAATGTTTGCTAATATATTGTATTTCTTTCATCATTCCCTAATTACCATGATTGTAATATGCTGTGAATGTCCCCTTTGTTTTCATGCATGCTGGATTTTTATGTAATACATTTTTTTCTCCTTCATACATATTTTCCTTCACTTACCTCCCCAGCATGTTCTCCTGCCCCTATATTCACCTCATGTAGTCACTTAACAATGTATTTTATCAGCTCCATAGTAGTGCTTTACCCCAAACACCCCCTAAAATGTTTAATAATGTGATTTGTGCTTTAAAGTTAGGCAGAGTGCCAGAGGCATTTTTTTGTGGTTTCCTCAAATCATTTTTATTAACCCTCCCTCCCCCCAACTGCTAAGTCAGCTGATACCAATTATCTATCTATCCTCAATCCTCTATCTGCTGACTTGGCCAAATTCATACACACTATACCCATCTCTTTAGTGGTGAGATTTATGGATGAATTCCCCAAAGCATGTAGAAGGGCCTGTCTGTATACTTGCAAATGGTACTGTTTAAAGTTTTTTTATCCTATTATTATCTTGATAGGTAAGAGCAGAATGTCCAAATGTGCTCAAATGTGTACAATGTGTATTTATATCTTTGTATTATGACACTTCTTACCTGTGCAGTGGGCTGCCAATAGTGTAACTAAGGAGGGTCTGTTCAATAAAGTAAAGAGGGTTACCTGTCCAAGACCCCCCCCTATAATGTTAGAAATGGCCCATGAGAGGGGGGAGGGGGAATATGATAGGTGTACCTTATACTTTGGTGTTGTAAAATTCCCCTTAATAAATGTTTTATCTGGATGTTGGGCAAGAATGTTTGTGTCTAATCTGCTTTCCATGTTTATGTGCCAAAACACTATTTTTTTTGGTTTTCCTCAACACTTTCCTTCCACGCCACAGGAATGGCAGACTGTGGCCTCCCACTTTGCCCAGCGGTGGGACTTTCCTAACTGCGGAGGTGCAATTTATGGGAAACACGTCCACATCGTCCCACCACCCAACTCGGGGTCATACTATTATAATTACAAGGGGTTCAATAGTATTGTGATGTTGGCGGTGGTGTCGGCTAATTACGACTTCTTGTATGTGGACGTGGGGAAGAATGGCTGAATGTCCGATTGTGGAGTCATCGCCCAGACAGAGTTTTACAGGCATCTCCAGAATGGCAGCTTGGACTTGCCACCTCCAGAAGAGAATGTGGAAGCACTCCCATTTGTCTTCGTTGTGGATGAAGCCTTTGCGCTGGGGGACCATCTTATGCGGCCATTCCCGATGAGGACCCTCACCCCTGAACAGAAGGTTTTTAATTACCAGCTGGCCAGAGCCAGAAGAGTGGTGGAGAACACGTTTGGAATCATGGCCAGCCGGTTCCGCCTATTTCTGACACCCATCCATATGGCGGAGTATAAACTTAATCATATAATCCTGGTGTGCTGTGTTCTACATAACTTTTTACACCAACATTCTGCCAAATATGCTGGCTCAGTTGGGCCTGAGGCTGGAATGATTAATGAAACAACCCTGACGGCGCTTGAAAGTGGCCGTCCTGGCTTGCCCTCCCTGAGTGCCCGTGATGTCCGGTTACGATACCTTGAGTTCTTTGCGGGTAGGGGGGCCATCAATATGCCAGACCATTTGTGAAGCCTTGATCAAATAAAAGCCAAAAAAAAGCAAATCTTTGGTGACATTTACTGCTTGTGTTTGTTTTAGCTGACCCTGACAGAAATGTGGGGAGTCCTGCAAATGGCGTGATTGTGTACCCTTATACAAAACACTGTTGGGTGTTATTTACTAAAGGCAAAGACACTTTGCACTACAAGTGCACTTGAAACTGCACTGAAACTGCACTTTGAGGTTTTGCCCTTAGGAAATAACCCCCATTTTCACTGAAAGCTGCAATTACATCACCACAAATGTGTTGTAGCGTTGAGACAATAATCCACACATTCTTGATTAACAATCATTTTAATACCTGCACAATCACATGTGCATTTAGAAAAGGTTTTTAAAACAAACCAACATGTTTGTTGTATAACAATCTTTGGGGTGGCATTCTCAAAAATAGAACTGTCCATTTAAGATAAAACAGGCATGTGTAAAACCAATAAGAAAGACACAAATCTTGAACTTACAAAGTTCACATTAGGTAGAAGTTGAAGGCAATATCAGACATTAGTATTTAGGAACTGTGTTTGATATTGCGTTCAGATGGGGTGAAGTCACCCCAGGAAAAGCCAAATTTGGAAGATGCACACAAATTTACCAATGTCAACATGTGCTAGCTGCCATCATGGGGGATCAAGGGACGTGTTTTGGGGGAGAAACCCCTTCCTCTCAGCTACTTTATTATTGAGGAAGGGGTTGCACCCCAAAACGCATCCATTGATCTACCGTGATGGCAGATAGCACATGTTTGCACACTGTGTGCATCTTCCAAATTTGGCTTTTCTAAACATCGCTAACACATTTTGAACTTTGTAGCTCACCAAAAAAAAAGGGATTTGGAGGGGTTTTAAACTCGCCCCAAAACATCAATGATGTTCTTATTTTTTTGAATAACATCATTGATGTTTTTCTTGAGTTTTTCCAAAGCTAAATTACACCCCATGATCTCCCCGATCAGGATCTGGGCACATTCTGATGTGAAAGGATCTGGATCCACAACATCACGATCACCTAAAAAGAGAGAAAACAAACAAAAATAGGTATGAAAAATATGTCTGCATCAATCTCTTACCTGAGCCTGTGGTCGCAGACACTCACCTGTTGTGGTGACTAGTTCCACCACGTCTTCTTCCTCCTCCTGCTCTTCTTGGGTTGGGGGTATTTCCCCTTCTTCCAGAGGTGGGGGGTCTGTGGTCCCCTCAGATGAGGGGTGTCCTCCGAGTCTTTTCTCCCCTATGTAAACCAAAAATGGTATACTTAGTACACAGATATTTGATGGCAGAACTATAAATAGGAAACATTGCTTGGAAGTGGGGTATAATTGTCTATTTTGGTAGAGTTCCAAGATGCAGCATTTTCAGTGTCCTTTGTCAAGCCTCAATACTTTACCTGTTTGGTACAAGCTTCACAGATGGAGACCCCCCTATAGTATACTCTGGAGCACCTGTGTGGCCCCCTAATAAAAATGGTGTTCCTGTGTCCCACACTAGTGCTCCAGCATCCAGATGTGAAAACAGCTGCTGAGTGTCCTCTCCTTACACAGAATCTAGTTTGCATTTCATTCTAGTAACAAAGCCATCTACACAACCAAATTAGTTTCATACAAGTAGGGCGTTAAAAATGTGGCAAAATGCATATGGCCAAAACAATGGTGTTTTCTAGCCCGAAAGAAAAATGTTTGATACGAACTAATAATGTGCCCATGAACATGAAAGTTGCCATTTTAAAATGGACACTTTTTAGAAAAGCACATGGAGCAGCACGAACGTAATAAACATAAAAAGAATAGGAACACAGCACAACTACTTACTTTTTTGCAGCACTCTCCGGATCTTTCTGTACTGCTCATGTTCTCATAATTTGAGGTCCGACCACCGTTTCCTGAGCTGATCTTTCGATCGTCGTACCCCGAAATTCCGGTGCAGACTCTTGACCACTTTCGCCATGATCTTGGCCTTTCTGACATTGGGGTTGGGGTAAGGTCCATACTTCCCATCATAGTTGGCCCTCTTCAGGATGTCCACCATCTCCAACATCTCCACAAAGGACATATTTGAGGCCTTAAATCTCCTTCTGGATCAGGACATTTCAGGCTCCGGGCTTTCCTCCTCCTCCGCCTCGTTTCTGTAATTAGCACGCACCTGCTGTGTCTCCGCCATGTGCTCTTCCCCCACTGTGCAGAATAAGAAGGGGCGGGGAATAGACTAGAAAGAACGTCAGGGGTGGGCGGAGTTACACACACGCGCAGTGTGTATAAAGCGTAACACACGTGCGTATTATGTACGATCTGGGAGCGGAGGAAGGAGCATCGGAGGCGCCGATCGTGATAACAAAGGTAAGATCTAAACTTGGGCCTATACTGCTTCGAAATGGAAGCCTATATTGTAACAAGATTCAGAGAGTTTGGCCTTACATTAGGGTTTGTCTTGTGTTGTGTCTTGCAGAGAAAATGGATGGGTTCAAGGACCACAATTTCCTCCCCCTGTTCATAGACAAATACAGGGAGCTGCCCTGTCTGTGGCAGGTCAGACACCCCCAATACAATAATAAACAAAAGAGGCAGGCAGCGCTGGAGAAACTGCTGGAGTTGGTGAAGCCGGTGGTCCCCACAGCAACCATCCCCTATTTAAAAGCCAAAATTGGTGGCCTGAGAAGCACTTATCTAAGGGAGCACAAGAAGGTCAAAGATTCCCAGAGGTCTAGAGCTGCAGCAGATGACATTTATGTCCCCAGACTGTGGTACTATGAGAGACTGCAATTTCTGTCAGACCACACTGAAGTCAGGGAATCCCCCTTCCTTCCACTTTTCCTTCCACCCCATCTGAGGCTTTCGATGTCCAACCTGGGCCTTCCAGCCAGAAAGAAGTGGAGGAGCCCAGCTGGAGTCAGGTATAGCATTCTTCTACAGATTTCTGGTCAATAAATAAATGATGTTTATTAGATGTTATTATTGATCACTAATTGCTGATTATGTTTTTCATATCAATATACAGTAGTGGGCACCCAAAATTGGGACAAGAATGAAAAATGCTCAGAATGATAGTCTGTTATATTTGTTAACATTCAATTTGCAACAGTGAGGAGATGAAAATTGTGTGTGATTGATGAAAAAAATACTAAAACTATGTCCTTTTTTCATACACAGGAAGACCTCAGCCAGGAGGAGGCTCTGGAATGTGGCAACCAGGAGGAGGCAGGGCTAAGTTGCAGCCAGGAGGAGGCGGGGCTAAGTGTCAGCCAAGAGAAGCCTGGGACCAGTCGCAGCCTGACTGAATCGCAGGTTCCTCCCCTACGCCTTCCATACACAAGGGCGAGGAAGGCGACTCACATGCAGGATTCTGCACTCAGGCTAATTCAGGAGGCTTCTGCGTCCCTCTGAGCTTTACCCACTCCTGAAGAGGTCTTTGCCTGCATGGCTGCCACAAAACTGCAGGGCATGCAGGAGGGTCAACGCCTCATGTGTGAGCAACTTATTTATAAAGTCCTAACTAAGGGGGTGAGTGGCGAAATCACACCCAAGACCGACGTGATTGAGTTGGACCATCCTCCTCCTCCTCCTCCTCCTGCTGCCACAACTCCACCAGCAGACCCACCGCATGGAAGGAAGCTTGGAAGGAAGACCAGAGAGTGATGGCCCTGGGTTCAGTCTGGTCTGACAAAAGCTGCAGTCTCTTGTATGACCACAGCCTGGGGACACAGATGTCATTTGCTGCTTTCCGGATCTCTGGGACTTCTGGACCAGACTGCACTCCCTTAGATATGGACTCCTCAGGCCACCAATTTTGCTTCAAAATAGTTGATGTCTGCTCTGGGGGTCCAAGGCTTCACCCATTTCTGCTGTTTCTCCAGCGTTGCCTCCCTCTTTGTTTAGTTGTGAGCCCTTAATAAATGTTTTTTTTTGGAAAATTATACTCTCCTATGTGTGTTTTCCTTCAAAAAGGACAGTTTGTTGGTGACGATTCAGGTCATTTCTAAAATACAATGTGAAATTAACAAGGGACAACAACACCAAACAATCTCCTACAGATTAAATATAACAACATATCAATGGTGTTGTGGTAACTTGACACAAAAACACACACAAAAATATTCTGGAGTCCAAATAAAAATCCAATAAAACAAAGATCAGCCTTGAAAAAAATACAAACCAAAAATAACTAATCTGCCTTAAAACCAAAAAAAAATACAACACCAGACCGAGCTGTTCCGTGTCGGAATTTCTTCTGAGCATGCGTGGCACTTTGTGCGTCGGAACAGGCCACACACGGTCGGAATTGACATGATCGGATTTTGTTGTCGGAAATTTTTATAGCCTGCTCTCAAACTTTGTGTGTCGGAAAATCCAATGGAAACATTTTCCATCGGAAAATCTGACCGTGTGTACGGGGCATAAGGGTTTGGGAGTAGGGATGAGCAGAACACTCACCGGTTTGGTTCGCAGCAGAACATGGGAACAGGCAAAAATTTGTTTGAACACGCGAATACCGTTAAAGTCTATAGGACATGAATGTGAAAAATCAAAAGTGCTAACTGTAAAGGCTTATATGCAATTTATTGCCATAAAAAGTGCTTGGGGACCTGGGTCCTGCCCCAGGGGACATGTATCATTGCAAAAAAAGTTTTAAAAAACTACCGTTTTGTCAGGAGCATTGATTTTATTAATGCTTAAAGTGAAACAATAAAAATTAAAGCGGATCTTCACCCGTTTTTTAATCAGCATCTCGGTGGCTTCTAAAAGCAACACCGAGTGCCATATGGAGCTTTTTTTTTTTTTTCCTACCTTGCGTTATCAGTCTTTCTTTGTTTCTGTCCCTGCGGCTGTGGGCGTGGACTTTGCGGGTATTGACGTCATATCCTTCGTTCCCCGCAATGTCTCCTGGGATCTCATTGTCTTTCATCCCAGGAGACATTGCGGATAACCTCCGCAAAATCTCGCGAGACTTTACCAGGACTGACGTCATTACGTCCGCCACGTTTGGAGGGCGTTTCAAATTTTTCCATTTTTAGGTTGGGCATACAGGTAATATTCAGCAGTATTACCTGAGAACATGAGGCGAACGGAGCACACGCGGCATACCTTCCCCTTTGTCACCATATGCTACTGCACAAACAATAAGGTAAGTAATCCTAGTGTCTTTATTTATATATTTTTTTTTTAATCTAAAATTATACTGTTACTTGCAATGCTTTGTATATAGGTATAATGTATTTTAAATTCTGTTTTTAAATATAATATAGCTAGTTTTATAGTAATGGTTATTACAGTAGAATTTTTATATCTATTTTGTTATCCAATTTTTTTTTTTTTTTAAACATAAAATTTTTTGTTGTCTATTTAAATTATTTATTTTTTAATAATTTTTTTTTATTTTACTAAGAAAAGTATTTAGTAAATTGTAATATATATAAATATTGTAATTGTGTATAAAAAGCGAAAGATATTTTTTTTTTATGTAATATCAGCAATATAAAGTTATGGTTTTTTTTTTTGTTTGTTTGTTTTCTCTCTCTCTCTCTCTCTCTCTCTCTCTCTCTCTCTCTTCCTTCTCTCTCTCTCTCTTCCTTCTCTCTCTCTCTCTCTCTCTCTCCTCTCTCTCTCTTCCTTCTCTCTCTTCCTTCTCTCTCTCTCTTCCTTCTCTCTCTCTCTCTCTTCCTTCTCTCTTCTCTCTC